>JAEIGQ010000038.1:0-1200000 GCA_018904275.1 Lordiphosa clarofinis | reverse complement strand
CCGCCGGGAATCGGGATGGGGGTGGATTGTTTAGTGGGTGCGGTAACTCTAGTCCCACACTTTGTTGCTACTCTCTAGCCTCAAACCGGCTTTAAAGCTTTCAACCACCCCTACGCTATGCCACATCAACAACAACAACAACAAATGCCGCCTCCACAACAACAAATGCCGCAGCCATAACAGCAAATGCCGCCGCCACAACAACAACAAGTGTCGCAGCTACAACAAATGCCGCCGCCACAACAACAACAAATGTCGCAGCTACAACAAATGCCGCCGCCACAGCAACCAACATAATAATACATTCTTAAATTTAAAAACAACATACATATGTATTCCTCTTAATCTTAAGCATATATACTCCTAATCTTAATCTAACTTACTAAACTACTTAAAGAAATAGAGAAAAATTTGTGTTCCTTAAAAATAGGCGCCAGTTTTTGTTTTCATTCCTTTTAGTTTTTGACACATACATACACACACACATACACATATATGTACAAAAAGCGTTCGATTCCTATTCCTTTTTCTATTTGATTTTTTGATTTTTTCCTCCTACATATACTTAAAGGCTTGAGAAATTCAAGCGATCGTCTCATTTGCTTACACACACACACGCACACCACCTATCCCACTATCACTATCACCCACCAACCAATCCGAAAAAATCTGTGTAATGTATTTGCCTTGCATTTGGCCAGACAGTCCGCAAATTGGGCTGTGGTCAAATGGATAAGACACTCGCTTTGAAAACCTTGAGGCCTGGGTTCAAATCCCCCCGTATGAAAATTAATATTTTTTTTTTTTATATTTTTTTTAAATAATTTTTTATTATTATTTTAGGTGATTTAACATAGTGTTTAATAGATTTACTAGATTTACTTTAACAGATTACTATATGGTGTGACGTATGTCAAGACAAAACAAAAACTTGCTTCACATATCTGTAGCGCTGCTGCTCAAAATCGCTAGCACCTGTACAAAACTAGCCTTCCAATTTGCTTACACCCGCCCGCCCCACCACTTTATCATCCACCATTCAATCCGAAAAATTTGTGTATTCAATTTGCTTTGCATTTGGCCGGACAATATGCAAATTGGACTGTGGTCAAATGGTCAAACACTGGCTTAGTAAACGTTGAGGCCTGGGATCAAATCCCCCCGAATGAGAAATTAATATTTTTTTTTTTTATATTTTTTTTTTAAATAATTTTTTATTATTATTTTAGGTGATTTAACATAGTGTTTATTTTATACAATCCTTTAATAGATTACTATATGGTGTGACGTATGTCAAGACAAAACAGAAACTTGCTCAATATATATGCATCGCTGCTGCTCTGCTGCAAGCAACAAAAAGAACCCACGCACCTTACACACACACGCACTTACACAGAAAAACGATCGCAAATGTTTATGTGTATGGCTTATAGGGCACGAACATATTCGTCAATTATCACCGATTGCTTGCCGAAGACATGAGTCACTTAGTGTTAGTGAGATCTCTCTCTCTCTCTCTCTCTCTCTCTCTCTCTCTCTCTCTCATAGAACTGCAGTTCTAACAATTTGAATAAAGGTTTCGTACCTTAATACAAATATTTTGGCCAGTGATTTGTTGTTTATACTGGCCATTTTTTATACCAGAGATACCAGAAACGAAATTGATGAACAAAAAAAATATTGTTGTCCTGCGTTTTGGTTTGGTTTTACACTTACGCACACACACGTACATATGCACATCAAAAACATATGTACTCTTTTAGATTGCGTGTATGTGTGTGTGTCAAAATGGAAGTGGCATTCTCATTCTTTGCTAATCAATCAGTCTACAATTGATTGTGACCAATAGCGGGCGGTATTACCGAAATTAATATTTTGCAGCTATTGACCCCTAAAAAGTGTTGTTGTAGTTGTAAACGCAAGTATACCTCCCATTATTTTTTGCAATACTGTTTTAAACACAATTTTGCAATTTTAAGTAATTGTTGCCAAAAATATTTGCATGCCTGAAATATTTAAGGCTCCAATACAACATTCAGTCTATTAAGACTGAACAAAAATATCGTAAAATTTTGTTTGAATTTTTGATCAAAATATTAGTTAGTAGTTTTAGTATAGTAGTATTAGTTTTAGTACTATAAGCATAAGTAGCAGTAAAAAAAGTAAAAGTTGCTGACTTTAAGCCAACTAAATGTAATCATTAGTAACTGAATACCTTGCGAGCTTGAATATTTTAGGCGCCAAATACAAAATTCAGTCTATTTAAGACCGAAAATTAGTATCGAAAAATTTGCATGTAACTATTTTCCAAATAGTTTAAATTTTTGATATAAAAATTTTACAATATTTTTGAATACTGATCGTAAAAGAAATTATAGTATTTGTTGTTGTTGTCTTTCTTAACTGTCAGTCTAAAGGTATATAATTACACAGTATAGTAAATACTTTACCTTACATAATCAGTACTAAAAAAATTTTTAATAAAATTTTTAAGATACGAACTTAGTTTTTGCAATATCATTGCTTAAAATATCCTAAGAATTGGCTGACGTGATATATTTTAAGCCAACTAATTGTAATCATGGTAACTGAATACCTTAATATAAATGGCGCAATGCTGCCTTTTTCCGTGGTGCCTATAATAGGCGACGGAGCTTGCCTCTTCAGAGCAATTTCGTATGTTTTACACGGCACACAAGAATTTGCTGATACGATTCGCCAGGAAATAGTATCGCATGTTATTAACCGATGGGATCATTTCTCTGTGTACACCTTTAATTCTGAAGGAAATATGTATAGTACACCGGCAATGTATGAAAGCGAAATGATGCGGCCCAACACATATGGGACCACATGCGAGTTAATGGCAGCTGGAGAACTATATCCAGTTTTTATTGAAGTGTTTCAAAATGGAAACATTTTAGAAAACTTCGGAAGTTGTGAAAACCCTGTGCAAAGACTGCGGTTCACCGGAGACTTATCAAATGGGCATTTTGATGTTTACATTCCTTCTGAAAGCTTGCCTAACGAAGATGTTTCACTTCAAAATATATCTAAAACAGGCGAAAAGAAAAGAGCTATTAAGAGAAGGGCTAGATTTTCTGATGTAACCAGAAAGAAGCAGCGTAAGGTTGCATCTGAAAAGTATCGGTCTAAGCATCGCAATGAGCTTAATGATGCAGCTAAAAAATATCAGGCTCAAAATCCTGAGGTGCATCAAGCTGCAGCTGATAAATATCAGTCTCAGAATCCTGAGGTGAACCTAGCTGCAGCGAAGAAATATCAGGCTCAAAATCCTGAGGTTCATCAAGCTGCAGCGAAGAAATATCAGTCTCAGAATCCTGAGGTGAACCCAGCTGCAGCGAAGAAATATATTTCTCTATATACCTCTATAGAGGTCGTTTTAATGCACCTCGAGAAAGCAAAGTAGCCTTACTAATAGTCGGACAGCAGTTTAAGAAGCGAGATATTGTTATTGAGAGTCATAACAATCAATTGCACCGAATAAGTGAAGTACATCGTTCTTACGACGCTTTGCAGTTCCCAATGCTATTTCCTTATGGAGAGGATGGCTATTCGGTCGATATACCTCAATGTGACCCAATGTCAAGAAAAAATCTAAAAAAAATGGTGTCAGCAATGAACTTTTACAGTTATAGAATCATGTGTCGACATTCTGAAACAAATCATTTGCTTTACTGTCGTGCCCTTTTCAGTCAGTTTTTGGTAGACATGTATGCGAAAATTGAAACCGAAAGGCTTAATTTTATTCGCAACAGTCAAGCGCGCCTTAGAACTGACAGTTATATACATCTTCAAGATGCTATTGGTAGGCAAGATACTGATCCTGTCCAGATCGGTCAAATGGTAATCCTACCATCTTCGTTTACTGGCTCGGCGCGATATATGCATGAGAAAACTCAGGATGCCATGACGTATGTTCGACATTACGGTCGTCCTCATCTTTTATTACATTTACCTGTAATCCTCAATGGAAGGATATACAAAATGCAATATTTAAAGGACAAAAGGCTCACGACCGTCATGACATTATTGCGAGAGTTTTTCATCTAAAGGTCAAAGCCTTAATGTCATTATTAACCAAAGGTGCATTGTTTGGAAAAGTGCAATGCTTTATGTACTCTGTAGAATGGCAAAAGCGTGGCTTGCCTCATGTCCACATACTACTTTGGTTAGAGAATCATATTAAGCCTGATCAAATAGATGCAATTATCTGTGCAGAAATACCTGATCCTAAAAAGGATCCTCTGTTATATGAAATTGTCAAGGCTAATATGATTCATGGGCCCTGTGGAACATCTAATCGTAAGTCACCCTGTATGAAAGAGGGAAAATGCAGCAAAAGATTTCCTCGACAGTTTTTAGAAGAAACTGTTACCGGAAATGATGGCTATCCTCAATACCGACGAAGAGCACCAGCTGATGGTGGTTTTATTGTTGAAGTAAATGGTAAAGAAATAGATAACCGTTGGGTTGTACCCTTCAATTGTGTACTCTCACGTACATTTGAGGCCCACATAAATATTGAGTACTGCAGCTCTGTAAAGTCCATAAAATATATTTGCAAATATGTTAACAAGGGCAGCGACCAAGCATCGTTTACGGTTGAAAACCAAAAAAATGAGGTTCAAATTTATGAAAATGGTAGATACATAAGCAGTTCAGAAGCCGTGTGGAGAATCTTTGGATATGCCATACATGAAAGGTCTCCTGCTATCACTCACTTGGCTGTGCACTTAGAAAACGGTCAACGTATTTATTTCAATCCAAATAACCCCGATCGGTTAGCTGAAAAGCTAAGCAACCCATCGACAACGACCCTGTTAGCCTTCTTTGAGCTATGCAAAATTGACAACTTTGCCAAAACACTTCTTTATGTTGAAGTTCCATCATATTTCACATGGAACAATAAGAAGTTTCAACGAAGAAAGCTCGGTTCTAATGTGGTTAACTTTCCTGGAGTAAAAAAGAGTGCAGCTTTGGGTAGAGTGTACACTGTACATCCCAAAAACATAGAGTGTTATTATTTGAGACTTTTGCTCCATGAAGTGCGTGGTCCAACCTCATTTAGAGATCTTAAGACTGTAAATGGTGTCACTTATGACACATTTCAATTAGCTTGCAAAGCCTTAGGCTTACTTGAGGATGACACGCACTGGGACTCCACCTTGGCGGAGGCTGTAATACGCGAATTTCCAAAGAAATTACGAGAGCTTTTGCAATAATGTTAGTATTTTGTCAAATATCTGATGCATTAAGTCTTTGGAATAAGTATAAAGAAAGCCTCTCAGAAGACATATCAAATGAAATGAAATTGTCGACAAGCGGTAATATTGATCCATTTATGGATAAAGTTTATAATAAGAGTCTTATCCTCATTGAAGATATAGTATTATCTATAGGGGGACAAAATTTAGCAGAGTACGGACTGGCAAAGCCAAGTAGAACCGATGATGTGCTGCTAAATAAAGAATACCTCAGAGAAATTAGTTATGAAAACAATGATACTATTGTTAATAATAACGAACATTTGCTGACAGATGAGCAAACTAAGGTATACGACAAAATAATAAAAAGCGTTGAATCAGAAATTGGAGAAATTTTTTTCTTAGATGCACCTGGTGGTACCGGCAAAACGTTTTTAATAAATTTGTTGTTAGCGAAAGTACGGCAATATCGGAAAATAGCCCTGGCTAAAGCGTCATCTGGTATAGCTGCCACTTTGCTTAACGGAGGTCGGACAGCACACTCAGCATTTAAACTTCCTTTCGATTTAATAAATGTCGAAATACCATATTGCTCCATTTCAAAACAAAGCAATATGGCCAAGGTCCTCAAAGATTGCAAACTAATTGTTTGGGATGAGTGCACTATGGCCACCACAAGGGCGGATTTGAAGCCGTAGATAGAACATTAAAGGACATACGTGATAATGACCTCCTAATGGGAGGAATTACAGTCCTTTTGGCCGGAGATTTTCGCCAAACACTTCCAATAGTACCTAGGGGATCTAGAGCAGATGAAATTAAGTCCTGCTTGAAATCCTCATTTTTATGGCCTAAGACTCAAAAACTTGCACTAACAAAAAATATGAGAGTGCATCTAAATGGCAATACTTCTGCTGGTAATTTTGCAGAAACCCTACTTAAAATTGGAGATGGAGTATATCCAATGTCTGAGGGCAAAATAACTATTCCGTCATGTTTGGGTACTGTAGTAGCAGATGCGAAAGAGCTCATCTCAAAAATATTTCCAGATATATCCAATATCCATGCAAAGTCTTTAGATTGGTTATCTGAACGAGCAATCTTAACTTCAAAAAATGAAAGTGCTACCAATATAAATGATTTACAGAAATTTGATGCTTGCTGGCTCGAGGTCAAGAAGAAAACTCAGTTTGTATTTGTTTCCAATATATTTCAGAAGCGCATCGGCCTCCGTCTTCAGGGACACTACAAAAACAATATGCCAAATTATCACAATACATTGAAAAAACATTAGGTAGGTAGGTATTACCGGCTGGCCCCATGTAGGGGGGGCCACACATAGACCTTACGGTCCTTAGTGAGGCCGGGTGCTTTATGGTACCATTTCCTTTAGAAATCCTGTAGGATTCTTGACGTTTTGGCAAATGCCAATAGTTGTTTGGGGGAGCTCTTGGCTGCCTCTTCCAGAGTGGTGAAGCTTGGGGAGTGCAGATTTCTTAATCTTGTCGTGGCGATTGCTGGGCAGCTGCAGATGAGGTGTTCTAGAGTTTCTGCTACTCCAGGTTCCTTGCATTTCCTGCAGGTGTCTGCTGTCGTGATGCCTAGCTTTATCGCGTGAGCGGCTGCTAGGCAGTGACCAGTTAATATGCCTATAAGCAGTCTGCAGTCTCTTCTTTGGAGCTGCAGCGTATAGTGCGTGAGTTTTTTGTCTCTCTTATTGCACATAATTTTAGAGATTCTGCAGCCGGTCGTGTTCTTCCACTTTTCCTCTGCTTCTTTCTCCGCTATCTCCTCCATCTTGCTGTATAGCGTCTGTAGGGAGATAGGTATATTTAGTGTTGCTTCTCGGCTTAGTGCGACCCCGGCTTTTGCAAGAGTGTCCGCCATTTCGTTTCCATCGATGCCCTGGTGGCTGGGAATCCAGTAGATTTGCACCTTGCTGGAGGTGCTGAGGGAATCTAATGCTTCTCTGCTTGCCAGAACATTTTTGGAGTTGATGGCGTGACTCTGCATTGCTTTGATTGCCGCTTGGCTGTCTACGTATATGTTGATTTGATCGTTTGGTGCGTGTAATTCTGCCAATTCGGCTGCTTTCCTTATGGCGAAAACTTCCGCCTGGAATATAGTGCAGTGGTTTGGCAGTTTGTAGGAGAGTTTCAATTCCGGTTCCTTGCAGTACACGGCGGCTCCGACTCCTGAGGCCATCTTTGAGCCGTCCGTGAAAAGGTGCATTGCTTCCTGAGCCAGCCCTGTACGCCAGTCTTCTGGTCCCAGTAATGCTGATGCGCCTGTAAAGTTGGTTTTTGGGATCATGTAGTCCGTGCTACTGTTGATCTCTCTGCCCACTGTGCTGTGTCCATAGCTTTGTAGAGCCATGGTGCCAGCCGCGCAAAGACGTTGGGCCGTCCTGTGTGCAGTGAGGCGTGCTTGGATGTCCAGGGGGTTGACACCTAGGATGTGTTCCAGTGCTTTTGTTGGAGTAGACCGTAGCGCCCCCGTTATGCAGACCAGTGCCTGCCGCTGGGCCTTTTCCATCAGCTTTAGATATGTGGATTTCTCTGTGGCTTGCCACCATACCAATATACCGTGTAGTAGTATCGGTCGTATAACTGATATGAAGAGCCAGTGTGTTAGTCTTGGTGATAGGCCCCAAGTGCTGCTTAGCATCTTCTGGGATGCATATAGCGCATTGGTTGCCTTTTTCACCCTTTCCTCCACATTGAGTCTCCAGGATAGTTTACTATCGATTACTACTCCAAGGTATTTTACGTTGTTTTTTGGCGTTAGCGGTGTTCCATTTATCGTGGGTGGAGTCCATTGCGGTACCTTGTATCTCTTGGTGAAGAGAATGAGGTCCGTCTTCTCCGCATTGATGCTAAGTCCGGCTTCTGTGGCCCACTTTAGTATCTCTCTGAGAGTAGAGTCCATGATTGAGCTGACAGTCGATGGACATTTTCCCATAATAATTATGCTTATGTCGTCGGCATATGCGGTTATCTTGGGTGCTTTCCTGCGAAATTTTTTAAGTAATTCGTTGACCACAAGGTTCCATAGAAGAGGTGACAGGACTCCGCCCTGGGGCGTTCCGCCGTGTGCCTCTCTTGTAATGGTTGTGGTACCCCACTCGGCTTGTACTCTTCTGCAGCTCAGCAGGTTATATATCCAGGAGTCCAATGCCGTGTGTATTGCTAGGGCTCTTAGGCTTCGCATTATTGCATCTGTAGTGACGTTGTTGAATGCTCCCGAAATGTCAAGGAATGCTCCCAGGGCAAATTCTTGATGGTACAGTGCCTTCTCGATGGTGGCTACTAGGGAGTGTAGCGCTGTTTCCACCGATTTCCCTTTCGTGTAGGCGTGCTGGTTTCCCTCCAAGGTCAGGTTCATGCCTTCTCTTATGTGAAGGTCCAGTAGCTTCTCCATTGTTTTGAGCAGGAATGATGTGAGGCTGATGGGCCTGTAGTCTTTTGGTTGCACGTGACTGCATTTCCCTGCTTTGGGCAGGAATACAACGCGTGCTGTCCTCCAGGCCACAGGTACATAGCTCCACCTCAAGCATGCTATAAAAATGGATCGTAGCCATGGGACGATTGCGCATTTGATCGTTTTTAGCATGGCTGGGAATATTCCATCTAGCCCTGGGGATTTATAACTCGCGAATGAGTCGATCGCCCATCGGATCTTTTCTGGAGTGATGATATTGTCTGGGATGTTGACTTGTTGCGTGTGTAGGTCTTGAGGCGTATCTGCCTCAGTGACTGGAGTGCAGCCTGGAAAGTGCGCATCAAGTAGAGCACATGTCGCTTCCCTGCTGCTTTCTGTCCAGTGTCCGTCGTTCGTTTTTAGCTGACTCTGCATGGGTGGCTGCTTTGAAAGCAGTTTCCTGAGTCTAGCTGTTTCGGAGACCTTCTCTATGCTGGAGCAGAAGTTTCTCCAAGAGTTCTGTTTTGCCTTCCGTACTTCTTTTTTGAAGACGCGAAGTCTAATCTTGTATTCCTCCCAGATTATTTGCTCATCCGCTTGTTTGGCGAGTTTGAAGCATTCTTGCACGGCCTTCCTCTGCTCTTTCAGCGCTGGGGTCCACCAGGGGGGTCTGGTTCTCCTTTTGCTAACTGTGAGTTTGCAGGAGGTTTTGTATGCTTCGGTTAGGTTGGCTGTGAGCGTCTCCACGGACCTCTCAATGTCGCCTACCGAGCAGATACTCGTTGGGTTTGGTAGTTTTGATTCTACCGTTCTAAGGTACTTCACCCAGTCTGTGTTCCGGGGGTTCCTATAGGCGTTTCTGGTTTGGTTGTGGTTGAACTCGATCTTAAATTGGATGTACTTGTGGTCTGAGAAGGAGTTTCTATCAAGGACTCTCCATTCTGATGCCTGTGTACTATTCCCTAAGGTCAGAGTTAGGTCTAGGACATTGGCCGATGTTGGTCCCACATATGTGGGCACATCTCCAACGTTTTCTATTTTAAGGTTAGTTTGTAGGATAAAGCTTAAGAGTGACTCACCTCTGTCATTGATGTCTGGACTACCCCACACGGTGTGATGTGCGTTGGCGTCCGTTCCGACGACGAGTGGTTGTTTTCTCCTGCTCGCCTCAGCCGTTAAGTGTTCGAGCTCGGGCGGTGGCGACTCTCGCTCGTGTGCCATATAGCAGGATGCCAGTAGTATTGGCTCATCATCGCGACCTTCCAGGGCCACAACTGTGAGGTCATCCGTGCTGTAATTAGACATAAGGTAAGCATAGATGCCTTTTCTTACCAGAATGGCCGTCCTTGCCTTACTTACTGCGGTGGGATAGAAAACGTTGTAGTTTTGTGACCTTAGCCCTGAGACCTTGTTCCCTGCCGCAATCCAAGGTTCCTGAACTAAGGCCACTTCGGCGGGCCCTGTCTCAAGGGTTAATAGGAGCTCCGCCGACGCAAGCTTGCTTTTATGCAAGTTGACCTGGAGGACCTTCAACTGCATGGTCGTTGTCGGCGTCCCCAGGCCTGGATGGGTCAACTACCATGGTTGCGTCCACATCCTCATCGTCCTCCATACTGGGTGGGTCAGCTGCTGTGGCTGATTCCTCATCCCTTTCGGTCTCTACCTCCGTTATATCGAGGCTGCTGGCTTTATCGACCATCTCGTCGATGCCCAGGTCTTTCTCGACCTCTCCAGCCTCTAGCGTGTGCTCGTTCTTGTCTTCGGGATGGCGCTTTTTGAGTCGTAGGTGCACGCTTCCTACTCCCCACGCCATCTTCCCGAATCTAGGGTAGAGCAAATCATCGGCCTCCTTGTTGATCGGGCTTAGCAACATGCAGTACCTTCCAGTCAGCTGTTGGCACGTCTGGGTTTTGCCACCTTAATAGTTTCAGCGCCTGCTCCTTTGGTACAACCCTTGGGAAGAGTACTTTCGCTTTCGGCACTGACGGAATACAAGTTCTGTCAACTACTTCCAGCTGGGCACCCTCCCATGGGCTTCCCATGTCTGCAACGACGCTGGTGACCCACTTGAGGGTGAGGTCGTCCTTACATTTAAGGATTTTGACTCCAAACAGCCAGCCTGCTCCGTCGAACGTGACAGGTTGCGCTGCTGGGTCGTCCATCCTTTTAAAAATCTCCTCGAACAGCTTCCCCTCCACTAGCTTCCACTGTTCCAGGGTCATTTTGCCGAAAGGGTCGCTTTTGTCGACGAGGGCTACGGTCAGATGCCGTTTCGCCACGTCACTGGCTGACTCCTTTCCCGGCGTTTTTCCCTTTGGAGTAGAGCTTGGTGGAGCCTTGCTCTGCGGTCTTGGGCGTGGCCTTTTGCTCGCTGGGGCCTCCGCCTTCGCTGGCTCAGTTGAGCGCTGCCGCTTGACAGCCAAGCTCTCCTCCACTTTGTTGGCGTATAATGCGGAGGTGGCTTGCATCGCCTGTCTCTCCGCAAAGTGTTTGCGACCCTCCTTGATCTTTTGCTCGGCCCACGCCAGCTTGTTGCTCTCCTCTAGGGTGAGCTTACCGCTGCCATCGAGCCTCGCTTTGATCTTGAGGGCCGCCTTATATTGGGCCTTCGCTCGTATGCCTTCCTTCGTCCTTTTGGGCCATACCTTACAAGAGGTGCTAGAACCCGACAGGACTGGGGAAAGCAGCAGCTTTTCCTCGGCCTCCGTATTTATAGAGCCGCCGTGCGACTCGCAGTCCGAGTCTGTATCGACTGCGGTACCACGCCACACTTTGGCTTTTGACGTTGTGGCAGTAGCTGTACAACTGTCTTGGCCTGCTCCAACCGCGACAGAGGTGTGACCGCTGGCGACACGAAGAGGGGATTTCTCCCCACCGTGCCCGCCGGTGGTAGCAGTCACGCCTTCCACCGACGTTTGGGCTGATATCCCAGCCCGAGTTTGGTCCTTTATGTTGTGCATTTGGAAATGACCATGGTGGTTGCATTTTGTTCTTGGGTACCACCCCATAGCATTTTATGCCTACTGCCAGGCACCTCGTAACCATGGCTCTTGCTCAACTCTGCCCAGCTAAAGCTGGACAGAACTGGCCGTCACCTTAGCTAGACACTGCATTTCCTGGGTGTAAGACGCGCAAGTGACACTAGGTATATAGCTCGCTTTAAGCCGAGGTACATACAGTGTCCATTGCCCAGCCGACACCCTCGGGGAGGGTTCAGTTAGAGGATTTCCGTCAGCCTGAAAAAAAACATTACTTTACATACAATTTTATGACACGTCTGTTCCGCTTGACGTGGAGTTCAATACTAAATTATAGTTAAGAGAGTAAATGTCTGTATAGGTGCGCGCAGTTGTCAGTATCAGTCTTGTAATTCAATCTCTTCTCTGTTTCTGTGGAACTGATGTGTAACATTTCCAGAGTAAACCGTTTCCTATAGTTACTCTTCTGTTGCAAAATTGTTGTTCCTTCAAAATTCGGTGAATGTCCGCTCTCCATACAGTGTGTCGCTAGTGCTGTTTTTTGTATTGTCGTTTGGTTTCGAAGCTTGTAATCCGATTTATGTTGTGAAATTCTTGTTTTGAGTTTAGACTTGGTTGTTCCAACGTATAGTTTATTGCACTTGGTTTCCGAATCTCCATTGCATGGTATTCTGTATATCACATTGCTTTTGTCGTCTTTGTCTATTTTGGATTTCGTCTTGTTGTAAAAGTTCCTCATTGTGTTTGTGGGCTTGTGGGCTATTTGTATGGTGTGTTTGTTAAAACACTCAGATTTCGCGAAACGCGCTGAGAGTTGTGGAACGTATGTAAGGCTCCTAAAGGATTTCGGTTGTTTATCGACTTTTGGTTTTTGGATCCTATTTCTACTAATTAATGATTTTATTACCCTCATTGGGAAGTCATTGTTTTTTAAGGTCAGTTTGATTTCGGAAATTATGTCATTATGATACATCTCGTCGCTGATACTCAGCATCCGTTGAATACAGCTAGCAGCCGTATTTATTATCATGTTTTTTGGATGTTTAGAATAAAAATTGATGATTCGTCCTGATGCTGTCGGTTTCTTGTACCATTTTATTTTAAGGGTGTTTCCATGTCTGTTAATAGTAGAGTCTAAATAGGGAAGTTTTCCATCTATTTCTATCTCCGTTGTGAATTTTAAATTTCTATGAAAAGAGTTAAGTGCATCTACTGTATCCTGAATATCGGCTTCCTTAATAATGGCGAACAGATCGTCCACATATTTTGTTAGTAGTCTTGGTGGGTGCTTGAGCTTTTTCATTGTGTTGTCCAGAAGTTCTTCCATCACAATGTCTGCTATAACCGGGGATGCTGGGGAACCCATTGGCATACCTTTCAGTTGTGTATATAGTTGATCCTCGAACTTAAAGTATCTATTTTCCATTATGCAAAATTTGACAATTTCCATGAACAGTGGAACGAGATGTATCATAATGACATAATTTCCGAAATCAAACTGACCTTAAAAAACAATGACTTCCCAATGAGGGTAATAAAATCATTAATTAGTAGAAATAGGATCCAAAAACCAAAAGTCGATAAACAACCGAAATCCTTTAGGAGCCTTACATACGTTCCACAACTCTCAGCGCGTTTTGCGAAATCTGAGTGTTTTAACAAACACACCATACAAATAGCCCACAAGCCCACAAACACAATGAGGAACTTTTACAACAAGACGAAATCCAAAATAGACAAAGACGACAAAAGCAATGTGATATACAGAATACCATGCAATGGAGATTCGGAAACCAAGTGCAATAAACTATACGTTGGAACAACCAAGTCTAAACTCAAAACAAGAATTTCACAACATAAATCGGATTACAAGCTTCGAAACCAAACGACAATACAAAAAACAGCACTAGCGACACACTGTATGGAGAGCGGACATTCACCGAATTTTGAAGGAACAACAATTTTGCAACAGAAGAGTAACTATAGGAAACGGTTTACTCTGGAAATGTTACACATCAGTTCCACAGAAACAGAGAAGAGATTGAATTACAAGACTGATACTGACAACTGCGCGCACCTATACAGACATTTACTCTCTTAACTATAATTTAGTATTGAACTCCACGTCAAGCGGAACAGACGTGTCATAAAATTGTATGTAAAGTAATGTTTTTTCAATGTATTGTGATAATTTGGCATATTGTTTTTGTAGTGTCCCTGAAGACGGAGGCCGATGCGCTTCTGAAATATATTGGAAACAAATACAAACTGAGTTTTCTTCTTGACCTCGAGCCAGCAAGCATCAAATTTCTACAATTAGAAAGGTCGCTAACCAACAACTCTATAAATGATTTACTATTAAAGTCATTTAATGGTGAAGAAGTTCAATACAAGTCCATCGACTCCGTTGTAGAAGTCGAGGATGCTGTTCACTATCCAGTAGAGTTCCTTAACGCTCAAAACCCACCAGGTCTTCCCTTACATAATTTTACTCTTAAGATGGTGCACCCGTAATGTTGTTACGAAATCTTAATCCACCAAAATTATGTAATGGTAAGAGATTACAAGTGAAATCACTTCACACCTTGTATGGAATCAATTTCTGCTCTTAAATTCGACAACTTTTGACCCAGGTGGATGAAAATAGCCGTAATGGATCAGTTTACCCCCGTAATATGCTTTAGATATTCAAATTTTCCTTAAATTGGGAAGCTAGGTGCAATGGTTTAGCCCAATGAGGTTGTAGAGTACAATATTTAGTTTTAAATAGTAAATTTTTGTATGGAATCTATTTCTGAAGCCACAGTTTTTACTGGTTGTGCTAAAGGGGAGACGGTTTTTATACCAAGAATCCCACTCATACCATCAAACCTTCCATTTCAGTTCAAAAGATTGCAATTTCCAATCAAAGTCTGCTTTGCTATGACAATAAACAAGTCACAGGGACAGACTTTGAAGTTAGCTGGACTAGATCTTAGAGAGGATTGCTTTTCTCATGGCCAGTTTTATGTGGCCTGTTCAAGAGTTAGCTCCGCTAGCAGTTTAATGATTCTTGCACCCGATGGCAAATCGAAAAATGTTGTATACAGTGAGGTTTTACAACGAAAATAGTGAAAAATGTAAGTAACTGCTTAATTGTACATGCTAAGTTTGTTAAAAATTTCTTAAGAAGCAAATTTTAACAAGATTTAGTGGACTAGGCCTATTGGGGATTAACCACTTAAAAAAAAACGCGCCAAATCCTCTACCTCTGCGGTGGTGTGGAAATGAGGAAACATTTTTTAATAAATAATTGTTTTTTGTGAAAATACATTTAAGTTTTTTTATTTATATTAAAAACACTTAAAACAATCTTAAAGGTAATGCGAACACTCTCCTTATTTACACACTAGATCTAATGACACGCAGCGAAGCGCGACGGGTACTATGCTAGTCTCTATATCTATAAAAGAGAGTGTCCTGATTCACTGATTCACTGACTGACTGACTGACTGACTGACTGACTGACTGATTGGCAATCATCGCACAGCCCAAACGGTAAGAGATAGAGGGCTGAAATTTTCCCAGGAGTTTCTGTTGGTGGTGAAAGTGCGTACTAAGACGGGGTTTTGGAAAATTCCACCCGGAAAAGTCGGAAAAGCGTCGGAAAAGTTTGTATGGGAAAAATGCCATTTTTCATCCGATTGACTTGAAACTTGATTTGTAAGCTTAGTACGCGAAATAATTCGACACGTGTTTTCCCGTTTTTGGAAAATCCGCCCACGAAGAAAATGGTCGGAAAATTCTGCATGCCGAAAACTATTTTTCATCCGATTGGCTTGAAATTCGGTTTGAAAGGAAGGTAGGTGAAATAAATTGAAATGTGATTTCCCGAAGTTGGAAAATTTGACCCAACGGTCGGAAAATTCCCGGAAAACTCTGCATGAAAACAACTATTTTTCATCCGATTGGCTTGAAACTCGGTTTGTAAGGACAAAATACGAAATAATTTTGGAGTAATTTCAATATCGGAAAATCCGCCCGTGAGGAAAATGGCCGGGAAATTCTGCATGCAAAAAACTATTTTTCATCCGATTGGCTTGAAATTTGGTTTGTAAAGTCAAAATCGGAATTAATTTTTGTATTTATTTTCCGATGTTGGAAATACCGCCGGGATGCCCACTGGGAAGTGGTTGGGGAGTGAATGGGTTGTGGGTGGTAAGTTGTTTTGGAAGTAGGTGGAAAGTGGGTGGTAAGTGAATGTAAAGTGTGTGGAATGTGGCGGGAAGTTGGAGGGATGTGGGTGGGATGTAGATGGGAAGTGGGTGGGATGTGGGCGGGAAGTGGGTGGTATGTGGGTGGGATGTTGGACGGATGTGGGTGGAAAATTGGTGGGATTACGCTGTGCATTGGTTCTATACTGTTGAAGGCGCAGCGAAGCGCGACGGGATATTTGCTAGTCTCTCTATATATATAAGAGAGTATCCTGACTGACTGACTGACTGATTGGCAATCATCGCACAGCCCAAACGGTAAGAGATAGAGGGCTGTAATTTTCACAGGAGTTTCTGTTGAAGGGTGAAAGTGCGTACTAAGACGGGGTTTTGGAAAATTCCACCCGGAAAAGTCGGAAAAGCGTCGGAAAAGTTTGTATGGGAAAAATGTTATTTTTCGTCCGATTGACTTGAAACTTGGTTTGTAAGCTTAGTACGCGAAATAATTCGACACGTGTTTTCCCGATTTTGGAAAATCCGCCCACGAGGAAAATAGCGGGAAAATTCTGCACAAAAAAAATTATTTTTCATCCGATTGGCTTGAAACTCGGTTTGAAAGGAAAATAGGTGAAATGAATGGAAATGTGATTTTCCAAAGTGGGAAAATTTTACCAAACTTTCGGAAAATTCCCGGAAAATTTTGCATGAAAAACACTATTTTTCATCCGATTGGCTTGAAACTCGGTTTGTAAGGACAAAATACGAAATAATTTGAAATGTGATTTTTCAATGTCGGAAAATCCGCCACGAGGAAAATGGTCGGAAAATTCTGCATGCAAACAACTATTTTTCATCCGATTGGCTTGAAATTCGGTTTGAAAGGAAGGTAGGTGAAATAAATTGAAATGTGATTTCCCGAAGTTGGAAAATTTGACCCAACGGTCGGAAAATTCCCGGAAAACTCTGCATGAAAAAAACTATTTTTCATCCGATTGTCTTGAAACTCGGTTTGTAAGGACAAAATACGAAATAATTTGAAATGTGATTTTTCAATGTCGGAAAATCCGCCCACGAGGAAAATGGTCGGAAAATTCTGCACGCGAAAAACTATTTTTCATCCGATTGTCTTGAAACTCGGTTTGAAAGGTCAAAATCGGAATTAATTTTTGTTTTTATTTTCCGATGTTGGAAATACCGCCGGGAAGCCCACTGGGATGTGGGTGGAAAGTGGGTGGTAAGTGGATGTAAAGTGTGTGGAATGTAGCGGGAACTGGGAGCGATGTGGGCGGGATGTGGGAGGGATGTGGGTGGGATGTGGGCCGGAAATGGCCGGGAAGCGGGTGGTATGTGGGCGGGATAGTGGGTGGGATGTGGGTGGGTTATTGGCGGGAAGTGGGGGGATGAGTGTGGGATGTGAGTGGAATATGAGCGGAATGTGGGCAGTAAGTGGGCGGGAAATGGGCGGGAAATTGGCGGGAAGTGGGTGGGATGTGGGCGGGAAATGGACGGTGGAAAGAGGGTGGGATGTGGGTGGTATGTGTGTGGGAAATGGGCGGGAAGCGGGTGGTATGTGGGCGGGAAGTGGTTGGGATGTGGGTGGGATGTGGGCGGGAAATTGGTGGGAATGGAGGATGAGGGGGGGATGTGAGTGGAATGTGAGCGGGTTGTGGGCGGTAAGAGGGCGGGAAATTGGCGGGAAGTGGGGGGATGAGGTTGGGATATGAGTGGAATGTGAGCGGGATGTGGGCGGTAAGTGGGCGGGAAATGGGCGGGAAATTGGCGGGATGTGGGTGGGATGTGGGTGGGAAATGGGTGGTAAGTGAATTTGCTTTGTTGTACTATTGAAGGCGCAGCGAAGCGCGACGGGTTATTTGCTAGTCTCTATATATATAAAAGAAAGTGTCCTGACTGATTCACTGATTCACTGATTGGCAATCATCGCACAGCCCAAACGGTAAGAGATAGAGGGCTGTAATTTTCACAGAAGTTTCTGTTGGTGGTGAAAGTGCGTACTAAGACGGGGTTTTGTAGCGGGAATTGGGAGCGATGTGGGTGGGATGTGGGAGGGATGTGGGTGGGATGTGGGCGGGAAATGGGCGGGAAGCGGGTGGTATGTGGGCGGGAAGTGGGTGGGATGTGGGTGGGATGTGGGCGGGAAATTGGCGGGAAGTGGGGGGATGAGGGTGGGATGTGAGTGGAATGTGAGCGGGATGTGGGCGGTAAGTGGGCGGGAAATTGGCGGGAAGTGGGTGAGATGTGGGTGGGATGTGGGCGGGTTGTGGGCGGTAAGTGGGCGGGAAATTGGCGGGAAGTGGGTGGGATGTGGGTGGCATGTGGGCGGGAAGTGGGGGGATGAGGTTGGGATGTGAGTGGAATGTGAGCGGGATGTGTGCGGTAAGTGGGCGGGAAATTGACGGGAAGTGGGTGAGATGTGGGTGGGATGTGGGCGGGAAATTGGCGGGAAGTGGGCGGGATGTGGGCGGGAAATTGGCGGGAAGTGGGTGAGATGTGGGTGGGATGTGGGCGGGTTGATGGCGGGAAGTGGGTGGGATGTGGGCGGGAGGTGGACGGCGGAGAGACGGTGGGAGTGGGTGGTATGTGGGCGGGAAGTGGGTGGCATGTGGGTGGGAAATGGGTGGTAAGTGAGTGTGCGTTGTTGTGCTATTGAAGGCGCAGCGAAGCGCGACGGGTTATTTGCTAGTCTCTATAAATATAAAAGAGAGTGTCCTGACTGATTCACTGATTCACTGACTGACTGACTGACTGACTGACTGACTGATTGGCAATCATCGCAGAGCCCAAACGGTAAGAGATAGAGGGCTGTAATTTTCACAGGAGTTTCCGTTGGTGGTAAAAGTGCGTACTAAGACGGGGTTTTGGAAAATTCCACCCGGAAAAGACGGAAAAGCGTCGGAAAAGTTTGTATGGGAAAAATTTTATTTTTCACCCGATTGACTTGAAACTTGGTTTGTAAGCTAAGTACGCGAAATAATTCGACCCGTGTTTTCCCGATTTTGGAAAATCCGCCCACGAGGAAAATGGCCGAAAAATTCTGCATGGAAAAAACTATTTTTCATCCGATTGACTTGAAATTCGGTTTGAAAGGAAAGTAGGTGAAATGAATTGAAATGTGATTTTCCGAAGTTGGAAAATTTGACCCAACGGTCGGAAAATTCCTGGAAAATTCTGCATGAAAAAAAACTATTTTTCATCCGATTGGCTTGAAACTCGGTTTGTAAGGACAAAATACAAAATAATTTGAAATGTGGTTTTTCAATGTCGGAAAATCCGCCCTCGAGGAAAATGGCCGGAAAATTCTGCCTGCAAAAAACTATTTTTCATCCGATTGGCTTGAAACTCGGTTTGTAAGGACAAAATACGAAATAATTTGAAATGTGATTTTTTAATGTCGGAAAATCCGCCCTCGAGGAAAATGGTCGGAAAATTTTGCATGCAAAAAACTATTTTTCATCCGATTGGCTTGAAATTCGGTTTGAAATTAAAGTAGGTGAATTAAATTGAAATGTGATTTTCCGAAGGTGAAAAATTTGCCCGAACGGTCGGAATTCTGCATGAAAAACACTATTGTTCATCCGATTGGCTTGAAACTCGGTTTGTAAGGACAAAATTCGAAATAATTTGAAATGTGATTTTTTAATGTCGGAAAATCCGCCCTCGAGGAAAATGGCCGGAAAATTCTGCCTGCAAAAAACTATTTCTCATCCGATTGGCTTGAAATTCGGTTTGAAATTAAAGTAGGTGAATTAAATTGAAATGTGATTTTCCGAAGTTGAAAAATTTGCGGTCGGAAAATTCCCGGAAAATTCTGCATGAAAAAAAAACTATTTTTCATCCGATTGGCTTGAAACTCGGTTTTTAAGGGCAAAATACGAAATAAATTGAATGTGATTTTTCAATTTCGACCTCGAGGAAAATGGCCCGAAAATTCTGCATGCAAAAAACTATTTCTCATTCGATTGGCTTGAAATTCGGTTTGAAAGGACAGAACACGAAATAGTTTGAAATGTTATATTCCGAAGTTGGAAAATTTGACCCAAAGGTCGGAAAATTCCCGGAAAATTTTGCATGAAAAAACTATTTTTCATCCGATTGGCTTGAAACTCGGTTTTTAAGGACAAAATACGAAATAATTTGAAATGTGATTTTTTAATGTCGGAAAATCCGCCCACGAGGAAAATGGTCGGAAAATTCTGCATGCAAAAAACAATTTTTCATCCGATTGTCTTGAAACTCGGTTTGAAAGGTCAAAATCGGAATTAATTTTTGTTTTATATTCCGATGTTGGAAATACCGCCGGGCAGCCCACTGGGATGTGGGTGGAAAGTGGGTGGTAAGTGGATGTAAAGTGTGTGGAATGTAGCGGGAAGTGGGAGCGATGTAGGTGGGAAGTGGACGGCGGAAAGAGGGTGGGAGTGCGTGGTATGTGGTTGGGATGTGGGTGGTATATGGGTGGGATGTGGGTGGTATATAAGTGGGATGTGGGTGGTATGTGGGTGGTATGTGGGTGGTATATAAGTGGGATGTGGGTGGTATGTGGGTGGGATGTGGGCGGGAAATGGGCGGGAAGTGGGTGGGATGTGGGCGGGCAATTGGCGTGAAGTGGGGGGATGAGGGTGGGATGTGAGTGGAATGTTTGCGGGATGTGGGCGGTAAGTGGGCGGGAAATTCGCGGGAAGTGGGTGAGATGTGGGTGGGATGTGGGCGGGTTGCGGGCGGTAAGTGGGCGGGAAATTGGCGGGAAGTGGGTGGTATGTGGGCGGGAAGTGGACGGCGGAAAGAGGGTGGGATGTGGGTGGTATATGGGTGGGATGTGGGTGGTATGTGGGTGGGATGTGGGCGGGAAGTGGGTGGGATGTACTATTGCGTTGTTGTACTATTGAAGGCGCAGCGAAGCGCGACGGGTTATTTGCTAGTATCTATATATATAAAAGAGTTCAACCTGACTAATTGACTGACTGACTGGTGACCGTCGCACAGCCGAAACCATAAAAGATAGGAAGATGAGATTTTCACAGTAGTTTTATCTTATGCTGAAAGTGAGTACTAAGAAAGGATTTTGGAAAATTCTGCCGGGAAATGTGGAAAATTCGCGGAAAACTTTTGCGTGAAACTTTTTTGTTTTTCATCCGATCAAGTTCAAACTTATTTTCAAAAATCAATAAAAATAATTCACAATTAACTGCATACCAATCTTCTCTAAAATCAACCACCTTTGGGTGGAAAGATGGTGGTAAAGGTTGCCAGCCATTTGCTCCCAGTTCATTTCGAAAGGCACGCTTTGCTTTACTGTTGCATCAGAGAACAAAGAGCGCACGCAAAACCAAAGCCCAGAGAGCATAAATCGAAGAGAAACGATTTCAATGTGTGCGTGAAAGCAATTGAATTGAGTTGCCTCGGCAACAACAACAAGACAGAGTACAAATTAAAAAACTACAGTTGCAATTAAAACAAAAACAAACGCAAATACAAAAACTCCAGCCACAACTAAAATAACAGCAACATGAAATAATTCAAATAAGGACTTTCCTAACCGTGGAAATTGGGTGGGAAGGGGGTGGGTGGGAGATGGGATGGAACTGGAGGGGAAGTGGGAGGGATGTGGGTGGGATTTGGGTGGTAGGTGGGTGGGATGTGGGTGGGATGTGGCTGGGACTTGGGCGGTAAGTGGGTGGGAGGTGGGTGGGAGGTGTGTGGGATGTGGGTGGGAAGTGGGTTGGATCTGGGCGGGAATTGGGTGATAAGTGGGTGGGATGTAGGCGGGAAGTGGGTGGAAAGTAGGTGGGAAACGGGTGGAAGTTGTGAAAGAAGTAGATTGGGAGTGGGTGGGATGGGGGTGGTAAGAACGCAGCAGCAAAGTCGTAACGCTGAAAAAGCAAAGTAGTAAAACGTTGATTTCAAGCCTATGTATGTATGATTCGATTTCTGGGCTCTACAGAGGAAATAAATTTATAGAATGTTTTCAAAATTGGTAAATATTTGACTCTCACGATTGACTTCAAACTGATTCTGATATGGGATCTATACTGTTCAAGGCGCAGCGAAGCGCGACGGGCTTTTTGCTAATCTCTATATATATAAAAGAAAGTGTCCTGATTCACTGATTCACTGATTCACTGATTCACTGATTGGCAATCATCGCAGAGCCCAAACGGTAAGAGATAGAGGGCTGTAATTTTCACAGGAGTTTCCGTTGGTGGTGAAAGTGCGTACTAAGACGGGGTTTTGGAAAATTCCACCCGGAAAAGTCGGAAAAGCGTCGGAAAAGTTTGTATGGGAAAAATGTTATTTTTCACCCGATTGACTTGAAACTTGGTTTGTAAGCTTAGTACGCGAAATAATTCGACCCGTGTTTTCCCGATTTTGGAAAATCCGCCCACGAGGAAAATTCCCGGAAAATTCTGCATGAAAACAACTATTTTTCATCCTATTGGCTTGAAATTCGGTTTGAAAGGAAAGTAGGTGAAATGAATTGAAATGTGATTTTCCGAAGTTGGAAAATTTGACCCAACGGTCGGAAAATTCCCGGAAAATTCAGCATGAAAAAACTATTTTTCATCCGATTGGCTTGAAACTCCGTTTGTAAGGACAAAATACGAAATAATTTTAATGTGATTTTCAATATCGGAAAATCCGCCCGTGAGGAAAATGGCCGGGAAATTCTGCATGCAAAAAACTATTTTTCATCCGATTGGCTTGAAATTTGGTTTGTAAGGACAAAATCGGAATTAATTTTTGTTTTTATTTTCCGATGTTGGAAATACCGCCGGGATGCCCACTGGGAAGTGGTTGGGGAGTGAATGGGTTGTGGGTGGTAAGTTGTTTTGGAAGTGGGTGGAAAGTGGGTGGTAAGTGGATGTAAAGTGTGTGGAATGTGGCGGGAAGTTGGAGGGATGTGGGTGGGATGTAGATGGGAAGTGGGTGGGATGTGGGCGGGAAGTGGGTGGTATGTGGGTGGGATGTTGGACGGATGTGGGTGGAAAATTTGTGGGATTACGCTGTGCATTGGTTCTATACTGTTGAAGGCGCAGCGAAGCGCGACGGGATATTTGCTAGTATCTCTATAAATATAAAAGAAAGTGTCCTGACTGATTTACTGACTGATTGGCAATCATCGCACAGCCCAAACGGTAAGAGATAGAGGGCTGTAATTTTCACAGGAGTTTCTGTTGGTTGTGAAAGTGCGTACTAAGACGGGGTTTTGGAAAATTCCACCCGGAAAAGTCGGAAAAGCGTCGGAAAAGTTTGTATGGGAAAAATGTTATTTTTCATCCGATTGACTTGAAACTTAGTTTGTAAGCTTGGTACGCGAAATATTTTGACACGTGTTTTTCCGATTTTGGAAAATCCGCCCAAGAGGAAAATGGCCGGAAAATTCTGCATAAGAAATAAAACTATTTTACATCCGATTGGCTTGAAATTCGGTTTGTAAGGTCAAAATCGGAATTAAGTTTTGTTTTTATTTTCCGATGTTGGAAATTCCGCCGGGATGCCCACTGGGAAGTGGTTGGGAAGTGAATGGGTTGTGGGTGGTAAGTTGTTTTGGAAGTGGGTGGAAAGTGGGTGGTAAGTGGATGTAAAGTGTGTTGTGGCGGGAAGTTGGAGGGATGTGGGTGGGAAATGGGTGGAAAGTGGATGGGATGTGGGCGCGAAGTGATCGGAAGTGGGCGGGAAGTGCGTGGGATGTGGGCAGGAAGTAGGTGGAATGTGGGTGGGAAGTGGGTGGAATATGGTTGGGAAATGGGTGGGAAGTGGGCGGGAAGTGGGTGGGATATGGGCGTTTAGTGGGAGGGATGTGGGTGGGATGTGGATGGGAAGTTGGCGGAAAATGGGTGGGAAGTCGGCGGGAAGTGGGTGGAATGTGGCTGGAAGTGGGAGGGAAGTGGGTGGGATGTGGGCGGGAAGTGGGTGAAATGTAGGTGGGAAGTGGGTGGAATGTGGGTGGGAAATGGGTGGAAATTGGATGGGATGTGGGCGCGAAGTGTGTCGGAAGTGGGTGGGATGTGGGTGGGATGTTGGCGGGAAATAGGCGGGAATTGGGTGGGATGTGGGCGGGAAATGGGTGGTAAGTGAGTGTGCGTTGTTGTACTATTGAAGGCGCAGCGAAGCGCGACGGGTTATTTGCTAGTATATATATATAACAAAAATAGTTCATTTATAAATCGGTGATAATTTTAAACAAAGAAAAAAAATCAAAGGAATATATAAAAGAAGGGAAAATTTTAAGCCTAAATATTTCAAACTGCTGGCCTATTTAGTAAATTGTAGGCTCGCCTTATTTATTGTGCCAAATACAAGCGGCAATAGCAAAAATAAAAAAAAAACATGCAAAATTTGCAAATCAACAACGCTGTGTTATGCACAGTCAGAGATTCACAGGCCACCTACAGGTTCTGTTCGCCTAATCGCTTAGTTAGGTCGCTCATTAGGTTTGCGTGCGGTCAGATATTCGTTTTATCGGTTCTCTTACTTTATAGTTTTCGCTCTAAGCACTTACCCGTCGTTGGATGTTGGCGCCAGCATCTCAGGCCGAAGGTTTGCTGTGGACGAGAAACACAAAAAAAAAATACCGTACACACTCGCAAGCCGCGCACTTTAGAACAAACAGAAAAACAGTAGCTGCTCTCTTTCTCTCTATGTGTACTCCTGGCCTAACGGATCTATCCGCACCCTCCCCCTATTCCTCGCTGCCGCTGTCTTCAAAGGCTGTCCGATGCTGCTGTTGGGCACCAGAGCTCCAGTTCTCTCTCCTTGCAATTGTTTTGGCGTGCTCTTGCCGCTCCTGATGCGCCTGTTCCTCTTCTGCTCTTTCCTTTTTCCAAGGGCCTCTGCTTTATTGCGACGGGTCGTTGAACTGTTCGCCGCGAAATCTTTATTCCTCTCCAAGACCAGCTGTTAGTAGCAGATAAATACGTCTTTGAAATTTAAATTCGTTCGCCGCTGGTTAATTGTTGACTGCTCCAAATAAGTTGATGGGTGGTGCAAAGGGGGTGGAATGAGAGATGCACACTTTTGGTTTTTGGTTGTAGTATGGTTTTAAATATAGGTATAAAAAGGCCTATTGGCGATCACAGCGCGTTATAGGTCGCTAGCCTATATTTGTTCGTACGCGAATTTTCTGCGATACGTTTAAAGCGTTTAAGCACACTTCGAAATTTGTTTCGGAAGCTTGCAATTGATTTTCTTGTTTTTTTTTTTGTGTGCTTTAGTTAAGTTTTTACGTTTTTCCGTCGACCACCCACGCTCATCGCAGTTTCGATTTTGACTAAACTCTGTCACATTCTTCCTCCCACTTCAAACCTTTTCCTCCTTTTGATTGCTTGTCTTCGGATATTTGTCGCAGCCGACAGATAGAAACGTTGTTGTGCCACACTCGAAGGCATTCATATAAGGCCACAACACGTCCCTTCTAATAGCACTCATGTAGCACCTGTGCTTTAAGAACCCAAAAAGCGAAATGAGACTCGAACAGAGAATCAGCGAAAAGCAATAGCTAAAAATTAAGAGAACAAAGGGGAACATTAAAAAACACATGGTTTTGAGTGTTGCCGTTTATATTTGCCTTCAGTTAGAAGTTTACGATTGCAGCACAATGAATTGAAAAATAAATGTGGCTCTCCATTTATATTTGGTAATGGTAAGTAATTAATTAAATATCTGCTGACATATAAATATGTATTAAGATTTACATATATTCTCTTCGTATTTTTCTATTTTATTAGTCTTGGCGAGAGTTCGAGGCAACCATTTTGAAATGCGTAAATAAAGTAAGTAAATACACGAATAATAATATTTCTAAGGCTGCTGGACTGGCCCGACGCATTAACTCCTACCTGAAGACGACTCCCAAGGGAACTTTAAATTTTAAAAAGCATTAAAAAAAATAGAGGCAAGCAAACTTCGGCTCAACCGAAGTTTATATACCCTTGGAGCTTGATATATGCCTGACAGTTTGTATGGCAGCTACACTATATAGTGGTCCGATCTCGACAAAACTTGTTGATATTATGAAAAAATCATTGAAAACTTATAAATACGAGCGTTGGGAGCCATAACATTAAAAACAAAAAAGTTTTTTTCACTAAGAATTTTTTTCAGACCTAACTTTTGTATGGCAGCTATACTATATAGTTGTCCGATTTTGACAAGGCTTAATAAAATTATGTAAAACGAGAGCGCATGTTAAAGTCGGCTCCAACCGACTTCGACATTCCCGTTACTCATGAAAAAACATGTTGAACAGTGTTCCTGCAATCCTTAGGGAGAACATCTGAAAAGTATGCAACACTTTTTTAACTCGGCTACTTTTCACATTTTTGCTCATAACTTGAGAACCGTTCATCTGATTTTTATCATTTCGTCGGCAAATTGATTCATTTTGCTAATTACTAACTATCTCTAGAAGGTACAACTCGTCTATCTTTAAAACTGTAGGAGATATAACGTTTTTTTCGAATTGCGGGGGCGGACAGACGGACGGACGGACGGACGGACAGACGGACAGACGGACAGACGGACATGGCTATATCGACTCGGCTGTTGATGCTAATCAAGAATATATATACTTTATATGGTCGGAAATGATTCCTTCTACCTGTTACATACATTTGCACGACTTTAGTATACCCTTTTTACTCTACGAGTAACGGGTATAATTAATAAAAACTTATAAATACGAGCGTTGGGAGCGATAACATTAAAAACAAAAAAGTTTTTCTCACTAAGACTTTTTTTCAGAACTAACTTTTGTATGGCAGCTATACTATATAGTCGTCCGATTTTGACAAGCCTTGGTGAAATTATGTGAAATCATTAAAAACTTATTGTAGTATGTTCATATAGCGAGTACACACTGTAACAACTTAGTTGCAGAATAATACAAAGTCCAGTTTTTAAGTGCAATTGTAATTCGATATTTCTTATACATGCACAAGTCAGCATAATTGTTTCAGCCAGAATATGAACATGCTCGCCGCTCGTGGCTTACGCTGCCGCAAAACAAAATATATATATAAGCAAATACATAGGACCGCTGCTTCGCCGCCGAGCAGAGCAGCTTAGCTTAAGATATTTTTAACATTATTAAATCAGAACAATTTGGCCAGAACAAAGACGAAGACGGCGTTTGCCTGCGGCTCGCCTGTCTTATTATTTTAAAGTTAATGTTTAAATAACAAATAAAACAGAATACAAAAACCACCTCAAAAATACCTGTCTACTAATCTGGAGGAACCCACATTTTACATGGCGACCGTGACAAGTATATCGAACGTCTCAACAGCCGTTAGGCTTGGCATCATCCCCAACTAATGGAACAGCAAAGATAAATCGTCCAACCGTACATATACAAAAAACAATTCATTGAAAAATGCAAACAACCCGCAGCAATGCTAACTAAACCCGGAGTACATCCATTGCAAGATTAGCCAACAAAAAATAGATATTGAGACGATCGGAGAGAAAAGCAGTACTGCCCAGCAACTAAAATCAACCTGACCACAGGTCAGGTTACATAAAAGTAAAGCCTGTGCGAGGACCAGCACCGGCCCCGCCTGAGCTCATAGGCCCAGGACAACTGCAGCAGCCTGTGCCCCAGCCTGTGCCCCAGCACTGGTAGAACCTGATCCAAGATCAGGGCAGATGAACACATTTTACATGATGACAACAGATGCCACAAGAAACCGCAAGAGGACTGATGGCAGCAGAATAACTCTAATCCAATTTTAAGCTCGTTAAAAAAAAAAAAAGAGAAAAGAATTAAAAATGAAAATTTTGTAAAATCCAATATTGTAAAAACCGAGCTCAAATCTGCCCGGCAGAGTATGGCCCGTAAAGCCACACGCATAATAGGCAGGAAATTGTACACCGTCAAGCTCGGTAAAAATTTGACACCACACTCCGTGTGTTTTAGGCTCGTGTGTTTAGACCAGCGATGGCCAGCGAGAGCGAGGCCAAAAAGTGAGAGTGTATTAGTGTGCGAAAAAAAATCTCCGTGAATTTGCATCGACCTAATCGCTTCGAACTCTGTGAAGCAACTGACACTTTCTTGCTCTCTTGATGTCAGCTTCGGCAAGCGTTCGGGTCATGCATGTGTGAATAGGGAAATGTTTTCGGCCCCGGGATGGAACCGAGGGCCAACGCTGGTTTAGACACGCGATTTCAAAGAAAAATGTAAATGAAAAAAAAAAAAACCGATCTTGAAAATTTTTTTTTAATAAAATGAGAAAGAAAAAGAAACCTCCACGACAAAAGTATACCCCTTTGGTTACACTCCATTTTTGATGATAGAATTGAGGAATTAACTAAGAGTAGTTCAGATGATAGTAGATCAGACGATTAATAAAAGCTTAAATTAATTAATTTACCATCCACATGGAATGGAGAGAAATAGCGATATTCATCCAACGGCAAAGAGAGCAATTTGACAAATCATTTAAATGTCTAAATAAAAGTGCATATATCTCGAATGAGACGAAAATAAAGCACATTGAAATACTGACTAATACGTATAATGAGGTACGCAAGATAATATATGATAATAGAGCCAGACTTAATTCATTACATTTAACATAATCTTCAGACGTTATCAAGCGTCTAAGAGAAAATCTTTTATATGTATCAAACAGGCACAACTTACAAATATTCTGCCCTACTATATTAAATTCACCAGCAACTTTTGACCGATCGGTATTAATGGACGACAAGTCCAGCATACCGGAAGAAGTACCAGAAACAGCAAAATCTGTCAGTATACCAGTAGAAACTATTTCGGATTTGGCAATAAAACCTGCTGATCAGAAAAATACCAATATGGAAAACCAAACATTAAAAGACAGACAATACTTCAAAGAGGTAGCTTCAATTGTACCTGACTTTGATGGGAGAAAGATGCACTTAGAAAGATTTTTAACCGCTTTAAAGCTAGTCGAACTTACTAAAGGCGAACAGGAAACAATGGCTGTACATGTGATCAAATCAAAAATAATTGGTCCTATACTGTACAAAGTGCAAAATGAAACGACTATAAATGGAATAATTGTGAAATTTAAAGAAGTCGTAAAAGGAGAATCTGCGGATGTCTTAAAAGCCAAATTATTGAATGTTCAACAAAAAGGCAAAACAGCATCACAATACACCACAGAAATAGACAATCTTCGCAGATCACTCGAAGCATCATATATAGACAATGGTCTAGATGCTAATAACGCTGAAAACTTCGCCACAAAAGAGGCAATCTCAGCTATGATCCAAAATTGCGAGGATGAAAAAATAAAGACAATACTTGAAGCAGGAAACTTTATCACGATAAACGATGCTATTGGAAAATATATACACTGCTGCACAAAAACTACAGGAAGCCCCAGCACTGTCTTCTATCACCAGAATAGAGGCAGAGGCAACAACTACAGAGGTAATTACCAAGGTAGAGGCAATTACCAAGGAAGAGGTTATTATCAAAATAATGGTAACTACCAAGGTAATTATTACAACAACAGCGGCCGAGGAAATTTCTCAGGAAATTATAGAGGCTCTAATCCTTATTATGGCAACGCCAACAGAGGTAATTCCAACAATTGGAATCAAAACCGTGGCAATCAAAGCAATAATAATAATAATGGTAACAGAAACAACAACGTAAGAGTTGCACAAAGTGACTCGGGAAACCCCCAAAACCCTTTAGAAACTCATCAACAATAAATCAAGTTTATACAATCAACCCAGAACTTAGCGTGTTTATAAAAGTTACAAATGAAAAAACAGGAAAAATTCTAACATTACTCATCGACTCAGGTGCAGACATTTCAATTCTCAAAGAGAGCTCAGATCAATTTGTCAATATAGATTATAACACCATTGCAAAAATATCAGGAATAGGCGAAGGTGTGACCAGTTCCAAAGGATTAGCCTTCGTAGAAATTCAGTCAGACAAATACATAATACCACACAATTTTCATTTAGTATCACAAAATTTTTCTATACCAGGTGATGGTATTCTTGGTCTGGATTTCTTCAGAAAATATAATGGTATGCTTGACATAAACTCAGTCCAAGATCGATTCATACTTCGACCAAATAATTTAGATCATGGAATTATAATCCCAATATCATACGTGAATGATACAAATGCCATTATTTTACCAGCGAGATCCGAAATTGTCCGAGAAATGAAAGTAAACACAAACAATGATCAAATTCTAATTCCAAATCAAGAAATTCAAAATGGAATTTTTATCGCAAATACGATAACCAATAGCAAAAATGCATATGTCCGAATTCTAAATACAACCAATAAAACGGTAATGGTCAACCTAAACAAGGTACAAATTGAATCATTGCACGATTACGAAATATTCCAATTAAATTCAAAAGATAGAAAAGAAAAAGTTATGAAAGCATTGTCAAAAAACTTTCCCCCTCGTTTCAAAGAAACATTAACTGAAATATGTACAGAATATGTCGATGTATTCGGACTCGAACCCGAATCAATTACAAAAAACAACTTTTATAAACAAAAGCTAAGGTTGAAAGATGATGACCCAGTCTATATCAAAAATTATCGAAGCCCGCATAGCCAAACAGAAGAAATACAAAAACAAGCTGAGAAACTGATTTCCGACAACATTGTCGAACCATCTGTGTCTGAATACAACAGCACACTGCTACTTGTCCCAAAGAAAGCCCTTCCAGGCTCAGAAACAAAAAAATGGCGATTAGTAATAGACTATCGTCAAATCAATAAAAAACTGCTATCAGATAAATTTCCACTCCCTAGAATTGACGATATTTTAGATCAACTAGGTCGAGCAAAATATTTCTCATGCCTTGACTTAATGTCTGGTTTTCATCAGATTGAACTCGAAGAAAGTTCAAGAAATATAACATCTTTTTCAACGAGCAATGGCTCATATCGTTTCACGCGACTACCATTTGGTTTAAAAATAGCGCCAAATTCATTTCAAAGAATGATGACTATTGCATTCTCTGGCCTTGAACCTTCTCAAGCATTCCTCTATACACCCAAAAAAATTTGTGTCAATATCAATTTGAAACACGTGTTTCAAATTGAAACTGAAACTAGTATCATTTTTTTAGTATCAATGTTTGCCTAGAAAGTACTGCATTGAAACTTGGAATATTAATATAATGCGCAGAAGTATCAATTTGAAACTAACAAATTTTTTTAAGTTCGAAATTTCGAAGAATGCATGAATTGTATAAGAAAGCAGGCCAAATGTGGCAGCTGGCGATGCTTGACCTGTCAAATTGAATTATTTAATTTATGTGCAAACAATTCAATAATAGGCAAATCATACTAAGCACATCTAACATCCAACATCTTGAGTTTAAATCAGTGGCTGCAAAATACACAAGTTCATTTTGGCATCGCGTGTGTGTGTCAGCCACGCTTTTGAACTTGTTTGTTGTTGCAAACGAGTGCAGTGTAAGCTCGTATACTGTCGGAGTAGCAACGTCGCTGCTACTCTGTGGCTTTTCTCTACACAGCAAATAGAATCGTGTCGAACTCTGGTTAAAATGCTTAATAAGCATTTGCTAAGAGCGTAGATGATAGTAACATCTACAAATCTGGCAAATTTTGCCTTGGTAAATATTTTTGACTCAGGATGTTGGATGCCAGATGTGCTCAGTATGATTAGGCTTTAAAAGTAAACGCTATGGAAGACGACGTGATGAAGATATATAAATGGATTTCAAATGGAACACACTTACAACGAAAGTTTAAGCAGCTAAGTATTAATGTTGCTGTGGTCGTTTTTTGCAAACATATGTATTAACAAATGTAACTATTCAGACAGGACACATAACATGCCACAATGCTGCGTGGCCTGTTTCAGCGCTTTGCATGTTAGCGCACAACGCGATAGGTATCAAACGAAGACATTTGCTGTAGAGGCGTTTCAGAGTCTCTGAAGGAGTAAAGCGCTACGTGTATGGGTTCCAGCACATCAGTACAGTGATTCTAAAAATACAACATTCGCGTGGACATAAGACTTGCAGTGGGAGACCAATGTTTCTCCATAGCGAGGTTTCCACACTTAACAAATTCAATTTATTAGTGTAAATGAATTTAAAATAAATTTAAAATAATTAATAAATTTAAAATTAAAAGATAATGTTCTAAAAATGTTTTTTATTAATTTTAATGGCAGGTTTGTAAAGAACTGAAATTATACTACAAACTTAATAAGAAATAATATTAAATTGATAAAAGCTAGTTTCAAAATGATACTAAAAGTTTGATAATTGAAGTGTCAAATTAATAAGACCTAGTGTCAAATTGATACTAATAAAATAATACAAAAAAGTGTCAACCAGATACACGGTAGTATCAATTTGAAATCCTCGAAGTATCATGTTAATACTTTCGAAGATATAAATTTGATACTTGGAGTATTAGAGAGAATTCGATACTCAATAGTTTCAAATTGATGTCTAAATTGTGTCACTGTGATGACAACTTTTTTTTGAGTGTATGGATGATTTAATAGTTATTGGTTGTTCTGAAAAACATATGATAAAAAATTTAACAGACGTTTTTCAACTTTGCAGGAAACATAACCTTAAGCTACATCCAGAAAAATGTTCATTTTTCATGCATGAAGTGACCTTCCTAGGACATAAATGTACAGATAAAGGAATTTTGCCAGATGACAAGAAATATGAAGTCATAAAAAATTACCCAGTCCCACATGATGCGGACAGCGCTAGACGTTTTGTTGCATTTTGCAATTATTATAGACGTTTTATAAAAAACTTCGCCGACTATTCACGGCACATAACAAGATTATGTAAAAAGAATGTCACTTTTGAATGGACAACAGAATGCCAAAACGCATTCGAATATCTGAAAAATAAACTCATGCAACCTACCCTACTGCAGTACCCAGATTTCAGCAAAGAATTTTGCATTATAACAGATGCAAGCAAACAAGCTTGTGGAGCGGTTTTAACTCAAAACCATAACGGACTCCAACTACCAATAGCATATGCATCACGCTCATTCACAAAAGGTGAAAGCAATAAAAGTACAACAGAACAAGAACTAGCAGCCATTCATTGGGCAATTACACATTTTCGACCATATATTTATGGCAAACACTTCACAGTGAAAACAGACCATAGACCCCTTACCTATTTATTTTCAATGGTCAATCCCAGCTCCAAACTAACACGCATGCGGCTCGAGTTAGAAGAATACGACTTTACAGTTGAGTATCTAAAGGGTAAAGACAACTTCGTTGCAGACGCACTGTCACGAATAACCATAGACGAACTAAAAGAATTTAACACGAACGTACTAAAAGTCACTACAAGATTTCAAAGTAAACAGAAAAAATCCTGCGCAGGAAATGAACAAGTAGATATGCCTAGGCAATCTCTTGCAAACGCTTCTCAGCCCAACGTATATGACGTTATCACAAATGACGGCTTACGAAAAATAGTGACATTGCGAATAACCCCACTTAAATGTTTGCTAAAACATGGAAGAAAAATTATAGCAAGAATTGATATTAGCGATTTGTACACCAATGGAATTCTCGACTTAGGTCAGCTTTTCCAAAGGCTTGAAACACAAGCCGGTATATTTAACATCAGCCAAATATCAGTGGCACCGAGCGAAAAAATCTTTGAATCAATTTCAATAGATACTTTTAAACAAATGGGCAATAAAATATTAAAGACTCTAAGAGTAGCGCTACTCAAGCCGGTGACCCTAGTAAATAATGAGAATGATCAAGAAGCGATACTGTTTACGTTCCATGACGATCCAATACAAGGAGGTCATAATGGCATAACAAGAACTATATCAAAAATTAAAAGACATTACTACTGGAAAAATATAACACGTCATATCAAAGAGTACGTACGTAAATGTCCAAAATGCCAAAAGTCGAAAACGACAATTCACACCAAGACCCCATTAACAATAACAGAAACCCCAGAACGTGCATTTGACCGAGTTATAGTCGACACAATTGGTCCATTGCCAAGATCTGAAAATGGTAACGAATACGCAGTTACACTTATTTGTGATCTAACAAAGTATCTCGTAGCTATCCCTATACCAAATAAAAGTGCTAAAACAGTAGCAAAAGCTATTTTTGAATCTTTTATCCTCAAGTACGGTCCTATGAAGACGTTCATTACGGACATGGGTACTGAGTACAAAAATTCTATCATTGATGATTTATGCAAATATCTACACTGAGAAAAAAAATTCAATCTAAAATCTAGATTGAAAATTTTTTTTCGAGAATCTTTTAATTTTGTAATAGCAAGATAAAAAAACTCTGAAATGAGATTCAAAATCTTAAAAACAAGATTTATCATCTCGAAATGTATCAACCGTCCTACAGTTTTAAGTAAAGCTTTAGTTAAAAACCTTTATGATATATATAAATAAATTTATTTTGTTAAAAAAAAATTTAAAAAAAAATGAAAAAAAACAACTCGGCTCTACTGGGACTCGAACCACAACCTACTCGTTCCAATAAAGCTTTTGACTTCCTCTTTACCGTCTCTGCTATTGAAGGAATTTTTTTCGCGCGACCAGTTGCAGTGTAAGAACTCAGCTGGTATTGTCTTGCTGAGTTCTTAAACAACGATTAGTGACGATCCAACAATGAGGCTGAACAGCCGAGATGGCTGAGTGCCGATGCAGTGTGGTCAATCACCCCGAGGTACTCAGTTCAAGTCCCAGTACCAGCGAATTAATAATTAACATTTATATAAGTTTTTCAGAAACAACAAATTGTTAATAACTAAATCAAACACAACAACAAAAAAAACAAAACATAAAAATAATAACACAGCTTAATATAATTTTTTTCGTTTTTTCTTTTCGTATTTAAAAATGAGATTGTTTCATCTTAAAGTCGAGTATAAACAATGTTTATCCAAGATTGATGGATTAAGATTAAAATTGAGAAAATTGAGCATATAATACTGGGTTAAGATTATCTGGTCTTAGTCGAATTTTGACACCGTTTCTCTTTGATTCAAGATTATAATCTTAATTTTAGATTGATTTTTTTCTCAGTGTAAAAATAGAAAACATAACATCAACTGCACACCATCACCAGACATTAGGTACTATTGAAAGAAGTCATAGAACCTTCAATGAGTACATACGTTCGTACATATCAGTTGACAAAACTGATTGGGACACATGGTTACAATATTTCGTTTATTGTTTTAATACTACACCATCGGTAACGCATGATTATTGTCCTTACGAGCTTATTTTTGGTAAATCGAACAACTTACCAAAAGATTTTAATAGTATAGATAGAATAGATCCACTATACAATGTAGAAGACTATGCTAGAGAAACTAAATATAGATTAGAAATAGCATATAAAAGAGCTAGAATAATGCTAGAGCAGCATAAGGCGAAAAACAAGAAATATTATGATAAGAAAATAACAAACTTTGAATTGAAAATAGGAGATAAGGTTTTATTAAGAAATGACACTGGCCATAAATTGGAACCAGTATATTTAGGCCCTTATACAGTAACAGGAATAGAAGATAGAGATAACATATTCATTAAAGATAGTAAAAATAAGGTCCAAAAAGTGCATGATAGAATAAAAGCCTACCGAAAATAATATGACAATATTAAATACCTCTTCAAAGAAACAAAAATACAAAACGAAAAAAAAAACTTTTAAACAAAAAAAAATTTTCATGAAAATATTGGTCTGATCAACCACTTGCATTTACAACAAAAAAAAAAATAAAGAAAAATAATAATAATACAAAAAAATTTTAATTCATCCTAAATACCTTATTAACAAATAAAATTCCTATTTTTATATTAATAAAATATAAGTAACTAGTAATCATTAATTATTAATTTTAATTTCGAATAACTTCAATATAATTACGTTATTCCTTTAAAAGGGGAGGTGTAGTATGTTCATTAGGTCGGACATTTTATATATGGAAAAATGTAACGTCATACTGATACCCGCTTAAACGATGCATATTTGTGTATACAACGCATAGCAAAAAAAATTTTTGAGAAAAAATAAGGTTAAGGGTCTGCGACTTGGACTTAAAGTTTATCACTCATACGTACTGTTGCCCATGCCTACATTTTTAATTTTTTAGTAGTTGGCGTAGACTTGGTTTGAAGTCATAACATTTGACAAAAAGGTACCATGATCATCAATAAATAATGTTTTTTATATAACAGACACAATATGTAGGTAAATATATTTGGTACTTAATATATTTGGTAAACATTTTATGTTACGGCAAAATTTCTACTATTTTGCGCTGTTACTTCTAGATGAAAGCAAGTTTTAGCCGTTCATTAAGAGGCTATCAAGATATCTTTGAAGTCAGGTCCCACACTGAACTGAAGTGCTGCGCATCACGGTTGCAGCCGTTCCTGCGAATAGTCAACTTTTACTGGACTGTTTATAAATAAGCTTCTTCAGAATCGAAATATAATGCGGATTACTATACAACTATGGGCAAAAAATACAGGGAATTTATTCATAAATCAAAAACTCTTTATTAAATATTGTCAATTCATTTCATTCCCTTGAAAGTAACTTCCCCCTACTGCATTACACTTGTGCCAACGTGTTTTACAATTTTGTTTGTGTTTGTAGGACAATTTTAAGAACATGCTGCAAAGTCTTCTTCTGGTATAGTCTTTAATTTCTTCTTCGTTTGGGGCTCTGTCTCTTTACCGATTCAAAGCGGTGTCCACGGAGCGATCTCTTGAGTTTAGCGAATTGCCCATAGTAGCCAAAATGGTTTTCACTGTTATGTCTGTAGTATCTGACTAGAAGGACAGTGCGTTTATGCGTACATGGCCCTTTGTTGAAACCCCGCTCGTAGACCATGCTGACTTCAACTTGCGAGCCACACTAGTCGCACTTTCTGAAATGGGCAGTCTTAGAAATTTAGTCCCATATAAAAGCGTGGATAAAACGCATCTCTTGGTTGGAAATGGGCTCGTTTCGTCAAAATTTGGTCCTAGTCTACCAACCAAAAATACATTTGATTCCTGCTCCATTTTTATTTGTTGTTCAATTAAATTCAAATTTGACAACTTTTAAAATGATACGGAGAATTCGTCGACAGAAATTCGATTCGGAGAACGGGTCGTATACGTAATATGTGTGGAAACTTTGAAGGCTTTTCGCAGAGGTTTAAACATGATACAAAATTTTTTGATTTTTTAATTTATTATGTACAGCCTAAAAGTAATCGTTTAAGATGGTATCAGTTATATTTTTTATCGGCGTCCACCCTAGTGGACGTACATAATATATCGAAAAATCAAAAAATTTTATATCATGTTTTAACCTCTGCGAAAAGCCTTTAAAGTTTCCACAAATATTACGTATACAACCCGTTCACCGAATCGAAATTCTGTCGACGAATTCTTCGTATCATTTTAAAAGTTGTCAAATTTAAATTTATTCGAGAAACAAATAAAAATGGAGCAGGAATCGAATGTATTTTTGGTCGGTAAATTAAAACCTTATTTTGTAAAAGCAAGCCCATTTCCAGCGAAGAGATGCGATTTATCCACGCTCTTATGTGAGACTATTTGTTTAAGACTGTCATAAAGTGCGACTGTGTGGCTCGCAAGTTGGAGTCAGCATGGTCGGGGTTTCACAGGGCCTTGTCCTCATGAACGCACTGCCCTTCTAGTCAGATACTACAGACATAACGGTGGAAATGTGGCATGGGCAATTCGCTAAACTCAAAAGATCGCTCCGTAGACACTGTTTTGAATCGATAAAGAGATAGAACCCCAAACGAAGAAGAAATTAAAGACTATACCAGAAGAAGACTTTGCAGAATGTTCTTAAAATTGTCCTACAAACACAAACAAAATTGTAAAAAAACGTTGGCACAAGTGTAATGCAGTAGGGGGAAGTTACTTTCAAGGGAATGAAATGAATTGACAATATTAAATAAAGAGTTTTTGATTTATGAATAATTTCCTTGTATTTTTTTGCCCATAGTAGTATAGTAATCCGCATTACTTTTCGATTCTGAAGAAGCTTATTTATAAGCAGCCCAGTAAAAGTAGACAATTCGCTGGAACGGCTGCAACCGTGATGCGCAGCACTTCAGTTCAGTGTGGGACCTGACTTCAAAGATATCTTGATAGCCTCTTAATGAACGGCTAAAACTTGCTTTCATCTAGAAGTAAAGAGCGCAAAATAGTAGAATTTTTGCCGTAATATATTAAGTACCAAATATATTTACCTACATATTGTGTCTGTTATATAAAAAACATTTTTTATCGGTCATGGTACCTTTTTGTCAAATGTTATGACTTCAAACCAAGTCTACGCCAACTACTAAAAAATTAAAAATGTAGGCATGGGCAACAGTACGTATGGTGATAAACTTTAAGTCCAAGTCGCAGACCCTAAACCTTATTTTTTCTCAAAAATTATTTATGCTATGCGTTTTATACGCAAATATGCTTCGTTTAAGCGGGTATCAGTATGACGTTACATTTTTCTATATATAAAATGTCCGACCTAGCGTCCACCCTAATGTTCATATAGCGAGTACACACTGTAACAACTTAGTTGCAGAATAATACAAAGTCCAGTTTTTAAGTGCAATTGTAATTCGATATTTCTTATACATGCACAAGTCAGCATAATTGTTTCAGCCAGAATATGAACATGCTCGCCGCTCGTGGCTTACGCTGCCGCAAAACAAAATATATATATAAGCAAATACATAGGACCGCTGCTTCGCCGCCGAGCAGAGCAGCTTAGCTTAAGATATTTTTAACATTATTAAATCAGAACAATTTGGCCAGAACAAAGACGAAGACGGCGTTTGCCTGCGGCTCGCCTGTCTTATTATTTTAAAGTTAATGTTTAAATAACAAATAAAACAGAATACAAAAACCACCTCAAAAATACCTGTCTACTAATCTGGAGGAACCCACATTTTACATTATAAATACGAGCGTTGGGAGCGATAGCATTGAAAAAAAAAAAGTTTTTCTCACCAAAACTAGTTTTTCAACCGATCGTTCCTATGGCAGCTATATGCTATAGTCATCCGATCCGGCCGGTTCCGACAAATGTGCAGCGTATTTGTACCAAAAGACTTCGTGCAAATTTTGGTTAAGATAGCTTTAAAACTGACGGAGGAGATAGCATAGAAACAGACGGACGGACAGACGGACATGGCTATACCAACTCAGTTCGTCATGCTGATCAAGAATATAAGTTAACACCAGTGCCAATTCGTCACACGCAAATCAATGTCAAGTCACTGTGCAGGTCCCATATTCTAACACGCTGACCATGCGGTCAGCAGTAAACAAAGTATACAGAAGCGAGCAGCGCAAGCAGCGAAATACAACGGGAAGAAACTGCAGCAGCGACGACAGCACCATCGACGGCAGCGGCACATGGGAGAGGGAAGCTTTCAGAAAACCTTGTATTAGTTTTAAGCTTCAGTTCTAATAAACGACTCAATTATAGAGGTTGGTCTCCTCATCGATGAAATTGAAATAATTCTTTTTTATCTGGTTAAGATAGCTTTAAAACTGACGGAGGAGATAGCATAGAAACAGACGGACAGACGGACGGACAGACGGACATGGCTATACCAACTCAGCTCGTCATGCTGATCAAGAATATATATACTTTATGTGGTCGGAGCCGTATGTGGCCCAGTGGTTAGTGTGCTGGACTGCTGGGCGGGAGGTCGTGGGTTCGATCCCGCCTCGGAACATCTAATAATAAAAGTTTTTTTCTTTCTTTAGAAAATAGCTTTTACACATACGGTTACCTTCACCAGCTATTGGCGCCAGCTGTGAAGTAACTAGCCATGAAAAAGCAAATTCTCAAACTTTGCCGTTCGGATCCGGCGTTAAACTGTAGGTCCCTTTCTCTTGTGCGAAAAATTTAAAGCACACACGCCAAGAGATCGTGAGAAGCTTGGCTTGGCCCCGTTTTAGGAGCTGTATAGCCAACATTTACATTTTTATGTGGTCGGAGATGCTTCCTTCTTTGCGTTACAAACATCCGGACAATTTTAATATACCCTCTCCAAGGGTATAAAAATTGTTTATACATTAAACAATGTATTTATATATGTAGTCCCAATACTGAATTTAATAATAACAAGTGAGAAAGTCGGTCAAGCCCGACTATGTCATACTCTGTACCAAGAGCGGGAGCTGAATGCAACGTTTCTGCTGCGCTCATCTCTAAGTTTCTCTCTCTCTCCCTCTCTCTTTCACTCACACGTTGTTGAATAAAAATGCGGTGTTGGTTGTGTGCTCGTGGGAGGGGGTGGGGGAGGCGGGAATTTATTTTTGGTCATAACTTGAGAACCGCTCATCCGATCTTTATCATTTCTTCGGCAAAATTATACACTTTGCTAAATGCTAACTATCTCTAAAAGGTATGAATCGTCTATCTTCAAAACTGTAGGAGATATAACGTTTTTTCTAAATTGCGGGGGCGGGAGGGGGCGTGGCCAAAATTGAAAATAAACTTGATCTGCCTGCAGCTATAAGAAGCATTTGTCTTATACATGTCAAACCTCTATCTCTTACCATCTCCGAGATCTGTTTGTTCATACGGACGGACGGACGGACGGACAGACGGACAGACGGACAGACGGACAGACAGACGGACAGACGGACATGGCTATATCGACTCGGCTGTTGATGCTGATTAAGAATATATATACTTTATATAGTCGGAAATGATTCCTTCTCCCTGTTACATACTTTTGCACAAACTTAATATACTCTATGTACCTTCGGTACAGAGTATAAAAATAGAGGCAAGCTAACTTCGGCTCGACCGAAGTTTATATACCCTTGGAGCTTGATATGTGCCTGACAGTTTGTATGGCAGCTATACTATATAGTGGTCCGATTTCGAAAAATTTTGGTGAAATGATGTAAAATCATTAAAAACTTATAAATACGGGCGTTGGGAGCGATAACATTGAAAACAAAAAAGGTTTTCTCACTAAGACTTTTTTTCAGACCTAACTTTTGTATGGCAGCTATACTATATAGTTGTCCGATTTCGACAAGGCTTAATGAAATTATGTAAAATTATTAAAAACTTATAAATACGAGCGTTGGGAGCGATAACATTAAAAAAAAAAAAGGATTTTCCACTAAGACTTTTTTTCAGACCTAACTTTTGTATGGCAGCTACACATCACCTCCAGGCATTCAAAACAACGTGCCGTCGTCGTCAACGTGGATTAACTCTGATGCTGATTTTAGTGATATAAGGTAGTACTAAGACAATCAAAGAAAGATAATCAAATTCAAGAAACGACAGAAAGTAATAAGGAAAAAGAAAATATTTGAAGGTTACAAGTTGGTAAAGTGAAAAATTTGTGGTCTAAAGAAGACAATGAAGATTAAAATTAAACAAATACGGTAAATCTTAAATAACACGTGGAAAATTTCCAACTCAAAATACAAAGAACAGTTAAGCGAAAGAACGAAAGGCAGCCAGCAATAGTAGTGAACAAAAGGTTAAAGAAAAGTGAGGAAATAATAATAATGGTAGGCCCAACCAACCACGAGGAGTCAAACGAAGCCACAGCAAATGTCAGTAGCAATGTGTTACAAAATGTTGTGCAATCTCCTGCACTTACTGGTACATCAACTCTAGAAAAATTGGTTAAAAAAACCCTTGAGGAGAACTTGGAGCGTATTATTCAAAGGGTGCTTACGCCACCTGAGCCAGCAGGAATGAGGGAGCAGACAATTCAGCCAGAATTTAGACACTTGATAAACGAGGTGGAGAAGACTCCTGATATAATTCGAAGCATTCGAGAATTTTCTGGGGTTAAATCCGAATTTAATTCGTGGCGAAAAAGTGTAGAAAGAGTCTTGGCTCTTTATGAAAATTGTGAGGGTACCCCTAGGTACTACGGAATGCTTTTAGCGATTCGTAACAAGATCACTTGTGAGGCAGACTCGGTGCTAGAAGCGTACAACACGCCACTTAATTGGATGGCCATATCAAAATGTCTATCGGCCAATTATGCAGACAAGCGCGACCTTAAGACACTAGATTATCAGCTTTACTCCCTAAGGCAGCAAAATCTGACCATTACAGAATTTTACCAGACAGTGTGCAGCCAACTTTCGCTTATTTTGAGTCAGGTGGGAAGCATGGAGGCGTCTTCAGAGACAATTAGAGTGTTAACGGGACTTTACCGGGACAAGGCATTGGACACTTTTATTCGGGGACTTAATGGAGACCTATCCAGGCTGTTAGCAGTAAGAGAGCCACAGGATCTCAGCCATGCTCTGCACCTGTGCAACGCACTCGAAAATCAAAGTATAAGAAATACCACTGGGTTCAAAAACAATCAATTCAGAGGGATTCCGCAGACAGGGCAACACTTCCCTTTCTTGACTAACAGGACTAATGAATTGCAAATGAACCGCCAAATACGAAACCCTCGCGCTTACTCAAAGGAGGTGTTTGGCACACAGGGGCAACAAGTCCCTCAGAGTCAGCAACCTACAGGTTTTTCGCGTCCAGATACCGCGCGGCCGTACAGGCCACCATCAACCGGCCCACAACAACAAAATTCGGCTTTACATAGAACTTTCATTCCAAAAATGGCAGGGAGTGCAATGTCGCAAACAAATCAGTTTGACCCAGCAAGAAATGCAGATTATACGAACAGGTATCACAACGAAGACCAGTATAAAAATCGTCCGATTAGTTCTAACCAATAGAGTTGTGCCGATTTTGATGAACTAGTTCAATTGAACTAGTCTTTAAAATGAACTAATGAACTAGGTCTTGGTTTTGAACTATAGTTCATATTTTGAACTATGTATTTCTCAGTTTTTGAACTATAGTTCATTTTTTGAACTATAGTTCATATTTTGAACTATAGTTCATATTTTGAACTATAGTTCATATTTTGAGCTATAGTTCATATTTTGAATTATAGTTCATATTTTGAACTATAGTTCATATTTTCAACTATAGTTCATTTGAACTATAGTTCATTTTTTGAACTATAGTTCAATTGAACTATAGTTCATAATTTGAACTATAGTTCATTTTTTTTTACCACTGAAGCAAATTTAGAGGCGTTTACTCATTGTCTGATACATGAGATATGAAAATATAGTGGGCCTGCATTTAATAATGATTTTCTATAAATTTAACAAACTATTTACATTTAAAGAATTACATATAGCAGGACTTCGAGACTATCATTTCTCAAAGCCAAAGTATGAGATTTTCGAGCCAACCCAGCAGCAGGTGCTAAGTGTTGCCTCCTCCTCGGCTCAGATTTTTCCATATGCTGTGGCCGCTTTGCTTCGCAATGTGTCCTTTACCCAAGAGTCCTGCAAAAGTTTCATTGATCCGCAGGATAAGCTGCTCCAAAATATATACCCTGGTGGCCATGGGCACCCACGACATTGACACATTACAGGGAGCCTTCAGCTGCGAGGATTTGGCGTCAGAGGGAATCAAATTCAAACCGCATAACCAAACTCAGGAGATCACAGGTCTGCAGTTGATGGACTTATATGCCCAGCTTAAGCCACATCATTCGTGGCTCTTCCGTCTATCCAGCGATCTATGGTGCCAATCGTGTAGTTCTCTCACTGCTGCCCATCATTAATGGTGAACGATCGAAGAACTTGCCTAAAGTGGTCCAACCAAATGGTAACACTCTCTTGTTTAGAGGTAGTCGTACGTGAGGAGAAAATTTCGGTAAAGCGTGCCAACGCTATTGGTATTAATGAGCCGGCTTCCCAACTGGCTGACATGTTAACTTGAATTTACTAAGAGGCACGGGTTAAGGGTGACTCGCTGATTGTGTAAAGACTCCCCAAGCGCGACATGTGTGATCCATGGCTGCGACATCTATGAAGATGTAGCTTTTCATTTTGCCTATAACAACATTAAGAAATCGCTGCTAACATTTATGTAGATAGTAAAACAGTTTAATCTCAACAAACTGACCGAGCAACTGCGCGAGCAAGCACCGAAGCCCTGATTTTACGCGCACGAAAACTCAACAAATCCATTGAAACCAAGCCGACTGTGTATCATGTATCAAACAGTATTAAAATTTTCCTCAGTAGTTAAAATAATGAACAATAGTTAAGAAAACGAGCAATAGTTAAAAAATTTAACTATAGTTCAAGTGAACTATAGTTCAAAAAATGAACTATAGTTCAAAAAATGAACTATAGTTCAAATGAACTATAGTTAAAAAACTGAACTATAGTTCAGAAAATGAACTATAGTTCAAAAAATGAACTATAGTTCAAATGAACTATAGTTCAAAAAATGAACTATAATTCAAAAAATGAACTATAGTTCAAAAAATGAACTATAGTTCAAATGAACTATAGTTCATGAAAAAATGAACTAATGAACTAGGTCGTTAAAATGAACTAAAATTTCCAACTCTACTAACCAATACAGGCCATCGGGTCACCCTCCAAAACAATTCCACCTACTAACTAACTATGATGCCGAGAAAACAAAGCTTGAAGTAGAGGATGACGAAAGTCATCGTCTGGCCATAGAACAAGAAGGCATGGGCGAACTTCGTGACCAGGGTGAGTCGCTATCAGAGGAGCTAGGACAAGAGCAGTCCGAAGAACTCTCTGACATTCATTTTTTAGATTAAAGAGCTCCTCGCTGCCCTACTTCCAGTGTAGGACGAGGGACAATGAGATACTAAAATTTCTCATTGATACTGGATCAAATCAGAATTACATTAGACCCCACTTAGTATCCAAACCAAAGCCGAACAAAACAAAATTCTTTGTAAGCTCTATAGGAGGGAAAACACAAATCTCTCATCACACCTACGTCAATTTGTTTAATCAATCCACTCCACTCAAGTTCTATCTCCTGCCAGCGCTCAGTACATTTCATGGCATTTTAGGGAATGACAGCCTTAAACAGCTAAATGCCGTAATTGATACAAAAAACGACTTTTTAACTCTCAATAACAACTACAGAATCAAAACTCACCAACTAGTGTCAAGCGCAGTCAACAACATAAAGGTTGGCACCGATCATTTGGGAGAACGAGAGAAAATATTGTTAGAATCATTACTGAAAGAACATGTCGAGCTAGATTCCAGGGCAGCTAATGATATCAAGACCCCTTTAATCGAAATGCTAATAGCTTTTGGGGTACCTCAATGGGTTATAGTGGACAACGAAAGGTCACTTAACTCGAACTGCGTTAAAGAGTCGCTGAAGAAGCAGCTGGGCATATCAATCTATACTACCGCGCCTTACGCCTCAACCAGCAATGGGCAAGTTGAACGTTTCCACTCTACGCTGTCTGAAATAATGCGATGCCTCAGGGGGGAAAGCGAAAATCTACCTTTTGAAGACCTCTTGTTCAAAAGTGTCCAGGCTTATAACTCATCCGTGCACTCTGTTGTAAAGCAAAAACCGATTGACATCTTTTTTAGAAAATCGTGCCCAGATGACTCACAAGTGATCCAGGCGGAGCGAAAAATCGTAGAAAAAAGAATCAGGGATAAACAAAATGTCGATCTGGAATACCACAACAAAAACAAACAAGATACTAGACATTTTGCAACTGGCCAGGAGGTGTACGTTAAAATTGATAAAAAGGCTAGGGTCTAAACTCACTCCTAAGTTCAAGAAGCAGATAGTAGCAGAAAACCGAAATTCTACTATAAGAACACAGGCAGGAAAAATTGTACACAAAAACAATCTAAGAACATAACGTTATGAAGCCAATTACACTGTAAATTTAATTACCAAATGTAGTACCTAGTATTAAGTTAGGTGATCTGAACAAACCCACATTAAGCCCTGCAACCAGAGACCCCATGCACTCGCAAGCCAAGATCCGCCACTATCAGCAGGTGTCCACGCCAGACGATGCAATCCCGCCAAGAACTCTGCTGAACCGCTCGAACCCACCCGGTGCAAAAAGACATCCGTTTTTATGTGGAAGCCAGAAAAAAAAAAGCTCATGCAGACCAAAAAAAGTATCTGCCATAGGAGTAAATAATTCCGAAACTCCATTTGGCAAAACGCCAGCGACACACCAAGAGTCAAAGCACAAAACCACTGCAAAACGACATAAGGCGATACATTCCACATGGGCATCCGGATATCGCGTCCGAGGACGTCCGCACTTAAGAGGGGAGGAGTTAACACCAGTGCCAATTCGTCACACGCAAATCAATGTCAAGTCACTGTGCAGGTCCCATATTCTAACACGCTGACCATGCGGTCAGCAGTAAACAAAGTATACAGAAGCGAGCAGCGCAAGCAGCGAAATACAACGGGAAGAAACTGCAGCAGCGACGACAGCACCATCGACGGCAGCGGCACATGGGAGAGGGAAGCTTTCAGAAAACCTTGTATTAGTTTTAAGCTTCAGTTCTAATAAACGACTCAATTATAGAGGTTGGTCTCCTCATCGATGAAATTGAAATAATTCTTTTTTATCTGGTTAAGATAGCTTTAAAACTGACGGAGGAGATAGCATAGAAACAGACGGACAGACGGACGGACAGACGGACATGGCTATACCAACTCAGCTCGTCATGCTGATCAAGAATATATATACTTTATGTGGTCGGAGCCGTATGTGGCCCAGTGGTTAGTGTGCTGGACTGCTGGGCGGGAGGTCGTGGGTTCGATCCCGCCTCGGAACATCTAATAATAAAAGTTTTTTTCTTTCTTTAGAAAATAGCTTTTATACATACGGTTACCTTCACCAGCTATTGGCGCCAGCTGTGAAGTAACTAGCCATGAAAAAGCAAATTCTCAAACTTTGCCGTTCGGATCCGGCGTTAAACTGTAGGTCCCTTTCTCTTGTGCGAAAAATTTAAAGCACACACGCCAAGAGATCGTGAGAAGCTTGGCTTGGCCCCGTTTTAGGAGCTGTATAGCCAACATTTACATTTTTATGTGGTCGGAGATGCTTCCTTCTTTGCGTTACAAACATCCGGACAATTTTAATATACCCTCTCCAAGGGTATAAAAATTGTTTATACATTAAACAATGTATTTATATATGTAGTCCCAATACTGAATTTAATAATAAAAATAGAGGCAAGCTAACTTCGGCTCGACCGAAGTTTATATACCCTTGGAGCTTGATATGTGCCTGACAGTTTGTATATACTATATAGTGGTCCGATTTCGAAAAATTTTGGTGAAATGATGTAAAATCATTAAAAACTTATAAATACGGGCGTTGGGAGCGATAACATTGAAAACAAAAAAGGTTTTCTCACTAAGACTTTTTTTCAGACCTAACTTTTGTATGGCAGCTATACTATATAGTTGTCCGATTTCAAAATGGCTTGGTGAAATTATGTAAAATCACTAAAAACTTATAAATACGAGCGTTGGGAGCGATAACATTGAAAACAAAAAAGTTTTTCTCACTAAGACTTTTTTTCAGACCTAACTTTTGTATGGCAGCTATACTATATAGTTGTCCGATTTCGACAAGGCTTAATGAAATTATGTAAAATTATTAAAAACTTATAAATACGAGCGTTGGGAGCGATAACATTAAAAAAAAAGGTTTTCCCACTAAGACTTTTTTTCAGACCTAACTTTTGTATGGCAGCTATACTATATAGTTGTCCGATTTCAAAGTGGCTTGGTGAAATTATGTGAAATCACTAAAAACTTATAAATACGAGCGTTGGGAGCGATAACATTGAAAACAAAAAAGTTTTTCTCACTAAGACTTTTTTTCAGACCTAACTTTTGTATGGCAGCTATACTATATAGTTGTCCGATTTCGACAAGGCTTAATGAAATTATGTAAAATTATTAAAAACTTATAAATACGAGCGTTGGGAGCGATAACATTAAAAAAAAAAGGTTTTCCCACTAAGACTTTTTTTCATACCTAACTTTTGTATGGCAGCTATACTATATAGTTGTCCGATTTCAAAATGGCTTGGTGAAATTATGTGAAATCACTAAAAACTTATAAATACGAGCGTTGGGAGCGATAACATTGGAAACAAAAAAGTTTTTCTCACTAAGACTTTTTTTCAGACCTAACTTTTGTATGGCAGCTATACTATATAGTGGTCCGATTTCGACAAGGCTTAATGAAATTATGTAAAATTATTAAAAACTTATAAATACGAGCGTTGGGAGCGATAACATTAAAAAAAAAAAGGTTTTCCCACTAAGACTTTTTTTCAGACCTAACTTTTGTATGGCAGCTATACTATATAGTTGTCCGATTTCAAAATGGCTTGGTGAAATTATGTGAAATCACTAAAAACTTATAATAACGAGCGTTGGGAGCGATAACATTGAAAACAAAAAAGTTTTTCTCACTAAGACTTTTTTTCAGACCTAACTTTTGTATGGCAGCTATACTATATAGTTGTCCGATTTTGACAAGGCTTAATGAAATTATGTAAAATTATTAAAAACTTATAAATACGAGCGTTGGGAGCGATAACATTAAAAACAAAAAAGTTTTTCTCACTAAGACTTTTTTTCAGACCTAACTTTTGTATGGCAGCTATACTATATAGTTGTCCGATTTTGACAAGGCTTGGTGAATTTATGTGAAATCATTAAAAACTTATAAATACGAGCGTTGGGAGCGATAGCATTGAAAACAAAAAAGTTTTTCCCACTAAAACTAGTTTTTCAACCGATCGTTCCTATGGGAGCTATATGCTATAGTCATCCGATCCGGCCGATTCCGACAAATGTGCAGCGTATTTGTACCAAAAGACTTCGTTTAAAGTTTGGTTAAGATAGCTTTAAAACTGACGGAGGATATAGCATAGAAACAGACGGACAGACGGATGGACAGACGGACAGACGGACGGACAGACGGACATGGCTATATCAACTCAGCTCGTCATGCTGATCAAGAATATATATACTTTATGTGGTCGGAGATGCTTCCTTCTATGCGTTACAAACATCCGGACAATTTTAATATTCCCTCTCCAAGGGTATAAAAAATATATTATGAATTATTATGAAATATTTTTTAAGAAAGATGAGGTTTGTGTTTTGCTTTATTATATAAATATTTTTTTCAAATTGGGGTTACGGGTACGTTCCTTTGGAACTGCTTTGGCATGTGATGCTGCACACATTCTAATAGCACTGGTGCAGGATACCATCCCAGCAAACAATTTCATATAAAAATACACGTTTTGTAAGCGTTCAAATATAAGCAAAACGCTTATAAAACGCTGCTGTGACATTTATAAAACGCATCAAAGTAAGCGTTTTATAATCGAAACGCACCCATCTTTATAAGCTTAAAAAAGACGCTTGCAAAACATGTTTTATAATTCGTTTTCATAAGCTTACAACAAGCTTTGTAAATACGGTTACAAAACACGTATTGTAAGTGAAGTAATAAAGCGTTTTAAACATTTATTTTGTGAGTGTTCTGGTTGGTTATTTTTATTATTCAAAAATTTAAATTAAATTAAATTAGCGTTTTCCCTGCTTTAAAAGAAAATACAAAGTCCTCTTCCTTCCTTCATATCAGAGTGAAAGTCTCTGCAATAGAATTTAAATATAAATGTCAATAGTTGACTTTGAACTGCAAGAAATCATTGTTACTCACGGCGAATGGCAGTGGCGAATGTTATGTTTTGTCCGCAGCAAATTTCCTTGCACTTGATGTGGACAGTCGTATATAATATGCTTTCTTAATTTTTTCCAAATATTAATGCTGCTGGCATTAAATAAATTTAAACGCGCACTTATATTTTTAAATAAAAATGCTTACTTGTTCGCTCTTCAAAAAACAAAACTAAACTGATATACACAATTTTTTTCATGCCTTTGCTTGAGGTTACATTTTTTTTTTTTTGCTTGCCCTGTCAGCTGCAGTTGCCTAGAACTAAAAGATCACAAGGGAGAGAGAGAGCGCCAAGAGAGAGTGCCAAGAGAGCAAGAGAGAGAGAGCACGAAATCTCTCAGTCGCCGAAACGACATTTGAAAATCGAAGGCTGCCATACGACAACGCATGAAAAAGTAAGCTTACTTTAAGCTTCTTTTGCATAACGTTTGCTCAATTGCTGGCTGGGATGCTAAATACGTTCTAGTAGCACACGTTCTAAGTGCGTTCTTTTTGGAAACCATGCCAGCATACGTACAAATACCACTGCCAAGAGAACGCCATCTGACAGCGTGCAAATGGAAACTAAAGTTGGAAGGGAGAGCCGAGCGTTTTTACGAAGATGAACCTACAACAACAACCCATGCAAAAGGCCGTTCTATTAAAACAGTTCCTGCTGCGTTACGCCCCTGTACAAAAGCGAATAGAAGATTGCAGGTTTTTGCAACTGCTTCTCAGTGGCAAAAGTTGTATGCCAGATGTGCTTCTAGCATGCAGTCAAGTCCCACTGGGTAGAGCCACAAATTTTTGCATGTATGTACGTGAAAACTGTAGCCACATCGAGTTTGTTTCAGATTTGGAAAACTCCACATCCTCCATCATTAAGCAGCGAAAAACTGTCACATTCTACGTGTAAACGCATCGATCTCATATGCTATAAAAGGTAGAGCCACAATTTTTTGCACATTTGTAGGTGTACCCGTACCCAGATCAAGTTTGCTCTTGGTTTGGCAAAATCCTCTTCCATCTTCTTCTTCTTAACGCGAAAAACTGTCAGAGCTACAATTTTTAAGTTTAAACCATAGCTGTTAAGTAATGATTACTAATCGTAATGATTAAATATTTAATTATTTTTTTTTGATAGGCAAAATAATGATTACAATACGACTATTTTCAGTTTTACACGATTACTAATTGATTACTTTCAGAAATAATCAAAAATAATCGAGATTATTTAGGATTATCAAAAATTAATCAAAAATAATCAAAAATAATCAAAAAACGAGAAGGCCAAGCTAACTTCGTCTTTGCCGAAGTTTATATACCCTTGCAAATGTTTTAATACATCAGAGATTAAGAAAAATTTTCTAAATAAAACCCACTTTTCGACCGATAGTTCCTATGGCAGCTATAAGATATAGTCATCCGATCCGGTCGGTTCCGACATATTATCAGTGTGCAGTAAAAAGAAGCTCAATCGACTCAGCACGTCGCCCTGATCAAGTATATATATAGTTTATAGGGTCGGAAATGAATATTTCTGTGCGTTGCAAACTTCTGGGCAAAATTATTATACTCTTTGCAAGGGTATAATAATTCGACTACTTTACAAGATTATTTTTGATTATTATCAAAATAAAGGCATAGCCAGATTTGTGATTTCATATAGCACTTTTAGCTGCCTACTAATACTTGTCGGTAATGGCGTAGAGGTTAAGGCTTATGACTGAAACGCAGTAGGTCCTAGGTTCAAGTCCCAGCTTGTAACATATTTTTTTTTTTTATTGTTTTTTTTAATTTTTTTTTTTTTTTTTGTAATCTAGAATTTTAAAACAATTGCTCCCGAGTACCAGTTTATGCTATTAAGTACAGCAAGGTAAAAATGAATTGTTTCTCCTTTTCATTTCATCGTGTTATGGCCTGCATTATGACTCCCTCCAGGACTATCAACATCTCGTTTGAAATGACTCTTCGGTTCAGTGCCACCTGAAGTTCCGGTTTCGAGCTTAAGCTAGTCAGTAAAAATGTAAAATTGGCTCTACAGCCCAAAAGGGCCAAGTCAAGCTTCTCTCAATCTCTGGGCGTGTGTGCTCTTTTAATTTGTTGCCCAAGACAAACAGACCTACAGTTTAACTCCAAATCCGAACGGCAAAGTTTGAGAAGCTATTTCATGGCTTGTTACTTCACAGCTGGCGCCAGTAGCTCGTAAAGGGAACCGGATGTGTAAAAGCTATTTCCTACCAAAAGAACTACCTTTTTTGTTAGATCGTCCGAGGCGAGATTCAACCCACGACTTCCACTGAGCTAAACACTGGCACCCCTAGTTAGTAGCTACCTCAGTCAGTAATGCAATTGTTTTAAAATTCTAGATTAAAAGAAAAAAATCCATGCCCCAAACTGGGACTTGAAACTAGAACTTACTGCCTTTCATTCATAGGCTTTAACCTCTACGCCATTACCGACAAGTATTAGTAGGCAGCTAAAAGTGCTATATGAAATCACAAATCTGGCTATGCCTTTTTTTTTAAAATAATCAAAAATAATCTTGTAAAGTAGTCGAATTATTTTTTGATTATTTTTGATTATTTTTTGATAATCCTAAATAATCCCGATTATTTTTGATTATTTCTGAAAGTAATCAATTAGTAATCAAATATTTTTAACCAAGAGGATTATATAATCATTACAATTATTTTTAAAAAGTTATGTAATTGATTACTAATCGTAATCGTAATTTAACAGCTATGGTTTGAACCTAGTGACTTAATGTATACTCAGTTAGGCCCAACATCGATCTATTCTGTGTACCACAATGAGATCCGAGCAAAACCGTCGAAGATATGCAAGTGCGCCTGCCTATTTATTGAATTAAATTTTAAAATAAATGGAATTCAAAGCTGTAGGAACCACATTACTTGGACAGGGTATTTTGCTGTCGGGGCACTCGACCGCAACACACTTACTTGGTTTAAATCGACTTTGTTCTATTACTTATAATGGAATAGTTGGAAAAAAAATCAACAATATTTCCAGCTCTTTTTGAATTATTAATAGTTGTGCTAGCAGCAGTGCTTTCAGGAGTGAAATTTATAATGAATCCTCGCAATAGTGGCCTTCACTATTAAACTCTAAATGCTGTTTATATCTAATTACAATCCCGATCAGGATGTCGTTTCTGAGAATAACCCTTTGTTTTAAAAAAGTGCAAAGCTACAAATAATATACATATACGTTGACAAATGTATATTTATCTAATTAATATAATTTAACATGCATGAAGTGGTTTCTAATCTTTTAGTTTAACTTATTTTAGTCTTTTGAATAGGCGAAATTACCTCTGTGGAAAAAACTTGAACTTATCAACTAATTGAAACTCCAAATTTATTTATTTATTTATTTATTTGGTTAACAATGATCTGCTTACTTAAAACAATTGGCAATAGTAATACAAAGTTGTTTAGAGTAATAGGTTAGAGGTTAGATACTTCAAGGTGTTCATAAATTTCACTTAAAATAACATTAAAAGATTTTTCAAACGAAAAGATAAAAGAAAGGGAATTATAATTAGAGCATAAGACACGAAAAGGTTCATGAAGGGCATAGTTGGACCTGCAGAGTGGCAAACGTAGTGGCCGGAATGTACGGGTGAACCTTGAGGGTACTGTAAATTCTATAGAAGTAAGGAGCGATTGAGAGTCTACCAATCCGAGAAGAAGTTTGTGGACGAATAGGACACCATTGCATATTCTGCGGTGATGCATAGATTGAAGATCAATTAGTTTTAACCTCGATCGGTACGACGGTAAATGCCTATTGGGGTCCCAATGCAGATTGCGAAGAGCGAAAATTAGAAATTGTTTCTGGACAGATTCGATTAGCGATTGCTGCTCTTTGTACTGTGGGCCCCATACACTAGAGCAGTATTCCAAAATAGGGCGTACTAAGGATATGTACAATGATTTAGTTGTGTAAGGGTCATCAAACTCTTTGGACCAACGCTTAATAAATGCCAGAACACCTTTGGCTTTATTTACTGTAGCTGCGATATGGCTGTTGAAACACAATTTCTGGTCAAATAGTATACCAAGATCGTTTACCTGTGTAATACGGTCCAGGGTATGATTCCCTATAGAATAGGAGACAACGTGAGGTGAGCTGCGGGAAAAAGTCATCATTTGGCATTTGGAATGGTTCAAGAAAAGAAGATTATTTGAACACCAGTTCTCCAGTTCATTAAGGTCTAGTTGAAGGCGCGTGTGCAAGAACCAATCGGCGTATGGTAGACAGATTTTAACGTCATCTGCATACATAAATACAGTTGAGTACGATATGACTTGTGGGAGGTCATTTACAAAAAGGACAAAAAGCAACGGGCCTAGGTGACTGCCCTGTGGGACACCTGACGTCACGTTCACAACTGTTGAAAATACATTGTTAAATAATACCCGTTGTGTACGATTTGATAAATAAGCCGAGATCCAGTTCAATAAGTTTGGTGGAAAACCCAAAAGTGACAATTTGTGCAGAAGAAGAGCATGATTAACTGAATCGAAGGCCTTGCTAAAATCAGTAAAGACGACATCAGTTTGTGACCGGCACTGAAAACTGCGATTTATCAGTGATGAAAACTCAAGAAGATTTGTCATCGTCGATCGACGTTTAACAAAACCATGTTGAGAAGGAGATATGAGGTTGCTACATAGGTGCTGCAGTTGGAAGGTGATCAACTGCTCAAGCAGTTTTGGGATAGCAGAGAGCTTAGCAATGCCTCGATAATTCTCGACATTCAAACGAGATCCTTTTTTATGAAGTGGAATAATATAAGATTCATTCCAAATCTGTGGGAGACAAGACTGTTTCAAAGATAGATTAAATAGATAGGTAATGGGTGAGCACAAAGCTCCAGCACAGTACTTCATAATACAACTTGGGACGTTGTCAGGACCAGCAGAGAAAGAGATATCAATCGAGGACAAACTTTGCAAAACGTCACATTCATTAAAATAGGAAAGAAAAATATTACTCGCCTGAGGTAGAGAGTAAGGATATGGAGAAGAAGAACAGTTGTAGGATTGTGCTGAGTAAGTCGTTTGAAAGAATGAGGCAAATAGATTAGCAATATTAAGATCAGAAGATTCAGTTTTATTCTGATAGTGAAGGGACGGAGGAAATGCATTCGACTTGCGTTTAGAGTTAACGAATGTATAGAATTGTTTTGACGAAAATAGCTTTTCGAGGAACAACTGCCCCACGTAGCAATCCAGAGGATCGCGATGGAGGTGCCACGGCCTTAAGAGGTCTCAGAACGGCGTTAGAGGTACCTGCAGGGGCAGCAGTATTGTTATTGTTTTTATTATTATTATTACTGGCTCCATTGGCGACAACAAAATTAGGAGCAGCAGCAGCATTATTGGTCGCAGCACATGAAACCGCAGCAGCCAGGGTGCCAGCAACCGAAGCGCCAACACAAGAAGCAGCAAATGTAGGGGGAACCGGAACATCTACAAAGGCAACATCCGCGGGAGCGTCGCATTGTTCGGTACAAGTAATATCCATTGGCAGAGTGCCAACGGCAGTAGGTGTATGAAAGGTTGCAGCATCTTGCTCCGGCAGTGATAAGGCATTAAGATGGGGAGTAATCAGCGATTCAGGTGGAGCTCGACTAGCAGGTGAAGCTCCCAGTTGGATCGGAAACAAATTGTTGTTAGGGATTTTTCTTTTCGGAGATTCGCTCAGCAGTTTTAGGCCAAGAAACTGCGATTCCAGAGTGAGAAATGTCTCATTTAGAGAAGAGAATTTCTTTCGAACCTCCAAGAATCCAGTCCTAGTTTGCCTCATAAAAGTCCGCATTTCACCTTCAATGTCACGACATGCCAGACATGACCAGGTTAATCCAATCCTTTTGGAAATAAGATCGTTTAGCCGACCATTGTACCCAGCACCGGCGCACTTTATGTGAGAGCAGTTATCGCATAGCCAACAGATTAGGTACGAATCTCCACTAATCGTACCACCAAATTCACATTTGCTAGCAGAGCAAGCGAGACTCATTATGTGCAGGCAGAACAAAACCAATTTAACAGAACCAAATATGTAAATATAAGAGCTGGAGCCAAAATAAGAGCAGCAGGTTTTACAAACGGTGACGGCGTTCGGTTAACTTCAGTAAGAGCAATACAGCAAGAGCAGATACAGCAAACTTCACTTGTGCTTTCGAGGGAGTAAGACGCTCAGTGAGCTAAGCGTCAAACCAAAGAAAAAAAGGTAAAACGCACGAGAGCGGTAGACACAAGAGAGATATGCACGAAACGAAGAGATTGCAGTTCAATACTGTGAACAAACAAAAAGGCACGTAGCAACAACACTTGATATGCTTCTGTTTTTGTTTTTGCGTTTATTGCCACAATATATATATGCAATTAATATTGTAATTAATGTTCAAAGTCACTGTTTTGAAATATAGTTGTTGTTATGAAAGGCGTTCGTTAACTGGATAGAAAATCCAAATTAAAGACAATTGTTCACAATGTAACACGACAACCAGAAATAAAGTGCAGGAGCGGGAATAAAACACGTCCGACTTGATCAACAGCTCAGCTTTGTGTGAATGGGACCGCTTTTGCTTGCAAGATTTGTCAAAGTGAAATTTTCCACTAATAACCGTAAGCGTAACCGAAATCTGAAACAAAATATGGTTAAAAATAGAGGAAAGCTAACTTCGGCTCGTCCGAAGTTTTTATACCCTTGAAGCTTGAGATATGAAAGATGTTTTTCATAGTTGTCCGATATCGACAAATCTTGGTCAAATTATGTGAAATCATTTAAATAATATAAACAAACAAGTTTTTCTTAGTAAATCTAGTTTTTCAACCGATCGTTCCTATGGGAGCTATATGCTACAGTCATCCAATTTGAATCAAACTTGGCAGAATTGTGTGGTAGCATGTAATATTGATCAGTAACAAGTTTGGCTGCTATAGCATTAAAAACAAAAAACTTTTTCTCACATAGATTTTATTTCAGACCTATCTTTTGTATGGGAGCTATACTATATAGTTGTCCGATTTCGACAAGTCATAGTGAAATTATGTGAAATTATTAAAAACTTATAAATACGAGCGTTGGGAGCAATAGCATTGAAAGCAAAAAAGTTTTTCTTTCTAAGACTTCTTTTCAGTCCTTTTTTTTGTATGGCAGCTATACTATATAGTTGTCCGATTTGGATAAATCTTGGTGAAATTATGTGAAGTCATTGAAAACTTATAAATACGAGCGTTGGGATCGATAGCATTAAAAATAAAAAAGTTTTTCTCACTAAAACTAGTTTTCCAACCGATCGTTCCTATGGCAGCTATACGCTATAGTCATCCGATCCGGCCGGTTCCGACAAATGTGCAGCGTATTTGTACCAAAAGAATTCGTGCAAAGTTTGGTCAAGATAGCTTTAAAACTGACGGACAGTGGCCGGTTTGGCGAATTTAGCGTTGCAAAAATCAAAATTTGATAGTCGATTTTTTTGACCGCTTTAAGGGAACCCCAGATAGCCCGAAAATGTTTAGTTTATTGAATTTGGTCAATTATTTTGGATTTTACAGTGGTTCAAAGTTGAACAATTTTTCAAACTGATAAATTTTTTTTATTTTTTTGGTTTCAAATGTTACGATTCGGAATGTATAAAATCCAAACGGAAATCCGATTGCAATTTGGTTTTTTGCTTTTTAAAGATGCGTCAATTTTGTAGAAAAATGAAAAAGGAAATTTTTTTTATTTGTTTAATTATTTGAGTTATTGTCGTTTTACTGAAGTACTACTTTTGTACCTTATTTTCCCACTTTGATGGACTGCGAAAAGTACATTCACGCTCATTCACGCTTCTAGAGTGAACAATTTTTTAAAATACATATTTCTAAATAAAAATATATTTATTAGGTCTTGCGCATAGCTGCGCCTTGCGAGTATGAGCGACTTAAACATATTAAAATGCATGAATATTCAACGTATTTAGGTGAAATCTAGCGCGTGCCGGTTTTGCGTAGCATAAATCGTAACTTTTGAATGGAAAGAGATATTTGAAAAATTCCAAAAGAAATGTGAAAGAGAATTGGTGAATAAGTACTAGGTTCGAGTCCCACTGGGGGAAGGTTATACTACATTTTTTTTTTTTTTAGATAAATTTTTGATAATGAATTTTAATGTTAAACAATTATAATAGGCGTAGGAGTTTACTTCCTAACATTAATAACACAGGCCAACAAAATGACCACTTTTGTGAGGTCCAGCCCTATTTGTATTAAATTCTGATCCAGTTTTGTGCACTGATTCCAAAACTGGTCTCGGTTTTTCCCCATCAGCTCTTGTTTTCAAGATATCGCGGAAAACCCATTTTGCAGTACTTTTGGCTTTTAAAAAATTCTGGAGGTTACACCGAGCAACAATATCTGTATTTATGAGCTCTATGCGACAGTATACATATTAAGGTCGCTTAAAAAAATCAATGGAGCATCATCGGCAAACCCAAAAGCGCTTAAATTGGCCTTTGAAGAGAAATATTCATCAAATTATAGCAAATTTTTCAAACTTAATCGCCGTGTACCAGCCATTTGGGGTGCTTGCATTTTAATGAAAACCTCTTTAGCATGTAGGCCAATGGTTCTTCTAATTTCACAAATTTTGTTGCATTTAAATCTTCTTGATGGACAAAGTTACAAGCGTTTAATCCCGAAATAATGAATTAAAATTTATGGCAGGATAACTAGATTGATACACAAAATCTGTATAGGAAATATTAAAAGACTACTTGATCTTACATAGAACTTACATTAATTGTCAGGCAAATGTACAATAACATTCAATCAGTACTAGATTCAAACAATTTTCCCCAAATCCATATTTGCTTAACCTGCGAGAATAACATTAAAATTAAATGAATTGGGCTACAAATGAGCCAAATGTATTCCGCACTCACTATAATCTACGGATTAAGCCCCTTGTGACTATTCCCTATTTATCTAAACTATAGATGCTTGTCTATTACTGGAGAGACTTCGGATGCTTGCATCCACTGCACATTTCACAAGAATGAAATTTTAACGTCCCACAGCAAGGTGAAGATGTGCCTTTGGAGAAAGAGCTCAGCCATGGCTTTTATATTAACAAGGCTGTAACCAAAGCATCATATTGCCTTGCTTATGCCTCCAGGAGCTTGGCATTATTATTCCGTTAACCGTCAAGCGAAAGTGTTAACGGGCCATAATAACGGATTTTGTCATACCAATTCGGACAGCTAACGAAATAGAAAGTGCAGATATATAAGCTCATTGCAATAAAAAGTGATAAAAACCTAAAAACTTATTTTCCAAAAACTTGATTTTCATTTAAGCTCTATTTACACGACCTGATCCCTCATCTGAGTTTTCGTCTGATTTGCTGTCTGACCGTGTAAAAAGGCGTCTGAGTAGACATGAAGCTACTCAGATGAGCGATCAGACGAAATAGAACCTGTTCTATTTGGCCTGAGCACTCATCTGAGTGGCATTTATCGAGTTACAGTGTTCGTCTGACGAAAACTCATCTGAGCGATCAGGTCGTGTAAATGGAGCTTTATTGCCAAGAAACATCTGCATAAGAACTGCATATTGTGTCTTTTGTATTTGGTTGCACAATTCATTAAAAAAAATACGAAATTTAAAATGTGTGACTGCTTGGGGTGTTGAAAAAGTTTTTTTGAAAAATGGTGTAATGATGGTTCACAGCTTTCCGGGAGTCACCGTTATGTCAAGGGCAAGCGTAAAAAGAAAAATTGGTTAGTTTAAGTGCCTTAATGTCCCGAAGCAAAATCATGGAAAAAATTCAATTTACCATTGAAAACAAAAAATTACCTTAAGTGGTGGGGAATTTTTTTTACATAATTTAATTAAGACATCTTCCTATGAAAAATTACTAAAATCATAATAGTCACAAGGGGCTTAATCCGTAGATTATAGTGAGTGCGGAATACATTTGGCTCATTTGTAGCCCAATTCATTTAATTTTAATGTTATTCTCGCAGGTTAAGCAAATTGGATTTGGGGAAAATTGTTTGAATCTAGTACTGATTGAATGTTATTGTACATTTGCCTGACAATTAATGTAAGTTCTATGTAAGATCAAGTAGTCTTTTAATATTTCCTATACAGATTTTGTGTATCAATCTAGTTATCCTGCCATAAATTTTAATTCATTATTTCGGGATTAAACGCTTGTAACTTTGTCCATCAAGAAGATTTAAATGCAACAAAATTTGTGAAATTAGAAGAACCATTGGCCTACATGCTAAAGGGGTTTTCATTAAAATGCAAGCACCCCAAATGGCTGGTACACGGCGATTAAGTTTGAAAAATTTGCTATAATTTGATGAATATTTCTCTTCAAAGGCCAATTGAAGCGCTTTTGGGTTTGCTGATGATGCTCCATTAATTTTTTTAAGCGACCTTAATATGTATACTGTCGCATAGAGCTCATAAATACAGATATTGTTGCTCGGTGTAACCTCCAGAATTTTTTAAAAGCCAAAAATACAGCAAAATGGGTTTTCCGCGATATCTTGAAAACAAGAGCTGATGGGGAAAAACCGAGACCAGTTTTGGAATCAGTGCACAAAACTGGATCAGAATTTGTCATCAATAGGGCTGGACCAAAATGGCTGTTGGCCAGTGTAATTAAATAAAGTTATTACTGTCTTGTTTAAAGATATTATAAGACTTTTTTGTGACTTTGGGGAATCCTGGCCTTGCTGATACAACCGTTATGTGCTTTTGCTTGCTGGGGCAGCGAAGTACTACAAAATTTATTTATTTATTACCTTCAACTTGTAGAATATGAATGTTCCTTCCTTGTCTGAAATCGATAAGTTTACTGTCCCTATCTCCTTCCATTTCACTCCATCTCGTTCTCCACCACTGTTCAGCTGCTTCGACTATTTTAAAATTCATCATCAAAAATTTATCTAAAAAAAACAAAAATGTGGTATAACCTTCCCCCAGTGGGACTCGAACCTAGTACTTATTCACCAAGCGTTGGCTCTATCACCTCTGCTCCATAGGGCACCTTGTCAAACTCGATATTTAAGCGTACCACTTGAAAAAATATGTTTCTCTATGAGACGTTGAACAAGGCAGAGCAAATCTAAAATGTTACGAAAAATGTTGACTTTTTAGATCCTTTAAGGACATGTAATGTACCAAAAGAAAGGTATCGAGCCACAGATCATATATGTGTTTACGTTTTATTCCAACGCCGCTTGGTTCAAAAGTTATTTAAATTCAATCTTTATTTTTGATTTAAAAAAAAAAATTACAATATAATCCTTATATTTGATTTTTATTATAAATATCAGAAAATAATTATACCCTGTACCCATTGAAAATGGGTAAAAGGGGATCATGAAGTAGTGCAAATGTATGTAACAGGGAGAAGGAAGCATTTCCGACCCTATAAAGTATATATATTCTTGATCAGCATCAACAGCCGAGTCGATTTAGCCATGTCCGTCTGTCCGTCTGTCCGTCCGTCCGTCCGTCTGTCTGTATGAACGCGTCGATCTCGGAGACTATAAGAGATAGAGATACAAATTTTTGCATGTACATAGGTATAGGCCGTACGCAGATCAAGTTTGTTTCAGATTTGCAAAATTCCCCCCCCCCCTCCCCCCCTTAAACCGCAAAAAACTGTCAGAGCCACAATTTTAAAGTTACAACATCGTCGCTTAATATATATTATCTTAGGCCCGTAATCTTTATATTCTGAAACGCACAATGAGATCTGAGCAAAAACACAGAAGTTATTAACGAAACAATTTTTGCACCCCCCCTCCCCCCACGCTTTGCTTATTACGCATTGCTTGCTGCTTGCGCCCGAGTGTGTGAGGGCGCGTTTGTGTGTATGTGTGCGTGTGTGTTTGTTTGTGTATGTGTGTGTTTGTCAATTGTACAGGGTATTTTGAAGTCGAGCTAACTCGACTGCAATGGTCTTACTTGTTTTTAAATGTAATTTTTATTATAAAAATTGAAATTAAGAGTTATTACAAAATAAAAATTAATCGTTATTTTACAATTTTTATTTTTAAACCAAAAAATAAGAGTTATTTCTGATTTAAATGAAAAAAATAATAAATAATCCTTTAATCGTAATTTTTATTTTTAAAATTGAAATCGTTACGATCCCTGTTAAAAATACATAGTCTATGTACAAAGAATCGAATAATATTTTCGATAGTTTGGCAACCCTGAAATTAATATCGATTATCGAAGTCAGGTGTTGAGTGCAGTGATTGTTGCGATAAAATTGGCGACAACTATTTGTTAACTTTGAGGACTTGCCCCTCGTGTAAAGTTGCACAAAAAACTTTGCCTAATTATGGATAATAAAGGCCAGGGTATGTAGAATAAATAAATGAAAGCATTTCTTGATAATGTTCAATATTTTGCTTTAAATTGTGTTGTTTCGTGTGGTCCCTAAACAGAGAAAACTTAAGAAAAGTGCAAGTCTTGTGCGTGTTTGTGTGTTTTGTAATGTATGTCAAAATAAAGTAGAAAGTGTGTATTAAAAGATTATAATTATCCTGTCTGCGGCTTTTGCGGTACTTTAAACTTGAAAATGAGCTTAAACTCTGTCATGCAACGCTGCTGGACGTATGGATGGCAACTCTACCGCTTTTAAAAACCATATATTTGGCCAACTAAACGAATGTACGCTTGAAATTTGACTATAAATTACTAGAAATAAATTTTTAGTTTAAATTCTAACTTTTTATTCACAGTTCGCAAAACTTTGTTTTCAGATTACGTATACGCAGTGTTGCCATATAAGGGCGGTCGGGGTAGGCGTGGTCAAATTAACTTAACATTTTGTTTAAATACTATAGGTGTTATATCTATTAAAAGTACTAAGTTTCAACTCGATATCTGCAACACACGACTTTATGCCAATATTTGGGAATTCGACCCACTGTGCAAGGGTATAAAAACCGGAACCCGTACAGTAACCCATACGGCACTACCGTAATATAACCGAAACCGGAGTAACCCAAACCGTTATTCCATTTTCGGTTTTTTATTTTCTGTTTATATTAAAAAAAAATTTGATTTAAAGTTATTTGACGTATGTGTGAACACCATGCCAAATTCGAACACAAATCAGTCAAACTCCGCCAAGACAGTTTGTGTAAATTAATTTGACTGAGTGACCTTAGCTTTAGTAACTTAGTATTTTGCTTATACAAATATATTTCATGTTGGCCAGGGGGGGAGGGGGGCTTAACCCAAAAAAAAAAGAAGTTTAAGTCTCTGAGATCTGTGCATTCATAGGGACTGACAAGTCAAATAGAGTTCATGACGTTACGAATTACTACACGCCCATGAGCGGGTGGTAGCAAAAAAACTAAACATTTTTAAAATCTTAAAGTATTACGAAACAAGATGTCATAAGGAATTTTACAATTCTGAAAAAATTACAGAAGCTGTATCTAGGAACGACAATTGGACAAAATAAAAATGAAACCTCAACTAGAAGTCTTAAGTAGATGGTGTTAAAAAAATATCGCAGTGCCTTTTAAAGCACTCGACCGTGATCGTAAGTAACACTAGTTTACAAAATAATAAAAATTTCGCGATCCCGAAAATTTGGTAGCAATTCCTTGTGTAAGTCCTTCCGCTGAGTCCAAAAATCCAATCCGCAAATTTTTTTATGGGGCCGTTTTTGAGAAATCGCGGAAAAGCTAGATTTTCGATTTGTAAAAAAAGTACCTTTAGAAAAATGCGTATATCTTTGGTACCGGTTCTTTCATTATGAACAGGTTATGCTTACTTGGAAGGTAATTGAACGCCCTATCATTCGTTGATACACCACTTCTTAATCCGGTGCAGGACTTCAGCGTTATAAAGGCTTTTATCGGCAACTTTGCATTAAATTTATCACTTTTTTAAAAAAAGCTAGATCTTAAGCTCGATTTTCACCACGAAAAAAATTGTGTAAAATTTATTTTATTGCTGGTCACTAAAGATTTATCTATTAAAAATACAACGCCACATAACTCAATAAAATCCGATCAAGAATAATGAAGTTATTGGCATTTTAGTAAAAAATGGAAGGTTTCAACTTCAACAAAATTGACTTAGTTTGACTGTTTTATGTTCGTCACAGGAGGCATAGTTAAAATTCAAAAAATTCTATTGAAGAGCTACTATGACCTAACAAATTTATTTTATACCTGGTTAAGTTTTTTTGTGATTGACTTAGGTTGAAAAATGAATGCAAGACGTCAAATTGAATGCAAAATGATCTTGGTATGCTTGCGGGCATTACTTATTTTCGACTCCGCTAACAATTTCGATGACATTTGTGTAAATTATATGAGCTTTACCACCGCCCGAAGAAAACTTTGTTGTTTTTTATGATAAAATTCTTTTTATTAATGCAATTTTTCATCCTTTCGTAATATCAAAAATTCTATCGAGTGCTTTTCCATAGATTCTTTTTTCTAAATTAGACTTCTGAGGGCGGGGTACTAACCGCTTGTCCATTGGAGTCGGGAATTTGGTATAACAAATGTGTTGAATCCCTTCACCATTAATCGCGAACTCGACGTGATAAAAAAAAAGAGGCAAGCTAACTTCGGCTCGACCGAAGTTTATATACCCTTGGAGCTTGATATAACCCTGACTGTTTGTATGGCAGCTATCCTATATAGTGGTCCGATTTCGACAAATCTTGTTGAAATTATGTAAAATCATTAAAAACTTATAAATACGAGCGTTGGGAGCGATAGCACTAAAAACAAAAAAGTTTTTCTCACTAAAACTAGTTTTTCAACCGATCGTTCCTATGGCAGCTATATGCTATAGTCATCCGATACGGCCGGTTTCGACAAATGTGCAGCGTATTTATACCAAAAGACTTGGTGCAAAGTTTGGTTACGATAGCTTTAAAACTGACGGAGGAGATAGCATAGAAACAGACGGACGGACAGACGGACTGACGGACGGACGGACATGGCTATATCAACTCAGCTCGTCATGCTGATCAAGAATATATATACTTTATGTGGTCGGAGATGCTTCCTTCTATGCGTTACAAACATCCGGACAATTTCAATATACCCTCTCCAAGGGTATAAAAACTGGGTATGTGGTGTTGCTATCTGAGGCCTCTTGTTTCACAATTTATTGGTCCCGTTCCCAGGCTGTTTTGAGTGCTAACTCTGTTATAAAATATGCACAATCAAAACTTATAAACATTTTTAGATGAATATCCAATATATAATCGATTTTCTATATGCCTTGTTATTGAAATTGTTAGCATCCCAAGATCATTCTTGCATTCAATTTGACGTCTTGCACTCATTTTTCAACCTTACTCATACCCTGTTTATACACAAATAAAATATCATGATAAAGGCCCTTAAAAGTATGCTACATTAATAAATATTATTAATTAGGGAAATTCTTTATTTTGTTTTTGACACAATACTTGCTGTTTTGTGTACCCATAACTGCTTTGACAATCCGAGTGAAGGTAACAGAGTGCATTATGTATTAATGACTACTTTCAATTATATCGTTGAAAAATATTAACTGTAAAGGATATAAAGTTTGCATACTTTAAAGGGCATTTATCATGATATTTTTTGTGTGTATAAACAGGGTATAAATCACTTAAAAACTTAACCAGGAACAAAATAAATTTGTTAGGTCAAAGTAGCTCTTAAATAGAATTGTTTGAATTTTAACTATGCCTCCTGTGACGAACATAAAACAGTCAAACTAAGTCATTTTGGTTGAAGTTGAAACCTTCCATTTTTTACTAAAATGCCAATAACTTCATTATTCTTGATCGGATTTTAATGAGTTATGTGGCGTTGTATTTTTAATAGATAAATCTTTAGTGACCAGCAATAAAATAAATTTTACACAATTTTTTTCGTGGTGAAAATCGCGCTTAAAATCTAGCTTTTTTTAAAAAAGTGATAAATTTAATGCAAAGTTGCCGATAAAAGCCTTTATAACGCTGAAGTCCTGCACCGGATTAAGAAGTGGTGTATCAACAAATGATAGGGCGTTCAATTACCTTCCAAGTAAGCATTACCTGTTTATAATGAAAGAACCGGTACCAAAGATATACGCATTTTTCTAAAGGTACTTTTTTTACAAATCGAAAATCTAGCTTTTCCGCGATTACTCGAAAACAGCCCCATAAAAAAATTTGCGGATTAGATTTTTAGACTCAGCAAATGGATTTACATACGAAATAACTGCCAGATGGTCTTGATCGGAAATGCTGTAAACTAGTGTAATCAGCAACATATGCGCCACGAGTTAGCGTAGATAATCTATTCGAAAATACGTGGGAAGGTCTTGAGAGATGCTTTGTACCCGGAGCGCTGTTCACGCCGTATAGCTTCATCTGTACTTTTTTCTTTCTGCAGAATCGTGGCCGATGTAGGCTATTTCTACTTCGTATGCAACCAAAAGCTACTGTCATTGACCGACCGGTTAATCAGAATTCGACCTTTGGTTCCACATTCACCCCATCTTAAAGATAAAGTGAACAATCACTGTGTATAACTTGATTCATATATAAATAAAGAAAGTTAATTAAACAATTAAAATATATACATTTTATTATTATACACTTGAAAAGTGTATTATAATTTTGCCCAGAAGTTTGCAACGCATAGAAGGAATCATCTCCGACCACATAAAGTATATATATTCTCGATCAGCATGACGAGCTGAGTCGATTAAGCTTTGTCCGTCCGTCTGTCCGTCTGTCCGTCCGTCCGTCTGTCCGTCTGTCTGTTTCTACGCGAACTAGTCCCTCAGTTTTGAAGCTAGCGAGCTGAAATTTTGCACAGAGTCTTCTTTTGTCTGCACGCTGCTAATATGTCGGAACCAACCGTATCGGATGGCTACTTCTTGTAGCTGCCATACAAATGATCGGTCGGAAAATGGATTTTAATGAGAAAAACTGTTTTTTTTTTTCAATATTACCGCTCTCAATCATGGTCATGGGTAATATTAAATGTTTTTAAGCTGATCTGCGAAGTTTGGTCGAAGTCGCTAACCGTTGAGACAAGCGATTTCAAGTGTATAAAAACTTCGGCACGGACGAAGTTAGCCTTGCCTTTCTCGTTTTTATTAATTTCAACCACCTACCACAACTTTTACAATTGTAAAAAAATTACAGAAATTGAATCTAGGAACGACAATTGGACATGTAAAAAATTAAAGTGGAACCTCATCTGGAAGTCTTAAATAAATGTTAAAAATTTCGCGTAATTTTGTAGGTAACGGTTTGCATTTTAAAAATCTAAAAAACTGTTCCGGGAGAGTGTATACATGAGTGCTTTGACCAAAAAAGGCTGCTTAAAAAAGGCTTGTGATTGAAATGATAAAAACCGATGTTAAAAATCCAGGGTTGGTACTAGAAGTATACAAAAAATCCGTAAATTTCTTTCGGTTGGTGTACTTTTAAACTGCATACTCAAAAAATTAATAGCGTCGGGGGCCGGTTCATCTACAAATCCGGCTATGCCTTTTCTTTAAGTTGAATTGTATAAGTTAAGTCAAGACCTTGAAGAACAATGTTCAAGTTACACAAGTTAAAAAATTTTTTTTTTTTTTTTTTTTTATTTTAAAAACCCAAATATTTTTTATTTTTGCCTTTTTTATAAAAATTTAATAATTGGGCCTGTTCCGAATTTCGACTCGATTTCGTGAAAGCTTTAGTATTTTGAAGTCAAATTTGAAAACGTTGTATAGAAGGCGACAAATATACCTGCGGCTACTAGATCAGGAATAACTAAACTCGGAATTGTGGCAGCAGCTGAAACCGATTGCTTAATCCCGAATGAATTTAAGTCGAGAGAAAATTGCGACGGGATCTAGTAGCCTCAAATTAACTTGACACTTACGTTTAAATTTATGCAAATTGCATTCGAAATTCACATGTTTACACGAAAATCGAGTCGGAATTCGGAACAAGTTAAAATAGTTAAAATTGAAAATAAGGATTAAATTATGATTTTTGAATAAAAATTGAAATTTAATTTTCATATCATAATTTTTTGTATTGAAATCACAAACAAGAGTTAAGTTGGACCATAACTTCAAATTTTGGGGGTGTTAGGAGAAAACCAAGTATTAGGAAATGCTATACTCGACCTGCCCTAAAGCGTGTGCTAGGTCATTTCGAAAGTATTTTTTCGCAGTAACGATGTGTAATCTTTCAGGTTTGATTTTTTCAAACTCATTAGGCTGGAATGACACTTTCAATTTTTAGGTACAATTTTAGAGACGATTTTTTATTTATGGGTAAAAGTCGTTGGTGTAAGCGAGTCAGAGTATACTTCAATTATCTGCAGAATGCTTCAGAATAGACTGCAATGATACGCAACAGCAAATTCGACCTATTAACAGAAAATTGCGACAATAATTGTCTTTAAAAATTGAAAGTGTCATTCCAGCCTTACTCTTATTTACGATCCCTGGTTGATAACAATTACAAAACGAAAGCACACCTTCAGCTTGCTCTGCAAACTTTATCCAAAAACATTTTTCCTTTATCTTTTGCACCATAACTGACCTCCTGCAATGTTTAAGGACTCAACACCCCAACACTTAAAACTCAACAGCTGATTTGGAGCCAATAAATATCCCAGTATTCTTGAGTGAAAGAGACGGATTTTTGTAATCCATTCTCTTGCTTCTCTTGGTGTGGCAGATTTTCTCTGCCTCAGTTAAGACAGAGGTCATGACTTAAAGGAAACATTTTAATACTTATTTAAACGGTTATCCATTTAAATATTTTCGCATCTAGCTCAAATCGGCTAATAGTTGCCATCAATTGACTTCGTACTGCTCTCTTATCTAGTGCAGCAGCCATGGACAATTTGCTCTTAGTTGTCCTTGCTCGCAGTTGGTTCGTGAGTCTTCGTCAGTAGTCCTCGCATTGCCATCGGAGTGCTTGTCTCGGCTGCCTTCCGTCGTTTCAGTTTCAGTTTGATTTCGTGTGTTGGCCGGTTGAGTTGTGTACGCTCCGCATTGCACCAGCTCACACGTGTTGCGTTCCCAATTTGGCGTTGCGTTGCGCGTCTCTCGGTGTCTGTGGCAATAGTCACACACGCACACACAGATTACGTTACGTATACGCGGCGACAGTTTTTGTGGTGGAAAATATCTGCGTGAAATAAAAAAGGGAAAATAATTATGTTAATTATATAGTGAAGTGCTTTCGAAATAACACATAGAAATATAATTTGTGTCAACTCCAAACAAGAGAATGCTAAATAGTTTCCACAGTTTTGGTAAGCACACGCACTGGAAACCCCGCATGGAGGTTCATATGCAGATTTTTTTGACAGTCAGACTCTAATATCGAGAAATTGATGAAACGCGCATAGCTCCACAACACTCCATGTGTCTGTGTTCCTTGGGTTGTCACTTCATTAATATGCGGCAGGCATATTCCTGCACACACACACACACACACACACACAAATACAGAGACAATGCCAATGTCGCCTCATCTGCATTTGCCGAAATGAGAATGAGTATCCTGATCCTGACTGCTGATGATAATGTTGATTTTTGCCTTCCGCAACAATTTGCTTTGAACTTTGTTGCATGACATAGAATCCGAATCCGACTCAAACCCAGACCATCAGGACGACACACTCCCTTTTATTTTGTGGAATTTGAAAATGCTTCTTGTTACCTTTTGGCCGGCCAAGTGTTTATGAGTTGTTCGGTCAAGTCTTTGGTCAGTGGTTGAGTTTTGGGCTTTTGGTTTAATTGGAGTTTTGTGGTGAGCATTGAGTAAAAGTTTGTTTTGTTGAAATTTAAATGGGCAAAGTCGAGAAGTGAATGTGTGCTCAATGAGTTAAACTAATTGCAGGTGAATGCCTGCTTTACAAAATTTATATTGAGCTATTTAAATTTAACTTCAATCAGTTCACACAGCTCAAGTATTTCTAAAGATATTCGATTTGTAGCTATAATAGTACGAGCTGTTTTTGGACGAACTTGCATATTCCGTTTTTAATGTCAATCAAGAAAAGTAGTCGGACTGTTGCTACGTTTCTGAAACACGCTAAAATAACTGTAAGAGTTAATCGTTTTGAACAATTCCGTTTGCATTGGCAATGAATTTGCAGTGAATAGCGCAGTCTGCTAAGTATAGTTTCGAAAAGTCCTTTAAACAGGAGTTACAAAAAACCTGATCCATAAAATAGAGTTGATAAATAAATTACAAATGTAGAACGACGTCAAGCAATGACTTTGACGACTTTTCAAGCCAGACAGTAATGGAATTTCTTCGTTTCTACATAAGAAATGCATTGGTGAGCATTGTAAGCCTCTCACTATGATTTTTTCTAAGTCGCTTGCACTTGGGCAATTTATAATTCAATGGAAGGTAGCTTCAGTTATCCCTATTCACAAAAAGGATTCAAAAAATGATGTCTCAAACTATAGGCCAATTTCAAAACTTAGCAATATATCTAAGCTCTTTAGACGTATAGTCTGAAAGCATTTTAACATTCTTATAAATTCTTAGATTCATCCCAATCAGCATTACGAATCTAACTGTATTTAGCAATATCTGCATTCCCGCATTTGAAAATCGTTGTCAAGTCTATGTAGTTTAAACAGATTTCTCTAAAGCATTTGATAAAGTTTGTCCGAATGCCCTTTCATCTAAGCTTTCCAAGCTTGGCTTTCATTGTTCCGTCCTCAATTGTATTAAGTCTTTTCTTGATGGTCGATCGTAATGGCAAACGTTCTAGCCCCTACGTAGCAACATCTGGACTCCCTCAAGGTAGTGTAGTGGGTCCGCTGCTGTATACATAAGTTATTAATGACATCGGTTACCTACCTAATTCAAATTATCTAAAGTATGCTGATGTCTTGAAAATTTTGCCGACTTCAAGTGAATACTTCTATATATGGCAATCGTGAGCTTCCGATTCTTACCTCTTATACCTTTGCTTATTACGCTTTACAGCAACAGTACGAAGCCTTAGATTTTGGTGTAAATATCAGTTTTCCTAGCATTAAAATTACATCCTCCATATAGATTACACTGTGCAACTTTTTTAAGGTCATTTTCTGGTTACGCCTTCGGACCCCGATATTTTTTAAGAGCATACCGAAACTAAAAAAATCCCCAAAGGACTTGGCCCTATCACATCGTAAAGGTCCTTTTTGATACCCAACATATTTTCACCCCAAACTGTCCATATATCATAAACCGTTTGGAATTTTGTTATTATATCTTAAGCAAAGTTAAAGATATAAACTAGAGAAAAAAAGTCATGAACAGACTGACCCAAAAAATTGGCATCTAGTGCTTCTGCAATTATTTCATGTTTTTCGCCAGAAACGGCTAAACTACGGGGAATTTGAAAAACCTTTCTCCCGCGAAATTATCCCAAACAACAATATAAACAAATCTCTAGTACACGCCAGCTTCATACGAACACCCCTTGAGTCTGTACTCTGCCTCAGTGCATTCCAGGATTGAGAATGCTTCGCTTATCGGGAACCCTTCCGCTGCAGTTCATGTGAATAGGCTGGAGCGTCTGCAAACAAATTCCTTAAAATTTGCACTTGCTAACTTAAAAATTTCCGAACCTTTACCATCGTATTTGAGTAGATGTTGCCTCATTCATATTTTTACCCTTAAGGATAGGAGGACAATTGCACCCTTGCAACATTAATTGTCCTAATCAACTTTCCCAAATGCCCTTCAATTTTCCCCCTAGATCTTTGCGTGCCATGGTTCCATTTAGAGTGGGGACTCACAGGGCCAATTATGCCCTTAATTATCCAATATTAAGAGCTCTTCTTACATAGAATTGTCTTTCATTTGGGGTTGGTTCGATTTTAACAATGTTACTGTTAAGCAATTCTTTAGGGATTTTCTTGTAGTTTAATTATTACTGTTAATTTTAAGTTTTATTGTATCAGCCAGTTAAATTTATTCGTTGGCGAAATACACTATATAAATAAATAAATATTGTGTAAAATACTGAGTGAGAGGAGTTTTCTGTCGTTCTGAGTACGGAGCTTAAAGGGTAAATTGGTGTTTTTAATTTAAATTGCAATTTCTAATATGAAATAGCTAAAATATATAAAAGCGAAAGCTGAGAGGACACACTTTAGCAATGATAAGATTAAGTGCCATTTAGTTAAAAGGTTTAAACTCTTCAACAATTAAAAATAGTTTTGAGAGACAATGGCTTCTAATGGGTATCTTAAAAATATTTGAAACTACCAGACAATGGTCTGGTTCTATTTTATCATATTTGCGGCTTAAACCGAAGCAAACCATTTTTGATGGCCTTTGGGTCATTCTTAAAGAATTCATAGAAATGGAAATAAGTATTTAACGCTTAAAGAATTCGATAATCGTTGATTCTGGAAATTAGGGTACTTAAAAATTTGGTCAGCATAATACCAGGACTCACAACCAAAAAAAAAAAATACTCTCATCGCCACTGATGTGAAGTACGGGAATTGCGTAACCATAAGTTAAATGATTCAACTGCATATTCCTGCATACCTGAACGCTACAGCGATTTATGGCCATTAACCTACATATAAAATGCAGTAGGGAGAGCAAAAAACGTTGCAGTTGGTAGGTTTATAAAGCATATCTTATGTTGTAATACTTATTGTTGGTGGTTACTAATAAGTGTATTGATTTTCCTTTCCGTTTAACCCAACCTCGCGTGACCCCTTCACTTTGTTGTAGTTTTTCACACGCCGTCACTATTTTATATGTTACTGTCATTGTATTTTATTCACACACTTAGGGCTTACACAACCAAGATAGATCATTCAATTGAAAAAGTAAGGTGAATTAAAGCGCACCCACAGAAAAACGACAGCAAACTGAATAAGTTATTTTAATTTAAACTTTACATTACTCATTCTCCTAATATTATAATTTTTTTGTCAGGCAAGAACTGCATTTTTCCACCATTTTTAGTAGCGCAAGTCTTCTCTTTTTGTGTGTGCTGAATCCGAAAATTACTTTCATCTTATTATAGAACGTCACGTTTTCTAACAATGTAGGTGTCTATGTTAAACAAGTTATCATATCAAAATAAACGATAAAAGACTACACAAAAATTCAATTTATAATTTCGGAACTGAACCTATTTTTTTTTATCTTAAATAGATTCATTAGTAGGCACTAAAGAGATTTTTTTCCCAGTGAGATTCTTTTGTTACATTTTCGCTTGTTGGAAGCATCTGAGAGGTCTCTCTGAAGCGATGTAGATGGAGCCTGGTTTCTCCTTAATATCTTGGTGAATTCGTTCACCTTGCTCTGTTGTGCAACGATGGTTGAACTGGAGAAAGAACTGCCGAGACTTAAGAAAAAATTAATTAAATTAAAAATTAAATTAATGTGCGATTTGTGGAAAAACAGACATTTTGCGATTTATAAATAATATTAGTTTTCCTGCTGGAAATAAGAATTTTTCTAATAAGATTAATGGAATAATTTGAGAAGAAGCTGGTACCATTGACCCAATTGGTCAATGTGTTCACCATAATTCGTGAACAAATGCTTCGTACGCAGTTAAGTCTCTTTTTAGGTCTGGGTTATGGTCTATAAGAGATGAAGTTGTTTGTGAGGGAATCTGAAAATGTCACTTCATTTAGCGGATTTTTGAATTTCTCAGAATGTTATGGCCGTCCCATCATGAAACCTATTTTAGAGTTCTTAGAATATCATGAGGATAACTCCTAATTTTGTTTATAAATCTTTAAAATGGACGTTTTCCCATAAATCGCACATTAATTTTTTCATAAGTTTCTGCGGTTTCTTCCTCCAGTTCAACCATCTCACTGGCATTTCAACACCAGCCTAGCTAAGAGGCGAAATTTCTTACAGTGTGGTGTTAAAAGATTGAACTTGGCGTACATAGTTTAAAAAGCAAAATAATAATTTTATAAAATATATATAGTCCAAATCAAAGTTTGAAAATCTTTCAACAAAAAAAACTTTAAATTGGGTTTGACCCAAATCTTGCACTGTAAGTACCAGATATTAAAAAAAAACATTTTTCTTGTCAAATGGTTTATGAGATATTAACCCAAGCTGGCCACGCCGAGGATTTTCACTCAAAACAAACACTTCAACCGGGTTTTCTTTCTATGATCTCTAGATTTATTGCACAAAAATACAGAGGTCGAATTTTAACTCGCCCTGCCACATACCCTGTTTTCGAGTGATTTGCAAGTCGCACACTCTTGAGAAGGCGATTTGCTTGAATAAGCCCCCTAAATGCATTTTGATAAGAATAAGCCTTATTGATTCATAAAAGGGGTGTTCAATTTGTGATTAATCTACATCAAACAAATTAAACAATTGTCATGTTAAGTTAATTAAATTAGCATTTTACTAAATCGCTAGATAAATTTGTCATTTACTGCAACTCACCAAATCGCTTGTATTTCAGTCGTGCCACCTTTTCACATTTGAATTTTGAAATTAATCGAATTTAGTTTTAAGGTGTGTAAGATAGCGATTTAGGTGTTAAAACAATGATAAAAAATTACATTGATTCGAAATAGTTTTTGCGTTGATCTTTTGCTTTATTATTGTGCAATTTGTTAATTGATTGCTCCCAATTTGAGTTGTATGTTAGTACATTTTAGAAATCTTCCGAAACTGTTACAATTAAAATAAATTATAAAGGGGAAAGCATCGGACAGATGTCCTGAGCGAAAATTTCTTGGCTTTTATAAAGGAGCATAATTCACAATTTCAAAATGGGCGACATGAAAGTTGCGACTGCAGGCAGGAACAAACTGATGTTTAGTCTGCCCAACCTTTCCTCCGGTTGCTTATATTGAATAATGCGTCGCCCACTATATATATTCACAGCATCATTACCCATACAATTTTGGCTACGTTTATCGTTTGAATTAGAAAAAAGGTTCGACACGGATCTATAGCGGCTGCACCCATGCTCTATCATCTCCTATTGGATAAATTTATTTCTTAAGTTCCAGCCAAGTAGGCTACACATTTTAAGAACAAAGTTTCAATGTAGCCCTCGGAGATAGCGCTCTGAAACCTTACAATTTATTTAGATAATAGTATTATTAATTTTAATGAACATTTTTACAAAGATTATCCTGGGAAATCTGGAAATTCATAAAAAAATTGCATGCTTTTAGGCTGGAAAATATAAAAAGGTACAAAGGGTACTGTTTACCTTCAGGTGTAATTTTTTAAAGGTTTACAAAAAATTAAATTACTCAAAAACTTTAAGTGGTATTAAGAAGCAGTTTATTCATTCGATAGTTAATCGGTTAAATTAAATTTAGTAATTTTTGTTGTTGTTGTTGTACCTGCGGTTGTTGTATTTCTATTCAAAGTTAACCAAAAATTTAAAACGTAGGCCCATGCTTGCAAAAATTTTTTGAGTACGGATGATCTGAATTTAAAGCTGAAAATGGGGTTTGGTTAAGAATTGATGTAATTCTGGTGTGAACTAGGATATTTTGGATCAGTCAATAAATGGCGGAGTTATAAAGTTTCAAAGTCAAAATTTCGAAAATTCACTTTTTTTCCCACTGTATTGGTCATAGCTCCGTTATTTGTTGACCGATCAAAAATATCCTAGTTCACACCAGAATAGTGGGTATTAGGAGCAATTTAAGGGAAAGAATTTGAAAATCGGTCAAGAGGTACTCTTTAAATCTTTGCAACCATTTTGGAAAAAGTGGTTCCGAGATAATCGCATTTTAAGTTTTGGCATCTGTTTTCGATGAAATAAAAATTATTTTTAATAAATGTAAAAATTGGACTTGGGGCATTGAGAGAAAAAAAAATAAAAATATCAAAATCGGTTAAGCAGTTCTCCAGAAATTTGGGTCAAAGTGCATCAAGACATGGTAAAAATTAAAATCTCCAAATATTTCCAAGTAAAATGTTTTTTTTTCCAAAATATCGAACATTTAATAAATACTTATAAAGTTTTTACCAAATAAGTAAAAAAATTGTTTTTGATTATTTCTGTTTTGCAGAATGTTTATAAGATCCTAATAGAACGTTTAAGCAAATATAAAACAAGTGAGAAAGTCGGTCAAGCCCGACTATAACATACTCAGTACCTGGAGTAGAAGCTGAATGCAATGCTGGTGCTGCGCTCATCTCAAAGTCTCCCTTTTTCTAAGATTGTGCGGGTTGTTAGTTGTAAAAGGGTGGGAGAGGGGTGGGGGTAGGATGATTTACTTTTTTGCTCATAACTTGAGAACCGCTCATCCGATGTTTGTCATTTTTTCGGCAAATAGATACATTTTGCTAGTTACTATTTATCTCTAAAAGGTACGAATCGTATATCTTCAAAACTGTAGATATAACGCTATTTCCAAATTACAGGGCGGGAATGGGAGTGGCAAAAATTGCAAATAAACTTGATCTGCCTGCAAGTATAAGAAGCATTTGTTCCATACATGCCAAACCTCTATCTCTTACCATCTCTGAGATCTAGGTGTTCATACAGACGGACGGACGGACGGACAGACGGACATGGCTATATCGACTCGGCTGTTGATGCTGATCAAGAATATATATACTTTATATGGTCGGAAATGATTCTTTCTGCCTGTTACATACATTTGCACGACTTTAGTATACCCTTTTTACTCTACGAGTAACGGATATAAAAATATCGCCGAAATATCACCAAAAATATTCGATATCCGATATATCGCCTCCGAAAAATATACGATATAAATATTCTCCATTTTGGGCAAAAATATCGATATTTCGATAATATTTTCGAAAACCCTTCTCTGACGCTCTTTTGAGCCCTTTCAAAACAGGTCCTGAATCAGTACAATATTTAACTCCTAAACAAATTTAAGATCATAGCTTAGGTAACTTCTGAGTAATGGATCTGAACCAATTATAGTAGTTTTATATGATTTTTAAAGCTCGGGTGTCTAACACATACAGGCCTGTTCCAGTTTTCACATTTGACAAAAATTGTCGAATTCAAATTTGTTAAATATGCAGTTGTATCAAATTGATTGGGTTAATCGAAATAAAAGTTTTTAATTTGAATCCGTCGAGTAAACATTAAGTTGGATGTTTAGTTGAAAAGAGAAAATTTATATTCACTTTAGTGATAACTGGAACATTGCAAATAAATTTTAGTTAATTAATTAACTCTACGAAATGTATCAAATTAGTTATCTAAGATATCAAAGTCTGTCGTTGTGTACCGTTTATTTGTTTAAATACATTGGGAGAGTCATTGTGCTGGCCCCTTGGCTAAGTACTCTTGATTTTATTGTCCACTGCGTCAAAAGCTTTATCATAGTCAAGTGGCTTCTAAAGTATAACGTTGCTATCGTTCAGTTGTTAGCGGATGTCCTCAACAACTCTCCTGAGTGTCAGATTGTTTTCAGTACAAGGAGAATTTTCGTGAATAAAAAAGAAATATATATATGGCAGCTGCTTAGACATTAGTTGCTTACGTTTTAGACAGCAAAAGTAAAATGCATTGGCTTTCAGTCACCCTAAACCTTTTACATCCGACTTATTTTATTTCAAAATTTCAATTAATCGGTCTCCGTATTTTTTTATATTTTTATTTAGTGAGTTGATATACTCAATTTAGGCAAGAGCCTAAAGAACTGTCGGATGGAGGTGTTTGCATTAGATGCGAAATCGAAAGGTTACGATTGAGTCTCTCCAAAACCGAGTAAGCTTTTAAAACACGTTTAAATTTACCCTGGCCGGCTGTGGTGCAGGGCTAATTGTGTGTCCCTGCTGTGCAAGTGTCGTTACGTCAATCCCGTAGCGGAACACCCAATAAAAAAGGTTTTTTGACCTTGTTCCAGTCTTAAAAAATACTTGTTTTGTTTTCATTGGCTTCTGCTCCAGTAACATTAAGCAGTGAAATCGGATGAATATATTGCAAAGCTACCATTTAACAATAGCAGCACCCATCTATCGATATTAATTGCCAGCTATCAATTCAACGCTTGTTCAATAGCCCACGCGCCAGTCTGATTTCGGAGAACACGCCGACAGCACGCGTCTATTATCTCTAAATCTGTAAAAGAGATTTTACAGACTGACTGATTCGCTGACTGGCAATCATCGCACAGCCTAAAGTACTGGATGATCTTGCAAGAGAGTGTAACAGCATCGGAGGCGAAACTCTGACGAGCTAGAGATAGAGGTAGACAAAACACTAACGCATGATCAGATAATAAGGTGGCCAGAGCAGGAGTAATGCCAGAGAGTAGCTAGTATTTTTTAAAAAAATACCAGATTCCTTCGTGGGGAAAGTCATAATTTTTAACAAATGATAAAAATGAAGGCCAAAATGAAACAACAATTTGTATGGAAGAAATGACATCATTTTCTTCGTTTCCTTTTTATTTCAAGAAATGAAGCTTCATTTCTTTGGTGGAAATAGGCTATTATTGACTTGAACAAAATATATTTGTTGAAAATAAACTTAAAACTTCAGAAGTCCATTACAAAATAAACCTTATCCAACAGACCAATGTGATTTCTTATTTCAAAATTGAATTTTATGCCTTTTCGCACAGGAATTTTTTTTCAGTAAAAATAAATTGCAATAAAGGGCATAGCAGAATAAGCATACAAAAACTGCCCCCACTCCGATCAGCACCAAATTTAAATATGTTGTTACCATCAATAAGGAGCTCACTCTCCTAAATTTTTAGTCTTCTAATCGCTAAGTCGTTTATCTTAAGAACCGCTCAACCGATTTGGATGGGTTAAATATATGTTGTAAGTGTCCACAGCACAATTCAAAAAATAAATTTTGCACATTTTTATTGCCAATCCTTTGGCACAAAAAAAATGATTGAAATTTTCAAGCAATTCTTTTACGGTGTTAGCCTTTAGCGAAACCTACAGTTTTTTGCTGGTTTTTCCATCAAGAGGTCCCTAACAACATATAATTTTCGCAAACACATCCCAAGTGCTTATTCTGCTATGCCCTTTACTTCTAATGGTTTTTTAGGCAATCTCTTTTGACTATTCGTACCCTTAAAAAGATTAAAAATAGCAAAATTAAATGCAATCTACATAGATACAATACATAGATATGGTTCAATTGTTTCCCTATGAAAATATGATAAGACATTGTGTAATTTTATGATCTTGATGGACCTACCGGTAGACCGAAACTGGCGGAGATAAGAGGATTCATATTTCGAGGGAGGAAAAAATTAAAAATGAACTTAATCTGTCTGTAGTTTTTAATAGTGTACGTTCAATATATGTATTTTGAGACACTAGTTCTTATCACCACAAAGATTTATTAGATCCAGTCAAAAATACTTTATAATACTTTAGAATTGTAGGAGCATTGTATCTTTGGTTTACAGTATAAAAATTCAGTTTTTGTGAAATTCTTAAATAATCAATTAAATATATGTATATATAAATATATGGGTATTTCCGTGACGTCGAACGGGACATTCGTACGCATTAAAACCTTAAAAAAGTCAAAAAAATAAAAGGGATCTTTATTTTCACAATAGGCTTAACTTATAGCTCTGCAATAGTTCTACAATTGATGCAAAGATTGATTTTGAAAAAAAATGTTGTTTTCAAGATAATCGCATAAAAAAATGACATTCGCACGGGACAAGAACAGAAGTGGTTTTCGCGGGAATCCATTCAAACGCCAATTTCAGAGAATCCTGAGGCAATATATTAATGCGATAAATTTTAGAATGTAGTGCATTGACGTCGCTTTAAAATAGTTTTAATTTCACACAAAAATAGTTTACTGTTTTTTTCAAAAATTTCGCACGGGACATGTCGCGCCGGACATGTCACACGGGACAATTTTTTCCATCATTACATTTATGTGGTTTCTGCTATAATGCGAAGCAAAAACTAACAGTTAATTGCATAGTTACATAGTATTATTAGTTAATTACATAGTTTCTTATGCATTCATGTATACCCCTTTTTACCATCATAATAATTTTAGATAGCGAAGTGCATGTAATCTGTATTCACTTATTTATTTATTTATTCGCCAATTGAACATTGCTCTTTACTGGCTACCCTAAAATATCTTAAATTATATTACTTAACTTAATGCCTAAAAGTGGAAAAGTATTCTGCTAATAAAGTTTTTAATGCTGTTTTATTGGAATCGAAATCAAATCGCATGCTAGCGGATAAGGAGTTGAAATTTCCAAAAAATTAAGCAAATTTAAAGTCAAAATGAAAAAAAAATTGGGCTAGCAAGGCCGCGAAACCCAATATATCCAATTGGTTTATTAATAAATGTAAGATTAGCATACATTAGTTTAATTTGACTGTTTCCCTATAAAAATTCGATAAAATAAATTGGTTTTAACCACTTTTAATTTTATGGCCCAGGTTGACCTTTTGGTGGAAATGCCCATATACTTTATGGGAGGAGAAAAACTAGATAAAAATGTCTTTAAACTTTGTATGAGGGAAATCGACCATCGCCGGTTTGTGGTAATTTTTGTGGTGTGCACAAAACTTAACCCTTTCGACCCCAACTTTTTATTTGTAGACTGAAAATTTTTTTTTTACTTCTAATCTTTTTGTATGTATTTAAGAAGTATTTGGTCAAAATTTTGAGTTGCCACGCCCATTGGTTTGAGGGCTACCGGAAGTTGCTTGTGAGCAACGTTGGGCCATAGTGGTATACAAAACAACAAAATTTTTCTTTGAAGCCAACTTACAATTATTTTTATTTATTTTGAAAAATTACGTATGATAAGACAAAAAGCAGTTTTTATTGTTATTACAGCAAAGATGAACTTTGCATTTAAGGCATTTGGACATTGGAGTTCCTGTCTTGCATAAACTGCAACGCCCTTTTTCACCAAATATTACCCAATGTTCCACTCTATCATATCGTTGTGAGACTGAAGGATTCGGCTGGAACTTGTACTTTTTAGACTGATGCGAAGACCCACTGCTTGATGGAGAGCCTGGGGATACTATTGAGCTATCCCTTTCAACATTCGATGGTCGACCTCTCTTTTTTTCGAATGAAGTATTGGCAGTACACTTTAAAAGCTCTTGGGCAACTTCTATTTGAAATTTTATAAGAGGAATATGCTTTTGCCTTGGTTCTATCAGATTTAAATGTTTTCTATACAACAGCCACGCATTTGTAACGGATGTTCCCAGGCACCAATAAAAGATTCTGATGTACCACTTCTTTGAACGGTGGTTGACCTTGTAGAGCTCCATGAGCATGTCGGCCAAATCTACTCCTCCCATACCCTTATTGTAAGAAGCAACAATCGCAGGTCTTGCAATATCAATATAAGCTTTTTCTTTTGGATTCCAACGTTTGCATATCCCAACAGGTTCATGATTTTCATACGAAGATATAAGCTGAACTGGCTTATTGTCAAACCATTTCACACATACGAGATTATTGTTAGTTTCACATTTCATATCGAAAGATCCCCTTCCACGTTTTTTGAGCTCGGCATCTGAAAGTAGTTGGCAATTGTTTATGCGGTTTTTACGTACTGTTCCTGTTGCAAATATGCCCATTTCCTTCAATGAAATCAGAAGGCTTACTGACGTAAACCAATTATCAAAATAAAGCTTAAAATGCTTGTCCTTGGGAAGACCTTTTGCCAAATATAAGACTACATCCGATGATATTCCCAAGCCATAAGCAGGACAGGTGCCTTCACCAACATAAAGCGTAAAGTCATAAACTAATCCAGAGGTTCCAGCACGCGTAAACATTTTCAGACCCCATTTGTGAGGCTTAGCTGGGTTGTATTGTTTATATGACGATCGACCTGTAACAAAAATTTTAACTATAGAATCTAGTTCATTATGATATTTATTAATTTATACCTTTGAACGCAATGATTTGTTCATCAATACTTTGATGTTCTTCTTGGGGTAGTTTACCAAAATTTTCTTTGAGACTGTTTAGTAAAGGGCGTATCTTGTACAGCTTGTCATAGTTCAAATCTCCTTTTTTTGATTGTTTAGTATTATCGTTGAAGTGTAAGCACTGCTTTAATTTTTCAAACCTTCCGCGCGGCATTGAATCTGTTATAGCGGTAAGCTTTAAATCTTTTGACCATGCCATTTTGAGTTGTGGCAATTTTAAAACACCCAAGTAAAACAAAATTCCAATGTAGTGTTTGATATCCTGTTCAGTACATTTAAGCTCTATGCCGTGTTCTTGCAGCCCATACAGATCAGTTTGCTTTGTGATCAAATCAATAACTTGGCTGTCAAAAAAGGTGCACAAATACTCCACTGGCGTCATCAAGTAGTCCACTTTTATAGCATTTTCTTCCCAACTACTCTCTGGAGGTTCAAATGGCCGAGTTCTCCACTTTAGTGTCTTGGGGTCAACTTTTTCAAAACAATTATCAGCAACAACACATGATTCCTGCTCACACTCTTCTGCAATCATATTCTCAAGAAGGTCAATTTCTATAGTTTCTTCTCTTTCCACGATCCCTTCCAAGTTCATATCCAGCACTGCAGAAATGTCTTCCATCTCATCGCCACTTTCTTCGTCAGTAGATGCATCCCAATCAAAGTTAACAATCCTCTCAATATCTTCATCTGACAATCCTTTCTGTTTTGGTCTCATATCTAAGTACAAATAAATTTATTACCACAATGGCCCAAGGTTGCCCACAAGCAACATTACAATTTTGAAAATTGCCCACCTGGTTATTATTTGAAACTAATCAAATTTAAGTTAAGTTCCGTAAAGGTGAATCTTTGCCTAAAAACATTGCATTTATGCTTTTCATATATTTAAATTATTATAAAAGTAAATCACTCACTTCAAAAGCTCCTCCGAATTTCACAACAATATTTTTTGCGATGCACTTGCAGTCACGTCAACATAACTTCGATAAATGATCTTCAAATGTGAATTTTTTTGCTCACATTTTGAGTACACACATAAAAGCACCGTTATCACTAAGAATGAACAGACAAAAACAAAAGCAACGCTTACAGTTAGCTGCTTAGCAGCAGAAGTTGCTCACAGGCAACGTTGGGGTCGAAAGGGTTAAATAATATTTAAAAACTATTCCCTCCATTGTGTTTCTCATATGTATTTAACGAAAACTGAGTTGAAAACAAAAAAGCAACAAACACAATTGTCAATTTTGGTTTTTCCATTCAACTGTATATTGACCATTCAACGAAAATAATAGCAAAACTGAAAGTTTCCATATGGCATAAATTAATTGAATGGAAGCCTCAACAAATAAAAAAGGACGCTTATGGCTAAAAATAGGAGCCGAGTATGTTCTTCCATTTTTGGCGAAGCAAACTTCAACCAAATTCATTTTCTTTATTCATTTTGCATTTTTCACTGTGCTGTGCGCTGTGCTTATTTCATTTCATTTTTGTTAGCCGTAAACAAGCGAAACCTGGAACAAATATATATACACATGCATACATAAAAATACTTTTTTGGGGTCGGGCCAATACAATGGCACTCGGCGGCAGCAGCACCAAACACAACAGCAACAACAAAGCCCTACAGGCATGCGTGCGTAAGTATGAGAAAGAGGCATAAGAATGAATTGAAATTATTTTACAACAGAAACATTTTCATGTTCCTGCCGTTGTTTGATTTGCCTTTGCTTTTGGCCCTTTTTGTTTTTCCGTACTTATGTTTTCATTTTGGTATGCATAATTTATGCTCGACTTGAAATCACAAAATTGCAGGCGAGAGAGCTTAAAATTTTTTGCTACACAAAAAAGCAAACAGTCCTAGATATTTTATGGACCAATTTGATTTCTGGTTCCCGAAGCGCAAAATGTTAGAGAACAGACTCAACGAAGGACTATATATATATGCGGCCGAGTTCTTACCTTCTAGACAGCACTATTTGCCAAATAAGGTCACAAAAATCAGAGTGATTTGTTATTTTGTGTCATCGGAAGAACAATTGTTTAACGCAGAATTAAATGAGCGTTTATAATAAACTTTAAGGAAAGTCGCATAGAATAAAATAGTTAAACCAGATGTGGTCGAAGTATAAATTTTGAAAAAAAAGTTGAAAATACCAGATCTGTGACCCGCATTTCTCAGCCTTCGCGATAAATCACTATTACCAATGAATATAATATGTTAGACTCTTCTCGTTGCTATCAGAATTGGCAAAGGTATATAAAATCAGATGGTCCATACGCAAGTTATTTCCACTTAAGTGAGCAAAACGGTTTTCGGGCCATAACTTTATATTTTGGGGGTCCCCGAGGAAAACCAAAGTATGAGGAAGTGCTATACGCAACCCGCTCTACAGCGTACGCTAGCGTTCAATACCAAGGTTATTACAATTTTGGAAATTTGTAGCACTGTGTACTTATTGCTCTATGCCTTAACACTTTCTCAAACGGCTTGCCGAAGATAAACTATTTGATTTCAATAAACAGAGGGAAATTACAAATGTGACTTTAGAGACTCTTTTTGAATCTTCTTCAAATCTAAAAAAAATGTGCATAAACTAAGATTTAAAATTATATTCATTAATACATGCTAAATTAAGAGATTTCCCAAACTGACCAATGGATGGCGTCTCTTCTGCTGATAATTCAGGACGATAACAATGCGCTTGCCCCTCAAAATTGCTATTCCACGTCGCGACGTCCACGTGAGTTTGAAAGTTGCGCCTGTTATTTAAATTAAACTTTTCAGCAGTTTTTGACAACGTATCGTTGCGAATGTTAAATAAATGACAATTTGATAATGGAAACGGCAAAATTTTGAGAAATGAAAATGACAAGAAATGAAGACAATGGAAAGAGACTATAACACAGTTCGACAAAATCCAACTTTTTTTAAAAGCCCGTCATAAGACCCATAAATTATGATAAAAGGCACCTTTGTAAGCATCACATCTTACCCACTTTTTCAAATGAAGCCTCGTTTCGCGTTTAATGGGTACTTTTGTACTTGCAACACACAACGACAACAATTTTAGCATACTTTTTGTGGCTTAAGATAAAATTCTCCAAAATTCAGCAAATGTGGACAAGGTTATTGGAAACGCAATATATAAAATTCACATAACTCGCGCAAACGGTTAAGATACCTCCAGAAGGGGAAAAACCTTCATTCTTGAATATCTTTAAAAGCGCACGGTAGATTTTTGTTAAAATCGTTTTTTATGATGGTATAATGGGCTATTGCATGTCCCTAAAAGATGGTACTCTACTGCCAAAAACCGCGATATGGAGTACCATTTTTGGACACACCCCAATTATAATTTACAAGCAATATGACATTTAACTTTACTGTTTTCAGCAATTTTTCTAAAAAGATCTGGCAACACCAAATCGACGATAAGATGTTTGCGCCTCTGCATTTCATGAATCGACGGTGAATTCATAGCCAACTTTAGTGTGAAGGTCGAATTCTTGAAATGGTTTTTATGCACGTACTTTTGGACCAGTTTCATGAAATGATTTTGCAAAATGAGCATAGCATAAACGTAGTAAAACTCTTCTTGCTCAAAATCATAAAAACTGCAAAAGAAGCCGCGGGTACAAGTTATTTCAATATTAAGCAGAAGATAGGATCAAAGATGCTGTTATTTAAGATGGAGTATAAGTTAAGGTAATGCGTGACAAACTGTGCTGATAAAGGCGAATACGGCAATATCGCAGTACCCATTGCTTGTTAAACTGATTCCTGTTGAGCGTTATTAATCTATACTTGGCTGGCCGAAAAATGGAAAGCTTTTAAAATCTTTCCACTAAGTTAGAATAAATAAGTAATAATGGGACTTCACGAATACTCGACGGACACAACAAATCTGTAACCAAATCTAAATCCAACTTGATCAGACGGACGGACGACTGAACAGATCTGCTGTTGATGCTGATCGAGAATGTGCGTACTTTACAGGGTCGGATATGATTCATTCCACCTGTTATCAACATTTGCACTACTTCATGTTGAAAATAAAGAAAAATATTTTCCTCAAAACTTGTTTTAAATAATTCCACAAATGTAATTTCAGATTTGTCGGTTCATGTGATCGGCATTCTTAGTTCTTGTAATATCTTTTCCATATTTTATTATCCTTATTAATAATGGGAAAAATGATTGTAAGTCTGTTGAATGCCGCAAGCAAGTCTCAGGCTTTATCATTACTGCTACGGCAGGCCTTGGCAGCTTATGGCTATGGCAAAGCCAAGGAGCTATCGACGCGTGGCAAGTTCTGTTTGGCTACAATTCGCCATTCAATGGAATTTAGCCGACATGAATGGGAGCAGCACCAGCGGGTGCAGGGAATTGGGGCAGGGAGTTGATTATAAATAACGTAAAGTAAGCGCACATGAATGCATTTTGATTGTCTGACTGTAGTTTACGGCACGTTTCCCTTTCTGGAGTTGGGAAATGGAAATGAAAGACGACAAACTCGCAGCCCAATGGTGCGCTAATGTAGAAAAGAAAGGCATTTTTTATTTTATTTGCATGGAAATTCCAACTGCAACGACAACGGCGCATTTCCTTCTTACGTTCGGCTCCGGTTTCTCATTTTTTCCGCGCTGGTCTTTTATTTTTGAGGCCAGGCAGAATAATGTTTCATGTTGCAATAAATGTACGTCCTCCGCCCATATACGCCACTCAAACAGTGCAACGCGTATACGCAGCGTTGTACGCAGCTATCCTTGCGCCCATTCTTGTCTCGCATACCGAGGATGTGCATGTGCGAGCTGTTCACTTGCCAGTTGGCAAGCAAGAAAATTTATTAACTTGCCTGCGCTGGCGAAAATTTAATCTGCTTCAATATCGCTGAAATTTTCTATGGCATACTTTTCGTTTGACATATTTGCATTAGATTTATGTGGAAGCGATTGGGAAATTCCAAATTTAAACTAATGCTGGAGAAAGAGAGACATTTACAGGACCAAGAATTGTGTGAAAATTGTGAACTAGTTAACTCCTAACCAAATGAATTGTTTAGCTTTAGCTTAACTAGTTTCTTTCTTGAATTTTGTTTGGCCAGAACTTCTACTGTTACGCTGGAAAGCTAAATTAGTCCCAACCATAGTCAACAACAATCATATCCTAGTTGCAGCAGTACCGTTGCTTTTTTGCAGCTTATGTTTGTGTTACTTTGTGTAACTTATCAAATTCGTTTACTGTCAGACCCTACCAAGTATGCACAATTTCTTCCTAAGCTATGCCCACCCGAGCGATTCAGAAAAGTTCTATATCTCCCAGAACTTTAAACCTTCACCTGCAAATCTACCTATACCCCTTCAAGTAATATGGTCATTTGCACCTAACACGAATGGAAAGGACTCCTATCGTTCTGCACATCGGACACGCGTGTGTTCACATGTCCCACAGCCTACTCGTATTTATGCCCTTGCAGAGGATGTATTAAAATTTTCCAGATGTAGATGACAAATGTGAAGATATAAATTAGTTAGCTAAACATGAATTTTTGACATTGCGATTACATGCGCATACAAATGGAGGGTGAACAAATACAGACTCAGCGGAAGTTAGCCTGGCCCTTTGGATTATTGACAATTTCCAAATTAACGATTACAAAAGGGGCTACTAATTTTTCCTCTCATTCCGATATGACTCTGTGCCTACTGTTAAAAGTATCAAAGAACTTTTCTATAATGAGATTCAATTAAAGTTGCAATGTGACTGCTGTGTGGCCCTCTTTGGTTTCTACCCATAAATGTTTAATGAAGCTCCAAACGATTTCGATTTCACAGAGGCTTGGTGTTTGTTCGTGTTGCTGTTGTTGTTGCAGCTGTTAACCCAACAGGGCCTCATTTATGTAGCTGCCTTTTCCGTCCTTCTCCTGTTGTTGTATTAATAATTCGTGCGTTGCGTTTGTGTCACGTTTTGCATGTCGCCGAAAAATTCAAAGCGCGTTGCCCTTGTCAATGTTGTCTTTCCCTTCGCCCATTGTTGATTTTAGCATAATTTTTGTTTGCACCCACCACAACTTAAAGATTATGCCAAAATCGAATTGGGGACACCAAAAAGTGTGTAGCATAAATTTACGTAAAATGGTAAAAACAGAAACAGAAAGCAGAGACAAGCAGCGCAGATAAGATATCGTCCAACTTGTACCGTTGAAATGTTTTCATTTTGTTCGCAAGCATCGGGGCATAAGAATCAACATTCCCGCCCTCTCCCGTTTCCGCTCCCCTTAATCGTCCAGCCGTGGCAAAGTGCACTTCCCAACAGTTGGCATATGAAGTCTGAGCAAATGAAAAACCAGACTGAAAAGAGAAAGAAAGCCAAATGGAAAATCTTTAAAAATAAAAAATGGGGAGCATGAATGGTTACAAAAGCGAACATTATGAGTTCAATGATATTTTGCATTTTTAAAAGCTCACCAATCATGTATAAATAGAGAAAAGCGGCACAGAAAAAAAACGAGAGCGCAAGTTAAAGTCGTCTCTTACCAACTTCGATATACCTGTTTCTCATGAAAAAACATGTTCAACAGTGTTCCTGCGTTCCTTAGGGTGAACATCTGAAAAGTATGCAACACTTTTTTAAGTCGGCTATTTTTCACATTTTTGCTCATAACTTGAGAACCGCTTATCTGATCTTTATCATTTCTTCGGCAAAACGATTAATTTTGCTAATTACTAACTATCTTTAGAAGGTACTATCTTCAAAACAGTAGGAAATATAACGTTTTTTTCCGAAATGCGGGTCGGAAGGGGGGCGTGGCCAAAATTTGAAACAAACTTCATCTGCATGCAGATAAAAGAAGCATTTGTCCCATACATGTCAAACCTCTTTCTCTTACCATCTCTGAGATCTAGGTGACGGACAGACGGACAAACGGACCTGTCTATACCGACTCGGCTGTTGATGCTGATCAAGAATATATCGACCCCTGTGCGCGAAAAAATCGTATGTGCCAAAAACCAAATTTTACAGGAGAGCGTTTTTTCTACTTTTTGATGCGGTGGCTGGCAACACTGCTACCAATCGTTAGATATGTAACATTTATCAATTTATTTAACTAAACTCATAACTATTTTAGTGAAAAAACTGATATTTTCCATAAAATCTCATTTTTGGCACATACGATGTTTTTGCCCACATATTTTTTAAGTGCTTCGTCAAGTGTGGCACTTACGATTATTTGTAAAATAAATAAAATTGGACCAAATATATTACAACAAACCAAAATTAATGTATTTTATTTCAAGTATGTACTTATAAAACTATATTAAAGAAAAATTTTATTTTAACATAGTTAATAAAGAGATTAGTCTTCTTCGTCGCTCTCAACCAACGAGTCTTTTATATGCGACGAATGTTGCAGATTTAAATATTCATCATGATATTTTGGTGGAATACTGTTTTTTAAACAAAGATTTTGTAAGTCAATATATTTTTTGGTCGAAATACATAAGGTTTTATGATATAATGGTTTTATCTTCTCGGGAAAATTTAGCTTGGTAATTGTCTTTTTCTGAGAACTATCGAAGTAACCATATTGTAGTTCAATTGAACCTGCATTTTTCTGAAATTTGGCGATACGCAGCGAATAAATGTTCAATTTAATTTTACTGGGAAGTAATGAATTTGCAAATGACTTCCAGTTTTGAAAATCGGTATGCCCCATTTCGATGCTGTCGTAGCCCGATGGATTGGTTCGTGCGCTGCGAATAATGGTGGACCATTCACTAGGTGGCCAAATGGTTCGGTTTCGCACAAAAGATTCAATTGTGCTATGTACGGAATCAACTGGCATCATAGTATGGCCCGGAAGTAAATATGTAATTTTGATGGTGTGAACAAAAGCCGAAGTTTTTAAAAAATGTACTTCATTTAATTTTGAGCCTGCTCTTCTTCGAACTATTAGTTTTGGCTTTAAACAAGAAAGAAGCCAAACTCTCGTTCTTATTCCAGACATTCCCCAAAAATGTTCATTTAAATGCTCTCGGGTATTATCAGGTAGACTTCTACAATCGTAACGATGGTTTTTATCCAAGCAAGGATTAGGTAGTATATTTTTATAATTGTTTTTAGTGGATTTAATTTCTGGATTTTTTTTGTAACCACGCTTTCCGACACAACATTCTTTTTCATATTCATCGCTATCAGTATCATTGTAAGGCACAAGTGAGTCCTTAGAAATCTGCGGAGAATAAAATTGTACAACCAAAGTCAATTTTATATAAAACAAAAACGTATGAAACACATCGTTCATTTTGCACTTATGTACTTACAATATTTAAACCCGACTGCATTATCAATATATTTTGGATTATTTACACAACTGTCCACATTGAGTTACTAAATCAGTCTTGTCACTTATTGTCTTATACATTTGATCTTAAAACAACAAATGCAAAAATTTACTGTTCAATTTGAATGCAAGAGAACAAGAAAAGGAGGATAAAACAAATTTGAAAAATTCCATCTGAAAAAGCCGTTACAGAGAGCGCAAGAGTGTGAGAGCGCGCTCTCTTCACTCGCCACATTCCCATCAGTATTGCCAATCTAGCTATTTTCCCACCAGACTGTTAAATATCAGTAATGTGTGGCACATACGATCATTTCGCTCACACGAAAAAAACTCATCACTGGCACATACGATTAAATTGATTTTGTTGTATCTCCGTAACCGTTATGGGTATCGCTATATATTTTTACCAGATGATGAGTTAGTGGATTTAGAACTAATTTGCATCAAAATATCAATTTCGTAAAAAATGTCACATACGATGTTTTCGCGCACAGGGGTCGATATATACTTTATATGGTCGGAAATGATTCCTTCTGCCTGTTACATACATTTTCACGACTTTAGTATACCCTTTTTACTCTACGAGTAACGGGAATAAAAACTGAGATACTTTCAATCTTTGTAAACTTGGAGAAAGCCCGGCATGAGTTTAAAAATTCATTTTCTACTTTCAGGATATACTACACAATTCGAGCTTTTGAAGATGTGCTTACTTTAATTCTTTTCGAGATCACATGTCCACTAATGAAAGAGCTAGGCTCAAATTATCTCGAACATGCTTAAAACTATCAAGCTTTGGAATTCAATTGTGCTCGAATTTTTCGCTTAATTCAATCTCCTAGAACATTACCCCGGCATAAATTAAATCTTTCTAAGGATTAGGAAAGTGGGATGAACCCGATTTTTATACTCTATACCGAAGGTACACAGAGTATATTAAGATTGTGCAATAGTATGTAACAGGGAGAAGGAATCGTTTCCGACCCAATTAAGTATATATATTCTTGTTCAGCATCAACAGCCGAGACGATATAGCCATGTCCGTCTGTCCGTCCGTATGAACAAACAGATCTCAGAGATGGTAAGAGGTAGAAGTTTGACATGTATGGGACAAATGCATCTTATAGCCTATTTCCACTGAACAAATGAAGCTTCATTTCATGAAATGACAAGAAATGAAGAAAATTATATCATTTCTTCCATACGAATTGTCACTTCATTTTGCCTTTCATTTCTGAAAAATGATGAAAAATTAAGACATTCCCCACGAAGGAATCTGGTATTTTTTTACAAAATACTAGCTACTCTCTGGCATTACTCGCTACTCTCTGGAAACGGAAAGTGTCAACACCAATAATTTGTTAATTTGAATTTAAATAGTAGGCGCAATTTTGTTTAAAATATAAATTAGTCAATAAAAGTTGTTCCACGTGGGTTTGAAAGTGGCGCCTGTTATTTAAATCAAACTTTTCAGCTGTTTTTCACAACGTGTCGTTGTGAATGTTAAACAAATGACAATTTGTCAATGGAAACGGCAAAATTTTTAGAAATGAAAATGACAAGAAATGAAGCCAGTGGAAATAGGCTATTATACTCGCAGGCAGATCAAATTTATTTTCAATTTAGAAAAATCGTCAAATCTTTCTCAGTTTTGTAGATGGGTTTGTACTTTCTAGAGATAGTTAGTCATTGTCGATATATATCGATTTGCTGAAAAAATGATAAAGATCGGATGGGCAGTTCTCAAGTTCTGAGAAAAAAAGTGAGATAGTTAGTCATTAGAAATATGTATCGATTTGCCGAAGAAATGTTAAAGATCGGATGAGCGGTTCTCAAGTTATGAGCAAAAAAGAACCCGCTCTAACTACCAATAATGCATTTCATTCAACAACTCTAGGTAAAGAGTATGATATGGTCGGGCTTGACCGACTTTCTCGCTGATTTTAAAGTATCATGTATTGAACTAGCCCTCTGCTATCATTTATTGCCGCTGATTCATTTTTTGCTGTATCCTAAAAAAGTGAAATTTAATTGGCCACATTCGTGGAAAAATTTTGTGTTTTCGGTCTGTGTTTTCGCTGGTGAAAGCGCATTTCTATATATATGTGTCACTTCGAACAGTTAAGTTTATTTTATTATTTTATTATACTCTGTACCAAAAATACACAGAGTATATTAAGTTTGTGCAAAAGTATGTAACAGGAAGAAGGAATAATTTCCCACCATATGAAGTATATATATTCTTGATGAGCATCAACAGTAGAGTGGATATAGCCATGTCCATCTGTCCGTCCGTCCGTATGAACAAACAGATCCCAGAGATGGTAAAAGATAGAGGTTTGGCATGTATGGGACAAATATTTCTTATACTTGCAGGCAGATCCAAGTTTATTTTCAATATAGAAAAAACGTCATTTCTTCCACAGTTTTGTAGATGGGTTTGTACTTTCTAGAGATAGTTAGTAGTTGTCGATATGTATCGATTTGCCGAAGAAATGATAAAGATCGGATGAGTGGTTCTCAAGTTATGAGCAAAAAAGGATCAACCCCCACCCAACCAACATTGCACAATCTTAGTGAGAGAGAGAGAGAGAGAGAGAGAGAGAAACTTAGAGATGAGCGCATCATTAGCTCTGAATTCAGATGTTACTACTGGTACAGAGTATGGTATAGTCGGGCCTGACCGACTTTCTTACTTGTTATAAAAGTTCTCGAACAATTATTGTTTTAGACAATATCAGTAATTAATAATAAAATAATAATATTAATTAATATTATTTGATAACAACTTTGGGTCCAATAACATTTTTTAAAAGTACCAAGAGAAACAATGTGAGCGAAACGAGATCTTGCAGCAGAATAACTATTTTGTCATGACCACAGCATACACATAAAGAATGGCCCTGCCAACTTGCACAACTTTTAAAGAGAGAGACCAAAGTAGAGAGCCAAAACGTGCAGCCACTGCGAGTTATTCTAGATGACTCTGCTTGCTTCTGGAATTGCACATATATATTCGAAATATAGTTCTTTTTCTGCCAATTCGTTTTTTTACATCTCGTCTGATCCTTTTCATGTTTCGAGTGTGGGAGCAAGTTTTTTAAATACCCTTTTCACCGATAACACAGTTCTACAGTGAAAAGAATCCCAAGCATCTTAATCAAATTCCTGCGTGTCTACTCATGCTGATTATGAGTTGGTATGTCAAAGCCATATCTTAGTTTTCGTTTCCAAGATATTCGCGAAAAACTAAATTTCCGATTTCATGCCGTTCTACAATTTTTGTAGGCCACACTAAGCATTCATTGCTGATTTTATGAAGCCTAGGTTTTTTTTTCCTGCCTTTTCCTTGGGTTATTTTAAATTAAGTACTACGAAAAATGTAAATTGAAAAACAAATTGAAATACTTTATCAGATGTAAAGATGAATATCTAATCACTGACTACCACTGAACTGCTAGCTTTAAGCAAACTGTAAATATTACTGGGCTATTAAGCAAACCTTTATTATTATTATTTTATGAAGCTTCTAGGGCACATATCAATAAAACTGAGAAAAATCAACCACGCGATATAAGTATTGCCAATGAAGTCCAAATTGGAACTCAAATTCAAATTTTACTTCATATATAGCAATTTTGTCAAACTAAACCATTTGCTACAAGCCATTTTGTTTGTCGGACATTTATAGGCGCCATCTCATCATATAGTTCAACGCATGAACTAATTATTTTTGTCAGGACCGCAGGCAAATGCGAAAATCTTGATTAAAATTTATGGGAGGCAACCTGGATTCCCACCCCAAATGTTTATAGGAGTTTTAAAAGGGCAACTTGATATAGCATTGGCTTAACAAAATATTTAATAATATGTTAAATAACAACATTCATGGAATGCTACGTTAATATTTGCGTATAAAAGAACTATGGCCGAATTATAAAAATGTTACTTGTTTAAAAGTAATCAGTTGTTATACCTTCTCTGTAATTCTCAAAAAACCAAAGGACTTTTGAATCATTTCCCGGACAACCTAGACAATAAAAAGCTCCCGGACAACCTTCGTTCTCATTAAGCACTTAGTGCCCTGGACAATATTAATTTTCAGTATTCTAGTTAGTTTTGGAGTAGTCGCCCAAGGCTTAACCATAATTTAGGTATAATAAACATGTCTTATCTTTAAGTTTTCCAAGACAATAAAAAGATAAAAAAAAGATCGTGGACAATTGTGGGGCCTTAAGTGAAAAGCATGGAGTGATCTATCAACTTGTATGTTGTATCATGGCTTACTACTCGATACTACAGGAGGCAGAACACAAAAGGGCAGCGAAAAAATAGCGACGAATTCACTGATAACAATAGAAGCTATAGTAAATATTCGCTATATCAAAATGAAACATATTATTAAGAAACCAATATTTAACAGAATTTCCCTTTGCTTTTCAAAACTTTTTAACTGGATTGTTGCATCGGGATTGGTACCCACCACCATCCAAAGAACTCGACCAATGAAAATTGCGGCATTACAGCCTCGCATACGATTAAGGGACCACGATTTAAGGATATGGACCTAGAATGTTGACACCATAAACAGGGAAGGTTCTGATATTCTGTTAGAGAATGTCCTCGAAAGATACAATTACTTTTATTTCATGTTTCTACGGGCTCAGCAGGGAGTTAAAAAGCAAAGCTGTCTCTGAGTAAAACATGTGTACAAAAGAGAAAGAAGGAGACGTTCAAAGAGTACCGTCATTCTTTTGAATACGCAAATATTATATTATCGGAGCAGTCCATGAATGTTGTTATTTTACATTTCTATAAATATTTTGTTAAGCCAATGCCATATCAAGCTGCCTTTTTAAAACTACAATAAACTTTTGGGGTGGGAATCTAGTTTGCCTCTCATAAATTTTAATCTTGATTTTCCTGCGGTCCTGACAAAAATGCCATAAAATTTCCATAATTAGTGCATATGTTTAACTATATTATGAGATGGCGCCAATGAATGTCCGATAACCAGAATGACAAAATTCCTATAAATCAAGTAATCTATGACTTTGAAGGCCATTTTCAACACCATTGGCAATACCTATACCGCGTGTGTTTGATTTTTCTCAGTTTCATTGATATGTGCACTACCCTAGAAGCTTTATAAAATCAGCAATTAATGCTTAGTGTTGCGTACAAAAATTGTAGAACGCATGAAGTCGGAAATTATGTTTTTCGAGAATATCTTGGAAACGAAAACTAAGATATGGCTTTGACTAACCAACTCGTAGTCAGCGTAATAGATTTGGTTGTGGAGCAGCGATAGTGTGAGTGCCTGCTGCACTGGAGGTCGTTTGTTCAAATCCGCCTCGGAACATCGATTAAAAAGTTTCTTTCTTTAAGAAATATTGCACTCCCGGTCAGCTTTACTAGCTATTGGCGCCAGCTATGAAGTAGCCATGCTAAAGATCTCATACTTTGTGCGTTAAGCTTTCTTTTCTGTGAAAATTATAAGCATACGCGCTCCAGAAGATTAAGAGAAGCTCAGCTGTGGCCCTTTGATCCCACTCTTAAGCCATATTTAAAATTTTTATACCCGTTACTCGTAGAGTAAAAAGGGTATACTAAAGTCGTGCAAATGTGTGTAACAGGCAGAAGGAATCATCTCCGACCATATAAAGTATATATATTCTTGATCAGCATCAACAGCCGAGTCGATATAGCCATGTCCGTCTGTCCGTCTGTCCGTCCGTCCGTCCGTCTGTATGAACACCTAGATCTCAGAGATGGTAAGAGATAGAGGTTTGACATGTATGGGACAAATGCTTCTTTTATCTGCACGCAGATGAAGTTTATTTCAAATTTTGGCCCCGCCCCCTCCCGCCCCCGCAATTTAAAAAAAAACGGTGTATCTCCTACAGTTTTGAAGATAGACGATTCGTACCTTCTAAAGATAGTTAGTAATTAGCAAAATGAATCGATTTGCCGAAAAAATGATCAAGATCGGATGAACGGTTCTCAAGTTATGAGCAAAAAAGTGATACAAGCTACCCCGCTACCCCCCCTCCCACCATAAAAAAATGATGCATACTTTTCGCATGGTCACCCTAAGGAACGCAGGGTCATGAGTAACGGGTATATCGAAGTCGGTTAGAGCCGACTTTAACTTACGCTCTCGTTTTCCTTGTAATTCACATTTATATAAAAAATTTGTTTTACTTTTTTGTGTTCATCGCTTCACACAAAACAAAGCCCGACTGTAAAGTACTTTGCACCTACGAATCTGTGTGCTCAGAATGAATTTTTCTACTGCAGTAGTCTCTTGAATTTGCTTTGCTCTTAAATTGATTATCGTTCATCCGATCCATTTGGTTGATTGAATAAATATGTCTTAAAAAATGAACCATCTACCTGGAGAACTGTGGGAACTTTTTTCCCAATTGTGGGTCCGCGAGGGAGGAGTTTTTGTCCCATTCAAGTCGAACCTATATATTTTACCATCTCTAAGATCTGTACGTTCATACGGAAATACGGATATGATTATATCATAATATATTAAAAATAAACATACTTAATAAGGTCGGAGATGCGTTCGCCTGGCTGTTTCATACTTTTGCACAAACTTAATATTCTCTATGTGCCTTTGAAACGCAGAATATCATATTCTCAATGCGTCCTCAGGCTATTTTCCATTTGCTTATGAACATATTTGCCTCAAGTTAGGGTTTAAAAGCGTAAACACACTTATATACGTTCAATTCTTTGCAGCATTCAGAGCGGCGCCCAGTAAGACGTCCTAGGACAGTACACACCTGCCTGTAGGGCTCTTATTATTATTTACACATATATTTCTATTTTGATGCAAGTTTTTGGGGAATAACTTTTACTTTGATGCCGACTTATGCATTGAAAACTATTAAAGTAGTTTCGTTTAGTTTGGCTGCTGGCAAAAACTTTAATTTGACTTTTGTGACACACACACACACACATAGAGAGATACAGAGGCTGTCATCGACTGTGGCTTACTTTCACCCGCTTTCTCCATGCTAAACTACAACTAGCTTCAATTTCTTTTTGGAACATTTAGCATTACCCCCCTCCCCCGTGGGGACCGACGGCAGGTTCGAAGCCAAAAACTTGGTGGCGACCCAGAAAAAAGTCTTTCCTCCGCACGGGACTCTCGGGAAGTCGAAAACTGTTTAAATTTTCTACGACTTTTATTTTTCTTATCGTTTTTGGGTTTGTGATCCGACAGCCAAACTAGAAAAAGTTTGCTATAAATAATTTTTGCATTTTTATGGTGCATTTATGCATTTCGATTTGAAGTTGGCTCTGAAATAAATATGAAAAGTTTTATTTATGTTTGTGGGCTGGCGAGGGGAAGAGCGGGGCGCTGAATTTATGGCATTTGTTTGCCAACAACTTTGAATTGCTCAATCACGCCACAGCCATGCTCACATGCTATGTCCTCTGCTCTGCTCCTTTTGCAGCACGAACCAGGAACATCATCCATGTGAGTGCTGCGCCACCTTTCGTGCTCCTCTGCCGTTAGCTCCTGGTGGCAATGAAATCGCGGAAGCTGCCAAAGGGCTTCGTGCTTTGTGGCCTGAACTGTTTGACTTTCGTTTACTTTCCACTGGTGCTGCCCATCCTAAAATGCTCGGCCGGAGCGTCCAGCGACAGCGACTTCGACTACCGCATGCAGCGGGTGAGGAATGTGCTCAAGGAAGTGCCCCTCATCGATGGGCACAACGATCTGCCCTGGAATATACGCAAGTTCCTCAAGAACCAGTTGAAAGACTTTCACTTTGGAGGCGACCTGCGCGAGCTGGCCCCCTGGTCCTCGAGTGCCTGGAGTCACACGGACCTGCGTCGCCTCAAAGAAGGCATGGTCTCAGCTCAGTTCTGGTCGGCCTACGCTCCTTGCTCGTCGCAGCATCTGGATGCTGTGCAACTCACACTGGAGCAAATCGATTTGATACGTCGTCTGGTGCAACTCTACCCCCATCACATGGCGCTGGTCACGACGGCCACGGGCATCGAGCAAACACATCGGACTGGCAAAATCGCCAGCCTGATTGGAGTCGAGGGCGGACATGCCATCGGGACCAGTCTGAGCGTTTTACGCATGTTCTACCAATTGGGGGCCAGATATCTCACGCTTACACATACCTGCAATACACCCTGGTGAGTTGGTGGGATAAGGGAACGCTTAAGATTGTCTGGAACTATATTTCATTTCTCGCTTGGATTAAGGGCGGACTGCTGCAAAGTTGACGAACCGGGCAAATATCCACACATAGGTGGACTCTCGCAGTTTGGCAAGGTAAGAAAATAAGCAAACATATTTCCTTATCTTCATCGTCGTGAAAGACATCTGGTGCCCCTTTGCGGCACATTTTCTTGAATCAAAAGCTAAAGAATTATTTTAATAGTTCAGTCTTGTAATTTTCAAACAGATATTCTGAAGCTCCAGTAAAATATGTGTTTAAATTAAAATCCAATTTTTCTGGTTGCTACTGTGGGTTGTGTTCTCCGTCATCCCTTATCCAAAATAAATTATTTGCCCACAATAAATTAAAATAGATGTATTGTCTCCGGCTCTAAGTCAGGTTGGCAGCACATTGCGTAGAAAGCGGCCACTCGCCAAATTTTGAGGCAGCGACAATACTACAACAAGATCAGCACTACAACAAACGCTTCACATTAGAAATGTTACATATCTCAAGCGTTTCAACTGACAGGAGACTCAATTTTAAGAGTGATACTGCCCTCTAGTACGGCCGACCGACGCTATATCAACGTTCCGTCGACGATATTGTGACTGTCGTCGACGCACGCTTATTAAGGGGATGTCCGCTCAATACGTTAACGACTCTCCAGGCACGCTAGGTCGACGCAATGCCATGCAGAGAGCTACGTAAACGACGCTCGTTCGCCCCAATGCCATGCAGAGAAGCAACATAAGCGACGCTCGTTCGACCCAATGCCATGCATGGAGCGGCATAAGCGAGGCTCCTTCAACCCAAGAGAGATGCTTCTCTCTTGACGGCAATGTATAATATAAATATTTTACATTACGTACTCTTCATCATAAATTTTAATAATTAGTGCGCATTGCAATGGACTCCACTTGCATGTTGTGAAATATATTGTAGATAGGGTGTTTGAGGATTGAAATACCTTTTGTCCAAATCCTTTCCTATTCTTTGTACACGCTCTCTCACGGAAGAAAATTTGAGCGTACGCCTTTCTCTCTCGCTCTAACAATTTTGACAGGCGTCACGACTCATCACCGTGCAAAGAGCAACGCTGGGTTGACGCATATAGACCGACTGACCCCAGAGGGTGAGAACTGCGCGCACTTATACAGACACTTACTCACTGACAATTAGTTGAAGACTCCACGTCACACGGTGCAGTGGTGTAAAAATTGTACGTTAACTGTTTTTTGTGAATTTTGTTAAACTATTAAATGGGTTATATTGGTGTATAAATTTTTGTAGTTTTGCCCTGAAGACGGATGCCGAAGTGCAACCGAAATATATCGGAGAAAAAAGAAACATGCATGTTTGCAAAAATTTTTGGCTCTACCTCCTATAGTCTGTGAGATCTTCGCGTTTATACAGAGAAAACGACAGATTTTCGCTGTTTAAAGATGGAGAAGGAGGAATTTTCGAAATCTGAAACAAACTCGATGTGGGTACAGTATTCACCTCCATACATGCCAAAACATGTGGCTCCATCAATTACAGTCTCTGAGATCGACGCGTTCATACAGACAGACAGACGGACATGGCTAAATCAACTCGGCTGTTGATGCTGATCAAATATATATATACTTTATAGGGTCGGAAATACTTCCTTTTCCCTGTTACATACATTTGCACAACTTCATGATCCCATTTTACCCATTTTTAATGGGTACAGAGTATAAACAGAAATGAAATCTCATTTTGACCTTACGACCGAGTTTCAAGTCAATCGGAAAAAAAACAGTTTTTTGCATTTAGAATTTTCCGGGCATTTTCTCGCCTGGGGTAGGATTTTCATTGAAAATCACATATCAAATTATTTCGTATTCTGTCCTAACAAACCGATTTTCAAGCCAATCGAATTAAAAATAGTTTTTTTTCACGTAGAATTTTCCGGTAATTTGCCGACCGTTGGGTCAAATTTTCCAACAACGGAAAATCACAATTCCAACTTTTTCGAATTCTATCCTTTCAAACCGAGTTTCTAGCCAATCAGATTAAAAAATAATTTTTTGCAAGCAGAATTTTCCGGATATTTTCCTCGTGGGCGGATTTTCCAAAATTGCGAAAACACGTGTTGAATTATTTCGCTTATTATGCTTACAAACCAAGTTTCAATTTTCAATTTATTTTTAGCCCAGCGCTACAAGAACAAAAAAATTTACTTATATTTAAAGCGCTAGTCACATGTGGATGAAAAATAATATATTAGAAAAGTTATTTTTTTGTTGAATTCAAGACAAGTTTTTACAATAAATATAATAATTTAATTATGAATATGTGAGTGTGTGTATTTTATGTATTTTAAATTTTTACTGAAAGACTTTATTCAGTATTCTGTAAATGTTTTCTAAGCTGAGCTTGATATTGCGGGATGCTTTTAATAGTTTTAACATTATAGGGTAGGTCATTCCACATTTGCGAATTGCATTAATAAAGAACTGCCTCGCAGAGATAAGCATTCTAACTCTCGGGCATATGAAGTTGTGAGCTCTTTGTGAGAAAGCAGGTCTTAATCTATGAAACATCATTTTGTGAAGAAATGATAGAGTCCTAAGTTCAATCCAAGCCTTAAGGCTTGCGTTAAAAATCTTGTGGGATAAATGGGATATGCTGTCCCAACGTCCGACATTAAAAACATATCGAGCAATTGAATTAAAGGCAACAACCAACCTGTGCATATCTCTAGAGTCACAATGGCCGAAAACTTCCACACCATAGAAGAGAGAGGGTATTAGGTACGATTTGGATCTAGACGAGTTAAGGCCTAAGCCATTATCTTTTGCCCATTCATTAATCCTACTAAGTACATTATTACAAATTTGAACACAATCCACAATCTGTACAAACGGGCGACTAACATATAACTGAACATCATCGGCATACATGTGTACTTCACAGTTGGACAGAACAATTGGTAAGTCATTGACATAAGCAGAGAACAGTAAGGGTCCTAAGACAGATCCCTGCGGTACACCGCGTAATAAACGATTAAAACCGGACATAGACGATCCAGAGACGACTGTCTGTAATCTATCAGTGAGATACGACTTAAGGAAGTTGACTGCAGTGTTAGAAAAATTGTAAAGATTTTTTAGCTTCGTGCAGAGGATATTATGGTTGACAGTATAAAATGCTTTACTATAATCCAGAAGGGTGAGGAAAGTAACACTGCCGGAATCAATCTGTTGACGTATGTCTTTAACTATGTTAGCTATTGCTGTTTCCTAAATCCAGATTGGTTTTTGCTTAAAAGCGTATTAATATTAAAAAAGTTTTGCATTTGCGCAGCCATTAGGTTCTCAATGACTTTTGCCAGAAATGGAAGAATAGAGATGGGTCTATATTCTTTATTTGGCTTAGGGATAGGAAATATTTTGGCTCTTTTCCACAAAGACGGAAAAGTGGAAGTTGTAATTGCAGAATTAATGACATGTGTAACATGGTCTAAGAGATAAGGGAGCAGTATTTTTATAAATTTGGGGCTGAGATTATCTAGTCTTTCCGCATTAGACTTTACCTTAAGTATACATTCTAAGACATCACAAGTACTGACACACATAAAACTAAAGCTATTATCACAGAGGGGTTGGACAATCAGGTACTTGTTGCATGTAGCCTCAGGTACATTCATTTGCACAAACTTGTGATTATTATTTTTTTAAATTAACAAACTTATTATATAAATACTCAATATTATCAGTCAGAACTTTGACTTGACAGTCAACAGAGGGCGAGGTGTATATGGGCGACCAGTCACAAACATTAACTTCGACTTCAAGTCCAGAGTAGTCAATATTCCTAAAATCTCTAAATTTAATCGAATCTTCCAAATAAATGCGACTCTTTTAGAAGATTACTATTAAGGTCCCCCGTATAATAATGTCCGTATAATCTAAAGATATGTTAGTAATTACATCAAGGAGTTGCAAGTAGTCTATTGCGCGATGGGGTCGATATATACATCCTATCAGTGCTTTTGAAGATAAACTATTGCTAAAGATTTCTAAAAAAAGATATTCTATTTCGCAATCATGAGCATTTTTGCATATTTCTCTAGCATTTAGCATTTTATTCACATATATGGCGACCCCACCCGCATGACCAACACGATCAGAACGGAACACGTTAAACCCATTACACGAAATAGACAAATCACTCAAATCAGACATAAACCATGTTTCCAACACACATATCACATCAACATTAGACTGCACAAATATAAATCTGAACTCATCAATTTTACTCTTAAGGCTGTGAGCATTTATATGGACAATCTTAAGGCCTTGCTTGTAGTTGCTCAGGACTCAAACCATGGAATTCGCTGTGGACCCACTCAAACTATTATGCATTGCTAAAATTAGAAATAACACTGTGCAACAGTCAAAAAAACTACCAAGCACCACTATGCGGAATCCATAGTGCTACCCGAACTGAGTAAATCCCTATCAGTGTTTGGCTAGATTGGTAGCACTTTTTTTTTTATGGACCCTCAAAGTTTTTGAAATTGGGTGTGATATCAAAAAAAAGGTGTCATAAGATTTGGGCATACAGCTCATTCAGTTTTAGTGATAGCTGCAAACTGTCTTCGGCAAAGTTGTAGCTGACAGTCCGCAGAATAAATTTTTCTTACAAAGATTTTCAAAAATATTTTGATTTCCGGGAGTTTTTCTTAAAAAACTTTTTTGAAAAATCGATTTTTTTTACTTTTTCGAGTATAACTTTTAAAAAATCAAAATTTTTGGCACACATTCTTTGGAAAAAATGAAGCTTTTGAGATACCAAACATCCCTTCTGAACAAGGTTTTACAATCTGAACACTTCCACATCCTCTAAATCGGCCCCAAAAGTGTGTATATCCAATAAAAATCACTTTTTTGTTATCATTCTTCATTATGTTCTCAAGTTTTTTTACCAAAATAGCAGCTAATTAATTTTTTCAAGCTGTTAGAGCAAAACACTACGCGTTTTACTTGTTGTAGTCCATGAATAAAGAAAAAAATAATTTTTTGGACGGTATTTTGAAAATTCTCCAATTTATTATTATTTAATTATATTATTATGTTATTGTTATTGTTGTTATTATAATTATGTTATTATTTTAACAAGCTAATACATTTTTTAACAAACTGAGATCATATTAGAGTTAATCTTTTTATTTTATTTTAATTTTTTTTATTTAATTATAATAATTATTATTATTTTATTTTAATTTATTGTATTTTATTATTAATTATTATTAAAAATATTAAATATTAACTCTAATATGATCTCAGCTTGTTAAAAAATGTATTAGCTTGTTAAAATATTTTTTACAGTATTAAATTGGCAACATTTTTGCTGATAAATTGGAGAATTTCCAAAAAACCGTCCAAAAATTATTTTTTTCTATATTCATGGACTACAACAAGTAAAACGCGTAGTGTTTTGCTCTAACAGCTTGAAAAAATTAATTAGCTGCTATTTTGGTTAAAAAACTTGAGAACATATTGAAGAATGATAACAAAAAAGTGATTTTTATTGGATATACACACTTTTGGGGCCGATTTAGAGGATGTGGAAGTGTTCAGATTGTAAAACCTTGTTCAGAACAGATGTTTGTTATCTTAAAAGCTTCATTTTTTCCAAAGAATGTGTGCCAAAAATTTTGATTTTTTAAAAGTTATACTCAAAAAAATAAAAAAAATCGATTTTTCAAAAAAGTTTTTTAAGAAAAACTCCCGGAAATCAAAATATTTTTGAAAATCTTTGTAGGAAAAGTTTATTCTGCGGACTGTCAGCTACAACTTTGCCGAAGACTGTTTGCAGCTATCACTAAAACTGAATGAGCTGTATTCCCAAATCTGATGACACCTTTTTTTTGTTATCACACCCAATTTCAAAAACTTTGAGGGTCCATAAAAAAAAAAGTGCTACCAATCTAGCCAAACGCTGAAATGGTTTTACTCAGTTCCGGTAGCACTATCGATTCCGCATAGTGTTGCATGGTAGTTTTTAAAAAAGTTGAAATTTGTTGCACTGTGTAATTAGAAGAAACACCCGCATATCAAACACAATAAAGTATGGCTTAATATTAATTACACAGAATAAACACGTTTTGGGACCTACACCAAGCTTTGGACAATCAGATACAAAAGAATTAAGAGAGAAATTCGGAACGAAAGTCAGTTGCTCCGTCATCCGGCTCCCCAGATCTAGATGGTTGAACATTAGAAGAAGAGATGTTCGAAGAGACAAGGGCATGAAAGGGCACCGGGTTCTGCATATTATCACCCATACCAGTATCAAGAGAGTAGTTATCGTCTTGTTGGTTAGGGCAGGGGGGCTTGTTGACAGAAGTGAGCTTACGAAGTTGTTCCATGCGCTCAATGCAGTGCACGCTCTCACTGGCATTACAGCGCACGTGGACTAGTCCGCCACGGGTAAATACTGCTGTAAGCAGTTTGAGCTTTTTTAGTCGCATTGACTCTTTGAAGATAATGTTGTGTTCTCTTAAGCAACAGTTGTTGTTTGGTCTCTTTTCGGTAAGCACCAATAGTGCGTAAGAGCCTTGTTTTGTCCCGCGCGTTGTCCATTTTTATTATTATGACCGGGTCTACTAGGGTGTTTTGGGTTTTGCCGTGAACAGAAAATTTCTCGGATCCTCGGTGGTGGCGATAGATTAAGAGCGGAGCATAGGGCGTTAACTAGTGAAGTCGATCGGATGAAAAAATTATTTTTTTTTCCATACAAACTTTTCCGACGCTTTTCCGGGTGGAATTTTTCACGACCCCGTCTTGGTACGCACTTTCACCACTAACAGAAACTCGTGTCTAAATTACAGCCTTCTATCTCTTAGCTTAAAGTTGTCTAGCGTGGATATTGCAAAGTTTCATTAATTTTCTTATTCTACTCCCTTAGCTTGTGGTCAAGGAAATGAACCGTCTGGGTATGATTGTTGATCTGTCCCACGTGTCAGTGCCAACTATGTTGGATGCTTTGGCCGCTTCCAGGGCTCCACTCATCTTCTCCCACTCGTCGGCTCATGCCATTTGTAATAGTTCACGCAACGTGCCCGATCATGTCCTGCAGCGCATTGTAAGTACTCTTCCATAAGGGGCGGTCACTTAGCATAGACATGAATAACCTTTATCTATTATTTCAGGCCATAAATGGCGGCCTGGTTATGGTGGCATTTTATCCGCATTTCGTCAGCTGCTCGGGCCAGGCCACGTTGCAGGATGTTGTGGGTGGGTAATTCAAAAGGGCCACTGAATGATGATTAAAGACCAATAAATTTTTAAATGTTTTCGTTCTAGTGCATATTAACCACATTCGCGAAGTGGCCGGAATCGATCATGTGGGCATTGGCGCGGGATACGATGGCGTCAACCTGTAAGTTGGTTCAGCAGCTGCTGCCACCTGCAATTATCTTTAATTTGACTTGTGTTTATTTTGTCTGCTTTGCTGTTGTTTATTTTCTGTAGAGTGCCCAAAGGACTGGAGGATGTATCCAAATATCCTCATCTCTTTGCTGCTCTGCTTGAGTCTGACAAATGGTCGGAGGAGGATATTGCCAAGTTGGCTGGCAAGAATCTAATACGTGTATTCAAGGAAGTCGAAGCGGTAAGAAAAACTGTTTTCCTGTCCAACATTTTCGGGGGCTAGCCGCATACCTGGCGGATTAGGGTGCAGTTCTTGAGCCACTGGCAGCCGCATTGTGTGGCATTCTGCTTGCTTGTTATTGCAGTTGCTAAGAATTCCTTTCAAAGGATAAAGGGAATAATGTGGCTTTGCAATGGAATTTGCACATACTTGGCAGGACACTGCCAGGCGGACTGGCAGGCAGGCGGCAGCAGTCGCCGCCTTGGCGTCGAAAAGACGCAAGTTCTGAAATAATTTTAAAAGGATTTCCAAATGGTTATTCCGATATTTATACATGAGCATGACCAGCAGCTTTGGAAGCAACAGAGGCAGCAGTTTGTTTGCGGATGTGGTCAGCTTGTTTGCCGGCTTCTCGGGATTGCACTGGAGAATACTTTGGTCTCGGCTTCTTTTTGCTGCTCGGCAGCTCAAGCAGCATTCAATTTAGCCCAGTGTGGAATGGCAGTTGCTACTCCTTTCGAATGCCACTCTAGTCGAGGCTGCGTACCATTGAGAGACTTGCAAGTGGATTTGTTTTGCAGTCGAATGGTTACTCGACTAAACGATGCTAGAAGTAGTTCACTTGGCATCCAGCTGAATGTGGGTGTGCATGCTAATCATTTAGAAAATATCGATTTGCGTATTGTAAACAATCGATACCAAAAAGAGTAAAACAGTTCAGCGTCATTTAAGCGGCCTTGACGTCTAGCTTACTATTTACTTGATTAGAAAGGTCAGAAGAAAAGAAAGGAAACAATACAAATTTAGCTAAGTCGATACAAAGTAGTTCCAAATAATTGGAGAATGCTATCACACAAAGAAATCTGTGGGTAGATTTAACCAATATTGTGGGTTGGAAATGCGCCAACCCACAAAGTCGTTCAAATTAACCAAATTTCACTGTAACTTTCTCGTAAGCCTTTACGTAAGGAGAACTATTGCTATAGTAAATCCAACCGAAAATCTCGTTTAAAAATGCGCCAACCCACATAATTTGTAATATTTACCGATGTTTGCAGTAAGTACTTTTTCTACTGGATTTACAGTAATTTTACCATAAAATTAGTAATGTAACTGCTATTACACAACTGTAGAATAGTAGGGTGGGAGACTATTGTAGCTGTCACACGTTGGCAATTTAATTGAGGTCATCATCATCCCACAGAGGCAACTCCCACTGCCCCCAACGCACCAATTGTGGTCCTGAAGCATTTGTTAGAATTAAACAATATTTATTAAATTTGAAAAATTTTTACTTACTCTGGGTGGATTCGAACTCGGGGCCATTGGTCTCAACACGATTGTAACGACGTCTTTACCAGTTACGCCGCGGCGCACGTTAAAAGCAATGCCTCTAACTTCTTACTTGTATGAATTCTGCCTAGGCACATGAACGAAAAATTTCTTGATTATCGCATAGTTGAGACCAATAGTAATTCTCAAGTTCAAATTCCGTTCAAGTATGCAATATAAGACCAACTAAAATTTACGGAGTCAACAATTTCCACGGTTAGATTTGCCGTCGGTACAGTTAATCAGTGCAGCAAATGCTTTCAAAAAGTTATACTATATGTGCGGTTCGATTTACTTGTGGGTACAGTTAGTTGTAACAACAACAAATTATGAGATGAAAAAATCACGTCAGAGTTACTATTTCTATGGTAAAGTTACTGAAGTTTACAGTAACTTATTAAAACAACAAAATATGTGGAAAAATATTTGTAGTTAAATTTACTCAGCGTACAGTTATAAAATGCAACAACAAAACTCGTGCTAAATAATACGTAAACCTTACAAATCTCTGCTGTACATTTTACTGTTAGTACAGTTACCAAACAACAACAAAAACGCATGCATAAAAAATTTTGAAAAAAGTTACTGTCAGCGTAGTTAATTTTACCCACCAGATTTTTTTGTGTGTAAGCTATCCGTCTGTGCCGTAATTTTAATACCATTGCACGTTCTGAAATATAAGAGTTTAAGGACGCTAACATTTAATCAAGTTAGAGGCGATGCTGTGCTAGAAAACCCCTGTTCAACGCTCAGTCATATATTATTGTGCACCTCCAACCCCTGCATAAAATTGCCAATTTAAGGAAAGTAACTATTTAAAATTGAATTTCCTTGACCTACTTGCAGATCAATTCTAAATTCTTAAATAGTCAGTTATTAAATGTGTGATTAAAGTTTAGAAAACTTAATTTTTTCCGAATTCTACAATCGAGACTGCTGCATATTACTTTTCACAATCTTGACTGAATTAAGTTATTAAGTAAGGTTACTTTGATCGTTCTTGTATGTCCAAAATATAAGTCAAGTTTTTCATTTGGAGTGTTTCCTTAAGGCTTAATCTTAGATGACATTAACATTAATTAAAATAGGCCTTAAAGGTAAATTTTCAGATCAACTGAAAGGTATTTCGGTCACAACACTTCATATGACTAGAAACTATTTTGAACAGTTAATAATGCTGAATGCTTCAGTAAACTGACGTAAACTTGTTTATTAAGTTATCTGTAATGAAACTAAACTTTATCTTTTACTGCAGTGAGCACACTTTTGTGTGATTGTATTGATATTGGTGCTTGCTCCACAAACAAACAAAGATAGTGGACTCGGCCGAAGTTTATGTACCCTTGCAGCCCGTATAATTAGATATATAAATGAAAGTTGTACATGATTTTCATTTAACAATTTAGCTGTCGCTTTGAACAATGTTAGCCGAGGGATTTCCAAATTAAGCAATGGATGACAAGTTTGGTCAAGATAGCTATAAAACTGACGGTGGAGATAGCCAAGAATCAGGCGGACGGACGGACAGACAGACTTTCAGACGGACGGATATTAACTCAGCTTGTCATGCATATATATACTTTATGTGGCCCGTGATGCTTCCTTCTATTCGTCTAATTCAATATACGCCCCCAGCAAGGACCGAGATATGAACGCTGGTATGTTTGATTTTAAGTCTGCGCAGAATTGTCGGAACCATCCGTATCGGATAACCGTGGCATATAGCTGCCATAGGAACGATTGATCGAAAAAGTAATACTAGTGAGAAAAACCAGTGCTTAATCCCGAATCGAGTTTCCGTTCCGGTTACGGTACCGGTACGTCCCGAAATGAATGTTTCGGTTTTCAATGGATTTCGGTTTCGATACGGTATCCGGACTTTTATTTCGGTATACCGGTACGTACCGATATAAGTACTACTTATTCTTAATACTGGAAAAAAAAACAAAATTCTAAAATATGTTGTTGTGGATAGCGACCTTTGTTTTTTATTTGGGATTTTTTAGCTGGCTCGAGGTCAATGTTTTTTACGTGCTTATTAAAAACAAACAAACACGAGTTTTGATTTTCCAATATATTTCAAACCCCTTCGGGATTCGTCTTCAGGGCTGTAAACCATATAACACAAAAAACAACAATTTATAACACATAATTTTAGACAAAATCTTATAAGTGTACGTACAAAAAAGCACAGCGTCCGCTCAGTCAGCTGTGGAGTTGAAAACTAATTTGATTTTTTGTTTTGGTCAAGTAGATGTCTGTATAAATGCGCGCAATTTTCTGTGTCTTGCTTTGCGTTCATCCTTCTATGAACGGACACTCTCCTGACTTAACAGCTGTAAGCATCTTACAACAAGAACAACATTACAATAAACGGTTTACCTTGGAAATGCTCCATATCATATCCACACCATTTCATTTGGCTAATTACTAACTATCTCTAGAAGGTACAAGTCGCCTATCTTCAAAACTGTAGGAGATATAACGTTTTTTCCAAATTGCGGGGGCGGGAGAGGGCGTGGCCAAAATTTGAAACAAACTTGATCTGCGTGCAGATAAAAGAACCATCTGTGAGATCTAGGTGTTCATACAGACAGACGGACGGACGGACGGACGGACGGACAGATGGACATGTCTATATCGACTCGACTGTTGATGCTGATCAAGAATATATATACTTTATATGGTTGGAAATGATTCCTTCTGCCTGTTACATACATTTGCACGACTTTAGTATACCCTTTTTACTCTACGAGTAACGGGTATAAAAATAGAGGCAAGCTCACTTCGGCTCGACCGAATTTATCCCTTGGAGCTTGATATATGGCTGCCAGTTTGTTCTATGGCAGCTATACAATATATTCAATAATATATTCATAACTGAAAAGTGTAAAGTGTGATAAAAAGATTTTTTTACTAGAACTACTTTTTCAACCGATCGTTCATATGGCATCTATATGCTATAGTCATCGGACTCGGACCAAAGAAGAGCTGAAGATATTTATATAGTGGTGAAGAAAATGAATCTTCTAAGACAATCGCAAGTCAATCGCCTCAAATGCTTTTAACATAGTGCGCACCAATCGCTCATAGTAGTGGTAACGGTGATTTCCGAGAAAGCTATTTATGACTCTTTTAAACTGTAATATATATTTATAGTTTAAACCTAACCTTCTTTTAATTTATTAATGCTAATTTTCTCTTGGTGATCCTGATTCTTCTCTTGATTTTTTTTTCAACGATGGTTCTTATGAAGCTTTTGACAAGCCCAAGCTTTATATGTAGTAGTGGCATTAAAATGTTATCGCGTGGAATCAGCGCTTTTTGTACCACTTAAATTTGACCCAGTCTAGCCTCCGCTCTATTTTTCAAAGAATGATTCCTGTATTGATTGCATTAGAAGCGCGAATCCCAGTAACAACGGAACACATGTTCTTTGTATAAAACCTTCGCAAGCCACTCAGCATTGCTATCACTTTGAGGTCACAACAAATTGGCCACATATGGTCGACGTAGTGGACTGCCTTCAATATGTGGTCCATTTGTTTCATTGGACTATTGGGTGACAACCTTAATAAACAACTTTAACACTTTTTTTGGAAATACACACTTTTGGGGCTTTTCAAAGGCTTTTTTTTAGCCACAGAAGGTACGCGACAAATTCTGATTTTTAAAAGTCATACTCCAAAAAGTAAAAAAATACGATTTTTCAAAAAAGTTAATCTTAAATCGATTGCGTGGGTCTTTGTCAGAGGCATTGTTTGCGTGGCGAGCAACAAGCCCGATGCACCAACCCTATTTACCCCATAGAAAGGGTTCGCCAGATTTGCGGATTCATGGCTCTGTTTTCAGGGACCATAGACAAGGAGGTGTGAGTCAGCCACTCTACCTCACTACATAATCCTCCATTAGGTACTAGAAATCTCTGTGTTGGTATTTAAAACTCAGACAAGTGGGACGGGTGTGGCCCAGCAGTTTGTGTGCTGGCTTCCTGTGCGGGAGGCATGGGTTCAACCCCGCCTCGAAACATTTAATAAAAAGTTTTTTTCTTTCTTTAGAAAATAGCTTTTAAGCGTAGGCATTGCTAATTAGTTTTGCATAATCGCCTTTTTTCTTGCTCTTTACAATTTCTTAAATTATTGAATTAAAACTTTAAACGCGTTGTTCTCGGTTTTCAAAATGGTTTCCACGATTCAACCATAAGTACTGGGCGGAAATTTTTCAATGAAGTGTAAACGACGCAGAATTATCGTCATTCTTGTCTGAACCTTCAACTTTTAGATACGAAAATTTTTAGTATTTTTTAAACACTAGACTCTAAAAAATTAAATCTATAAATATTATATTTTTCAAATATGAACTTTTTTCCAAATCTGAGTTTCGGACGAAAATTACATCGATACATTTTGTTCCTTTTAGCATTTATTTAAAGAAAATGGATATTTTGTTAAAATTGTATGCTTGGGAACCAATTAAAAAATGTAATTATATTTAAATCAATTTAATTGAAAGTGTTTTAATGCCAAAACTACTCGGAGCTTTTTGGTTTCACTCCATTCCAGGGCTGCACATTGCCAGAAGCAAGTGAAACATAGACAAGAAACTCAATAATAAATAAAATAATGGTCAGGCCAAAGACAATGCGCCAAGCTCCAATGTCTTGCTAGAAAAAAATTGATAAGTCAGAAATAGTCTCTTTCTTCATAACTCTGCAACTTACATTGCCAGTTGTAATCCAACCAACGAATATGGGCACCACAATACCTGGTATGGTAGCCACTGTGTTGGTTAGAGCGATCAGAGTGCCTGCAAATTTCGGAGCTATGTCTATGTGATTCGAAAGAAAACCAGAGTACGCGGCACCCATTAAAACAATGCCCAGACACATTATGCCCACAGCCACATAATGACGACATCCGACAAAACACAGTCCTCCCAGACATAGTGCAGGCAGAATGGAGCAGATAAAGGTGGCCGTCTTGCGGGCGCAGGTAGTGCTTATTTTTCCTGCAAAAAGAAGAGATTTTGGACTTATATGGATAAATAAACTATACCTTACTTCAGCTCGGCCGAAGTAAATACCCTTGCAGCAAATCTCTTTACATAAGAAAAAAAAGGGCGAGTTTAAATTAAGTTAAAAAAAATAGAGGCAAGCTCACTTCGGCTCGACCGAAGTTTATATACCCTTGGAGCTTGATATGTGCCTGACAGTTTGTATGGCAGCTACACTACAGCTAGTGGTCCGATTTCGGCAAATCTTGTTGAAATTATGTAAAATCATTGAAAACTTATAAATACGAGCGTTGCACAGTGCACTGTGGGTCGAATTCCCAAATAATGAAGTCGAAAATTTCATGGAAACAAAACTCATTTTTAATAATACACCTTAAAAATACAGCTAAAGAACGAATAATATTTTCGACAATTTGCAACCTGAAATTGTTACGATTACGAAGTAGGTGTCAGTCAATGACTGCGATAAAATTGCGACAATAGTAACTGAGGACTGCCGTCGTGTAAAGTTGCACAAAAATTGCCAAATAATGGATAATAAAGGCCAGGGTAGTGAATAAATAAAGGAAGCATTTATGATAAGTCAACAGTGGAAATGTGTTGTCCGTGTGTCCTAAACAGAGGAACAACGTGGTCTCGTGGAGCAAAATAACGTTGGCGTGTTGTGTGTTTTGTAATGTATGTCAAAATAAAGAAGAAAGTATGTATTAAAAGATAAGTTACGCTGCGGTGCGGCTTGCGGTGCTTTAAACGTAAAGATGAGCTTGAACTCTATCTCACGCGCGGTCGTACGAATGGCAATCTCACTAATACAAACTGATATCCCAACTGAGGAATGTCCTTAAAATTTGATTATAAATTACTAAAAATTTAATTTTAATTTACATTTTAGCTTTTATTCACACTCTCAAAACTTTGTTTTCAGATTACGTATACGCAGTGTTGCCATTAAGGGCGGTCGGGGTGGAGTGGTCATTAACTTAACATTTAATTTAAATATTAAGGTGTTATTCTATTAAAGTCCAAGTTTCAACTCGATTCGCAACACGACTTTATCCAATTATTGGGAATTCGACCCACTGTGCAGTGGTCGATTCTGCCAATTTGGCAGGCAATAAATGCAAATTTCAAAACACAAATCTTGTAGATGTTTTTAATTTTCCTGAAAACTAACATCCCGCCAATATTAATTCCGACTTTTAAATATTTTTTTATCCGATAGTCACGACGTCGTGAGCGTGCAAAACTTCATATACCCTTTTTTTACCATACCTAAAAACATTTACGCGCCTTTTTAAGCCTTTTTGTTTTGGTCTGAGAAAAATGAAGTTTTTCGATTAGTTGTGAACTAAGACTTGAATTTGACAAGAATTGGTATGTATTTAATAACAAAATTTTGTGTTTGTGCTGTTCTTTCATGTGTTAGTGGTAAATCGATGTCGAACTTCGCATTTAATTTAGAGTACTGCTTCTAACACACCTGCGGCTTTAGTGGAGTAGATCTTTTGATATTGGACCGTATTGGTCTTCAATCTTGATGTGTTTATTAAAATAGTCAATTGTGAATCGTCCAGCGTCAAACTGAAGTGCAACTATCCGCAAATTATCAGTTTATTACATTTTATAGGCAAAATGTCAGTCTTGAGAAGCACTCCCTGCTCTTGGTTGAACCACAACCGAAAAAATGATCCAAGGAATATAATACATAATTTATTGCATGCTCTTTTACTGTCGTCATACCCTATAATATCGTCCTTTTAAAAAAGTACTTCATAGTTCTCGAAACTATAATTTAACTCGATAAAGAGGCCGTATTACTTCAAGAAAATGTCTTAGATTTGAGAAACTCAGAAGATTGAATAACATTTATTTTTATACCCTTGGAGAGGGTATATTAAAATTGTCCGGATGTTTGTAACGCATAGAAGGAAGCATCTCCGACCACATAAAGTATATATATTCTTGATCAGCATGACGAGCTGAGTTGATATAGCCATGTCCGTCTGTCCGTCTGTCCGTCCGTCTGTCCGTCCGTCTGTCCGTCTGTTTCTATGCTATCTCCTCCGTCAGTTTTAAAGCTATCTTAACCAAACTTTGCACGAAGTCTTTTGGTACAAATACGCTGCACATTTGTCGGAACCGGTCGGATCGGATGACTATAGCATATAGCTCCCATAGGAACGATCGGTTGAAAAACTAGTTTTGGTGAGAAAAACTTTTTTGTTTTCAATGCTATCGCTCCCAACGCTCGTATTTATAAGTTTTTAATGATTTCACATAATTTCACCAAGCCGTGTCAAAATCGGACAACTATATAGTATAGCTGCCATACAAAAGTTAGGTCTGGAAAAAAGTCTTAGTGGGAAAATTTTTTTGTTTTCAATGTTATCGCTCTCAACGCTCGTATTTATAAGTTTTTAAAAATTTTACATAATTTTATTAAGCCTTGTCGAAATCGGACCACTATATAGTATAGCTGCCATACAAACTGTCAGGCATATATCAAGCTCCAAGGGTATATAAACTTCTGTCGAGCCGAAGTTAGCTGGCCTCTATTTTTTTTTTTTATTAAAACTCGAGTTCTTCTTATCATTATTTCAATGTAAATAATTTATGACTCAATTTTAAAATTTTTAAAATTAAAAAAAAAAAAAAATTTAATTAATTTTTTAAAATTAACATTGAAATTTAAATTAAAAAAAATGTTTATTTTTGTTTATTAATTTCTTTTGTTTATACACAAATTTATAAAAATAATTCCAAAAGTAATACTTAATTATTTTGTATATTATTAATTATTGCCTGTCAGGTTGGCACAATCGACCACTGTGCGTTGGGAGCGATAACATTGAAAACAAAAAAAGTTTTTCTCACTAAAACAAGTTTTTCAACCGATCGTTCCTATGACAGCTATATGCTATAGTCATCAGATCCGGCTGGTTCCGACAAATGTGCAGCGTATTTATACCAAAAGACTTCGTGCAAAGTTTGGTTAAGATAGCTTTAAAACTGACCGAGGAGATAGCATAGAAACAGACGGACAGACGGACGGACGGTCGGACGGACGGTCGGACGGACAGACGGACATGGCTATATCAACTCAGCTCGTCATGCTGATCAAGAGTATATATACTTTATGTGGTCGGAGATGCTTCCTTCTATGCGTTACAAACATCAGGACAATTTTAATATACCCTCTCCAAGGGTATAAAAATTTACTTGATCTTGACTTTCGGATTAAAATTTCAAGTAGGAGTATTATTAGTAGATTCTACTTGAACAAAGTACAAAATTATTGAAACAATCCCAAATGGCTTGTATCAATCCGCAAATGCTCATTTTAAGTACGGAATTGCACCATCAAAAAGAATGAGCGAATTGAAACCGAGAGTCAGTTCGCAACTGTGAAGGAAAAGCTCTCTCTGAGGCTAAATGGGTACTGGGTACATGTAACATTTAGAGCGCCATCTGAAATTAAACTCTAAATTCTACACCCGCTGTCGCCAAAGGGCGTTGCTTCACCTATTACTTCCCACATTCTACTTCAATTTTAAAGCACCATATCGCTTTTATCACTTCTGTTGCTAGATATTATTGATTTCAACCAGCTTTTTTTTATCTCCCTCGAACAATTTTTGGATTTTTATTTCTTCTCACCTTTATCATCCATTTTTTCTTAACGTAATATAAAAATCTTTAAAGTAGAGCATGACTTTCCTTGGGGAGGTTCAATATTTTGGCTTACAGGCCTGTGAACATTTTGGACTTGAATTTGTCTGATGCTCGGTCTTTGCCATGGCTTTGTTCTAATTTTTTGTGCACAAGACTTAAATTGAAATAAACGCCCACTGGTCGTTTTTTCATACAGCCGTTCGCTGACTTGTGCCCCAAACTGTGGAATATCTATTCTTATTCTATGTTATAGTAGGGCGTGGCCGAATTTCTTTCTAGATTCAACAACTGTTTTAAGCATGGCTGCAAACTTCTAAAATTTGTCAGAAGGTTCGGTCAGGGGGTTCGATCTCGAAATTTGGGTTTTGTCGAGTCGTGTGCACAGATAAGACAAATATTAAAAAATGTTGCCTTAATCCTGAGTGCGGCTAGTCGCTCTTCAACTGGTGTGGAGCTGATGACAGAGCGACAAAGTCTTTCACTCACTACAAAGTCGCAATAAAACTCGTGCTTTGAAGCATGCCCCCTGTTGTAGATCTCCAAGGCTGCATTTGTTGTTGATGGAGTTATCAATTACACAGGAAGATTTTTGTCGGTAAACTCAACCAATTTGATGGTTCAAATGCTCCAAACCATAGTAGTAGGTTGAACTAACCGTCAGGTCATAATGATTACGGTTGCTCAGTAAGTTTCAACTAGAAATGACGGTAATTAGTGCTCCGACCAACAAAATATGTAATTTTCCATTAATCACAGTAAACTCATATGTGTACCACTGCAGCAGTAGAAATGCCACAACAAACAATACAAATGCCACACACAACAGTGCATATAACACGGTACTATCTCTGAAACACATCAAATTATTAATTAATAATTTCATAAAAATTTTTTACTCCGGGGTGACTCAAATTCGGGGACCATGGATTGCAAAACGAGTTGTACGCCATTTTAACTGTGGAAACGCGTCATAAATCTTACTTGTGTGGTTTCTGCCTACCAATAAATTCTTGCACATCGCATAAATGAGACCACTTGTTATTCCAAGTTCGAATTCGTACAAATTGTTATTTAAATTATACAACAAAAGTTTGCGCAGTAATTGTACTATTTTTATGGTAACTTTGTAATCCAAAAAATACAAACAAAATATGTTTACTACTGTTACGTGCGTGGTACTATTTGAATGGTAGAATGTTACTGCAAGCCGCAGTTTTAAAAACAACAACAAAAATCAAACACGAAAATTACGCTAGATTTACTATTTGTAGCGGTAGTTTTACCAAAAATATAGTAAACAAATAAAGAACAAACAAACAAAGAATAAACCAATTTCACAGAGGAATTTACTGTAAGAATTGGTAGATTCAACGAACGAAAATCTCTTCTGTGTAGAGCCCCTGGTTAATCCATCGCATTTTTCGATGAATATTCACCAACTGAAGATCAGCATCACCTCTGTTGAGAGTGCGCACATTCCAGGTGCATATCCTTAAATCGTGGTCCTTAAAACGTTTGCGGGGGTCGTCGTCAGAGGGGCTCCGTATCCGAGTCATGGTCGGTACCGACATACCAACCCTATATATATATTGTACCCAATAGGGAAGGCGTTTTAAGTGGTCGGAAATGTGTGCTCAATTGATGCGTTTGGGACCAACATTAAAGCAATAACGGCCAAACTGTTAACAAAGGCAGACTACTATTTGGTTACGTTGAGGACTCATGCCCTTGAGTATCAGCACTTCTTTAAAGTCCTATTTGTAGAACAAATTAAAAGGCAAGATAATAAATTTTTAGGAGGAGGACACACTACCACCACACAGAAAAGATTTTCGTTGGTTGAATCTACCAATTCTTACAGTAAATTTTACTGTAAAATATTGTTACATGTAATTTGTTCTTCTTTTGTTAACAATTTCTTTGGTAAATTTACCCCTTCAAATAGTAAATCTAGCGTAATTTCCGTGTTTGTTTTTTGTTGTTGTTTTTGAAACTGCGGCTTTCAGTAAAATTTTACCATAGAACTAGTACCACGCACGTAACAGCAGTAAATATATTTTGTTGTTATTTTTTAGTTTACTGGGTCGTTAGTAAAAGTTGGTAATTAAAAGTGGTCTAATCTATGCGATGTGCAAGAATTTATTGGTTAGCAGATTCAATACAAGTAAGATTTATGACGCGTTGCCACATGCGCGAGCGCAGCCGAGCCAGTTAAGATGTCGTCCATTTCGTGTTGCAGTCAAAGGGCCCTGAGTTCGAGTCACCCCGGAGTAAGAAAAGTTTTTATGAAAATATTAACTAACGAGAGCATAAGTTAAAGTCGGCTCGAACCGACTTCGATATACCCGTTACTCATGAAAAACATGTTTAACAGTGTTCCTGCGTTCCTTAGGGTAACCATCAGAAAAGTATGCAACATTTTTTTAGGGTGGGTAGCGGGGGGGCTCGGTTCACTTATTTGCTTATAGCTTGAGAACCGTTCATCCGATCTTCATCATTTCTTTGGCAAATCGATTCATTTTGCGAATTACTAACTATCTCTAGAAGAAACAAATCGGCTATCTTTAAAAATGTAGGAGATATAACGTTTTTTCCAAATTGCGGGGGCGGGAGGGGGCGTGGCCAAAATTTGAAACAAACTTGATCTGCGTGCAGAAAAAAGAAGCATTTGTCCCATACATGTCAAACCTCTATCTCTTACCATCTCTGAGATCTAGGTGTTCATACAGACAGACGGACAGACGGACAGACGGACGGACGGACAGACGGACATAGCTATATCGACTCGGCTGTTGATGCTGATCAAGAATATATATACTTTATATGGTCGGAAATGATTCCTTCTGCCTGTTACATACATTTGCACGACTTTAGTATACCCTTTTTACTCTACGAGTAACGGGTATAAAAATAGAGGCAAGCTATCTTCGGCTCGACCGAAATTTATATACCCTTGGAGCTTGATATATGCCTGACAGTTTGTATGGCAGCTTTACTATATAGTGGTCCGATTTCGACAAGTCTTAGTGAAATTATGTGAGTTCATTAAAAACTTATAAATAAGTATAAATCAGGGACCGTAACAGTTATAATTTTTATTTTAAAAGTCCTCAAAATAACTGTTATTTTGTGATTTTTATTAAAAAAGTCAGAAATTAACAGTTATTTTGTGATTTTTTATTAAAAAAGTCCGAAATTAACAGTTATTCAGAGACTTATATATTTTCAGTCACACAATAACAGTTATTCAGAGACTTATATTTTTTCAGTCACACAATAACAGTTATTCAGAGACTTATTTTTTCAGTCACACAATAAAAGTCTTTTGCTTACACCGCAGTAAAGGAACCATTGACGAACAAAAGACAAAGATATTCTTAATCAGCTCGACAAAAGTAATCAAACAAGCCAAAGAAGATGATTCTTCTTCTTCTTTATTGGCCATCACAACCGTTTGACGGTCTGGGCCTCTGCGATTAACGATCTCCATTCGCTTCTGTTCTGTGCGAGCTGGAACCAGTTGGTCACACCAAACTTGGCAATGTCTTCCCGCACCTGGTCTTCCCATCCTAGTGGTGGTCTTCCCTTCTTGCCGACTCAATAGTCAGCCGCCTTCGATTTATACGCCTTTTTCGCTGGAGCTTCTTCCTTCATCCTGGCGACATGTCCTAGCCAGCGCAGCCGCGCTTAGACTTAAGGCAAAATATTTTAATATTAGGCTTATATGTGCTCACGCGCCAACAGAAGACAAGAAAGACCCGATCCGAACCATTTGATACCAAAAGAGGTTTTAGGCAGGGCGATTCCTTATCGTGTGACTTCTTTAATCTACCGATGATATACTGCGCCGGTGCCAACATGCCAACAGAACCAGCGGGGGCGCTTGGTTTACTTTTTTGCTCATAACTTGAGAACCGTTCATCTGATCTTTATCATTTCTTCGGCATATCGATTCATTTTGCTAATTACTAACTATCTCTAGAGGGTACGAATCGTCTATCTTCAAAACTGTAGGAGATATAACGTTTTTTCCAAAATGCGGGGGCGGGAGGGGGCGTGGCCAAAATTTGAAACAAACCTGATCTGCGTGCAGATAAAAGAAGCATTTGTCCCATACATGGCAAACCTCTATCTCCTACCATCTCTGAAATCTAGGTGTTCATACAGACGAACGGACAGACGGACATGTCTATATCGACTCGGCTGTTGATGCTCATCATACTTTATATGGTCGGAAATGATTCCCTCTGCCTGTTACATACATTTGCACGACTTTAGTATACCCTTTTTACTCTACGAGTAACGGGTATAAATAGGCCTTTACAAGTCGCTTATTATCCCAGTCCTGCAATATGGCGCAGAAGCATGGATAATGGCGATGATTTCCTTATTCAAAAAAATGACGAGCTGTATGAGCTCTATGAGGAAAACTGTCTGGTCAAGCGCATAAAGCAACAGCGGCTGCGCTGGCTAGGACATGTCGCCAGGATGAAGGAAGAAGCTCCAGCGAAAAAGGCGTATAAATCGAAGGCGGCTGACTATTGAGTCGGCAAGAAGGGAAGACCACCACTAGGATGGGAAGACCAGGTGCGGGAAGACATTGCCAAGTTTGGTGTGACCAACTGGTTCCAGCTCGCACAGAACAGAAGCGAATGGAGATCGTTAATCGCAGAGGCCCAGATCGTCAAACGGTTGTGATGGCCAATAAAGAAGAAGAAGAATCATCTTCTTTGGCTTGTTTGATTACTCTTGTCGAGCTGATTAAGAATATCTTTGTCTTTTGTTCGTCAATGGTTCCTTTACTGCGGTATAAGCAAAAGACTTTTATTGTGTGAATGAAAAAATAAAAGTCTCTGAATAACTGTTATTGTGTGACTGAAAAAATATGTCTCTGAATAACTGTTAATTTCGGACAAAATAACTGTTAATTTCGGACTTTTTTAATAAAAATCACAAAATAACAGTTATTTTGAGGACTTTTAAAATAAAAGTTATAACTGTTACGGTCCCTGGTATAAATACGTAGCTGCCATACAAAAGGTAGGTCTGAAAAAAAGTCTTAGTGAGAAAAATTTTTTTGTTTTCAATGTTATCGCTCCCAACGCTTGTATTTATAAGTTTTCAATGATTTTACATAATCTCAACAAGATTTGTCGAAATAGCTGCCATACAAACTGTCAGCCATATATCAAGCTCCAAGGGTATATAAACTTCGGTCGAGCCGAATCATTACGTTATGTGTTTTGGCACTTTTACTGTAGCTGACGGTTGGTTCAACCCATGTCTATAGGTTGAATTTACCGACAAAATTTTTTTGGTGCAAAGACATTAGAATTTGAAGAGGAGTAACGCCATACGATTTTTTGCACACGATTTTTTGGGGCTGGCTTTTCATCTGGCTTTTGGCTCTCTTGAAATTTTGTCCAGAAGCTAGAGAGAGTGAGTCCTCTAGAGCCAGCCGATTTTTTGTACGCATACAGTGACAGCCGATGACTGTAAGTGTGCACACGTATTCTCAAGAATTACTCACACAAGCAAGTGCATTCTATATTTAGATTTTTACGCTCTTAACTAAGTGTGAGCGGAGAGAGCGCGATTTTCGTCGCCAGAGATTATATTGGTCTTTGCTACGACCGACCAACACCATCTACTTTTTTCCAAGCTGTTATTAATTTAAAGATATAATTAAAATCTTTTTGTTTTACTTTCTTTACTGGGACTTGAACCTCGGACCACCTAAAACAGAGGAAAGACGGCACCTTAACCCACTCCACTATTATCAGTAAGCAATACGTCGCTTCGAAACCATACTTCAAAATATTCGCATAACATTTTATTGGCATTTTGACGCTCAGAGAGCAACAGAAGCCGTGCTCGAGAGGACTTGGCATTCGCTTACAAAACGTGGAGGCCGTGGATCAAGTCCTCGTTGGTTATAGTTAAGATTTCTTTTTATTTAAAGTTATTTTTGTTTTCAATGCCATCTTATTTGTTTTTGGGGAGTTTTTACATTGTCCGTATTTCGTAAAATCCTTAAATCGAGTTTTTCGTTAATAACGCACGAAAATTCTACGTCGAGATGTATTGTCTTATTGAATTTGAGCAAATATAAATTGAAGCCGATTTCAGTCTCTAAAATTCGTGCAAGATTTCTCAGGGTGTTTTTGATTTCTCTATTTTTTATCCAATATAAATGCCATTTAAATTAAAGTTTTGATTTTAAGCAAGGACTTTACAAGACTTTAGAAACTTTGGCACAGCCGAAGTTAGCGTGGCCTTCTCATTAATAAATTTAAAATTCAAGCAGAAAATTCTGAACTCACCCTTTGTCTTCAAGACATCTAGCACTTTGCCCAGTATCATGCTAAATATCAACATAGGAAGATATGGAAGGGCACTCAGGGATGCATTGCTGGTCACGTTAAACTTAAGCACTTGCTTCATATAGAATGGAATCTCGATGAGAAACATATACCAGCCAAAGTTGCTGCACAAGTGCGCTACTAAAATGGCCCAAAACGGCCCTGACTTAAAGATCTTACCCCACGGCACAGGAGGATGTTTCTCCTCTCCGATTCCGTGGCCCAGCGAGCTGTTGATCACATTCCGCTCCTCTTGGCTAATAAAGCGCTGTTTATTGGGACTGTCTTCTATAAGGAATATCCACAAAACACACCAAATCAGACTCAACGCACCCATGGCATAGAAAACAAATTCCCAGCCCCACTGTGAGGCCACAATACCTGTCATCAGTATAGAGATGGCAGTCCCTGCAGCGATGCCCACATAAATAATGGTGGAAATTACGAATCGCTCGTTCACTGGGGCCCAGGCGGCGATCATTACATGCATGGCTGGAAAGGAGGCCCCTCCACTGATTCCCTCGAGTATGCGCATCAGCATAAGGCCACCATAATGTATCTTGGTCATCACAGGAGTAAGTAGAGTGCACACAATATTGCTCACCACCGAAAATAACATGACCCATTTGGCCGAGTGATTCTCAGCCAAATGGGCGAGAGGGATCTGTGAGACGAGATAGCCCCAGAAGTAACAACTAAGCAGCATGCCCTGCAACTGTTCGCTCCACGTAAAGTGGCCATCCTGTTAAAAACTGTACGGAGTAATCCTTGCAGAAGCTACAACTTTGGAAAACACTGACCTCAACTGCAGATTTACCGGCACCGTCGGGTGGCTCACACTCTTTAGGTTGATCTTGCATATCAATGCCCTTTTCCTCATGGGTGGCAGTGTGATTCACCATGGCTACAATGGCAACACTGAGATTCACTTTCAGTCCATAAACTATGGCCAATCCTAGGGAACCCAGCAAAGCGAAAATATACCGTGCTGGAATACATTCTGGGAGGATGCAATGGCTTAAGTGACAGCGACATAAAAAGTATCTTAACTTACTCCCCAATATGTTGCCCCTCGCTGTTCTCTCTTCTATCATATTTTTAGGGTTCATATCAAACATTTTCTCTTTTCGAACAGAAGCTTAAAACGTTACTTTGTTTTAGGGGGCAGGAATATCATACCTCTGAAAAAAAGTTCATAAACTGTTCAGATGGGTTTAAGAACATATGGATTTTTTCATATCAACTTAAGTATGTGGGTCATTGTTATACTCTGTACCGAAGGTACATAGAGTATATTAAGTTTGTGCAAAAGTATGTAACAGGGAGAAGGAATCATTTCCGACTATATAAAGTATATATATTCTTGATCAGCATCAACAGCCGAGTCGATATAGCCATGTCCGTCTGTCCGTCTGTCCGTCTGTCTGTCCGTCTGTCCGTCTGTCCGTCCGTCTGTCCGTCCGTCCGTATGAACAAACAGATCTCGGAGATGGTAAGAGATAGAGGTTTGACATGTATGGGACAAATGTTTCTTATAGCTGCAGGCAGATCAAGTTTATTTTCAATTTTTGCCACGCCCCCTCCCGCCCCCGCTATTCGGAAAAAACGTTATATCTCCTACAGTTTTGAAGATAGACGTTTCGTACCTTCTAGAGATAGTTAGTAATTAGGAAAATGTATCGATTTGCCGAAGAAATGATAAAGATCGGATCAGCGGTTCTCAAGTTATGAGCAAAAAAGTACTTCGCCCTTGCCCCACCCCCTCCCACCATTTCACAACTAACACCACACAATCTTAGAGAGAGAGAGCGAGAGAGAAAGGGTGAGAGAGAGAGAAAAAGAGAGAGAGACTTTGAGATGAGCGCAGCACCAGCATTGCATTCAGCTTCTACTCCTGGTACAGAGTATGTTATAGTCGGGCTTGACCGACTTTCTCACTTGTTTTTCAAATAGAACGGTCTCAAAGTTCAACATATTTTGTTTCAATAAACAAAAAAACCGAAATTAAATCTGGACACTCCCACCGAAACGTGATTTGCGTTTTTGCAAAAAAAATTAAATTAAATTTATAAACAATTTCAAAAATCGTCAAAATCGAACAAATGGATAAAAGGGTTTTTTAAAATCGTGATATCTAAGGTTTGGTTTATCGGACAGGTCTCAAGTTGATATTGGTGGAAAGTATTTTACTGTATCTACTCAAATTATAATTTTATTATTTTTAAAATTATTTATAAATATTAAGTAACTGTTGCAAATTTTATACATAATTTTTTCCCAGTGTTAACCATCATGTTAAAGCTTCTACGGATATACAATTTATTGCCCTAAATACAACTTAAATTATGGTGTTTTCAATAAAATGGAGCCTTTTATAGTTTAACAGATATTAATTTATGAACTTATAAACAAATAAAAATATACCCTTAAGTAAAGCTTTGCCACCAGTCAACTTTAAAGCTTTTTGATTGAAACTTGGCCGCACGCATACGCATTAGAAAAGTAGACTACGTATACGCACTAGACTGGCCCTTAAAAACAGATTTCAAAATACCAGGCGGAAAAAGTTTAGTTTTGGTCCCAATAGATATGAAAACAAGTGAGAAAGTCGGTCAAGCCCGACTATGTCATACTCTGTACCAAGAGCAGGAGCTGAATGCAACGTTTCTGCTGCGCTCATCTCTAAGTTTCTCTCTCTCTCCCTCTCTCTTTCACTCACACGTTGTTGAATAAAAATGCGGTGTTGGTTGTGAGCGCGTGGGAGGGGGTGGGGGAGGCGGGAATTTATTTTTGGTCATAACTTGAGAACCGCTCATCCGATCTTTATCATTTCTTCGGCAAAATTATAAATTTTGCTAAATACTAACTATCTCTAAAAGGTACGAATCATCTATCTTCAAAACTGTAGGAGATATAACGTTTTTTCCAAATTGCGGGGGCGGGAGGGGGCGTGGCCAAAATTGAAAATAAACTTGATCTGCCTGCAGCTTCAAGAAGCATTTGTCCCATACATGTCAAACCTCTATCTCTTACCATCTCCGAGATCTGTTTGTTCATACGGACGGACGGACAGACGGACAGACGGACAGACAGACGGACAGACGGACAGACGGACATGGCTATATCGACTCGGCTGTTGATGCTGATCAAGAATATATATACTTTATAGGGTCGGAAATGATTCCTTCTTCCTGTTACATACTTTTGCACAAACTTAATATACTCTGTGTACCTTTGGTACAGAGTATAAAAAGTTTGGCAGCGATCGGACTTTATTTAGTGGACGCGCGCTCGCCCTCAAAATGGAAAATTTGAAATATATTTAAAATAAGGGGGATGAGTTTCCAATTTAATCTCTAAATATTGGAAAAAAAATTTTATGTGTTTTTATATCCTTTAAGAGGAATACCATAGCAACATTTTACATATTTTTGTTGGATATTTCGAGCGTAAACTTGGTCTGAATCTAATCAAATCGGCCAATTTTTCAAAATTTTTTTTTTTCTGAGATGAGTTTCGGATTTAATCTCTAAAAATTTTCAAATTTTTCTCTTTAAATACCTTTAGCGGAGTATCATAGAAACATTTTGAATATTAATGTTAGATATTTTGAGAATAAATTTGGTAAGAATCATATCTAAGAGCACATTTTTCTAATTTTTTATGATTTTTTTATGGTTTTTGTTTGTAAGATAAAATAATATATACGAGACACGTTTAAAATCTGCAACATTTACAGTTAAAATGTTGCTATGATAATCTCCTAAAAGAATATAAGGAGAAATAACACATAAAATTTTTCTATTCAAAATTTTAGAGATCAAACCCGAAACTCACCCCATATATTGCGTATATATTTCAAATATTCGATTTTGAGGGCAAGTGCGCTTCCATCAACTGAAGTCCGATCGCTGCCAAACTTTTTATTATATCTATTGGGACCAAAACGATACTTTTTCCGCCCGGGCAAGAGCAAAAATCAGAGTCTCGTATATATTAATTTATTATAAAAAAAGAAAAATTGGTGTTCTGATATGATTTTGACCAAGTTTATGCTCAAAATATCCAACAAAAATATGTAAAATGTTGCTATGGTATTCCCCTTAAAGCATTTAATAAAAAAAACCACTTAAAATTTTTTTTTTAATTTTAGAGATTTAATCCGAATCTCATCCCATATATTGGCAGTATATTTAAAATTTTTGGTTTTTGGGCGAGAGCGCGTCCACTAAATGAAGTCCGATCGCTGCTAAACTTTTTTTCATATCTGGAACCAAATGAAATCTTTTTCCGCCCGGTATTTTGAAATCAAAAAAAAAAAGTTAATATAAGGGCCAGTCTAGTACGCACACTACGCTTCACAAAAAACTGAGTATGCTTAGTACGTAGACGCAAAAGCTGAAATACTTATAAGAACGCTGAAGCACTGGGAAAAGTACGCATTATGTACGTACTTCAACTGAGCAGTAGGCATTTCCATTGTGCTTCATTTTTACTTACTTACCACACTCCGTAATGTGGTTAATATTTGTTTTCTTTCTGGATTAATCAGAATGGTCTTCATCAGTTCCCAAAATAATGGAGAGTTCTTAAAATTAGAAAAGCTTTCTTAAAAAATACATTCTTTACATTTAAAATTTAGTTTGGTCTAAATTGAAAATTTATACGGACATTGGAAATGTTTTCTTCTGCCTGCTACATAAATTTGCTCGAACTTAGAATACCCTTTTCACTTTGCGAGTAACGGGTAAAAATATTCACTCATACACACGACTTAAAGGGAATTCCTAAGCCCAAAGTCAAGCTAAATGTCCTGCCTAGCCCAACACGGCAAACTTTGAAGCACATTTAATGCCGCATATAATAAAACAATACAGAAAAAGAGAAAATGTTTTTGTTTTCAGCACCAAACACCTTTTGCGGCCGCCTGGGTGGGACTAGGGCTCTGGCTAGGTCGCCCCATTTCCTGGGTTTTGTTTGCCTTACAACAATCGAATTTACGTCTTTTTTATGAGGCTTTATGTGGACTCCGCACACACAAACAATCATAAAACGTCAGCGTGGGCTCAGTCATTGCACTTTACGCCCCGCATTCGCCGCTTCCCCACAAGCTTTGTGCCATTCGCCTTTCGGCTAGACTCTTCCGGCCTTTGAGTATTTTAGTGCAAACGAAATGCACAGCTCACAAAGTTCAAAGCTAAAATGGCGGTTAAAGAGTTGTGCCACTCTTTCAAGCACCATCCGAAAGCCAAATCAATTGTAAAGAAGGTCAGCAGCGACTACTCACCAGGCCTGCAAAAAGATATTTAAATGAATTTGTCTCGCACAAATTGCTGCCATTTGCCCATCGCCGCCGCCACTTGGGCTATGTGTCGTGCCAAATGCCGTTCCTCGCTCGCATTAGATATAAAAGGCTAAAATAAAAGATACATTTACACAAACACAAGAGCCGGGAATGGGGAACGAAAAGCCGAGTGCTCTGCTTTGTGTAGATAAAAACTGGCGTCAAGAAAATTATCATGTTCATGGCTTTGGGCGGCTGCTGCTGTAGCTGGTGTCCCCCACTTTGTGACTTAGCCGCCCACCAATTTGTGGCTGTTGTTGCTGCTATTCGAAAAGCATTTCGAAAGGCCAAAGTCTGGGTGAATTGTGAGGCTTGTTTGGCTGGTCGGGTGTTCCTGAAATCAGAAGTTGAAATAATGCCTCAAACGAATTCCAGGAATTTAAAGTACAATTTGGACAAAGATTTTGGGCATACTATCGTATAAGGGGGTTAATGAGTTGAAAGATAGTCGGATATTCAGAATGGACTTTTGTAAATTCACTTGAGACGAATGCGCTTTAATGCATAATAAGCGGGTTTATTGCAGCATTATCGCGAGAATAAAACGGCGGATGTGTGACCACCATCGCCAGTGATTATTAGAAAGCAGAGGAAAAATACATAAAGAAAATGGATGTATGGCTATTTCCACAAAAAGGTCTACCATGACCAAACAAAATATTGTTAATAATACGTAAGACACGTAAGAGAATGGCCTCTGGAAACAAATATATTCCACAAATATTGGAAATTTATATTCCGGAAAGTCTCAGAGAGGAAGAATTAAATAATTTGTTTACGCGGCTTTCGAAGGGGCCTTGGAAGGCAAATGGTCAATTTAGAAAAATCGTGGATACCACATTATATTTTTTTCATCCGTATCAAAAGGAGTCCGGTGTATTTCAGCACTCTCGCGGTTAATTTATTAGTTTTAGACACTGATTTGCGGAACATAAAAATTTGATCTAATATTATTTGTTTTCGATCCCAAGTTGTGTGCTGCAGACGAATTTGTTTCATGTTTTTTTTTTTTGCATATTTCATTTTTGTTTTGTTGTTGTTTTCGCAATGCATTTGCTTTTGGGCTTTTGTTAATATGCTGGTTTTTGGTCTTTTGCCTAATGATTTTTGCACATTACACTGTTGTTTTTGTGTTGCTGCCGAAGAGACGCCTTTTTGGCGGCAACCGTTCTATGTGAATTATGTGGCCAATATACATACACGCAGCACTTTGTCTGTTTACCGCTTCAAGCGGTACTCCATACATTAACAATAGATCTGAGATAATGGTGTTCATCCTGACGGACGGCCATACGGACATAGCTGTATGCTGTTCAAGAATATATAGTAAATATATACGTTAAATGGTCGAAAAAGATTCTTTCAGTCTGTTACATACATTTGCACGACTCTAGTATACCATTTTTTCCCTACGAGTAAAAAAGACCAAAATCGTTCCAATTTTAATGTACCAAAGTGAAATGAATTCAAATTTGAAAAGTGGAAGAAAGTGCTTTGCGGAACATTCACACGCATACCGCCGGGACTCTGCAAGTGCGTGTCCTGCCTAAAAGGGTATTACGTATGTATTAGTCTTTTATATATGTTTGTGAATGGGCAAATGTGCGAGATGGCAATCATTAAAATGGCCTTTTGCCTAATTTCTATGACTTGCTTAATTATCACAGCCGCAAACACACACACAAATATACTCAGTTCCCTGGTGACCTACTCGGTTAGGCCAAAAAAGTCATTAGGCGTCTAATAATTGAACATTTGACCCGGTTTTGTTATTATTTAATTGCATTACGAGCGGCGCTTATAAGTGGGCAATATTAAGTATATTTTATGCGCAGATTCTGGTCAATGACCCACTCGTAGATTTTCTTCTCTTTTAAGCTCTTTGTTTGACTATGCAGACAAAGGATGGAACGCAGTGTGCCGCGTTTTTAATTACTTTTATCACTCAGAGAAAAAGATACAAATGCAAAAGCATTACAATATCATTCTTAATGAGAATATGGCGAAAAAATAAGCTCCACTGAATCGGTGTAATTAAAGTGTACTTTATAAGCATTTGTTTAAATATAAGTACATATATCAGCATGCTGAGTGCGAAACGCCATAAAAGCTCTCTCGATTGTAATCAGCCGCCTTTTTTCTGTTCCCTCTGATGTGGCAATGCGCATTGTAATCATATAGTTCCCTTTTTTATAAAGTGAACTAAAACTAATTACAATGTTGGAGGAAAATGATTAAAGTTTTGCGCTTTCCCTTCCCCGAGGCCAGCGAGACCAGCGCCAAATTAAAAAAAATGTAGCGGCATCTCTTTCTCAGCCCATGGAGAGCAAAAGCAATCAAAATTACGCCACAAATCTGACGGCGTTAAGAATTATCTTTGTTGTAAAATCCTTAAATGGGCTTAAAAGTGCTGCCTAGAAACATATGTTGTATTAAAATCTTAAACTGAACTGAAATAGCTCTACGTGCATATAGTTTGCCGGAACTCAAAAGAACTTTGTGGCGTGGAGTCTTAAACGGAGTGGAGACGTGTTAAAATGTTTTCCTCAAGACGGTTGCCGAAGCAAATGTAAATGTTGGCTATACAGCTCCTACAACGGGGCCAATCCAAGCTTCTCACGATCTCTTGGCGTGTGTGCTTTAAATTTTTCGCACAAGAGAAAGGGACCTACAGTTTAACGCCGGAACGGCAAAGTTTGAGAATTTGCTTTTTCTTACTTCACAGCTGGCGCCAATAGCAGGTGAAGGTGACCGTATGTGTAAAAGCTATTTTCTAAAGAAAGAAAAAATCTTTTATTATTAGATGTTCAGAGGCGGGATCGAACCCACGACCTCCCGCCCAGCAGTCCAGCACACTAACCACTGGGCCACATACGGCCGAAGTGTTACCGCAATATATCGGATATGATAATTGGTTCTTATCGTCCTTATTAGACGATAAGGGTTATTCCGATATGATATTTTGTATGCCGATGTAGGCGATTAAAATTTATATTAATAGGTACAAAGGTCCTCAACTTCAGATTTTGGGAGTCCCCGAGGAAAAGCAAGTATGAGGAAGTGCTATACGCGACCTGCTCTACAGCATACGCTATGCCAATACCCAGGTTATTTCGCACTGTAGCACTGCGTAATTATCCGAAATTTTATAAAAAACTTGGCTATATAGCCATGTATGCTTTTTCATGACTAAAAACAAAAACTATTGTTTCATACGTAAATAAGTTGATCAGATATGGCCGAAAAGTTCCCTAGTTGCCTAAACTTATATCAAATTATTTGCCTGTGGAACCTTAGCTCAATGTTAATGGTTAGAGCGGATTGTGGATTGAAAAATCGAGGTCTTAACATTTAAAATCCGTACAGTAATACGGCGCTATTGCAGTGGGTGTGCGAATTTAAACAGAACCGTCGGTTTCTGCGTGCTTTAAAAATTTTAACCACCTTCCACAACTTTTAAAATTAAAAAAAACGAGAAGGCCAAGCTAACTTCGTCTTTGCCGAAGTTTTAAAACCCTTGCAAATGTTTTAATACGACAGAGTTTACGAACGTCAGCATTAAAACAAACCATTTTTCTGATAATACCCACTTTTTGACCTATAGTTCCTATGGCAGCTATAAGATATAGTCATCCGATTTTGACAAAAACTTAAATCTGGTAAAAGCGTATAAAACTAATTGCGTAGCGGAAGGCGTTTACATAAAAACAAAAAGTTTTCTCACAAAACCATTTTCGACCGATAGTTCCAAGAGCTAAAGATATAGTCATCCGATTTTGACAAAAACTTCCAAATCTGAGTAAAGCGTATACAATAAAATTGCCGAAGCGGAAGGCGTTTACATTAAAAACAAAAAAGTTTTCTACAAAAACCCACTTTCAACCGATAGTTCAGGTATGATATGTTATCGATCGGTCGGTTCCGACATAGCAGTGTGCAGTAAAAAGAGACTCTGTGCAAAGTTTCAGCCGATAGCTTTAAAACGAGAGACTAGTTAGCGTAGAAACACAGACGGACAGACGACAGACAACCAGAGCGGACGGACAAAGCTAATCGATCAGCGGCGACAAGAAAGTAGGTGGAGAAATCGCTTGCAAACTTACCCTTGCAAGGGTATAAAAAATTGAGATATTGTATTTATGAACGACAGTAGGGCAAGTAGTAGACAAAACTCCGCGAAAATTTGTAGGTAACGGCTTGCTTTTTAAAAATTGGAAAAATTATTCAGCGGACGGACAAGCCAGCTTTGCCCAAAAACAATGCGGTATTTTTTATGGGTAGATGAACCGAAAAAAGGTTGTGAAAAATGCAGGATTGGTACTAGGGTACTAGAAGTATAAAAAAAAAATCGCAAAATTGCTTTCTTTTGATGTACTTTAAAACTGCATACTTAAACATTTTTTTAACGGTTATAATTTTGTGTGAAAAAAATTAAAAAAAAATTATTTTTTGAAATTTATCATAAAAATTATTTTTAATTATTAAAATTAATTTAAATAATAAAAAATTAAAATAATTATTTAATTAAAATTTTTTTATAAAAACTAAACCATAACTCTTATATTCAATTTTTATTTTAAAATTTGAAAATAAGAATTATTCATTCAATTCCATTCAATTGATTTATATAATGTATGTACAAGTGCATGCACAAATGGGTCATTCTTTTACAAACCGTACGGTTTAAAAAGTCACCAATTTTGATTGAAATAAAAAAAAAACCGAAAATAGATTTCATCATGCTTACCAAAACGTAATTTGTAATTTTATATATTATTATAATAATTTATTTGTAATAAAAATAAAACAAACGAAAATGGATCACCCTTTATTTTTGTATATTTGATTGTATTTTGATATTAAGTTTTACTACATTTATTTAATTTCAGAAACATAATTTTTTTGACAGATTCTGCGGATAGGTTGCATCTTAAATCCGTTATTATTAGCTTCAGAGCCGAAAATGCCCTTTCCACAGGAACTTTGGTAGCAGGCACAGAATGCAGTACCTTATCCAGACGGTACAGGCTCGGATACATGAATTTTTTCTCTTCCCAATAGCTCATGATGTCCATGTTAAGATCTTTTGACTTTGGCGAATATCCATTAATTTCTGTTGTAGTCAAATTGAAGAATTCGCGGACGATTGCATCACGTTTACGACCCATCTCAATCAATTACAAAAACCAAAGCTTACAAACATTGCTGTGTTAACCACTCTTATTGACAAATCAAATTCTGAAAATAGATTTTTTCCCGTTAATTAAGTGTACAGAGGTAGTTATTACACAAATATTTTTTAATATTAAAAAAAAAAATTCTTCTGTTCTTATAACAACAACAAATATTATTACAAGTTGCAATTAAGCTAATTTTTTTAAGTATTTAATTTTGACCGGACGTAGGTCTTCGGTTTGTAAAAGAATGACCCATATGTGCATGCACTTGTACATATGTACATCTATATATAAGGCTGTCAAAAAAGTCTTGCGGTATTTCCGCAAGCTTGTCTTTGCAATCGCGTAGTTTTAGTTGTATTCGTCGCATCGGTTCACGCTAGAGCTTTTTGGAAAGCTCTTTTCGCGTGTTTGATTTATTGTTGTTTGTTTTTAGTCGTTCGTGAGTTATAGCTGCGCAAACATTGAGCAAAATAAAGAGAAAATACGGCATATTTTACAGTACTACTACGATAAAGGCAAAAATGCATCTCATGCTGCCAATAAAATTTGTGCAGTTTATGGACCCGATACAGTTTCCATTTCCACCGCACAACGTTTTCGTTCTGGTGCAGAGGTGATCGAAGATGCGCCACGGTCCGTAAGGCCTGTCGTCGAAAATTGCGATAAAATCGCTGAATTGATCGAAAGAGACCGGCATAGTAGCAGCCGTAGCATCGGCCAAGAGCTGGGCATGAGTCATCAAACCGTTATAAACCATTTGAAGAAGCTTGGATTCAAAAAGAAGTTCGATGTATGGGTGCCACACGACTTGACGCAAAAAAACATTTTTGCCCGTATGGATGCATGCGAATCGCTTCTGAATCGCAACAAAATCGACCCGTTTTTGAAGCGGATGGTGACTGGCGATGAAAAGTGGGCCACTTACGACAACGTGAAGCGCGAAACGGTCGTGGTCGAAAAGCGGTGAAGCTGTCCAGACGGTGGCCAAGCCTGGATTGACGGCCAGGAAGGTTCTTCTGTGTGTTTGGTGGGATTGGCAGGGAATCATCCACTATGAGCTGCTCCCCTATGGCCAAACGCTCAATTCGGACCTGTATTGCCAACAACTGGACCGCTCGAATGCAGCACTCATGCAGAAGAGGCCATCTTTGATCAACAGAGGCCGAATTGCCTTCCATCAGAACAACGCCAGGCCATACACATCTTTGGTGACGCGCCAGAAGCTCCGGGAGCTCGGATGGGAGGTTCTTTTGCATCCACCTTATAGTCCGGATCTCGCACCAAGTGATTACCACCTATTTCTGTCCATGGCGAACGAGCTTGGTAGTCGGAAGTTGGCCACACGAGAGTCCTGTGAAAATTGGCTCTCCGAATTTTTTGCCAATAGGGAAGCGAGCTTCTATAAGAGGGGCATTATGAAGTTGGCATCTCGTTGGAAACTCGTCATCGAACCAAACACCAAGCACATTTCACTTAAATCGCATTATTATAACCAATTTTATGAACAATTGAAAATTTAATAAAAAATACCGCAAGACTTTTTTGACAACCTTATATACAGGCCTGTTCCGAATTCCGAAAACGAGTGGAATTGCCGCAAATCGAGTTGATTGCTGTTCCGAATTCCGCAAATCGACCAGAATTGTCGTTTTCAAAAGTTGTGCTGCAGAGTCAGCAGAATGAAAAGTAATTGCTATTAAAAGCATTAAAATAAATCGCAAAAAATTATAAACTTATCAATTTAATAATGTTGAACATTTTTTAAATCGATTAGCATCACTACTTAAAATGTTTACAGTTTAAGTGTATTTTAAAATAATTTTGTTATAAACATCAATAAAATATTGCGTGAAAAGCAAAACCGAGCGGTCGTTTTCAAACCGAGCTGTTCTGAATTCCACTTTACGTTTTAGTCGAATTCAATCGTCAATCGATAGCTGCTAGGGTTGCTTTATTTAAATTATTTTATTCGGTCAATTAAAAACTGTTTTAAATAAAAATAAATAAACTTAAAGTGTAAATAAGAGCTTTGTAAATTAAAATTATAGCGATGATGCCAACTCTGGCTGCTGTCGATATACACAAGCACGCGCGCAGGCCAGCCAGCCAGCTGTTTATGAAAGCGATTTCGAAACCGAGTTCGAAAAGTCAAAACGTAGCCAAATCGTTCGGAATTGGGAACAGCAAATAGTAAAACGTTCGTTTTCGTCTCGTTTTTACTTTTTGAAAACGTTTGGAATTCGCAACAGGCCTGATATTAAAATGTTCAACCTGACTAATTGACTGACTGACTGGTGACCGTCGCACAGCCTAAACCATAAAAGATAGGAAGATGAGATTTTCACAGTAGTTTTATCTTATGCTGAAAGTGAGTACTAAGAACGGATTTTGGAAAATTCTGTCTGGAAATGTGGAAAATTCGCGGAAAACTGTTGTATGAAACTTTTTTGTTTTTTATCCGATCAAGTTCAAACTCATTTTCAAAGATCTATATGAAAATTCAACAACTGCATACCAATCTGCCGGAAAATTCACCCCTCCTGGATGGAAAGTGGGTGGTCAAGTTTGAATGGGCGAAACTTTAGTTGCCAGCGATTAGCGCCAAACTCATTTTCAAAATTACACATAGCATAACTTAAAAAAAGTGACTTTCAAATATTGGAAAATCTATCCTCAAAGTCGGAAAATTCGCGGAAAACTGTTGTAAGAAACTTTTTTGCTTTTCATCCGATCAACTTCAAACTCATATTCAAAGATCTATATGAAAATTCAACAATAACTGTGTTCCAATTTTTCGGAAAATCCCACCAGGAAAAGTCGGAAAAGCGTCGGAAAAGTTTGTATGGTATACATTTTTTTTCATCCGATTGACTTAAAACTTGGTTTGCAAGCATAGTACGCAAAATATTCGACACGTGTTTTCCCAATTTTGGAAAACCCGCAAAAAAATGCAAAAAACTATTTTTTACCTGATAGGCTTGATACTCGGTTTGTGAAAATAGTAAGTGAAATAAATTGAGATGTGATTTTCCGATGTTGAAAATTTCACTCAACGGCCGTAAAATTCCTGGAAAACTCTGCACTTAAGAAACTACTTTTCTTCCGATTGACTTTGAAACTCGGTTTGTAGTGATGAAATACTAAATAATTAGTGATAGCATTTTCCGTTGTTGGAAATACCGTCGGGATGCCCACTGGGAAGTTGGAGAATTGTGGGCGGGATGTGGTTGGTAAGTGGGTGGGAAGTGAGAGGGATGTTGGTGATAAGTGGGTGGGATGTGGGCGAAAAGTGGGAGGGATGTGGGTGGATGGGGTGTGGGTAGAATGTGGGTGGGAAGTGGGCGGGAAGTAAGCTGGAAGTGGGAGGGATGAGGGCGGGATTTGGGTGGGATATGGGTGGGAGGTGTGTGGGATGTGGGCGGGAGGTGGGTGGGATGTGGGCGGAAAGTAGGTGGGAAGTGGGCGGGAAGTGGGTGCGATGTGGGTGAGAGTGGGTTGGATCTAGGCGGGAATTGGGTGATGAGTGGGTGGGATGTAGGCGAGAAGTGGGTGTATAGTAGGTGGGAAACGGGTGGACGTTGTGTAAGAAGGAGATGGGGAGTGGGTGGGGTGTGGGTGGGATGGGAGTGGTAAGAACGCAGCAGCAAAGTCGTAAAGGTGAAAAAGAAAGGTAGTAAAACGTTAATTTCAAGCTTATATATGTATGATTCGATTTCTGGGCTCTACAGAGAAAACAAATTTATAAAATGTTTTTTAAATTTGGTAAATATTTAACTCTCACGATTGACTTCAAACTGATTCTGATGTTGGTTCTATACTGTTCAATGCGCAGCGAAGCGCGACGGGCTTTTTGCTAGTATTTTATATCAACTGAAAGGTATTAATGTGTAGATCATATATATACGCAGATATATGGGTCATTCTTTTATAAACCGAACAGCAAAAAATTTTTTTATTTTTCATTTTTATAAAAAAAAATAGAGGCCAGCTAACTTCGGCTCGACCGAAGTTTATATACCCTTGGAGCTTGATATATGCCTGACAGTTTGTATGGCAGCTATACTATATAGTGGTCCGATTTCGACAAGGCTTAATGAAATTATGTAAAATTTTTTAAAACTTATAAATACGAGCGTTGGGAGCGATAACATTGAAAACAAAAAAAATTTTCCCACTAAGACTTTTTTTCAGACCTAACTTTTGTATGGCAGCTATACTATATAGTTGACCGATTTTGACACGGCTTGGTGAAATTATGTGAAATTATTAAAAACTTATAAATACGAGCGTTGGGAGCGATAGCATTGAAAACAAAAAAGTTTTTCTCACTAAAACTAGTTTTTCAACCGATCGTTCCTATGGGAGCTATATGCTATGGTCATCCGATCCGGCCGGTTCCGACAAATGTGCAGCGTATTTGTACCAAAAGACTTCGTGCAAAGTTTGGTTAAGATAGCTTTAAAACTGACGGAGGAGATAGCATAGAAACAGACGGACAGACGGACAGATGGACGGACAGACGGACATGGCTATATCAACTCAGCTCGTCATGCTGATCAAGAATATATATACTTTATGTGGTCGGAGATGATTCCTTCCCTGCGTTACAAACATCTGGACAATTTTAATATACCCTCTCCAAGGGTATAAAAATCCGAAATTAGATCTCGACATGCCCACCAAAACGTAATTTGCGGTTTTGCACAAAAATTTTTTGTTAATTTTATAAACAATTTCAAAAATCGTCAAAAACGAAAAAATGGAAAAAAGGGTTTTTTAAAAACGTGATATCTCGGGATTGGTTTATCGGATAGGTCTCAAGTTGATATCGATGGGAAGAATTTTACTGTATTTACTCAAATTATAATTTTATAAATTTTTAAATTATTTAATAATATTAAGTAAGTGTTGCTAAAAATTACATATAATTTTTTCTCAGTGTTAACCACCAAGTTATACCTTCTGGGGATATACAATCAAATGTTCTAAACATTACTTAAATTTTGGTGTTTTCAAAAAGATGGAGACTTTTATAGTTTAAAAGTTATGAATTTTTGAAGTTATAAACAAATTAAAAGATGCCCTTGAAAAAAGCTTCGCCATGCAGTCAGTTTCAAAACTTTTTGATTGAAACTTCACACGTGTGCTTAATATTTATCAAGCTTTTTTATTAGGAACGATCGGTTGAAAAACTAGTTTTAGTGAGAAAAACTTTTTTGTTTTCAATGTTATCGCTACCAACTCTCGTATTTATAAGTTTTTAATAATTTTACATAATTTCATTAAGCCTTGTCAAAATCGGACCACTATATAGTATAGCTGCCATACAAACTGTCAGGCATATATCAAGCTCCAAGGGTATATAAACTTCGGTCGAGCCGAAGTTAGCTGGCCTCTATTTTTTTTTAGATTATTTTTTACAGTTATCAATTAGTAATCATGTGAAACTGAATGTTATCATTATTTTGCTTTTTAAAAATAAATAATTAATGATTACGATTAGCAAGCAAAAAACTCAAAAAAGTTGTTAGCGTCGAGACCAATAAATTCTAAAAGGATGCGATGGTAGTAGCTTTAGCTATAACTCGAAAACTATTTAAAATTTTTGTATGTCTGTAGCAAAGTTGTTGCTCTTGGCTTGGTCCACAAATCATTTCTTTTAAGCAAATGATAAAAATTTAAGTTTTCATCGCTATTTTGACGTTTTTTTAATTTTATCTTAAAACCCGTTACAAATTTGGACAAGTAATTCAGTAAGAAGTTGTAGCTTTGACTAAAATTAAAAATTCTTTAGAACGAACAAACTTCATTCAATTACTGCATTCTACTCCTAGTTAAAAGCCAAACATTCAAAACATATTAAGCTGTCATAAAAATTCGAAAAAGAACGAATAATATCGGTAAAAAAAGTAAAAAACTATATTTTTTATATATTTTCACAATTTTATTGGTTTAATACAAATCAATCGAAATTTTTGATTGTGTTAGCCAATTGCTAATTGAGTTTTAGTGGAAAATATACATACTTTAGGGCCCTTAACTATATAAAGGACCAATCTAATGAAGTTTGTATGTTTGAACCGATTGTTTAATTTTAATGTAGGCTACCTTTTTCGTGCTTCGTTGCTTAGTCAAATATGTTAAAGTTTTTGAGACAAAGTTAAAAAAAAAACTATGCAAAATGAGGCGAAAACATGATGATTTTACAATAATTTTGCCATTTTTAGTTTAAAGATGTGACTATTTTGACTTGGTACTTAGAAATGTTTTGTATACCAAGTCAAGAGCAACAACATCCATTCCGACGTCAAAGCGAAATTCCAAATAGTTTACGAAATATGGAGATACAAGTCCCAATCACAGGCTTAAAACTTCAAAGTTCAATAAAAGCAAAACGGCAGCTAACCCGACCAAACCCAGCGAAGGTTTTTGTACTACCATCATACCATTTGAAGAATTTTTGGGTCTCGACTCTATCAATTTTTTAGTGTTGCACATTGTAATACATAGCACAGTATGGTTAAGTACTTTGTATATTTCTTATAAGAAATCCATTTTTAATTAAATAAAACTTTGTGCGAAAACTTTTGCTGAATGCAAAATTAATATTGCCCGCAATCAAATGCACATAAATCTCATTCTGTTACAGCGTTTGCAGTATTTGAAAATTCCACAAAACTTTGGCAATTATGGCTGAATAAATATTGCCCACATGGAAAATTGTGCGCGAGTGCAATCAATTTTCATCAATTTCTATCAGCTCTTGGCAGCACTAAAATGGCAATTCGATTAACTTTGTTCTCTCCTATTGTTCCAGGTACGCGATCAAATGGAATTGTTGCGCGTCCAGCCCATCGATCAGTCAATTCCAGCCGAGGACATTATGGGCAGATCGTACTGCCGCTATCAAGGACCAAGAACGTGATAATTTCCTCAAACGTAATCTTATCAAAATGGGGAGAAGTGAAACTTGTTTTAGGTTAATTGACAAAGTTGTTTTTCCACTTTGTTTTCTGGTCTTTTGTTACATCGGAGCTCAGGCTCTAAGCAGCTGCTGCTGCCAGGCAACTTTGTGAGCAGCTGGCTGGGCACATAAACAAATACAAAGTGGCAGCACTCGCCCCACCATCCCCCCTCAAACCTGGCCCACACTTAGTTACCAGGGCTCAGCCAACATTGTGTAAATATCATTGCCATGTTTATTTTTATCTTTAGCTCTAAGCCAGGCCACGTCAGCACAGAGGAGAGTAGAAGCGCACAAAAAAGCAGAGCAGAAAGGGAAAAGCCAGCAAAAGTACATTAAATAATAGCAGAAAGTAAAGCACGGCTAGCCTCAAATTAATAAACAAACCGAGAAGGGTGACAAAGTGAAAAAATTCTTAGAATAAGAGAGAAATGGAATACAAAGAAATGTTGTGCTCAAAGCACGATAACTGAATAAACTACAACAAATACAGTTTTCATTCAATATTTTTTCTGTGAAAAAGTTCAAAATAGTTAAGTTTCTATTGCGAGGTTCTTGGGAGGTTAACAAAGTAAATAGTTATTTTCCATTGTGTAATTCAATCTAATTATAATATCCATAAACGTTTAATTACAAAATGTTATTCTGTTAAAGTGCTTTAAGTTCATGATTAACCTTAATGAAATTGTTGATTTAACTAGTTAATTAATATTAAACAATTAATTAGCCATCGTTTTTTCCCTCCTGCAAAACTAATTCAATGCCTGCCGTTGAAGTTTTGTCTTGTTTTTGCCTCATTTGGCTTAATGAATATTTCAAATAAATGTGAACAACACATGCATATTGTATAATAAATAAATCCATACAACAACAACCATTCAAACCCGCCAAAATTGCGCATAAGCTCACACAAAATCCAATTAAAAACCATAAAATTTAATGGACATTGTATAGCAAATATTGAGACATATTACAAAGGAAATATATTAACCCTTAAATGAACTAAGTATACAACAACACATTCACATATGAATATAAATGTATATTTTTTAATTTGCCCGCTAGATTTGAACAAAGCGAAATCAGTTTTAGCGAGCAACTACAACTATATAAACTAACCGATTTGCGTTAAAGACCCAAACAAACTGAGGAGGAGGCGAATCCAAAGGAAAGTTAAAACCAAAACACATGTGATCAAAAATTGAATTAAAATACAAGTATATGTATATTAATTACTACGTAAATATATTACTAAAGTAATTAAATAGTTAAACGAGATTTACCGCAAACATAACAAAACACACAAGAACTACAAAAAATATTTACCTACTTCAATAACACTAGTTTACAGCCAAAAAATTCTACTGAAAATTTTTTTAGTGTAGTTTGGAATGGTGATCCAAAAATCAATTTCAAAAATTTTTTCTGGCTCGTTTGAAATATAATTTTTTTATTTTTGGTAGGGGCATTTTAGCCTATTCATTTTATTTGTCGTAGAGTCAAAACGAAAGGTTATTTCGCTGCCGGTAATCGGTAGAACATTGTTTTTAAATCGGTTCATTAGTTTGACTACAATATCCAAAAATATTTCGAAAAAATCGATTTTTGCTCGAAAATTCATTTTTGGTGCCTGGAAAATATAAAAAAAATTCTACTAGACCGCCTTCTACAAAGAAAACAGATATCGAGATCAAAATCTGTGAACAAACACAGGAGCTGTAGCAATTTAGTGCAAAAAAATGTGATATTTCCTGAATATTTTAAAATAAATTTTTGTTGCTTGACTTTTGTTCCGTTTTTAATTTGTATTTTGTTCTGGCTTTTCGTTCACTTCATAATTTGACCAAAAAACGGAAAGTACAGTTAATTTTTGAAAACACACAATATACTCAAATTTGACTGTTGTTCTTACTCAATTTGATCCATCTATGGTACGTGTTACCGTTTTCCTTACCAATACCTTATTTTCTTCGTAAAAGTGCGATTCTTAAGTAGAAAAATAAAAAATTTTTTGTATTTTTTTATATTTTTCTAGTCGTTTAAAAAGATTTCTTGGTTTTCGAGCAAAAATCGTTTTTTGAAAATTTGGTTGTTAAATTCAACTACTGAACCGATTTAAAAACAATGCTCCACAATTATTGGCGCTCCATTACCTTTCGTTTATTTCTTACTTGTCTATCTGACAATTATGAACTGAGATATGGCTTAAAATGTAAGATTACCTACCAAAAAAATTTAAAAAATTAATATTTCAAAAACGGAGCCATGAAAAAATGTTTGAAATCGATTTTTTAGATCACCATTCCAAACTATACTAAGAAAAATTTTCAGCTGAAATGGGTCATTTTTTTTTTTTATTTTTGTAAACTAGTGTAATTTTTACCAACAAGTTGTAAAAATTTGCCACAAAAACAAAATATGTATTTATGGATGGATACCTTAGCTCTAATCTGACAAAAAAATAGCTCTATGCGAAACAGAAATTCCACACAGAAACAACACTTGCAACTTTACGCTGCTCTTTCCTGCGAGGCAGCCTGTTACAAGTAACTTGTAAATAGTTGTATGAAAATGGAAGCGCCACAGAACAGTATAGAAAATTCACCATAATTGTTGTGGATAATTACCAAAAATTATAATACAAATGAATGTCTTAAATGGCCAGCAAAAGATACAAAAAGAATAATTATAAATAAAAGATTCATAAAAATTACAAAAAACCGGAGAAAGAAGCTGAATTTATTTCATAGAACGGCTACGAAAAGTGCAAAGAGGCAAGTATCTAAAATTTAGCAGGTTTTTTGCACCATCTTGCATATCTAACATACGAACCTGCTGAAACTGCCAAAGAGAGTGCCATCGGTAGAGTGGTAAGTAGCTGAATAATAGACTAGCCTCACATTACACCTCCTTGCCGGCAGAGCTTAGGCTAAATGGGTTTATTTACTATCCACATTAAGGGTAGGTTCTACTTTTAGGGCGCATTTTTATAAAAAGGGTATACTAAAGTCGTGCAAGTGTATGTAACAGGCAGAAGGAATCATTTCCGACCACCATATAAAGTATATATATTCTTGATCAGCATCAACAGCCGAGACGATATAGACTTGTCCGTCCGTCCGTCTGTCTGTATGAACACCTAGATCTCGGAGACTTTAAGAGCTAAACTTGACATGTAGTCTTCTTTTATCTGCACGCAGATCAAGTTTGTTTCAAATTTTGGCCACGCCCACCCCCGCGCCCACAATAGAAAATGTTAAATAACTCCAACAGTTTTAAAGATTCCGGGTTCCAATTTATAACTTAAATTTATATTAGCAATAACTATGATCCCTAAAATCTACAGCAAGATCGGATAATAAATAGCCGATTAAAAAAATTTTGCATACTTTTCGGCTTTTCACCCTAAGGAACGCAGGAACACTGTTAAGCATGTTTTTTTTATGAGTAACGGGTATATCGATGTCGGTTAAAGCCGACTTTAACTTACGCTCTCGTTAACTAAAGGTACTATATACCATAAGAAAAAATTTTTTTTTATTTCTTTTGTTTGCTAAAACATTCTTTTAGGATTTTATATCCGTCCTGTAAAACTTTCAAGCAGATTCGAAACTCTGATTTACAGAAATAAGCAAAAACAATCATTTTTCCCGACCCTTTCCTATGAAAATTTTTTTCATCCACGCTTTTGTTTTAGAAATTCTAATTTTTGTAATTTTTTTGGTCGAAAACTTGATAAATATTTAAAAAAGGTGCCCAATTTTGAAAAAAAATTTTTTTTTTTAAAATTGTACCTGAAAATTTTGGAGACTTTATTTTTTACCATGCATTGAGTCACTTTGACCCAAATTTCTAGAGAACTGTTTAACCGATTTTGATAATTTTTCAGTAAAAGCTAACACCCAAATGCATTAAGTCCACGTTTGAAATCGATCAAATATAATTTTTATATCATCGAAAACAGTTGTCGTAACTTTAAATGCGACTATCTCGGAACCACTTTTTGCAAAATGTATGCAAAAATTTAAAGAGTATATGTTGACAGATTTAAAAATTTTTTTTTAAATTACTCGTAATACCCAGAGTGAGAAAAAAAGTCGGTTTTCGAAATTTTGACTTTGAAACTTTATAACTTCGCTATTTATTGAGCGATCCAAAATATCCTAGTTCACACCAGAATTACATCAATTCTTCACAAACCCTCGCTTTCAGTTTTACCTTTAAATAATCCGTTCTCAGCAATTTATTGTAACCTTGAGTCTAGGCTTTAAATTTTGGTTTACTTTGAACAGGAATACAACAACAACCGCAAGAACAACAAACATGTTTTCTAACTTAATTAAACCGTCTATCTATCAAATGCAAAAAGCGCTTCTTATTATCACTTACAGTTTTTGTGTAATATAATTGTTTGTAAACCTTTCAAAAATTACACCTGAAGGTATACAGTACCCCTAAAACAGGTTGCTATAATGGTTGCGGATTCTATCAGGTACAGCTTATCAGGAGAAATTATTTATAACTTTTTCTCAAGGTTAACCGCCATGATATAGCTTCTAAGGATACACAATTTCTTGCCCTAAACATAACTTAAATGGAGACTTTAATAGTTTAAAAGATATTAATTTATGAAAGCAAAGCAAATTCTCAAACTAAAGCAAATTCTCAAACTTTGCCGTTCGGATTCGGCGTTAAACTGTAGGTCCCTTTCTCTTGTGCGAAAAAATTTAAGCACACACGCCAAGAGATTGAGAGAAGCTTGGCTTGGCCCCGTTGGAGAAGCTGTATAGCCCATTTTACATTTTACAATTTATGAAGTTATGAACAATTAAAAATATGCCCTTAAAGAAAGCTTTTGCCACGCAGGTTTTTGAGTAAATCTTGGCAATTGTGCTTCATATTTATTAAGCTTTTTAAGAATGTCAACATCACGCAGATCGGAGGTTTATATCATATTAGTGGAACAACTTTGGTCTATTTTGATCTCTAGTCTATGGCCTATATTGCCTCGATGGAGGGAGCTTTCAAATGTGGTACCCACCATCGCGGTTTTTCGATGCATGTTACCATCTCTAAAGAACACATTTAACTGGTCAGTATCTCAATATGTTTAAAATCTTTAAAAATTCTATCGAGTGGTTTTTCATTTATTCCATTTTCTAAGTTAGTCCTCTATGGGCGGGGTACTAACCGCCTATAACAATTGTGGTAACTCCCTTCATCTTTGGTGAATTTTACAAAATTTTAGCTCTCATCTTTATTTGACCAGCAACAGATGTTGACACTGTGTGTTGCTAGTATAAATATGCCCATTAAACGCGAACTTGACGTGTTCCAGAAAAACTGGGTATGAGGAGTTGCTACTAGATGTCTCTAGTTGCACAATTTATTGGTCCCAATCCCAGGCAATTTTGAGTGTTCCACAGTGTTATTTATTGAAATGATTTAAAAAAAAACTGTTTTCAGCAGCAGCTCTCTTTGCTCTGAGTGCCATTCTGCCTTCTTTAGATGCGGCCGCAGCTCGAGTTTCTGAGCGATTTAGTCGGTAAAAGCATTGCGTAGGATAGCCTTCGATAATTATCGATTAAAGCCGATTATTTATCGATATCGATCTGGGCGACATTATCTTAACATTCAAATTCAAGAACCAGCCGTTATATCACAGTTTTATTGACTGAAAGTTTATTTACTAAAAAATTTCTCGTTTTAGCGAAATCATTGCTCCACTAAAAAACGCTATATCTTCTAAAGTATTTCGAATTCCAAAAAGTCCTTTTGGACTTCTCAAATATCCAAGCTAGAAAAAAATGCAAAAACAAAATCGAAAAAAATTTTTGCACATGAGGAATGCCCCTTTAAGGCTATCTTAACCAAACTTTGCACGAAGTCTTTTGGTACAAATACGCTGCACATTTGTCGGAACCGGCCGGATCGGATGACTATAGCATATAGCTGCCATAGGAACGATCGGTTGAAAAACTAGTTTCAGTGAGAAAAACTTTTTTGTTATTTATGCTATCGCTTCCAAAATTGTTACTGATCAATACTATGTGCTACCACACAATTCTGTCAAGTTTGATCCAAATCGGATGACTATAGAATACAGCTGCCATAGGAACGAATCGCCGAAAAAGTAGTTTTAGCGAGAAAAACCAGTTTTTTTTAACACCTTACCCTTTTCAGTTAGGAATATATTGATGAATATCTTGTATAGCTGCCATAGAAAAAACTGGCAGGCATATATCAAGCTCCAAGGGTATATAAACTTGGGTCGAGCCGAAGTTAGCTTGCCTCTACTTTTTCTACATTTGAGCCCATAGCATTAAAAGCACATACCTAACACTGACATACCTGTTAATTTTTTCATATTCATATACATTGTTCGTAGCTGCAGATTATTTTACGTATTCAAGAAATAAACATTTATAAGGCTTGTTTTGTAAGCGTCACCCTTTCCTCTGTTGTTTAAACAACGTTTACAAGTATTATAAAATCTGTTATTAATATTACATTTGTATTAAAAATCTTCATTAATAATATTTTTCCTATATATTATAGCCCCCTCAGAAAATCTAGCCAGATTCTTCCATCCCATTTCTCCATTTAACGCCATGACTACCTCTTCTGTTGTAAGTGTGCCTTTCTCAAACCAACGCAGACGGAATTCTCTTAGAATCGGACATCGCCCCACAAAATGCTGCATGTCTTCCAACTCCTTGCTGTTACAAAGTGAGCATATGCCACTGTTTACAGACCTTCTTGGACAGCCATTCAACCATAGGAGATCACCTCTCGCCTTCATTATCCAGGTTATGTCCGTTGGTCGGAACAGCTCGTTGCAGTATGACGGTCCTACTTCATGGTTTAAATCTTTATATATTCTCAATGCGCTTCCTGAGGCTTTGAGTAAATGTTGGCTTCGGCTCTCTTCTTTTAGTGCAGTGAGAAGCTGTATGTTGCTTTCGATCCACCCAGCGTGCGATGCGTTGCCCTCCAGAGTAACTCCATTTTACCCACATAAGTTTTGAAGTTTAGAAAACCAACCCAAGTTATTGCGCATCATTTTCTTAGCCAGGTCGAGATTCTTCATATTCAAATAGTGCTCGTGCCAAGTACTCATTTAAGATGAAGCGTTAAGCTGTAAATGTGCCCATCTTCAAGTCCTGCTTCTATTGCCAAAATATAATTCGGCGTACAGTCTGGCAGCTTAAGTATCCTTTTGATAAAGTAGCGTTGCTATTGATCTGCCTCGGCGCTTATTTCTCCTCCCCATATTTGAGCTCCGTAGCACTGAACCGTTCTGCTGATGGCGTTAAATATTTTCCATTTTGCAGTTAGATTTAGGGTTCCCTTGTTTAAGAAATTTGCCCACACTGAGTTTATACTCGCTTTCGCTTCTCTTGTTCTTGCTGCTACGTGTTTTTTGAAATTCATAGTTGGCGTCAACAACTCGAAGGTATTTGTACTCCTATACTACCTTCACCGGTACTGCCTGAAATGTCCAATTTTCTAATGCTGACAGCCTGCCTCCTTTTCGGAACACCATGATCTCGGACTTCGTTTTATTCACTTCCATGCCCCACAGTGTGCAGAATAGCTCCAGTTTTTCAATCGTCTGCATACAAAAACAGCCTTATGTTGGTGTTCTGAATGTACAGGCCACCTCCTATGTGCTCGTGAAGATCGTCCAGGTACAGCGCAAAGAGCAATGGTGACATAAGACATCCTTGTTTTCCGCCATTCATTGTTTGAAAACTCTCCGAGAGTTCTTCTCCTGTCCAAACTGCACAGTTCGTTTGCGAGTATATTTTTCCTATAGCTTGTATAGAAGAAGTTGACGAGGTACTCGGTCAAAAGCAGCCTTGAAGTCCACAAAGCGAGCATAAACTTTTTTCTTCTCCTCGAAATTGATTCGTACAATGGAGGCCAAGTTGAAAATGTTGTCAACCGTTGAATATCCGCGTCGAAAACCAGCTTGGAATTCGTTAAGTTTATTGTGCTTCTCTACCCACATTGTTAGCCTGGTCGTCAGTATGCTCATTAGAACCTTCGCTGCACAATTCAAAAAAGAAATGCTACGATAGTTCGTTGGATTATTTATATCCCCCTTTTTATGAATGGTTGCCATTAAGTTCTCTATTGTATAGTAGTAGTAGTAGTTTATTATTTGCTATAGTGGGCATGGCGTAGCGCCGTCAGCCTAAGCAGTTTCATACATTGAACATAAGTGTTTACTTAGATTTTACATTAAGGTTTAGATTTACATTACATTAATACATTAAATTGTGAACAGCTATTTGACAATGAATTTTGGTTGGACCTGACACATGATTTACAAATTACTAACAAGATTCTGTTAATATTTTAGCTCTATATTTTAGAACATCCGTGAGGAAACTGCCTAGTATCTCCCAATTTGTTCCGTTTAAAATGTTGAGGAACTCTTCCTCTTGCAGATCTTCTTTCCCGAAGTGTAATAATCTGTACTCCCGTTGAATTGGACACCTGGCTAAAATGTGTTTGGTGTCTTCTCTTTCTGTGGTGTTGCAAAGCGGACACTGCTCGTTTTCGTTTTCAATGTGTGGGCGGTAGTTCAAATGCAGCATTTCTGCTCTCGCTTTAAAAATAAGCGATATTTTCGCAATCGATATGCTATCCTGAAAATAGTTGTTTGCTCCTAGGTCGTATGCCAGTCTACTGTAAGTGATCCTTGTGAGGCTTTGTCGGGCTGCGTTTACATTGGATTGCCTTGAAAGAGCTTCAATGCTGGTCAGTATATTTTCATGCTCAATAGTCCATTTATTTTGGTTATCTAAGGATATCTGCATGTTGTATCGTGACGCAAGCTCTGCCCAATTCTGAAATAATTGTGCCTTATGTTGCAATAAGTAGGCTGCGACCACTTTTGGGTACCGACTATCTGGCATTCTGAGAGCTTTTTTGATGTAATCAAAGTGAAGGCGCAGGGTATACAAAAAGAGTGGCGGCAGTCCAGTTTCTAGATAGATGGCGTAGTTAGGTGTGTTCAAGGGCAGGACAAAAATTTTCTTGATAAAGAATATCAGGCTTCGTTCTACATCCTCGTATTGCTGGCCTCCCCAGATTTGTGCTGCATAGCAAGATATGGCCCTCGCCGTAGCCTGATACATCCTGTATTTCACCCTCGTGCTTACGTTCTTTCCTTGCATTAAGTTCGACCATGTGCTGTTAATAGCTACTCGCGTGTCCTTAAGCTTTTCTTGGAGGTGGGCGTCAAACTTCATATTTGGCGTTAGGATTATTCCCAAGTATTTGAACGTCTTTACCACTTCTAACGGATCTCCAGCCAATTTTCACCTTTCATTTGAAGCATGTCGTGACCTTTGACTTTTCAGCGTTGATACTGAGGTTCCACAGTTGGCAGTATTTATATGTTGCGTTTATCATTCTTTGCAGCATTGCTGGGGTCTCTGCCATGATTACCATGTCGTCTGCGTACATGAGGATCTTAAATTTTTAGTCTCCAAGCTTGACTCCACCTTCCAGGTCACATGCTATGTCGTCGACAAAAAGAGCGAATAGGAGAGGGCTAAGAAGGCATCCCTGTTTTACTCCTCGGTTGGTCTCAAACTCCTCCGACAGGCACTCCCCATTCCATACTGTTGTTCGGTTATCTGTATACAGGCTTTGAATTATTTTCAGCATTTTTGTGCTTATTCCCATGTTGCTGAGTTTTAGAAACAGGCTTCTCCTATCTATCGTATCGAATGCAGCCTTAAAGTCTATAAAAAGAGGTACATTTTCTTTCCTCGAGACAAGTAGTCTCTTGCTGTGGATGTGAGCAGAAAAATGCTGTCAACTGTGGAATACCCTTCTCGGAAGCCGCTTTGGTTTTCGCTGAGTAGCTTTTTTGTTCTCACAAACTCTGTAATCCGTTCAAGTAGTATTGCGGTGAAAGATTTCATTGCAGTGTTTAACAAAGATATTCCTCTGTAATTTTCCACATTCTTGGGGTCACCCTTCTTAAATATTGGGTACACGATATTAGATTTGTATACTTTAGGTACCCTGGCCGTCTCGAAAATTTTGTTGTACTCCTCCGTCAGCAGTTCCATAAACTCTTGTGTTGCGTGCATCAGGAATTCTGTCGGTATTCGGTCTTCCCCCGGGGCTTTGTTGCGCTTTCCTTTTTCGATTGCATTCCGTACCTCTTGAAGTGTAATTCGGGCATCTAACTCTGCGTTTGACAGTATTGGAAGTGCATAACTGATTTGCTTGTGCGTTTTCGTATATAGGAGTCCATGGAAGTGCTGCGCCAAATCGTCAGAGGTGACCGCGATTCCCTTTCTGGCATGAGGACACTTTAATTTGCGAACTAATCCCCAGAAGGCCTTGCTGTCATTTACTTAGCCGATTTCTCTTTCTAATTTAGCATAGTACTGTGTTTGTTTTGTTTGGCACAATATCTTGTACTCTTTGTTTTACCTTTGGTAGATTGCTTTCTTTTCTACCGTGTTGTATCTTTTAGTTTCTTTGAGGGCGTTGAAAGCCCTTTTCCTGCCATCTTCGCATTCGGCGTCGTACCACGGTTGACTATATTTTGTTATTTTTTTCTTCTGCATAAACTGTGCTGCCTTTGTTATGCACCCTGTTAGCGCGTCCGTTGAGGAGCTATGTTGTTCTTGCGTTAGTTGGGCCAGTTCCGAATTCAGCTTTATTTTGTACTCGCTTTCATGTTTTGGAATCCATCTAAGTTTTAGGAGTAGTTTGTGGTCATCGGTCTGGTTTTCTAATGCATTGAGATTTAAGCTTACAGAGATTGCCATATGGTCTGAGAAAATTTGGGGTACTATTTGAAGATCTGTAATATATTCTTGCCAGCTTTCCTGTACGAGACAGTAGTCAATCGTCGTGTATGCCTGTCCTCTGATAAATGTATACTCTGCTTCAGGATCACTCCTTGTGGTTCTATTTAGCACAGTAAAGCCGTACGATTCACATAACTCGAGAATTTGTCTGCCGTTTCCATCCAGTTTTATGTCTTTCGCAGATCTGTTGCTTGACTCGGTCAGGACTGGGGGATCTACTGATTGTTTGTCTCCCAGCAGCGCATTTAGGTCTCCTATAATCATCACGCGCTGAGCCTCTGGTTTCGCTAGCATATCATGTAGTGCTTCAAAATCCCTTGGCCAGTTGTTGCAGTTCAAGTAGGATGGTACACTCAAAAAAAAGCAGTACGATTCGCTCTTAAAAAAACGCTCTTGATTTTATCCTGATTCGGTCTAGAATTTTGTAAGAACGATTCGCTCTTGAAAATTCTTACTTTTAGTATGAATCGTTTTTAATTTCGAAATTTACCGTTAAAAAATCAAAAATAGAAATAAAACTCTTGATTTATGAAAAATAAGTTTCAAATTAAGATCATTTCGTTCTTGATGTTAAACCGAGCTCTTACTTTAAGCTCGTATCAGTCTTGGCTAACACAAATAAGAAAGAAAAAAAAAGCGAGAGCGCACTTTCTTAAAAAAATCCCAAAATGTCTTAGTTTGGAAATAAATATTTTTATTTTTTTTGGCATAGCGTGGACTTGTCGCTGCGCGTCGCTTGTGTGGAATCGGCAGAGACAACGCGATGGCGAGTATGCGCTTGTGTGCGAACCACGGCAAAATAGATCAGGGCATTTGTGTTTGTGTCTATGTGCGACGTCGCGACGGGCGATCATTTGTGTTCTATTTCTTACATCGGTTAGACGTGTGAAAGTGACAATGCTGAAAAAAAATTCGTTTTATTAAGCCGGCATTGCAAAAATTTTAAAAATGTTCCGCGTCGACGTTGAAAACATTGAAAGTTGTAAAAGCAGCGAAAGCAACTCAAAATCTAAAAATGTTAATGAACAAGCTGGGAATATCAACGAATACATGGAAATTAATCATTTTCTCCATTAAATAAATCTTCATGAAGTATTGCCTTATCTGCGAGGTTAGTGTAAATTATGGTTATAATCAGCGGTGGGCAGCCTCATAGCCCTTCTTACCCGCGCAACCCGGGCCGTTATTTTTTTAATTTTACGACGCAATAGATACTACAACAAACACACGCTGCATCGCGTTGATCGAAAGCAAATGACAAAAATTCTAATGTTGTTGTACCCTTTCCGTTATTTCTGCTGCCCACCGCTGGTTATAATGATTAAGTTTTTCTGTTATGTTTTAATTCTTAATATTACTACCAATTATGAAATTCGGTGTAAAGTGTGTGTATGTACCCATTTTTCAACGGCATCATTTATCTTTGTATGTGTGTGTAAAGAGTGTGCAGGCACGTCGATTCTGCCACCCTGTGGGACTTGAATGCATGCTAGAAGCACATCTGGCATACAACTTTTGCCTCTGAGAAGCAGTTGCAAAAACCTGCAATCTTCCATTCGCTTTTGTACAGCGGCGGAACGCAGCAGGAACTGTTCTAATAGAACGCGTTTTTGCATGGGTTGTTGTTGTATGTTCAACTTCGTAAAATCGCTTGGCTCTCCCTTCCAACTTGAGTTTCCATTTGCACGCTGTCAGATGGCGTTCTCTTGGCAGTGGTATTTGCACGCGTGCTGGCATGGTTTCCAAAAAGAACGCATTTGGAACGTGTGCTACTAGAACGTATTTAGCATGGCATCCTGCACCAGTGCTATTAGAATGTGTGCAGCATCGCATGCCAAAGCAGTTCCAAAGGAACGTACCCGTAACCCAAATTTGAAAAAATTATTTAAAAAATAAAGTTAAACACAAAATTCATCTTTCTTAATGAATAATTCATAATAAATTTATTTTTTATTAAATTCAGTATTGGGACTACATACATACATACATTGTTTAGTGTCGTACATAGATTGTTTAGTGTATAAAAAACATCTTTTTAAAATATCAGGTTCCCTTGGGAGTCGCCTTCAGGTAGGAGTCAATGCGTCGGGCCAGTCCAGCAGCCTTAGAAATATTATTATTCGTGTATTTACTTACTTTATTTACGCACTACAAAATGGTTGCCTCGATCTCTCGCCTAGACTAATAAAATGAAAAAAAAGAGAATATATGTAAATATTAATACATATTTATATGTCAGCAGATATTTAATTAATTACTTACCATTACCAAATATAAATGGAGAGTCACATTTATTTTTCAATTCATTGCGCTGCAATCGTCAACTTCTAACTGAAGGCAAATATAAACGGCGACACTGAAAACCATGTGTTTTTTCATGTTCCCCTTTGTTCTCTTAATTTTTAGCTATTGCTTTTCGCTGATTCTCTGTTCGAGTCTCATTTCGCTTTTTGGGTTCTAAAAGCACAGGTGCAACATGCGTGCTATTAGAAGGGACGTTTGCATGTTATGCAGATTTTATGCCTTCCAATATGCTGCCAAAGGAACATGCTTGCAATAAACGAACGATCGTTAATTGTTCGGGTCTCACTTCCGATTTTAGGTTCTAATAGCACAGGTGCTGCATGCGTGCCCTTAGAAGGGACGTTTGCATGTTATGCAGATTTTTTCCCTTCTAACCCACTGCAAAAAGGAACGTGCATCCGATTTCATACAGATTGCATGCCGTTTTTCATACTGCAAAAATTGGTAGTGCATTCTTCCTTGTAAAAAGAACAGTGCCAGATGGCATTCCTTTTGGAACACGTTCCGTAAAGTCCGACTGGGCATGTCTCTCTGTCCGTCTGCCAATGAACATGTGTAAGTAACTTAGGTGTAGTGTAATTAAGTTAATACAGTGTTAATTTAAAAAGTTCTGCATTACGAATTAACTTAAAATTTTGCAAATAAAAGTTTGCGTCATCATGTACAGTATGTCAAAAAAGTGGTTTGACACAGGAAAAAAGTTGCTTCCTATAAATGCACATTTTTTGCAATATTATTGAAACATGTGTTTTTTTTCCTGTAGACGCAAATTTTTATTTACAGAATTTAAAGTAAATTCGTAATGCAGAACTTTTTAAAGACATGGCAGAATCGAAGTGCATGCACAATCTTTACACACACATTCAAAGATAAATGACGCCGTTGACGGGAACCGCAAGATTTATTTGGCATAACAGAGCACAAGAGTCAATATCACCTGATAAAAGTTTGTGAATAAAAAGCACGCAATGGCACGTCCGACGGTTCTTAAGAGATGGAAGATCAATTAAGAGTAATCTATGCTCGTATGGTGGAAGATGGTTGGTGGGATCCCAGTTGAGGCCGCGGAGGGCAAAAATTAAAAACTGTTTTTGAACTGATTCAAGCTGGTCTTGATATTTTTGGTAATGCGGTGACCAAACACACGACCCATATTCTAGTATTAGTCGTACCAGTGACACGAATAAATGTTTAGTCAGATACGGATCGTTAAATTCCTTGGCCCATCTTTTGATAATCCCAAGAACTCCCATAGCTTTGTTAGAGATGACAGAAATATGATTATTGAAGCTTAGTTTATTGTTTATTATTATTACTTACTTACTTCCTAGTGCTACAAGTTGTTTAAAACTTATGATTAGGGCACTAGTCACAAAAATACAAATAAAAATTCACAAAATACGAAAATTCTAATTGAATTCTTAAATCTAAATAAATGACACATTAACATTAAGGAAAAAAAAAAAAAACAAAAACATTGTGAAAAAGAAATTGATATTTTTAGTAGATTATGGTAGATTATATTATATATGTGCTAAGCTTTTACTGTCTGTTATTTTGGAAGTGTGCAAATAGTTTAACTCGAAATTGAGGTGCGCTTCTAATTGTCTTTACATCATGCGGCAGATTGTTCCATAGGCGAACAGCATATATATAAAAATGTTTTTCAGATGAGGATAATTTATGTCTTAAGCAGACAATATTATTAGTACGTCGTGATGCTGAGAATTCCAGTTTTTCATACAGGTACTTTGGTTCTTTGGTACTAATAAGCTTATGTAGAAATATCAATGCTCTATATTGTATCCAACTATCTAAATTTAGGTCAAAAAGCTTTTTGGAGTAATTTGAAACATGGTCAGTTGACTTTAGGTCAAAAACGTATCTAGCTATGTTGTTGAAGGCTACATTTAGCTTGTGTTTACTAGCTGCATCACAGTTGCCAAAAATTTCCACTCCGTAGAAGAGACAGGGAGTCAAACAGGTCTTAGCTATTAAAAGTCTAACATGCGTAGGAAGAAAATGCTGTGTGAGATACAGCAGTCTGAGGGATCCGTATATTTTGCCTGCAGCCTTAATTATATGATCACTCCAGGAAAGAGTTTGATTAAGCGTTATACCTAGATTGCATACTTTTTCTTCATAGTCTATTGCATTATTCTCAATTTTTAATTTTGGCAATTCTCCTGTTTCTAATGCTTTTTTGTATATTACAACACATTTCGATTTTATCGAATTTAACCCTAGTCCATTCTTGTTTGACCACTCACTAACTTTAGATAACTCACTGTTGGACACAGTAACACATTCCTTAATTTTGGACAATGGACGACAGACATACATTTGAACATCATCAGCATACATATGAACTACACACTCTGACAAAACATCTGGGAGATCATTTACATAAATAGAATATAACATTGGACCAAGAACTGATCCCTGAGGGACTCCACGCTTAAGGGACAGAAATGACGAAGAGGCGGACGATGTAACAACAGCTTGACGCCTATTGGTTAGGTAGGATCGCAATAGTTTTTGTGCAGTACTTGAGAAGCAATAGAGACTTTTCATTTTCGTGCATAATATGTCATGGTTGACGGTATCAAAAGCTTTGCTATAATCAAGCAGTGTCAGAAAAGTAACATTGCCATCATCCATGTTTTTTCTGATGTCCTCAACTATATTAAGTATAGCTGTCGTGCAGCTCCTATTTTTCCTAAACCCGGATTGATTATCATAAAATCATTGATTTGACTGGCCATCAAATTCTCGAAAACCTTTGCAATAAATGGTAGAATTGAAATTGGCCGAAAGTCTCCATTAGTTTTTGGAGTAGCCAGTATTTTTGCCACTTTCCAACTGTCTGGAAAAACCGAGGTAGTCAGGGCGGTATTTATAATGTGGGTAATATGAGGTAGAATTCCAGGTAAAATAATTTTCAAAAATGTTGGACTTACTTTATCCAGGCCTACTGCGTTAGATTTAACATTTAAAATAGACGCTAAAACATCACATTGACTAACACATGCAAAATTAAAACTACTATCACAGTTTTTATAAGGTACACAATCAATATAGGTATTAGACGTAGCTTCAGGTACTTGGCATTGCACAAATTTTTCATTTAGCTTGTGTACATCAGTCTCAACATGGGGTGAAGTCTTTTGTTTTCCTATCCCAAGTCCTTTAAGGTCTCTCCATCTTTCACGTGTAGATACAGTTTTCACGAACTTTGCACTGTAGAATGAGCATTTGGCGTTCTTTATCAGCTTCACAACATTTGTTCTCATATGCTTAAACTCTGAATAAAGAATTGTTGTTTTAAACCTCTTCCATTTTTTAAAAGCAGTATTTCGCCGAGCTATTGCTGATTTTATCCTATCATTAAACCAAGGTTTCTCCCTCGGTTTAATAACTTTAGTTTTTATCGGAACACATGAATTGAACAAGCTTAATATGTTAGCTTGCAGTTGTTCAACCTGTGAATCAACTGACGTCAAATATAGGATTGCATTCCAGTCATAATTACAAAATTCAATATTTAAATGGTCATAGTCTAAATTTCTATAGTCTCTAAAAGTGATGGTACATTCACTAACATTCAAATATATATCATAGGTCATAAAAAGGAGGTCGTGCTTTGAAAAACCTGGCACTGTGAGCTGGTCATATAATAGGATTTTATTGGTGTTATTTACGAATATTACGTCAAGTAAACTGCTACAAGTACTAGTAAAATGTGTTGGATTGGTTTGATTAGCTAGCTCTAAGCCAAGCGATTCCATAGAGTTACTTAGGTGATTTTCAGTTAGAATATTGCTATTAAGATCGCCCATAATTATTACATCATTATACTTTACGGTCAAATCAGACAACACAGAGACAAAATCACAGTAATCTATGCTACGATGAGGACGATAGACACAGCCGAGGATTAATTTGTGCTCATGCTTAGAACCACTAATTTCCAAAAAGAGGTACTCAATTGCACTTCCCTCATTGTTCTTACAAATAAGCTTAGCCTTTAATTTGTTATTGAGGTAAATTGCCACACCCCCTGCATGGCCCACACGATCACTACGAAACAGATTATAACCATCACAAGAGACTACAGTATCAGACATATCAGACAGAAACCACGTTTCGGAGATACAAATAACATCAACATTTGACTTAACAAACAAAAATCTAAACTCGTCTATTTTTTTTACCAGACTTTGAGCATTGATATGGCACATATTTAGTCCATTGTGTTGTCTGCCTAAGACTCTAATCATTGAATAGCTGTTCGCACTGGAGTCTGTCACATGAAATGGCATTGCAAGTTTTGTTTACCTATTAGAAGCGCCCTCTTAGTTAAAATTAAAATGTAATCGAAATCTTCAAAATGCACACAGAAATAGTAAACGCACATATACTCACATAATCTCTTAAAATTTAAAATAATAAGTAAATAGTTGTGAAAGCAAAAGATTTTAAGAGCGAAATAAGTTACTCTCCACAGGGGCTGGATCAAGAGCAGGAGATTGTACCGCTGGTAAAGCGACTTCTAATGCTTTAAGCTCTTGCATGCTCTTTATACATACATATTCGCTGCCTCCCCTCTTCTTGACGTGCAGAACTGCATCCCGCGTGAAAACAGCCGTCAGGGCCTTGAGCTTTTTCAATCTCATAGCCTCTTTGAAAAGCTCATAGTTGGTCTTAGACAGCTGTTCGTTGATGTAGAATGCTGCCTCAGAGTCCATACCAAGCATCTTTAGAGTCAATGCTTGATTAGAGCTTCGCCGGTAAGCTCCAGCCGCACGCAATAACAACAAGTCCACTCATTTTAGACTCCATTTCATGCAGGATCCGCTCCTCAGCCTCCCGCATGCGGTTGCTAATATGAAGCGCCTGCTCAGCAAAACGTTGATTAATTAGCTCGATCAATTGGGGCGAAAGGGTATCAGAGGTGCGACCCGCCTTCAGATCGATGGACGAATCGCTTCGTACTCGCTTTGCTCCAGATGACGAAGGTTTAGTCATAATCCGTCTCTTGCTTTGACGTTGCTTTGGTTTATGTGAGTGTTTTTGTTGGTTTGATGGGGTTCGATGCACTCTCTCGATATTCACAGAAAGAGAGAATAGATCGACAAACTGTTTGATGGCCAAAGGTCGAAGTTGCGCGCGCACAAGCACCCAACCAATGTTTTGTTTGTTATATTGTTTGTTTATTATTAGGTATTATTATTAGTTGCACTTGCTGTGAAGCTTTGCACAAACAAAATCTCTGCCACGGCTCTTATTGGGAAACCTGCCCAAGAAAGCTATTTAATAGTTTATTAATTTGGTCGTAACTTTAAATTTTAGGGACAAAGCGTATGCTAGGGACAAAGCGTATGCCCAAATCGTCAACCACGTAAATGCGTTCGAGGGGTTTGTCATCAATCGTATAGTCGAAAAAATACGGCAGTGTGCGATGAAAAGTCATACATTTACACTTTTCAGAGTTTAGTGGGAGGCAATTAACCGAACACCATGTATGCAGAGAGTTTAAGTCCAACTGAAGAAGGAGAGGAGACATCGGTTCGTTATAAGACAAGCAGAGTTTTAGGTCATCGGCATACATCAAGGAATGTGAGTGAAGCAAGACATTAGGGATGTCGTTAATGAAAAGATTAAACAGTAAAGGTCCAAGATGACTTCCCTGAGGAACTCCAGAGAGTACACTGATGGACTCAGAAAGCGCCGAATTGAAACGGACACGTTGGGAACGGTCTGTCAAATAAGCCTTTATCCAGTTAAGAAGACTTGGAGGAAATCCAAGTAAATACAATTTGTGAAGAAGGAGATCATGATTGACAGAGTCGAAAGCCTTGCTGAAATCTGTATAAATTACATCCGTTGGCAGTTTATTAATGAAACCCGAATTCACAATGGAAGTAAACTCTAGCAAGTTTGTAGAAACCGAACGTTTTTTGCTTGGTATGGAATTGAGCGACAGGAGTGCTGTATTTGAGAAGTAATAAGCATTTCAAATAGTTTAGGAATGTCGAAAAGTTTAGAGATACACCTGCAATTTGATACTGACGATTTAGATCCCTTTTTATGAATAGGAATGACAAAAGATTCCTTCCATTCGTTGGGAAACTCTCCTAATTCAAGGGATAAGTTAAACAGCTTTAAAAGCGGAAAGCATAAAGAAGTAGCACAATTTTTAAGCACACAGCTTGGTACATTTTCAGGCCCGGGAGTATATGACGTTTTAATGGAACGAATACCCGAGAGCAGACACTCTAAATCCAAAACAGGTGGATGAATGCTATTAGAGGGGGAAACAGAATAAGGATACGGGTTGTAGGTGCCAAAACTAGTCGATGATGCAGAGTAGCAACGCTGAAAACATTTTGCGAATAGATTTGCGATGTCAGCATCATTATTAGCAGTCACATTATCGAGGGAAAGCGAGGGAGGAAACTGAGAAGATTTGCGTTTGGAGTTGACGAAGCTATAGAACCTTTTGGGGTCATGCTGAAAGCTTATCTTACAGCTGAGCAAATACTTGTTATAGCATTCGGTATTATGTATCATAAACTTTGAACGAGCCACAGAATATCTAGCGTAGTCCAACAGAGAACCCGAGTTCTTAAACTTCTTGTAAAGGCGAGTTTTTATATTTTTCAAATTATATTAGAATTAGGAAGTGTACGAAATTGGTACGTGATTTTTTAAAGCAGCATAAATAGCCTCATAAAATGACTTTGAGGCTTCATCCATATTACGACATGTGTCCAGGAAGGACCAATCGCACGTGGACAGAGCCTCATTCAGGGATATGAAATTCACTTTACGAAAACAGTAAGATTGGCTTTGATGGGCAGAGATTACAGCGCAGCTCGGCATATCGAGTTCAAAACTTAGTTCTATAGCAGGGTGATGAACATCCTCCGGAAGAGAAAAAGGAGGAACCCTAGATAACGCAGAGTTGGAGATGTCACTAACATATACAAGATCTAGGATCCTGCTCTTACTGTTTAAAATAGAATTCATCTGTCCAAGAGACAGTTCAGACATTATTTGGGAGAATTCGTGATGGAAAGCTGGATAAAGTTCGTCGGAATTATCGTAAGGTGACCAGGTTAAGTGAGGAATGTTAAAGTCCCCAACCACTACTAAACGATCACGGTCATTTAAGCGAGATGCAATATGTCGAAATTGATTAGTGTGACTTAGATAAACGGCAATTTCGGATGCGGGAGGGATATACGAGCATGTGAGATATAGTTTTAAGTCGTGTGTTTGAATTTCAACAGCTACAAATTCAATGCCAAGAGATGAATCACAGGGAATAAGCTGAGATGGCCAGATCGCATCGACAGCGACAAGAACCCCACCACCACGACGAATTGGGCGATCACACCTATATATTACAAACTTGTCACTCAGTATCTCGAAATTGGAAATACCAGCATGAAGGAAAGTCTCACTAAAGGCTAAAACATCTTGTACAAAAGATGCACTATTAATAAACAGCGCACTTAGCTTACCGCGCAGGCTGTTTACATTTTGGTAGCCAAGTGAGAAGGAAGATTTTAGTTTTTTGAAACCGAGGCAGCAGAGTGTGGATCGGCACGAGTCGGAGGATTGGCACGAGTGGAGAAAAGTTGCGCAATTGTAAACTCAGGCCAGATATCAGGCTGAAGTGCTCTGTCAGCATATAAACCGGGAAGCGTGATCTTAAAGGTCGATATATCTCGTGTCTTATTAAAACAGAATTTTCTGACTTCTACTTGAAAAAAATCGGAAATATTTAGCTTTGAGCAAAGATGATGTCTCACAAGATCTTCCGTAGCCGATGCCACAAGACGGGAAACAAATATAGATTTTTTAGGAGGTACAGCGGCTAAAGTTCCAAATGTAGCTACGCCTCGGGAGGCATCATTAGATGGATTTCGGGGTACACCTGATAGACCTGGTGCAGTGACGACAGGCGTAGGAGCAGAGGCCACAGCAGCGACCATATTGGTTGCAGCAGCTGAATGATTGGTTACCAAAGCCGTCGAGGCGATGGCATCGGCAGGGCCTACAGGAGCCGCAACACAAGAAGCTATAGGTACAAGAGCAGAGGACCCAACGGCAGCTATAGTTGGGGCAGCGGCGGGTTGATCATTTACCACAGCAAGAGATCCAATGGCTGGGAAGGCACCAACAGGAGCGGCAAAACTGGAGGCAGCAATTGCGGCCATAGCTGGAGCGGCAGACGATTGGTCAGTGGAGGCACCAACAGGGGCGGCAGCACATGTCCCGACAGGTGCAGGAGCAGGCACAGAAACAGTTTCAATAGTTGTGGCGGCTGCGGAGTTGTCAGTTACTACAACCGAGGGAAATGCAAAGGGAGCCTCCACAAGGGCAGGAAAGCCCATGGAGGACGTATCCATAGGAGCTGCGGCACTGGTCGCGTCTGGAAGCGAATTCGAAACCCCAGTAGAAGTTCCGGAGTATATAACCGGCACCATAGCTAGAGAATCACCCACAATTGGTGGGAACAGCATCGATGGGGTAACGGCGATGCCGGCAGACGTGGGAGTATTGTACAGTAAAGCAGCAGATCCAGTAGGAGTACAAATAGATTCAGACGAATAAGCAGCAGAGCGAGGATGGGGAATATTCAATGAGTTGGTTGGGTTCAGAGGTACGCATTTTTATACCCTTGCAAAGGGTATTATAATTTTGCCCAGAAGTTTGCAACGCATAGAAATATTCATTTCCGACCCCATAAACTATATATATTCTTGATCAGGGCGACGAGCTGAGTCGATTGAGCTTTGTCCGTCCGTCTGTCTGTCCGTCTGTCTGTCTGTCCGTCTGTCTGTCTGTCTGTCCGTCTGTCTGTCTGTCTGTTTCTACGCAAACTAGTCTCTCAGTTTTAAAGCTATCGAGCTGAAACTTTGCACAGAGTCTTCTTTTTACTGCACACTGCTAATATGTCGGAACCGACCAGATCGGATGACTATATCTTATAGCTGCCATAGGAACTATCGGTCGAAAAGTGGGTTTTTGTGAGAAAACTTTTTTGTTTTTAATGTAAACGCCTTCCGCTTCGACAATTATTAGTTTTATACGCTTTCACACAGATTTGGAAGTTTTGGTCAAAATCGGATGACTATATCTTATAGCTGCCATAGGAACATTTGGTCGAAAAGTGGGTTTTATTTAGAAAAATTGTATGTTTTAATGCTGACGTTCGAAAGCTCTGATGTATTAAAACATTTGCAAGGGTATAAAAACTTCGGCAACGACGAAGTTAGCTTGGCCTTCTCGTTTTAGTTTGGGAGACTCGCTTGTAATTTTTAGACTAAGGAATTGAGAATCCAAAGTTAAAAATTTCTCATGCAATTTCAGAAATTCAGTGCGAACTTCCTTAGAGCCAGAGCGCGTTTGCCGCTCGCTAATAAGTTATTTAATGTGTTTTTATGCTTTTTATACGGCTAGCTTGGGAACGACAACGATACCATTTCGACTCCATCTAAAGTTGACATTTGGCTGGACTGCTCATCCCATCTAGCATCGTCGCAACCATCTTAATCGCAGCAAAGTACTTTACAACGGTCTTAATAAAAGCTTGCTCTATTTGTTTTAAGACTCCTACAATAAACGGATGTTGCTGGAGTATGTGGAATCGAAAAAGCTGAGAGTCTAAGAGAACACCTGTTGAATATGATTGTGAAAGAAACTCTTGAGCGCAACATTATCATAAGGATTCCAGATTTCCCCGTGTTAATAGATGAAATATGCTTTTACTTTCCAAGTGAAATAGTTGCGAAGGTAATTCAATTATTTAACTGGAGTCAAACTTAAAAAGAGATCCTATCCTTTTTATAATAATATAACAATTTATATATACGGCCATGTTCTCAATTCCACTTCCACAAAAATTCTGTGATTTAAAACCGGTTTTAGTACTAAATTTGCAATCCAAATCACAAAACTTTCGTGGAAGTGGAATTAAGAACATGGCCGATAATCGTTTAATTCTAAAGTACCGTTACTTCATTGCTCGATGTATCTGCATCTGTATTAGACTTTTAAAAACCATATCCGGGCATATGAAATTGGTTGTCCAATTGATAAAATATTTAACAAAAATATTAATGATGTTGATAGCTCACAACTTCACATACATCCTTTAAATAATGGAAAATCTAATCGTTTTAAATATGTTTAAGATACATCGCATAAAATGTTAACTGTAATACTCTGAACTTCCTATATAATAAAATAAAACAGTTATATAAAATGACATAAAACAACAGTTTTCGTTTTATTTTCAAAAATAATCGCTCTTGATTTTCAGCCTAATCAGGATTGAATTAAGAATTTTTTCGTTTCAATACTTCAATAAGCCAGGAAATTCTTGATTTCAAGAACAACTCGATATAAATTTGAGAATATATCGGGATTGCTATAAGAATAAAACAGGACTGATTTGAGAGCGTTGCAGGATTTAATTAAGTGCCTAAAGGGATTGGTTGAAGAACATTTCGGTTTTAGCTTAAGACTTTTAAAGGCTTTGGTTAAGAACGTTTGGTTTTTATTTTTGACTGAAAGTTCTTCATCCAAGCATTATTCGTTCTTAAGCTAAGGGCATAAAATACTTAATTTAGTCCAGATCATGCTTATTTTGAGCTCTAGAAGTTCTTAAAAAAAACCCGAATCGTGCTTAACATATCCAAAACGTTCTTGAAATCAAGAATTTAGGGATTTTTAAAAACGCTCTTAAATCAAAAAATTTCGAACTTAAATCAAGAATTTTCTGGCTTATTGAAGTATTGAAACTGAAAATTCTTGATTTGAGTACGAAAACTCTTGATTTTTCTCTCAGTGTACTATTACGAGTTTCTTGTTTACAGCGTTTATTTTTTGTATTTTGTATTTTGTTGTTTTGTATTGTCGAGTATCTGCATTGAACTGACTTTGCGATACATTTTTTAATTCCGTACAATTCCGTATATAATCACCAACTCCTCAAGCATCTCAATGGGGGCATTTTTAAAAAACTCGTAGGTGACTCTGTCCTCTCCTGGAGCTTAGTTGGGCTTGGCTTTGGCAAGTGCTATTTTGAATTCCTCCATTGTAATCGTTCTATCTAGGTCTGGATCCTCAACATAGGTCGGTGCATAGTGAATGTTCATAGCGCTTTGTTCAGGGTTAAGAGGTTTTCGAAATGACTTTTAAAGACCCATGCAGCAATTTCGGTCCCTATTTTTGGGGCAATTCCTCTGATTTCTCTGGCTATCTTCCACCACTGTTTGCTATCTTTTATCAGAGTTATTCGTGCTTCAAGGCCCTGGTCATAGTCGAGTTTACTGTTTACACACACAACCTTGTACTCCTGTTGAGCAGTTACATAAGCCCGTTTATCTTCTGCCAACCCTGATTTTCTGAATCTGTTCAACGCGGCAAATACGGTCTGTCCCTTCTTATAGCATTTCCAACTGAACCATTTGTTGTTAAAATGTATTGAGGCGTTGCTCGTTTTGCAGCGTGCTGCACTTTTGATTGCGGATGTTATGTCCTCAATAGTTAAGTCCTGCTCTTCAATTTTCAGGTCCCTAACGCGTCTCTGAACCATTTTCTTGAACTGGTTCTCATTTTGGTTGCTCCAGGATAATTTCGGCAACAATTTAAGTTTCTTCTTCGGTGTTGTAGATCCCAAGATGGCGACTTTCAAAACTATAGGCATTTGATCAGAGCAGATTTTGCTTTCCACCTCGAAAGATAATACACTTTCCCAAATCGCACTTTCAACCGCACAGAAGTCGATTCATCGATCGATGAAGTTTCCATCAATGTCTCCTATTGTTAAGTAATCTGTTCGAGATCTGATGCCCAAGTCGCCGCTCTGAGGTATAAGGGGATTATGGTGTATAAGCTGTGCGGAGTTTGGATCTTTAACTGCTGAATTCCAGAATACGATTCGTGCCTGTGCGCTATATTTTTTTTCCGCCAGCTTCCGGCTTACGCCCATAACTGTGCCTCCAATTGCTCGACCGAAACGACTACATCTGTTTGCCGGTTGCCAGAATGTAATAAAGGCTTTGAAGACTGAGTCATAGTTGCTCATCTCCGCTGCTTCCACATGGGTTTCCGTTAAAGCTTGGTATGGAGATACCCGCGAAATACCCTCGAAATGAAAAAGTCCATATAAAAAAAATGATTTCGCACGGATTTCGCAAGTTGCTGTTTCGTGAGTTGGTATGGAATTCACGCGCGAAATTGGCATATCGATATCACAGCGTTGCCACCCGACGTCAACGTGTCACGTGATAGTCACCCGATAGGCAAGTGATGAGAGTTGATTTCGAAGGTGTGAAATATATGTAAAACATATTTTTCGTACTTTACATGGCGGTAGACACTCATACACATACAAGTCCACATGTCAGTCACGATGTTGTTTTGGTTCCTCAGCATTGTGAGGACCCATTCATCCGCTTTCGCGGCACTCCTTGGGAGGAAGACGGTAATGTAATGGGGCGAGGGGATATTCTCTCCCATTTTACCGAGAAGGGGTACTCCCTTCCATTCTGACAACCTTGACACGTTGCTCATCAGCCACTCCGCGGTCGTCTCATCGTTGCAGTCGATGATTAGATGACCCGGCCGGAAATGAATTCCTGCGAAGCTGATGGGCGTATCCCAACATGCCAGGAAGACTTCCTCCAGTATCGCCTCCTCAAGTGCAGATAGCTCCTCATGGTTGAGGTTGACCTGAGGGTATTCCTCAGGCACTACTGCTACCCTCACCTTTTTCGCAACGTCTGCATACGTTGCTTGGGGTGGAATGGGCACTGAGGGGGGAGTTACTGCCCTTTCTTCACTGTCAGTTGCAGCAGCCTCTGCTGCAGCCCTGGACGTGCCGGGCCCGCCGTTCGCGTCTTCCTCATAGGCTACTGCCTGTGAGGGGGTGCTAGCCATGGCGTCTTTCGACGTCACTGCTGTGCACTGACGCTTCGGCGTAGCTGTAGGCGGTGTTATGTCCGCACTGCTTCTCTTTGGGGCAGGGGTGTGTGGTTGCCCCTCTGATGCCCCAGTTCGAGGCTCCTTTGCCATCCGGAGGGCTTCCTCCGGTGTGTGGCCATGCTTGAGGTATCTCAGGTACCACTTGATTCTGGAGCCACAGAGGCCTCGACGATTTGGGTCATCTAGGCCTCCTGGCTGTCCTCTTGCAGGGAAGGAGTCCTGCTTGGAACGTTTGTCCCCATTGGGAGGTGGCCTTTGTCCTCCAGAGGAGGCGGGGCGTGTTCCCTTTGGGGGGAGGGGATGGTCCCTCTTTGTTCCTGTACTCTTTCCTACCGCAGGAGCTCGGTAGGGACCCCGTGGTGGGGCTCTACGCACTGGTGCGCGTTTCTCATCTCTTACGAGGCTTGGACGCTCCTGGTCCATCTGCCTCTCTTCAAACTGCCTTGCGACAGCGGTTGCAGGGAGATCCTGCTGAAATTTAACTTTAGTATTACTTTTCTTCATGCTTGAAGTTCCTTGTTTTTGGGCTTCTATATGGTCGACCACCGGCCGAGGCCCACCAGTGGCAAGGCTACTTAGAACAGGCGGTCGCCACTTGCCTGAGCCCACCGTTCAAGACTGGACTATTTGTTACCCGGGCCTCCAGCCAGGCTGACTCTCGGCACGGTCCGAGTGACACCTTAGTCCGGCCCGGTGTGAGATGTGCGGGATGGGAGAGGGTAGGTAGTGTGTGGGAGTTGGGTGTGTGTGAGGCTACTTATAGAAGGCGGCAACACAAGCGCCTTGTCGGTGCACTACGGTGTGACACCCGCTGGCTGTCCGGGACTGCTTATTTGTGGGGTAAACCCACTTATTCGCAGCTAACCTCCATAAGAAGGCCTTTCGCTATCCGCAACCTGCGACCCGTCCGATGGCCCAACAGCTAGGCCCCCCTAAAACCATCTCACAAGTTCTTTGGGACGGATACAAAAACATTAAAAACATTAAAAAACATTACATTACAAAAACATTAAAAAGGCTGAACATCTTTTCATTGGAGAAAAAGGTGATGGCGGCTTGACAAAAAAGATCTGTAAATGTATAGACATTTATTGAGTTTAATTTTGCTATTCACAATTGATTGTTTTTGCTAGGAGATCATTGCAACGCGGCTTGGGCTCCATAAGCGCCACCGTTAGCTGGCGGCATCCTAAGCACGCCAAGAGTGAAAGCGGTGGTGGAGTATCCATCGCAACGATGTGAAGTGGCAGTTAGCTCCACTTGTGTCGTTAAGGCTCATTCTCTTTTCAAGAGCCTTAGCTCCTCGAACGAAAGGGGTGATGATGAGGAACTTGGTCCAGCACAAAGTGATTCAATTGTGAACGACGGCGATTCCGTGTGTCGACCGGATGAGCCGCAGAACTTTTCAATGGTCAGACTTGGGACTTTTTTGTCGCCGCAAGTCGTGGACAACATCTTCTAATCTATGATATTGCATTATAAGTACATAACGTCGAGATGAAATGGTCACAACAGTCGATTCCGCCATTTCCCTAGTCGTGTCCAAAGAGCACCAATTGCGAATGAGAGCAAATGATTGAAAAGTTACAAATAAAGGTAACGATGAACCTATAAACGATTTTTTTTTTTTTTTTTGCTATTTACTTAAGTTATACAACTGCCTCCACATGGATCTTCACAGGAAGTAAGGATTAAACAAACACTGCCGAACCCTAGGTGCCTTCACTAAAGCTTCTTACAAATCACATAAAGCTATTGCTGCACCTATTGCATCATTATAGGCCACCATAAATATTCGCTGTTAATTAGTTTAAATTGTCCCGCCAAATTAAATTTGAAAAAAAAGCAACTAGAGATGAGCGACTTATTTCGCACTTGCTATCGACGAAATAATGCGCAGCGATTTCGCACACTTTTCGCAAGTATCTCCATACCAAGCTTAAGACAAAAACGTCGCTTTGCATAATGTAGGTAAAAAAGCTTCGATGTAAAATCTTATTGTATAGACCATGAACATTATATCCTAAAACTTGTAAGATCTGGTGATTACAAGGGTACGGTATGGGGACGTCTACAATTTTGGGGGGGCTATTATTGCTTAGTTTTTTTGGCTGATATTTTCAAGAAGAGACTTAAAATTTAGTTGTATGCCATCCATTTTCTTGCCATAAATTTCTGCCAATACAACTGCTGCCTTTTGGTCTCCATTTCCGAGCTCATAGTTGGAGTTGAATTTTAACCACTTAGTTGCGATACGAATGCTATCATTTCTGACCGCAATTCTGTGTGTGTCATCTCTGGCCAGTATTTGCTTCTTAAGATTAAGAAGTGCTCGTTTTTGTTTCTGCCTGTCATCGCTGAGGTCCTTTTCCACATATATAGTCGTGCCAGTCAATTTGTTAGCGCTCTTAAGCACCGCATTGGCAGACTCCTCTGAGTCCATTTCAACAACAATTCCCATTCGATTTTCTCGTTTGTATAAAATGCGAGACTCCTTTATTTGAAAGTTGTTGAGCTTAAGTTTCTATCGGAAATCAAAACCGTTTGATCTCCTCTTTTGGCTTTGACTCCTCTAAAGATCAAGTTCTTCCTCTTTGTTTGCTCAATTATTCGCGATAGTTTCTTATGATCAGAAGCAGCATTAATTTTAATTTGTTCTATTTCGGTTCTTAAAGCATCATTCTCTTCCCTCAACATTCGCAACTGTGCGGAGACTGCCCCAAACTGCTCCTTTATCTCTGCCACGTCATCCTTTGTAGCTACGTTTTTTAAAACAGCCATCAAATCCTGCATTGTGGGTTCGCCTGGACAACATTCCAACCGCCCCCTTTTCGTGATCTGAGATGGTGTACTCATATTCTGCTGCGGCAAAACTGGGGGTGAGCGCATCAATCCTCCTCTTGCTGCCATTGGGCGATTCAAAAAGTGCGCCAATTGCTAATATCGTTAAAAAAAAGGGTTTGTGTCTTTGGTAAAGCACAGAGCTGCTCTTTTTGCGCTTACCAACACTATGTCGGTGACGATCAGCTGTTGGCAAAATAATGGCGTTCAGTTTCAATTAAAAAACTGACAAAAGGCGGAACTTCCGTGTTATATGCGATATGCTGCAGTTCTCTCTCTGTGGTTCCTCGCTTGGGCATCTGGCGCACAGGTGTCTCCAGTAGCAGAATCCTCCCTATCTCTGCTTTCACTCAGCCGGTCCGTTTCTTTGGTTTTCCCGCTTTCCACGCCTTTCGTTTTGGTTGGGTCAAATTTCCAGAGCAACTACAATTGTGCAAAATATATGCCACAACACATCTGCAGCGCCTTGGCGATTATGTGACTGTCCAGGTAAGCACCCCGTGCAGTGTATGATCACCAGCTGATAACTCGCTTAATTGCAGGTGTCTCGAAAATAATTAATTAATTAATTAATTTAGGCTTTAAAGACTTTCAGATTATGCTTAGAAAAAAATATCAATTGAAGAATTTTAGAGAAAATAAATAACCCAATAACTGTAAGTAATATTAACAAGGTCGATAGGTAATGGGTTAATTTAAATTTATAAATTTTTGTTGTTCTTGATTTGCGGTTCTTTTTGTATTCCCGATCAAAGTTGGCTGAAAATTTAAAACATAAATTGGTTGCAAGAATTTTTTGAGAACGGATTATCTGAATGTGAAAACGAAGACGGGGTTTTGTTAAGAACTGATGTAATTCTGGTGTGAACTACGATATTTCCCATCGGTCAATAAACAGTGGAATTATATGGTTTCAAAGTAAAAATTTCGAAAACGTCTTTTTTGCCACTCTATTGGTCCAAGCTCTGTTATTTTGCAGCCGATCAAAAATATCACCAGAATGGTGGGTATTAGGAGCAATTGCAAAAAAAATTGAAAGTCGGTCAACAGATACTCTTCAAATTTTTGCAACCAAGTGGTTCTAAGATAATCGCATTTAAGGTTTGGACAGCTGCTTTAGATGATATGAGAATTATTTTTGAAAGATTTCAGACATTGACTTGGTGCATTTAATTGTTAGCTTTCAAAATCGGTCAAATAATTGTCACGAAATTAGGTTCAAACTATATCAAGACATGGTAAAAAGATCATAAATTTTAATGATTTTACATATTGCCCAAGTAAAACACCATGTCGTTGGCAAGTGGAGTTGGGGGGATAGATAGAGCATACTTATATCAAAGGCGAAAAGAAAGGCTCTACTTTCATATATATTTATTTTTTTTGGGTAGTATTACAATGTTGGAGTTACCTTTTAGAATTAAACTGCACTTTATTTCCTCCATCTTTTTCAAACAGTTTTTTGTTCAACATGAACTCGTATAGCTGCCATATAACAAAATAACAAAACTGGCAGGCATGTATATAACTTCAAGAGTATATCAAATTCGGTCGAGCCGAAGTTAGCTTTCCCCTATTTTGTTTATAGATGCATCAATACTAAAGGAAAATGATTTGAAAAATTTTACTTTCTTTTTGAAAATTAGTTGTGTTAATGGCGTTTTACTCCACAACTACTTTTTTACCATATTTTCCACGCTTCAAGACCACAAATTTTTGTAAAATAAATTTTTCTAAATAAAAGCAAAAATTATACCTTAAGAGTCTGGCCGTGTTTGGCCCAGCGGTTAATGTGCTGGACTGCTGGGCGGAAGGTCGTGGGTTCGATCTTGCCTCGGAACATGTAATAATAAATGTTGTTTTCTTTCTTTGGAAAATAGCTTTTTCACATCCGGTCACCTTCACCAGTTATTGGCGGCGGCAGCTGTAAAGTAACTAGCCATGAAAATGCAAATTCTCAGGTTTTGCCGTTTGGACTCGGCGTGTACATATGTTTGAATAAATTATGTATTGAGAGGAAATCAAAACAACTGTGGTGCGGCGCGAGCGGCTGGCCGGCTTTCACCTTGCAAAATTCTCAACTTTTGAACGGAAAGTGATATTTGAAAAACTCCAAAGAGAATTTCAGTAAAGGTGACAGAGAATATTTAAGGCCATCAGGATGACTCAGGATCGGCTGCTAAAGTGCAGAGTTTTATACACTGAAAAGGTTGCAAAAAATAGGCAAAACATTTAAACTCTTTTATAAACAATGTGGTTGTAAAGTTCTGTTGGCCCCCGCTCCCTGCGCCTTCGTCAAGTTATGAGCAACATAAGTTCGCAGCAGCAGCGCTGCTCTGCAGCACCAGAGCACATACAAATGAGCTCACACTTTCTCAGGTACAGAGTAAATTACAGTCGGGCTTGGCTGACTTTGCCACGCGCTTGAACTGCCAGCATATTTTGTCTTCGGACGAAGCCAGAGGAACTTTCCTTCCTTTTTAATTATTTGATATTATTATATCCCATTTATAAGTTGTATTCAGACAATACACAAGAATGTGCGGCCATTTAGTTGCCTATCTTTCTTTTGGCTGCTTTGCTGCTTCCTCAGGGCCAAAAAGATTGAGGTGTTTTTGTTTTCCAGTGGCATGCTTAATGTTGTAAGAATTTCTTAATTGTTAAAATGAGCCAGCTTCGTCTGGGGCTGGACATTCTTTGTGGGTTTCCATTTAATAATTCAAGTTTCTTTTGGCTGTTGGTATTTTGTGTGTGTGCCTTGATATTTTATTTCTAAAAAACAATTTTGCAACAAAACGTAAGCCAAGAGTTTCTCTGTGCGTCCCTCTGATGTCCAGTTGCCTAGGACAACACAGCATGTGGCACAAAGTATCCCCCGACCTTTCCGAAAAAACGAAACAGTAGATGAAGCATAAGCAACAGAAAGCAACGCGAAAAATAGCCCAACAAAAAACGAAAATAAAGAAAAAATAATAATAAAAAGAAATTGGACAATAAAATACAACAATTTATGGCGTACAGCAATCCTTTTTGGTGGCACTTTACCCGAGGAGAGGCGCCAAAAGTCGTGGCATGGACAAGCCGGATAAGGCGGCAACATGGTTTGTGGTAAGGCGGCCAATGCAAGGTCGGTCGGGTGTGGTCTTCATTGGAAACTAAACGAAAATGTTTAGTATGATTTTTTCTACTCATTCTTTATTTATTTATTATGGCTAAGGTTTGGCGGACGCATTCTGGGTTGAGAAAATATTTTCAAAAGGGAATGTCGTGACTTTTTGTGAAATAAATAATATCAGTTCCAAGCAAAAGTGGATTTTAAATTCAATGAAAAAAACATAGGTTTATTTTAAAATACTTTATTCCGATTTTCTAAAAGCTAGTCGGTATAAAGTCGGAAAAATTTGCATGGGAATAATATTATTTTTCGCCCGATTGACTTGAAACATGATTTGTAAGCATAGTTCACGAAATAATTCGACACGTGTTTCCCCAACATTGGAAAATCCGCCCACGAGGGAAATGCCCGAAAAATTCTGCATGCAAAAGATATGGGCCTTTTCATTCTGTCGTACCGTCGTACAAATTGAAAATGAAAAAAAGTCAAAATGAATCGAATCTTTAATTCGTTTTTTACTGTTTAATATAGCTCTCAGCAAGCACTTCAATAAGTGTTAAAGTGTATATCAAGTGAAATTCGGTTTCCAAAATAATGACAAAATCGGAAGCTATTCGAATGTGACCAAAACAGAAGTGGTTTTGGAGAACAGCTATATAAAGACAACGTTTGGCGAAAACTAACACAATAACTTAAAACATCTGGTTTTAATATCTTATGAATGATTAGTTCTTTGAAATGTATATTATTTGATTTAAAAATCTTGAGTACATATTTTGTAAAAAATTATTTATCTCTGTCTATATGTGACATGTCGAACGTGGCATTTTTTCCATCATCATATTTATGTGGTTTCTGCTATAATGCGAAGCAAAAACTTACAGTTAATTGCATTGGCATAGAACCATGAGAAGTTTCTTATGCATTCATGTACACACCTTTGTACCATGAGAAAGACTTTAGATGGCGAAAGTACATGTAACCTATAGTCACTTTTTTCCAAAAATTAAGCAAATTTGATGTCAAAATTAGGAAAATCGCGCTTGCACGGCCGTGAAACCGAATATATCCAATTGGATTATCAGTAAATATTAGATTGGCTTACATTAGTTTAATTTGATTGTTTCCCTAAGAAAATTGGATCAATAATAGTGTTTTTAAACACTTTAATTTTTTTGGCCCGGGTGGACCATTTCGGCATTATTGGCCAAACCAAACGGGCAGTAAGCAAGGCGTTTTCAGAGATTGAGAAGGAGTCTGAATTAATGGGTCAAGCGGTAAATGAGGACAAGACGAAGTACCTAGTATCCGCGGACAGAATGTCCTTGGGACTTGGACAATCTGTTACAATGGAAGAGTACAACTTTAAATTTGTGAAGGATTTTGTCTACCTCGGAACGATGATAACCAGTGACAATAACATCAGTCTGGAAATCCAACAAAGAATCACTTCTGCAATCCAATGCTACTACGGGCTAAGTAGGGAGCTCAAGAGCAGAGATCTCAAACGAAGAACAAAAATAGCCCTTTCCAAGTCGCTTATCATCCCAATCCTGCAATATGGCGCAGAAGCATGGACAATGCCAGCAGCGGATGAAGCGGCGATTGGCGTGTTTGAACGAAAAATTCTTAGGAGGATTTTTGGACCTTTAAAAGTCGGCGATGATTTCCTCATTCGAAAAAATTACGAACTTTATGAGCTCTATGGGGACACCTGTCCGGTCAAGTGCATAAAGCAACAGCGGCTGCGCTGGCTAGGACATGTCGGCAGAATGAAGGAAGAAGCTCCAGCAAAAAAGGCGTATAAATCGAAGGCGGTTGACTATGGAGGTGGCAAGAAGGGAAGACCACCACTAAGATGGGAAGACCAGGTGCGGGAAGACATTGCCAAGCTTGGTGTGACCAACTGGTACCAGCTCGCACAGAACAGAAGCGAATGGAGATCGTTAATCGCAGAGGCCCAGACCGTCAAACGGTTGTGATGGCCAATAAAGAAGAAGAATCATCTTCTTTGGCTTGTTTGATTACTCTTGTCGAGCTGATTAAGAATATCTTTGTCTTTTGGTCGTCAATGGTTCCTTTACTGCGGTATAAGCAAAAGACTTTTATTGAGTGACTGAAAAAATATAAGTCTCTGAATAACAAAAACAATCGTCATCGTTATCGAAGAAGACGGCCGCCAAAACTTAAGCTATCCCAAAAATATTTAAATTTCTGTGGACTAAGTCTATAATCCAATTTAAAAAACTGAAAAACGGACTAAGGCTATTGCCTAAAGTCACCACGACACTTTGTATACTTGCCGCCTGCGATTGCAATTCGTTAAATTAAATACTGTTGGCGGGCCCAACAGAGTGCAACAACACAACACGCACACAACAATAACAAGTGAAACAAAACAAAAATCACTCAACACATAGTCACTCACTGTCGCAACAACAATTATTATCATGGCTGGTACGGCTAAGAAGGCAAAAACCACCAACAGCAGCAATGTGACCACGCCACCAGAGCTGAAGAGGAAGGCCAGGGACTCGGATACACCTGCTCACCTCTATTCCATGATTAACCAGCGTTTTGATGAGCAGGCTGCCATTATGCAGGAAACAGAGGCACGTATCCTTAAGGTGCTGGAGGAGAGGCTCATCACCGATCGTGTGCAGCAGCTAGAGGGAGAAGTGTCCGAGCACAAAGCGCTAGCGGCCAAGGTTGGAGATTTACAAGCCAAGGTGGGAGACTTGGAAGGTAAGCTGCAGCGTACGTTAGCTGTCCAAGCCAATGCTGATATAGCCACCGACTTGCGCATCCATGGTGTTCCGTTCGTTGAAGGCGAGAACCTCAAAACCCTGTTCCACAATCTGTGCTTTTCGCTAGGCATAACCCCGGCGCTAAGGAGCGCAGGTATATACCGGATTAAGTCAAAAATCCGAACATCACCGTGGATCCGATGATAATGCTGAAGCTGGAGCACGTGCGCGATAAAATAATTCTATTGCGTGCCATTGGGACATACCGGCGGGAGGTGAAGCAGCCCCTAAATCTTAAGCAATTGGGCTTTGACGTAGCAACACCTTTTTACATCAATGAGCAACTGACGAAAGATAACTATTTGATCTTTAAAGAAGCGATGAGACTAAAAAAGCTTAAGTTGCTCTCAGCTGTGTTCTCGCGGCGTGGCCTTGTATATGTTCGCGGAATGAACAAAACGGAGTATGAAAGTGTTGAAACTGTGGGCGAGCTTTCGAAATTCGCCTCAGTCGCTGCAGCTAATGTATATACTGATGCTTCGGAGACTGGTGGTTCATTTCGCCGCTGAAAGCTTCTCTTTTCTGGAGAGCGAATTAAATATTTATGTACGATTAGGATTTAAAAATAATTCTCACATGGTGTGTAGGTTTTTTATTTATAAATGTATTCAATGTTTTAGGTATGCGCTAGTAATTGTCCAAATTTTGTTTATATGGGTAGTGCCAATCAAATGACAACCCTCATGACGAACGGGAATGCAATGATTAGAGTTCTTAGTAACCAAAAAGCTGGTCTTAAAATTTGTCATATTAATGCACAGAGTTTAGCAAAGAAAATGGATGAATTCAGATATATGTTTGTGAACTCAAATGTTGATATTGTATTTGTTTCTGAAACTTGGTTTGTGTCCAGTATGTGTGATTCTCTTGTTGCTTGTGATGGATATGACCTGTTTCGTTCTGATCGTGAAGGCCATGGAGGGGGTGTTGCAATTTACATGAATAGAAAACTAAGGGCTAAGTTAATTTGTAAGCAACCGGTCGGCAGTGCAATTGAATATCTCTTTCTTCAAATTAGTAATCTTAATAATCTGACAAAAACCATCATTGGATGTGTATATAGACCGCATCGTAATACCGAATATAACGAATTAATTAGCCTTATTTCTGAGTTAAGCTTGCAATACACTGACATAATTATAGGAGGAGACCTCAACAGTAACATGTTGAGTGAGTATCATCTATCAGACGACATGTTATCACTTGGAATGAAACTAGTGAACTCCACCCAAGCAACACACTTCACTAACACCTCTAACACCTTGCTAGATGTATTTTTTGTTAATACTCCTAAAAATGTTCGCCTATATGACCAAGTTTCAGCGCCTGTATTTTCAAGACATGACCTAATATTTATGACATATGACTTAGCATTATATATGGACGAATCTGAGCACACAATAGTTTACAGGGACTTTAAAAATATTGATTTTGACTCATTAAATACTGAATTTGGCTTATGTGACTGGAATGACATTTACTCCCTGCCCACCGTAAATGCACAACTGGAAAAACAGCAATCGGCTATAATGTACCTGTACGAAAAAGCTGTTCCTATAAGGAGAAAAGTTATAAAGCCAAGTCAACCACTGTGGTTTGACAAGTCAATTGAATCTGCAATACAAAAAAGAAACCAAGCCTATCTTAAATGAAGAAGATATCGTACTGAATTAACCAACGTGCAATACAAATCATTAAGACGAACTGCCAGTAAGATGATTGCGTCGGCCAAGCGAAAATTTTACTGCTCCAAATTTCATGAAGCAATTACAACTGAGCAGAAGTGGTCTGAAATAAAAAAACTGGGCTTAGGAAGCAAAAAAAGTACCTGCAATAAACTTGACATTGATGTAAACAATCTGAATAACTGTTTTGTAAATGTCTGCGTACCTGATGTAACATGTAACACGTACTTGAATGCTGTGCAAATTACTAACAACTGTGATACTAGTTTTAGCTTTGTCTGTGTTGACCAATGTGATGTACTGGAAGCTATTCTTAGGATAAAATCAAACGCAGTAGGCCTTGATAATATTAATCCAAAATTTCTTAAAATATTGTTACCTCGGATTCTGCCTCTAATTACATATATTTTCAATACTGCTTTCACTCACTCAACTTTCCCAGAAATGTGGAAAATAACGAAAATAGTTCCCGTCCCAAAATCAAATACTGAGTACAGACCTATTGCTATTGTTCCTTATCTATCGAAGGCATTTGAGCAACTCATGGCAAACCAGATAAAACGATTTCTTGCTGCAAATGATTTGCTGAATAATAATCAGTCCGGGTTTCGCAGTGGTCGGAGTAGTACCACAGCAATACTAAAAATATCTGAAGACATAAGAAAACAGATGGACAATGGGAAAGTCACTTTTCTCACTCTACTTGACTTTAGTAAAGCGTTTGATACAGTGAACCATGAAATACTCTGTACAAAATTGGCAAAACTATTCAACTTCTCAAATACATCCCTCAAACTTCTCTCCTCCTATCTTAGTAATCGTAGTCAAGCGGTAGTAACATCATCTGACTTTTCAACTTTTCTTGTGACTAAGCGCGGTGTCCCCCAAGGGTCCGTCCTTGGGCCACTGCTGTTTTCTTTGTATGTAAATGATCTTCCCAGTGTATTGTCGAAAAGTGAAGTCCATATGTATGCTGATGATGTTCAAATGTATGTTAGTTGTCCGTTGAATAGAATTAGTGAAAGTATAAATGTATGTAATAGTGAGCTTTTAGTTATAAACAAATGGGCGGAAGAAAATGGACTTGGACTTAATCCATCTAAGTCGAAATGTCTGGTAATATATAAAAAAAAACTGAATACTGATCACTTCCCAAAGCTTAAAATTAACACATGTAAAATTGATTATGTTGACGATGCTGTCAATCTTGGCTTTACTTTTAATGAAACACTTTCATGGCATAATCATGTTACCCGAGCAGTTGGAAAAACGTATGGAATGCTAAGGAACCTAAATTTAACGAAGCTGTGCCTACCGCAACATATCAGACTATTGATTGCAAAATCTTACTTGATGCCCTCTTTATTTTATGGAATAGAGGTCTTTGGGAAGTGTGATGCCAATAGTTTTAAAAAAATCAATGTTTTATGTAATAATATTGCTAGGTATGTCTATAACATAAAACCACGAAGACATATTACGGAACATGCATTCAAACTTTTTAACCTTAGCCTAAAATCGTATTTAATTCTGAGAGCTTTGACGATGCTGCATAAAATAGTAAATACGAAAAAACCGTCTTACTTATACTCTATGCTAAGCTTTAGTGCATCAATGAGGACCAATAATATTATTGCAATAAAAACTAAACTTGCTAGTTCGGACCCGCACTTCTTTATTTATGCCGTTCGTCTTTGGAACCAGCTACCACATTATCTAAAGACAGTTAGAAGCGCATCGCAATTTAAAACCAAACTCATTAGCCACCTACACACCATTTAAAAACACAAAACAAAACTATTTATAATTATTATAGATTTTAAGTTAGCCATCTTTTCTATTGAAAACAAGTCAACTCATTTTAAATTAAATCTTATTTCTGTTATTATTGTTTGTAACTTTGTCTGTGAAATGTAAACTCATTTAATATAATTTAAAATTATCGTTATACTGTTACCGTCGTGACTAGCACAATAACTTATAAGAATACTTCTTGTCGTGCTAGGAATTTAGTAATAATAAACAACAACAACAAATAAATAATAATAAATATAATTTGAGGACTTTTAAAATAAAAGTTATAACTGTTACGGTCCCTGGTTTTTAGAGATTACATTCGAAACTCATTCCCCTCATTTTCCATATATTTCATATGTTCGATTTTGAGGACGAGCGCGCGTCCACTAAATGAAGTCCGATCGCTGCCATACTTTTTTTCATATCTATTGGGACCAAAACAAATCTTTTTCCGCCCGGTATTTTGAAATCTATTTTTAAGGGCCAGTCTAGTATACACCTATATACATTCCAAAACTTGTGGCTCTATCTATTACAGTCTCTGAGATCGACGCGTTCATACAGACAGACAGACGTTCAGACAGCCAGACGGACAGACGGACAGACAGACAGACAGACAGACGGACAGACGGACATGGCTAAATCGACTCGGCTGTTGATGCCGATTAAGAATATATATATTTTATGTGGTCGGAGATGCTTCCTTCTCCCTGTCACATACATTTGCACAACTTCATGATCCCCTTTTTCCCATTTTTAATGGGACAGGGTATAAAAAATAGACCCAACTTTTTTTTTGTTTAATTTAAAAATTTATCGAAATAAAAATGCCTGCAAATTCAAAATTATACAAAATTGTTGGGTTTATTTTTAATTGGACAGTAACATCTATTTAATTTACTTTAAAATATGTCCCTAAAAGCAGAAATCGGCCATAGTCGGGCCTGTTCCCCATTCCGAAAACGAGTGGAGTTTTTCCGCAAATCGACCAGAATTGTCGTTTTCAAAAGTTGTGCTGCAGAGTCCGCGGAATCAAAAGTAATTGCTTTTAAAATCAATTAAATAAGTCCCCAAAATTATAAACTAATGAATTTAATAATGTTGAACATTTTTAAAATCGTTTAGCATTTCTATTGAAAATCTACATTTATATTTTACAATCATTTTTTATAAACCTCTATAAAATATTTCATACCGAGCTGTTCTGAATTTTACTTTACTTTCTAGTCGATTTCAACCGTCAATCGATAGCTGTTACGGTTGCTTCATATAAATTAATGTATTCGGTCAGCACTTTTTATACCCTGTTCTCATTAAAAATAGGAAAAAGGTGATCGTGAAGTTGTGCAAATGTATGTATCAGGCAGAAGGAATCATTTCCGACCCAATAAAGTATAAATAGCCAGTCGATTTAGCCATGTCCGTCTGTCTGTCTGTCTGTCCGTCTGTCCGTCTGACTGTCTGTCCGTCTGTCTGTCTGTATGAACGCGTCGATCTTAGAGACTGTAATAGATAGAGCCACAAGTTTTGGAATGTATATAGGTGTATACTAGACGAAATGTGGCGAACAATGGCCAACATGGCGACAAAATCCCAGACGGAGCAACGGAAAATAATAATAGAGAGTGTAGGGAGGGGGAAAATTATTTAATGCTCTGGATGAAGCCAATTATTTCAAAGATTCAGTTTGACAAATTTAGCATGTCATATAATTCTTGCTAGGACTACACATCAACTGGCTCTGCGATCTAGTGCACGTTGTAGCTTCCTCATCATTGTGGGTGACTTCCTTGGAGTCAGACTTTCTCGGTATTACTGGCTTTCACAAACACGCAGAGACTGATTAATTTGTGCTAAAATTTTAGATTTAAATTAAATATTTTTAAAGATTACATGTCATTAATAAAATCTTGCAATCATTATAAACCTCATTTTCCAATCCTGGGGCTAAGCTTGGGATCACCAATATTTTGGGAAATGGATTCCAGCGGTGCTGGGAATGCCGCCACCAGTGCGTTAAGTTCTCGCTTATCAGTTGCAATTCTTTACGCGACCGTTTTTTAAGATCTCGACCTTTTCCCGTAACGTTTTCCAAGTGCGATGAATTCCGGCTTGATCGGCAAACAGATCTCCAAGACTTTGCCAGGCTTCTGTTTCCATGTCGCCGTATCACGTTTCTTATTCTCCATAATATATTTGCCAGCCACAGAAAAGTTTTTCCCTCTTGGCCTTTTCGATGCTTTAACTTGATTAATTATTGCTAGCAATTTTTATCAACTTTTTTTTTGCCAAATGATAACCAGCGACAGCAATAGAATTAAGAAAACCAAAACAAACACAGCTGATTCGTTGACAGTGTTTGGTCACACCATGGCAGCGATAGCAATCTATCGATATCGGGCGAACCTGCCGGTAAGTTTCGTTGAGAAAACCAAATGACTTACCGGCAGGTTATTCCGCCGGGCAAATTTGACCGGCCGGTACCTAACCGCAATTTTTGAGAAAATGGCCCTTAACAATGGGCGTGTTCACCAGCATACACCAATCATCTAACAAAAATCATCAATAAAAATAGAGGCAAGCTAACTTCGGCTCGACCGAAGTTTATATACCCTTGGAGCTTGATATGTGCCTGAGAGTTTGTATGGCAGCTATACTATATAGTGGTCCGATTTCGAAAAGTTTTTGTTGAAATGATGTAAAATCATTAAAAACTTATAAATACGGGCGTTGGGAGCGATAACATTGAAAACAAAAAAGTTTTTCTCACTAAGACTTTTTTTCAGACCTAACTTTTGTATGGCAGCTATACTATATAGTTGTCCGATTTCAAAATGGCTTGGTGAAATTATGTGAAATCACTAAAAACTTATAAACACGAGCGTTGGGAGCGATAACATTGAAAACAAAAAAGTTTTTCTCACTAAAACTAGTTTTTCAACCGATAGTTCCTATGGGAGCTATATGCTATAGTCATCCGATCCGGCCGGTTCCGACAAATGTGCAGCGTATTTGTACCAAAAGACTTTGTGCAAAGTTTGGTTGCGATAGCTTTAAAACTGACGGAGGAGATAGCATAGAAACAGACGGACAGACGGACAGACGGACGGACAGACGGACGGACAGACGGTCGGACGGACAGACGGACATGGCTATATCAACTCAGCTCGTCATGCTGATCAAGAATATATATACTTTATGTGGTCGGAGATGCTTCCTTCTATGCGTTACAAACATCCGGACAATTTCAATATACCCTCTCCAAGGGTATAACAATAAAAAATAAAGTGTTAGTCTGCTGGTAAACGAACTTGTTAGAATTTTTAGGCAACAAAGTTATCGATATATTTTTGTTGGCGGAAGGTTTGAATTTTTGACAACAAACAGCTTAATATAATTAAAAACTTACTACTAAATATTTATGACCGTCGTAACCAGCACCAACTGCTCCTAGAATTCTCCTTGAATTTTCCTTAAGACTTTGTTAGCCGTTTAATGTTTTTATACCCTTGGAGAGGGTATATTAAAATTGTCCGGATGTTTGTAACGCATAGAAGGAAGCATCTCCGATCACACAAAGTATATATATTCCTGATCAGCATGACGAGCTGAGTTGATATAGCCATGTCCGTCTGTCCGTCGGTCCGTCTGTCCGTCCGTCTGTCCGTCCGTCCATCTGTTTCTATGCTATCTCCTCCGTCAGTTTTAAAGCTATCGTAACCAAACTTTGCACGAAGTCTTTTGGTACAAATACGCTGCACATTTGTCGGAACCGGCCGGATCGGATGACTATAGCATATAGCTGCCATAGGAACGATCGGTTGAAAAACAAGTTTTAGTAAGAAAAACTTTTTTGTTTTCAACGCTATCGCTCCCAACTCTCGTATTTATAAGTTTTTCATGATTTCACATAATTTCACTAAGCCTTGTCAAAATCGGACAACTATATAGTATAGCTGCCATACAAAAGTTAGGTCTGAAAAAAAGTCTTGGTGAGAAAAACTTTTTTGTTTTCGATGCTATCGCTCCTAACGCTCGTATTAATAAGTTCTTAATGATTTTACATAATTTCACCAAGCCTTGTCTAAATCGGACTACTATATAGTATAGCTGCCATACATACTGTCAGGCATATATCAAGCTCCAAGGGTATATAAACTTCGGTCGAGCCGAAGTTAGCTGGCCTCTATTTTTAACTTTGTTGAAAGCCCAGCCCCGGCGGGTCCATTAAAAAGGACTCCTGACCACGCAAAGAAGGGTCTGAAAATGTTAATTTTAACAAAGTGGCAATGGGCGAAGAGTAGAGAGTGGCGGATAAGGACAATTCGCTCCCGTTCCGTCCCGATCTCGACCACGGCTGTCCCAGCCCGTCCCGATCCCGACCAAATTTTAATTCAATGCTGCATGCCTGCCAATAAGGCAGTGACCTGTTGGGGCCCAGACCAAAAGTAAGATGTTTCCCATTTCAGGTTAAACGAGGACCACGTGACCCCAGCTACAGCGCAAGCCGGAAGGTTATTCCATCGTTCCGTAACCAGGCGCCGGGTTTCATTCCTTGTGATTGTCTTGTAAGAGTATAAGGGTGTCCCTGTCAAGCTTGACAAACTATGTAGAGGTGTCCATGTACCCAGATGAGGTGGTTACTACGCGTTCGCAGGGCATCTTCTTTTTGGAGTGGCGGCTTTTCAAGCTTTCCTAATCCTCCGCAACAACCAGTGGTGCCTTTAGAGCCTTGTACGAATTTCCGTGAGCTGCTTGTGAAACCACATCGTCTGCCAATTCATTTAATAAAAAACAAAGTGGTTTCCACATTCATTTTGCATTTGCCTTGTCTAAATTGCTTGTTTGTTTACTTCTGGCAGCTGCGTGCTATCGATAACAAATCATAATCAAGCAATTCTAACAAACTATTTCTTTTACTACGTTTATACGTCTTATTTGCAAATAACAATTTGGTAATTAACAAATTTTTGCGTATAAACGCTGAGTTAACTTCTAATTTGCGAATAACTAAGTCACGAAAACAATTACTGATTAGTAGACTTATTTGCAATTAGTGTGCTAGGCGTTGCCACTCTTTTCAGTGATTTTTTTGTTTCCAACTATGTGGTAGCTGGCGTATAAACGTAGTATTTGTTAGATTCACATCTAACACAATCACGAAAAATAGCAAACATGATTGCGCATCATGCCCGTTCAGCAGCACAATCTAACAAAAATAGTCGATTTTTTGTCATCGATTTATGCTGCTGAACACGCTCAATGTTAAGTTGACATAAAACAAAACAAAAATAAAAAATTTAATTAATTATTAAAACCTAAAAAAAACAACGTATTTCAAAAAAGACAAGTTTTGTAATTTAAAATCTTAAAGCCTAGTACGGAGGGCGTTCGAATTTTCCTTCAAGGAATTTGCTTGATATTCCTTTTGTGGAATGTAAGTGGCAGTGTGACCAGATAACCTGTAAAAAAAATACCGAAAACGAAAAAATAAATAAATTGGCCAGCTGATTTGTATTTTGATTAAGTGATTTAAACAAAGTGAGGCGCAAATACACAACATGGAGGAAGTTGCAATTGCGGTTGCTGTGGCGGCAATTATCATAAAGGAGAAAGAAGAGACAACTGCACGGAAGCGGCGCAATTGCCGTAAATGTTGGGTGAACCCTTACTTGCAGAAAAGAGGTATTAAGGGAAGGTTTAGCAATGATGTAAGTATTTAAGTGCATTAAAAACAATTAAGAAATTTTAACATATATCCCGTAAAGTTCCAGAATATGATGCAAAACCCAAAGGTATTCTTTGAAAACATTCATATGGACGAAAGTCAATTTGAATTTTTGTTTTCATTGGTGGAGCCGCACTTGGTGCCAAAAAAAAAATCACTCGGCCTGACGCTATACCGACCAAAGCGAAGTTTGCCATCGTTCTGGAGTATGTTTCCTTTATGTTTATATCCACATGCAAATCTCTACCTTATATATTCGATTCGTCTATTAGGTATTTGGCTTCCGGAGACTTGCAACGCCACATCGGCTCTACGTACCAAATAAGCAAGCAACATTTGGGTGCCACAGTTGACCTGGTGTGTGACGCTATTTGCAGTGAGCTGAGGAGAGAGTTTCCAGTATGGACTAAAGAGACGATGCAAGAGTGGGCACACGAATTCATGGAGCATTGGAACTTTCCGAACTGCGTTGGTGCTGTGGATGGAAAATACGTCGCAATAAAGGCACCACACAATAGTGGCAGCGCTTTTTATACCCTGTACCCATTTAAAATGGGTAAAAGGGGATCATGAAGTTGTGCAAATGTATGTAACAGGGAGAAGGAAGCACCTCCGACCCAATAAAGTATATATATTCTTGATCAGCATCAACAGCCGAGTCGATTTAGCCATGTCCGTCTGTCTGTCTGTATGAACGCGTCGATCTCAGAGACTGTAATATATAGAGCCACAAATTTTGGCATGTATATAGGTGTATACTGTACGCACATCGAGTTTGTTTCAGATTTCGAAAAATCCTCCTCCTCCATCTTTAAACAGCGAAAATCTGTCATGTTATCTGTATAAACGCGTAAATCTCACAGACTCACAACTGCCCATTTATTGAAATAAATTTAAAAATAAGTGGAATTCGAAGCTATAGGAACCACATTACTTGGAACAGGGTATTTTGCTGTCGGGGCACTCGACCGCAACACTCTTACTTGTTATAATTACAAAGTAAGTCAATAGCACAATCTCAGTTCATATGCAACATTAACCCCTTCATCTGAACTATAGGGCTTCCATTCAATTATACTCTTGGGGATCTGCGACGCATCTTATAAATTTACCTATATTGATGTTGGTGCCTATGGCAGTGAGGGAGACATGAGTGCCTTCTCTCACTGCACTATGGGTACAGCCATACTGGAAGACAGACTTCAATTTCCCGATGACAACATGATGAACGGAGTGCGCACTCCATTCTACATTGTAGGGGATGATGCATTCCCATTACATAAGCGGATCATGAAACCTTATGGCGCTCGGAAGCTGCATAAAGAGGAAAGAATCTTTAACTACAGACTCAGTCGAGCCCGCCGATGCATTGAGAACACATTCGGTATTCTGAGCGAAATGTGGATGGCTGTGCAACGCACTTTGCTGTGTAACCCGAATAGAGCTCAAAAAATTGTACCATCATGCAGCGCTCTTCACAACTACATGATGCGCACAGGACCCAAAGAATACGCTTCGATTGCAGACAGCACACCACCCACAACAGTCGAGCCAGCAAGCGAAGTGTTCCGCGGCCGCTTGCAAGAATACCCCAAACATGTGCGGAATACAATCAAGAATTTTGTCAACTCTGAGATTGGGTCTGTGCCTTGGCAAAATGATGCTGTTGGTGTTACCAATATTTAAATTTTTATCTTTTTTCTTATTTTACCAAATTTGCATTTTATTATTAAATCATATTTCATTAGGTATAAATAATTTTATTGATTATGTTTTTTTGTGAGCCTGTACAGCTTCTAACAACAAGTTGGTTATTTCCACCTCCTTTATGGTGGCCACGTAACAGATTCATCAACGTGGCCCAAAATGGAAATATTGGTCGGGCCAAATCCTTTTCTTTTTCTTTGTTTTCAAAGAATGATTTGACAACTCCCACCAACTCATCGGATGCCGAGGGCTGTTCCACCTTCCGCTTTTTGGACCGCTTTGACTGCTGTGATAGACAATTAGTTAATACTTTGCATATCTTTATATCTCAATATATGACTTACATTGGAATATGATGGTAATGTTGAGTATGTAGACTCCAGTTCTAAAATGTCATCATCAAACATGCTCTCATCATTTGGCTGGATTGCCATTTCAAAACTGGAGCCCTTTAATGCCGGACTTGGTGTTGAAGTTAAGCTGCTGCGTGCAATTGAGCTACACGATGGTCCCTCCAAAAAACCCATGGATATAGTCCTGCAACAAATAATTAAATGGGAGATGAGAGAAAAGAAAAAACCTATTAAATTTTACTTCCAAGATCAACATGGCATTGGCAGCTGCACTGATACTGCCGCCCCCGCTGTACTTTCTCATGACTGGCTACACTCCCCTGATCAGGGACTCGGATGTCAACAATCAAAAGCAGCAGACGGTGAACGTGAGCAGAGAGAACAAAATACCAAGAGATGAACTCGCTCTCACTGTTAAGTTAACAGCAAGAAAACGGCGTAGCTCATTCAGCTTTCGGAGTCCGTATAGACAAACAGCTGCGCTGTCTGCTTAGCAGGCGTGTGCTGTTTTGCTTTGCCTACATGTGCCTTAAAGAAACGCACCAGAGCGAAAGGAAGGGCTTGTATATCGAGCTCTGTCATTTCGTTCTGTGTGTATATCTCATGTATGTATGTGCTTATGTTCATAGTACGTGCCCAAACTGTTTGTGTAGAAATGTGTCTTGTTGGCATTGTTGCCAGTTTTCACTAAGCTTCGTAACTTCTGCATTTATTGCCTAAGCAAAGGGCAACAAAAGGGAAGAATAATTGCCTAAAAACACGAATTTTAAACTTTTAAATGGGTGGCTCACAACCCCCCACAAATTTTCGAAATGTCCAAAAATCACTTTTTTTAATATGAAATATAAAAACCGCAAAAATTTATTTTTTAAAACTAATGAATTATCTTTGTTGCCTGTTGAATAGCACCTGTTATCGATTTCGCTTATAAAATACTGTCATATTTGTACAATTTCTTATCTCTATAAATATAAAAGAGAGTGTCCTGACTGATTCACTGACTGACTGACTGACTGACTGATTGGCAATCATCGCACAGCCCAAACGGTAAGAGATAGAGGGCTGTAATTTTCACAGAAGTTTCTGTTGGTGGTGAAAGTGCGTACTAAGACGGGGTTTTGGAAAATTCCACCCGGAAAAGTTGGAAAAGCGTCGGAAAAGTTTGTATGGGAAAAATTTTATTTTTCATCCGATTGTCTTGAAACTTGGTTTGTAAGCTTAGTACGCGAAATAATTTGACACGTGTTTTCCCGATTTTGGAAAATCCGCCCACGAGGAAAATGGCGGGAAAATTCTACATAAAAAAAATTATTTTTCATCCGATTGGCTTGAAACTCGGTTTGAAAGGAAAGTAGGTGAAATGAATTGAAATGTGATTTTCCGAAGTTGGAAAATTTGATCCAACGGTCGGAAAATTTTCGGAAAATTCTGCATGAAAAAAACTATTTTTCATCCGATTGGCTTGAAACTCGGTTTGTAAGGACAAAATACGAAATAAATTGATATGTGATTTTTCAATGTTGGAAAATCCGCCCACGAGAATAATGGACGGAAAATTCCGCATGCCGAAAACTATTTTTCATCCGATTGGCTTGAAATTCAGTTTGAAATTAAAGTAGGTGAATTAAATTGAAATGTGATTTTCCGATGTTGAAAAATTTGCCCCAACAGTCGGAAAATTTCCGGAAAACTCTGCATGAAAAAAACTATTTATCATCCGATTGACTTGAAACGCGGTTTGTAAGGTCAAAATCGGAATTAATTTTTGTTTTTATTTTCCGATGATGCCCACTGGGAAGTGGTTGGGAAGTGAATGGGTTGTGGGTGGTAAGTTGTTTTGGAAGTGGGTGGAAAGTGGGTGGTAAAAGGATGTAAAGTGTGTGGAATGTGGCGTGAAGTTGGAGGGATGTGGGTGGGATGTAGATGGGAAGTGGGTGGGATGTGGGCCGGTAGTGGGTGGGAAATGGGAGAGAAGTGGGTGATATGCGGGTGGGATGTGGCGGGAAGTGGGTGAGATGTGGGCGGGAAGTGGGCTGGAAATTGGCGGGAAGTGGGTGGGATGTGGGTGGGAAGTGGACGGGAGAGGGTGGGAAGTGGGTGGTATGTGGGCGGGAAGTGGGTGGGATGTGGGTTGAATGCGGGCGGATAATTGGCGGGAAGTGGAAGGGAAGGGCGGGAAGTGGGTGGGATGTGGGCCGGAAGTGGGTGGGAAATGGGCGAGAAGTGGGTGATATGCGGGTGGGATGTGGCGGGAAGTGGGTGAGATGTGGGTGGGATGTGGGCGGGAAGTGGGCTGGAAATTGGCGGGAAGTGGGTGGGATGTGGGCGGGAAGTGGACGGGAGAGGGTGGGAAGTGGGTGGTATGTGGGCGGGAAGTGGGTGGGATGTGGGTTGAATGCGGGCGGATAATTGGCGGGAAGTGGAAGGGAAGGGCGGGAAAGGGCGGGAAGTGGGTGGGATGTGGGCCGGAAGTGGGTGGGAAATGGGCGAGAAGTGGGTGATATGCGGGTGGGATGTGGGCGGGAAGTGGGTGAGATGTGGGTGGGATGTGGGCGGGAAGTGGGCTGGTAATTGGCGGAAAGTGGGTGGGATGTGGGCGGGAAGTGGTCGGGAGAGGGTGGGAAGTGGGTGGTATGTGGGCGGGAAGTGGGTGGGATGTGGGTGGGATGCGAGCGGAAAATTGGCGGGAAGTGGAAGGGAAGGGCGGGAAAGGGCGGGAAGTGGGTGGAATGTGAGCGGGAAATGGACGGGAAGAGGACGGGAAGTGAACGGGAAGTGTGTGGGATGTGGACTTGAAGTGAGTGTGCGTTGGTTCTATACTGTTGAAGGCGCAGCGAAGCGCGACGGGTTATTTGCTAGTTTTATTTATATTTTAATTACGATTTTTTTTACAGAATTTATTTTATTTAATCTGGGCACGCACAATGAAAGACAAATTGGAAAACTTTTTCCAGAAGTGGGTTAAAATGCCTGTTGCCTAAATGAGAAAAACTAAACGAATTAACAATTAATCAATACACTTGTTTGCAAATATAAAAAAATTTAATGACTCGTTTCTACTAAAATTATTTTTTTGTGCAAAATGGTTTCTAAAAATTTGTTCATTTCAACGTTTTTTAATATTTTTTTTTTACAGAAAATTAAATTACACAAAAACTATAAATGAAATTAAAATAAAATTAGTATTAATTGTTGTTGTTGTTGTACCTGCGGTTGTTGTTGTATTTCTGTTTAAAGTTAACCAAAAATTTAGAACATTGGCCCATGCTTGCAAAATTCTTTGAGAACGGATGATCAGAATTCAAAACTAAAGACAGAATTGATGTAATTTCTCTCCAGAATGGTGGGTATTATGAGTAGTCTTTAAATTTTTGCAACCATTTTGGAAAAAGTGGTTCCGACAAATTCGCATAATCTTTTTTCGATGAAGTAAAAATTATTATAATTTTATTAAAATTATTATTATATTATATACAAAAAATTATCAAAGTCGGTTAAACAGTTCTCCAGAAATTTGGGTCAAATTGCGTCAAGCCATGGTAATTAATAACATCTCCAAAAATTCCAAGTAAAATTAGTTTTTTTATATTTCGAACATATTATAAATATTTTTTAAGTTTTTTACCAAAAAAATGAAAATACCTCTAATTTCTAAAAATACGAGGGTCGGAAAAAATAATTTTTTTGTTTATTTCTGTAAAACTGAGTTTCGGATCTGCTTAAAAGTTTTGCAGGATGTTTATAAGATCCTAATAGAATAGAATAATAAGCAAGTAAAAAAAAAATAAAAAAAAAAATTTTTTGAAGGAATACAGTACCATTAATGAAACACAACAACAACAACCAAAGGTTGTTTTTTTTGCAAGCATGGGCCAATGTTCTAAATTTTTGGTTAACTTTAAACAGAAATACAACAACAACCGCAGGTACAACAACAACAACAATAATTACTAATTTTTATTTAACCGATTACACTATGCAACAATTTTTTGAACCCGGCTTCTAAATAGTTGATCCTTATGTAAAATTTCACGCTGAATTCAAATCTGCTCTCAGATATGTCAAAAGTAGAACGGTTTTTGAGATATCGCGAAATTTTCAATTTTAGTGTTTTGAAAAAAGGTAGGTCTACTAAAATGCCATTTTCTCTGATTTTAGTCCACCGATATGTATAAACTGTAACAAAAATAAAAGATAATAAAATTATTTCTTAAAAAAACGACAGTTGTTGTAAATCCAACCATAAATGACGAAGTTATGGCACATCAAAGTTGGATTTTTGAAAAATTTTTGATAATTTTTAATTTTTTGCTGAATTTTATTTAGTTTTTTTCAATCTTACCATTAAAATTGCTCAGGTCTCAGATATTGACAGGATTGGGATCTCTTTAACGAGCATTTTTTGCTCTTGGTCATCAAAATCGGATGAAAAATAAACGCTATATTCACAATTAAGTAAACATACCTCTGTTTGAGAGTATTTTTTTGCTAGTTTTTTTAGTATAAAAACCACATCTTAGCAAGCCAAATAAGAATAAACGTTGAGCATTGGGAGTTTGTATTTCCGCCCCTAGTTCAAAAGGACAAAATTATTCTCCCTCCTTTGCATATTAAGCTTGGTCTCTTCAAAAACTTCGTTAAAGCTCTCCATAAAAATGAAAATTTTGCGGCATTTGAATTTTTAAAACGACGATTCGGACAACTTTCTGACGCCAAAATCAAAGAAGGCGTATTTGTGGGTCCGCAAATCAAAAAGCTAATGAGCGACAGAGAATTTTACTCGGCACTATCAGCAGACGAAGCAAAAAGCATGGGAATCATTTTGCGCAGTAGTGTCTAGTTTTCCGGGAAGCAAAAGAAGTGAGGACTATAAAGAAATTGTTGATGATTTATTGGAAAACTACAAAAAAATTGGTATAATCTCAGTCTGTTTTTCATCGAGTTTTTATATTTACCAATTTTTTTTTTTTTTTATTTTTAAAGGTGTAAATATGTCCTTAAAAATTCACTTTTTGCACTCCCATTTGGATTTTTTCCCGGACAACCTAGGCGACGAAAGCGACGAGCATGGTGAACGCTTCCATCAGCAAATGCAGCAGATGGAGTTTCGCTACCAAGGCAAGTGGGATCCGGCAATGATGGGAGACTATTGCTGGTTCTTGTTGCGAGAAACACACAGTCTGCACAAAAAACAAAAGCGGTCTACATCATTTGAGTACTTTTATCCAACCTTGAACTGCAATACAAACTCCTAATGATCAACGTTTATTCTTATTTGGCTTGCTAAGATGTGGTTTTTATACTGAAAAAACTAGCAAAAAAATACTCTCAAACAGAGGTATGTTTACTTAATTGTGAATATAGCGTTTATTTTTCATCCGATTTTGATGACCAAGGGCAAAAAATGCTCGTTAAAGATTACCCAATCCTGTCAATGTCTGAGACCTGAGCAATTTTAATGGTAAGATTGAAAAAAACTCAATAAAAGTCAGCAAAAAATTAAAAATTATCAAAAATTTTTCAAAAATCCAACTTTGAAGTGCCATAACTTCGTCATTTATGGTTGGATTTACAACAGCTGTCGATTTTTGAAGAAATAATTTTATTATCTTTAATTTTTGTTCCAGTTTATACATATCAGTGGACTAAAATCAGAGAAATTGGCATTTTAGTAGACCTACCTTTTTTCAAAACACTAAAATTGAAAATTTCTCGATATCTCAAGAACCGTTCTACTTTTGACATATCTGAGAGCAGATTTGAATTCAGCGTGAAATTTTACATTAGAATCAATTGCTAAAAGTGCGGGATACAAAAACTTTTCAAATTTTGTGACATAGTGTTACCTATCAAATGAATAAAACCGCTTCTTAATTTCATTTATAGTTTTTGTGTAATTTAATTTTCTGTAAACTTTAAAAAAAATCATATTAAAAAACGTTGAAATGAAAAAATTTTTAGAAACCATTTTGCACAAAAAAATAACTTTAGTAGAAACGGGTCATTAAATTTTTTTAAATTTGCAAGCTAGTGTATTAATTAATTGTTAATTCCTTTAGTTTTTTTCATTTAGGCAACAGGCATTTTAACCCACTTCTGGATAAAGTTTTCCAATTTTTCTTTCATTGTGCGTGCCCAGATAAAATAAAATAAATATAGTAAAAAAATCTTAATTAAAATATAAACATAATAAGAAATTGTACAAATATGACGGTATGTTATGAGCGAAATCGCTAACAGGTGTCATTCAACAGGCAACAAAGATGCACAAAACTTTCCTCATCATTAGTTTTAAAAAATAAATTTTTGGGATTTTTTTATTTCATATTGAAAAAAGGGATTTTTGGACATTTCGAAAATTTGTGGGGGGTTGTGATTTTCAAATTCGTGTTTTTATGCAATTATTCTTCCCTTTCGTTGCCCTTTTTTGTATGTTGAAGTTCACATGAATAGAAACACTTTTGAACTGTTTTGAAATCTGAAGGCTATTGCAAAGCAGTCTTATTTGAATGAAGTATTGTGCCGAAATAAAAGATTATGTCATCTGGAATCACGCCTTTAGCCACTCATTTAAAAGTTTAAAATTCGTGTTTTTAGGCAATTATTCTTCCCTTTCGTTGCCCTTTGCTTAGGCAATTAATGCACAAGTTACTAAGCTCAGTGAAAACTGGCAACAATGCCAACAATACACATTTCTACGCAAACAGTCTGTGCACGTACTATAAATATAAGCACATACATACATGAGATATACACACAGAACGAAATGACAGAGCTCGATATACATGCCCTCCCTTTCGCTCCGGTGCTTTTCTTTAAGGCATATGTAGGCAAAACAAAACAGCACACGCCAGCTAAGCAGACAGCGCAGCTGTTTGTCTATACGGACTCCGAAAGCTGAATGAGCTACGCCGTTTTCTTGCTGTTAACTTAACAGTGAGAGCGAGTTCATCTCTTGGTATTTTGTTCTCTCTGGCAAAACAAAGCACACGCCTGCTAAGCAGACAGCGCAGCTGTTTGTCTATACGGACTCCGAAAGCTGAATGAGCTACGTGATTTTTTTCGGACTAAATTTGAGAGAGCGAATTCATCTCTTGGTATTTTGTTCTCTCTGACGTGAGCAAAACTACAGAATTGGATGTGATGCTTTGCCCGTTGCCAATAATATGATGGTCTGCCCTTGGTAGTATTAGTCCAATCATAAATGTTTCATCTCTATTTTGAATATCACTTAGGGCGATGAAGAACCCCCTCAGGAGCACATATCGGTGCAACGCAAGATGGCTCACTTCATGCCCTGGGGCGAGTTTTGAACCATGACAAATTGCGCAAGCGTGGCGCAAGACTCCAACCTGATTGTCTGGTGCAGGAGTATGAGGCAGCCACACGAAGTGATTATATGCAATTCTGGCAGTCGTTTAAATGGACCAAAAATATCACTAATACTCACCTCCTTTTCCCAACTGGACACCAATTGCTTCCCAAGTACTTTTAGTAAATGCGGAGTCCACACTCAAAAAAAAAATATTACCTAAAAATGTTGAAAATTACCCGAAAATTAAGTCCATATGACCTAAAATGACAACCAAGGAATATATGGACTTAATTTCAGGCCTCTATTACCTAAAGTTTTCTAAGCAATAAATTTGATTTTTAGGTAATATGTGACCAAAAATTTGAGTCAATGTAGTTCCATAAAATGTATTTTTAGGTAATAGAAAGGCCTAAGTTTTCGTCAATAAATTAGTTTTTTTAGGTAAGATGTTCCCAAGCGGTTATGGCAGCGCTGGCATGGGGAGGAAGAAGCTGACAGTAAAGACCCCCCATCACAACCACCACCTCCTCACACGAAGCTACTTTTTTCCAAGGCATACTAACCAAGGTAGGCTGACTCGCTCTCTCAGAACTCCGTATATATGTGTCAAAGAGAGCGAGACCGAAAGAGTAATATATTTAAATACAAAGCCTACTAAGCTACTAAGTAAAACACAAAAAATTCGTCCGCGGAGATGCTTTGCTTACAACAGTTGCTTACTGACTGAAATTTAACAAGTTGTCAAGAGAGATAGAGAGTGACTGAGCCTACCTTGTTTAGTATGCCTTGCTTTTTTCTACTCTATATATTTATAATTAATTTAGGAATAAGCGCATAAACAATTTTTTTTTACTTACTTCAACTGGGACTTGAAGTCGGGACCTCTCTCTCATATACTGAACACTCAGACGACGCCTTAGCCCACTCGACTATTAACATTAAGCAAAACCTAGCGACAAAACCATAGTTTATAATGTAGACAGTTGGTCAAGTTGACAAGTTATTTGCTAAGCAAACGTGGAGGCCTGTAATAAAGTCCCAGTAGGAGCATACTTTTTCTTCTCATTTATATATATATATATATTTTTTTTTTAATGTTTGTTTTTAATGTTTTTTTTTATTTAGCAAAACCTTGAGTACAAATCATACCTAAGAATTTGTGTAGCGTATTTGGAGCTTAAGTACTCACATTTGCCACTTAATAAGAAGCAAGTCGTGGTCGAATACTACATTAGTGCATTATATCTAGAGACCGGATATAAATGCTAAAACGAATATGAGTATATTCCCACAAAATATTCTAAAAAGCATATGATTATATTCTTTTTTTTCTCTTATATGTGCCATTTTTCTATTAGGAAAATAAAAGTGACTTGGCGTAGTTGTAAGCTGTTTGAATACGAGTCTTATGTACCCAGGTTCGAGTCCCAGTAAGGACAGATCATTTTTTTTATTTTTATTTAATTAAATTCTTTTAATACATTTGAGTTAAGCTCAGAAATGTGTTTTTTCTTTCGAGATACGAGATAAAATATGAAGATTTACAAACAAAAAGGGTTCAACATACTGTAAATAATCATAAAGATAATCACACATAAGAAAATGATACAAAATCTCGGTTGAAAAGTGTAACTAACTTTAAACTGTTTTAAAAAAATGTTATTTTTACATATAAATTAAATTCTCGGTTGAAAAGTGTAACTAACTTTAAACTGTTTTAAAAAAATGTTATTTTTACATATAAATTCAACAATTGAAGTGAAACTTAGCAGAAACTTGGTAGGGGCGAAAAAATAAATAAAAAATGGAGCTTTAAATTTTAAGTAAAATTACTTAAGTAATAGTTTCATTTTTTTTACAAAACTATGAAGAGTGGCAACTTATAACAATAATTATTTCAATATGTATGGCTGTAAGGCTTTCTCTCCTGTCCCACAAAATATTTTTATAAATCTGTTTTTTTGTTGAAGTGCCAATGATTTCAGTTTTTTGTTTTTAAAAATAGTAAAGATGATTAAAAAAAACAATTAATAAATTTGGTTATTGAAACTAATTGCATATTAAAGTATTAGTTGGCAGATTTCAGGCATGGATTATATAAAATTTTTCAAAAATTCTTAATATTCCTACCAATACTTAAACGCTAGATTCAAAGTCCAGAGGTCTAGCCATAGAACCGTTTTTTTTAAGTTTTTTCTTCGTCACTTTTGTAGAAGGTCTCTGCCTACAATGACAGTTCAAAGATAAATTAAGGATAAATTGGAAACTTTAAAGTCCAGCGCTGCTATTAAAACTAAAAAATTCTGATTTTCGTAAAGCTCCCTATAAAATATTCCGAATTTTTGAGTCATGTTTTGCAAAGAACTTTGCATGTTAAAAATCTCGCAGAAAAGTGCGGTTTAGTTTTGGCGTTGCGTGTGTGTGTTCAGCCACGCAAGAGAGCACTCAGTTAGCTCGTATACGGTCGGTGTGTCGACGTTGCTGTCGCAGAGCGCTCTGCATTAGATAGCGACGCTCCAAACTCTGGTACAGAGTTATTCTGTCCAATAAATTATTCTTATAAGCATTAAAGTAGTAGATACGATATTTAGTTTATTGTTGTTTTTTGAACTGATTTTCCAATACTAAATAGCAATCAAAAGTATTTCGTACCATTTTTTCTTAACTTTCATATTTAGATTGGTTTGCAAAGAATTAATATGTATATAAAAAAAAAAATTACACCCCGTCTGGGAATCGAACCTGGGTATCTTAGACTCGTAGTCAAAAAGCTAACAGCTGGGCTACGGCAATTACAATTTTAGTATAGAAAAAATTGCAGTTTTAAGAAAATAAAAGAATATACTCATATGCTTTTACTCATATTCTTTTTATTCTAAACATGTCAAATATGCTAAAGCAATATATGCTCCGGTCTCTAATTATATCTATGCTCTTTAGGCATTACGAATGGACATTAGTGTGTGTAAACAAATGCCATCACATAGACGGCTTCGTCGTTATAACCAGTAGCGGATCCAGGGGGGGCTATAGGGGCTGAAGCCCCCCCCTTAGAGCCCAAATATCTTAATTCGCCCAATATATGCAAGATTGACATTAACAGTAGAGATTTCGAAATATCGATATTTTTGTTAGTTTCGGCCACAAAAAGGGAGGTTTTCTGAATTCATTCTCTTAGATAGTTAGGTTTCGGTGTGTGGCCCAGCGTTTAGCGTGCTAACTAACTTTAAACTGTTTTAAAAAAATGTTATTTTTACATATAAATTAAATTCTCGGTTGAAAAGTGTAACTAACTTTAAACTGTTTTAAAAAAATGTTATTTTTACATATAAATTCAACAATTGAAGTGAAACTTAGCAGAAACTGGGTTGGAAAAGTAGGGAAAAAATAAATAAAAATGGAGCTTTAAATTTTAAGTAAAATTACTTAAGTAATAGTTTCATTTTTTTTACAAAACTATGAAGAGTGGCAACTTATAACAATAATTATTTCAATATGTATGGCTGTAAGGCTTTCTCTCCTGTCCCACAAAATATTTTTATAAATCTGTTTTTTTGTTGAAGTGCCAATGATTTCAGTTTTTTGTTTTTAAAAATAGTAAAGATGATTAAAAAAAAACAATTAATAAATTTGGTTATTGAAACTAATTGCATATTAAAGTATTAGTTGGCAGATTTCAGGCATGGATTATATAAAATTTTTTAAAAATTCTTAATATTCCTACCAATACTTAAACGCTAGATTCAAAGTCCAGAGGGCTAGCCATAGAACCGTTTTTTTTAAGTTTTTTCTTCGTCACTTTTGTAGAAGGTCTCTGCCTACAATGACAGTTCAAAGATAAATTAAGGATAAATTGGAAACTTTAAAGTCCAGCGCTGCTATTAAAACTAAAAAAATTCTGATTTTCGTAAAGCTCCCTATAAAATATTCCGAATTTTTGAGTCATGTTTTGCAAAGAACTTTGCATGTTAAAAATCTCGCAGAAAAGTGCGGTTTAGTTTTGGCGTTGCGTGTGTGTGTTCAGCCACGCAAGAGAGCACTCAGTTAGCTCGTATACGGTCGGTGTGTCGACGTTGCTGTCGCAGAGCGCTCTGCATTAGATAGCGACGCTCCAAACTCTGGTACAGAGTTATTCTGTCCAATAAATTATTCTTATAAGCATTAAAGTAGTAGATACGATATTTAGTTTATTGTTGTTTTTTGAACTGATTTTCCAATACTAAATAGCAATCAAAAGTATTTTGTACCATTTTTTCTTTACTTTCATATTTAGATTGGTTTGCAAAGAATTAATATGTATATAAAAAAAAAAAAATTACACCCCGTCTGGGAATCGAACCTGGGTATCTTAGACTCGTAGTCAAAAAGCTAACAGCTGGGCTACGGCAATTACAATTTTAGTATAGAAAAAATTGCAGTTTTAAGAAAATAAAAGAATATACTCATATGCTTTTACTCATATTCTTTTTATTCTAAACATGTCAAATATGCTAAAGCAATATATGCTCCGGTCTCTAATTATATCTATGCTCTTTAGGCATTACGAATGGACATTAGTGTGTATAAACAAATGCCATCACATAGACGGCTTCGTCGTTATAACCAGTAGCGGATCCAGGGGGGGGCTATAGGGGCTGAAGCCCCCCCCCCTTAGAGCCCAAATATCTTAATTCGCCCAATATATGCAAGATTGACATTAACAGTAGAGATTTCGAAATATCGATATTTTTGTTAGTTTCGGCCACAAAAAGGGAGGTTTTCTGAATTCATTCTCTTAGATAGTTAGGTTTCGGTGTGTGGCCCAGCGTTTAGCGTGCTGGACAGCTGTGTGGGGGACCCCGCCGGAACATCTAATAATAAAAGTTTTTTACTTTCTTTAGAAAAAAACTTTTACACATCCGGTCACCTTCACCACGTATTGGCGCCAGCTGTGAAGTAACTAGCCATGAAATAGCAAATTCTCAAACCTTGCCGTTCGGATTCGGCATTCAACTGTACATGTATCCCTTTCTCTTGTGCGAAAAATTTAAAAGCACACTCGCCAAGAAATTGAGAGAAGCTTGGGTTGGCCCCTTAGTAGCTTTATAGCCAATTTTACATTCTCTTGGAGAAAGTGAAAAGTATCTACAAAACCGTTGGAATGTGGGTTGAAAAATTACGACCGATCGTTAAAAATTCGATGGAATATTTAATAATTTGATTAACCATTGTTCTTTACGTGGCAACAGTTTGCAGAAAGATTCATTCTAATCGATTCCTATCAGCTCTTCACCTTGCGTCACTGAACGAACAGTTGTCGCTTGATGAGAATGGTTGTTGTATGCACGAAAAATTTGAATGCGTGTGCACATTCGCCGAGTTGCTTTTTTACATTATTGGAGAATTAGAAACGTTTAAGAATGATAGAGACAGCGAGACATCATCAAACGCGGCACATCTAATGAGTGCGATTGAAAAAACGGAGTTTCTGATCCGTTTGCATGTTTTTACTGACGTCAATGCTGCAATTTTGACACTCAGTAGGACTCTTCAGACTCTAGAACTTCAGATATCATCAACCTGTGCTCACGTCGCCCATGTGATTGAATTGTTACTTGAAACAGGAAATAATTAATCATCTTTCGATGTAATTTTTGAAAAAAATCTATAAAGTTGCAGACAAATTGTCACTTGAGTTGAAAATTCCTCGATTATATGGTCGTCAAAAAAAGCAACAGCTAACGCACAAGTATACGACGCTTTTTTACCCCCATGTTAAATATATTTATCCAAAATACTACACTAAGAATAAAGCATCTAAAAAAAAATTAGTAAATATTTTGTATACCACCGTTCTAAACAACAATTTTGTAAAAAATGTCATCGAACTATAAAGAATTATTATACAACAAAGTCGAGGAGGTCATCAACGGGTTCCTTTTTAATGAAGTTTTTAAATTTGCAGGTTTTGTACTAAGAATATGTGAATTCTATTTGTCAATTGTAAAAAAATCAGAAAACGTTAAAACTTAACCACGTAGCTTAAATGCAATAGCTTTTCCAAATTTATAAAACTAACCAAAATTATGTACAAATATGGTCTTAGCCGTGTACGACGGTTTTTGATTTAAAATATGATTTACTTGAAGGTAAAATTTTAAAATATGCCCTACACATCCTGCGAAGTTTTTCAATGTTTATTGTTTGAGCAGTTTGTGGACACTCACAAAAAAAATCCGTCTTCACTCTCGACTTCAAAAAAAAACGCCTGCGACGCTATTTATTTTTCTAGTTTTACCTTCAAACTAGGGATTAAAACCGAAATATATTTCGGTTTCGCTCAAAGCATATACATGTACATTAGACCGGACATTTCTCCATACGATTTTCAACATGTGACGATCTTTGCACAACATGGCGCAAAAAATTCTGTATATTTTACAGAAAATTGATCAAAAATCCAAAATCAGATATATTGAGGCTTGATGGTCTCGAAAGGGCTTTAAAAGTTCCAATTTCTCCTTAATTTATCTTTGAATTGTCAATGTAGACAGAGACCTTTTACAAAAGTGCCGAACAAATAAAGTAAATATTTCATATTAAATTACAAGTTCAGTGGTGTTGTGATAAGCACTCTGGACTTTGAATCCGGCGAACCGAGTTCAATTCTCGGTAGAACCTAACATTTTTTTTTTTATAAAAAAACTAAATTTTTAGTAAACACAATGTTTATATAATCTACAAGTGCATAGTTGAATATGCCATGAATGTTTTTTTTTTACAAAACATATTTGTGTAGTTTGAAGGCAATAAGGATATGCCGTGATCAGCAATAATCATCGATTTGGTGCCGTCCGTTGTGTTGCTGCAGCAATTGTACGACATATTGAAATATTTTATTTTACAATTTTCACAACATTTTTGTATGCCTACTATGACGTTTCTAGCAGCTCAAAAACAAAATTAAGGGGAAATTTGAACCTTTAAAGCCTTCTCGAGACCATCAAACCTCAATATATCTGATTTTGGATTTTAGACATATTTTCTATAAAACATACAGAATTTTTTGAGCCATGTTGTGCTAAGAACTAGACAAAAAATTACTTTTCATATAAGGCATGTACGGTCTAATGTACATATAATATATTGGCCAAAATCTTTTTATACTCTGTGCCAATGGTATACAGAGTAAATGATAATGCAGTTGCACACTAGAGGTAAGACAAAAATTGTTCAAAAAAATGACAAAAAAACAAGTTCTTTATTTTTACCTTGGGAAACTTATTACCTCCAGAGCATATCGACTCTTTGTATGAGATGATCCGTTGACGCAATATGATGTTCACTGCACAATATCTTTTAATATAATATCCTAGGCCCAAGATGTATCTATTCTGAGAAGCACTATAAGATCCGAACAATGATGAGTGATTTTGAGTGCCCTTAGCCCCCCCCCTTAGCCAGTTCCTAGATCCGCCACTGGTTATAACCGAACGGCAGTATAGCGCAATGCAACTTCGCAAACATTTTTAGAAAGGTCGAAGGATTTAGAAAAAATTTCTTAAAATTAGGGTTTATTTTCTAAATTTTAGAAAAGGCAATAAAGCAAATTGACCCTTAAATTTAGATAAATATATAGTTTTCTGAATTTTAAAAAGTTTTTTCAAAAAATGCATTTTTAGGGAAACTTATCTAAAGTTCAGACAAATTTTTCCTAATGATAGAAATTTTTTCTAAATCTTAGGGCGATTTCAATTCTAGGGTGATTTTCTTAAAATATAAATCTAATTTTCTGAGTGTACCAAGAATTATTTAATATTATTAAAAATTAAGAATGTTATGGTAAATACTATTTATAATTTTAATACTTGAATAGATCAAATAGATTTATTCTTAACTTAAAACAAAGGCTTTGTAAATATTTGTTTATAATTTTTTTATATTTAAAATAATAATGCAAAGTTAAGGAAAATGGCATAATTTTAAGGCAAAGGATTCCTAAAAAAATATAAGCCAAAAACCGATTTCTTAGGTAAAATGCCCTATATTTAAGGAAATTATTGCCTAAAAATCACATATTAGGTAATAAAATCCATTTTCCTAAAATTTTAGGAAAATCTTTTTTCTGAGTGCAGGTGCTTGCCATTTGTGATGTCCCACAAGCATGCATTGTTCTTCACTGCATCAATTAATGCATTTTTGTCTTCATTACTAAAATTCAGCAGACGATTTTTAGTTTTGCGCTCCATTTTTTTAACTTTGCCTTCCATTTCAATTTGACAACTCAAATGGCAAACAGACTGTGGAATTAAAATTTTACCGAAACTCTAGAATTCAGTAATGAACCGAAAATTAATTTGTAAACTACAAAAAGATGCATTATTTGAATCTTACGTAGCACAATAAAACGAAGGTGTCCCTTTTGTTTTTTTGAACCAGCCTAAGGTACGCGTGACTATACTGGGTGCTTTCACAAGACATTCCTGTGCTTGAAAACCAATCTTCTACTTGTTTCATGCTAGGGCGGAAAAAGTACGAGGTTTTGACTCATTGCTCGCCAGAGGTCGCAAAACATAGACAACCAACAATCAGTTAGTTTACTTTGACTGCAAAATTACTCGTTGACCACAAAACTTTTTTGAAAACACTTTTTAATCTAAGGTATAAAGAATGAAAACAAAACTAATACAATTTTGATACACGTGAAACCGGAAGCAAGTGGATATCAAAATATTATTGACCATTTTTCTCTGCGTTCGGTGGAGAACCATAATATGTTGGATCAAATACTCCGACAAATATATCCAGATTTCTAGCTACCGACATCTGTCTCCCTTTTTGCGCGTGGCTTTCGTTTCGATTTTTTGTTGCCTTTTATGGCTTTTATTAGTTGACGCTGGTAAGTGATGGCTGCTGCTGCTGGTGGTAACAAATGTTGAACAAAAGTTGCTACTGCCGCCAGTTTCATTTCAACTGCCAGCAAAATGATTTAAACGAGGCGCACGTTGCCAGCCCCTGGCTGTTAGAGCGCGGTCCAAGGACATTTTCCAAACTGAAACTTTATTTCATTTAATTGAAATTTTATGTAAAACATACATTTCGTTTGATGCATAGTTTTTGGGCGCTCGCGGCGCAACCCCAAAAATGTGAAATATTTGCAAGTTTACGAGCATTTGAGATATGCGGTCGGGTAACAGGCAACTGGAACTGCTTGACCTTCGCCCGAAATGAGATAAATTTCATGATTTTTCAATGATTGAACTTTTGGGCACCGACCGCACGTACATAAATTACACGACGAACGGCCGAGGTTTTTATCTGAGAGCATAAAATACAAAAAAGATAAACAAACTCTAAGTCCGTTTGACAGCCAAATCCAAAGGGAAGGCAGGAGGAATCTGAAGATGCGCAGGTGAAGTGTAATTCGAGTACCCTCATCACCATAACAAATAAGAGCAGGAACAACAAGTTCAAACATCGAAGTGTTTTAAGCATTGAAAGCAATTCAGAAAATTGCGTTGAACTTCGATGCGTTCACAAAAGCGGACTAAAAGTTCTGGGAAATATTTGCAGTTTTGCATACCATTTTCGGCCGTACTTTGCCTTAGGAAAACTGTCGAACACAGTCGAAAATCATGACTATTGTTCATCACAAGCGAGTAAACATGTCATCGAAAACAATGGAAAATCAAAATGAAAGCGGCTTGCCCATGGGCAACAAAATCGAACAACTACATAGTGGAAAAGGCAGCCAGTTAACGGCTTTCGTTTGGCTTATTCTGGCCTGGGCCAACTACGCGTATGCGTAATGCGGCAAACATTTTAATGAGCGTTTGCATAACAAACGCGGTTTTTCGCTGTTGGACCCGGAATCGATCCACACCACCAGCCCGCACCACTGCAACCACAACGCCAACTGCTGTTAACGCACTATGTAGCTGTAACAGGCAATTATATTTAATGATGATGTTCATTGTATCATGCACCGCACACACAAATGAAAGGAAAATGAGACCGGGTTTATTACGATTAAATCATGATTTTGTATCTTTAATTTTATAAGAATTGATTTTGTATTAACCAAATTGAATAATTCATGAAGCACACACACTGCGAGTTATAAAATACACCATTTGAGCAAAAATGTTCCCTCATTTTTGAGTTAATCAGCCATGTTGGTTAAGACTCGACTAAGCCGCACAGCAGTCAGCACTTTTCGTTTTGGGTCGCATGGCTGACGGATGATTATTAGATGAATGGGACACAAAGCGTTCACGACTGCACCCTAAATACTTAAGAGATGGCTTGCGTGTATGGAGAAAACGATATATTACCACAGTTAAAAAATTTTGAATTAAATGTGCTACTTTTTGAATCGTGTTTTAATTATTTAAACCTCCTATAGCCCAAAGTCCACCCTACAGAATGGATCGATTCATTATATGCTGCTAACTTATCTTATGTATATCAATTAAGGTTGCTGAATCAAAATTTTTATATTTTTAATGATTACGCAAAAGGTTACATATAAATTTTTGTAAAAAGCATCAGAAGTACGGCGCTAGAGAATGGCTTGTCATGTAACGTACGTCACGTTGCGCATCATAATGAGTAAAATATTAAAAAGCAACACTTAATTTTTAGCGAATAAGCTATAAATATATCTTTACATCACTGCAGATAAAGGGGACTGTATACCGTCAGGTGTCATTTTTTGAAGGTTTACAAAAAATTAAATTACTCAAAAACTATAGGTGATACTAAGGCCCGTTTTCTAATGTTGCTGTTTTTGCAAATCTAGGTGGATTTGCTGTATTTGCTTTGCTCATGTTCATGGTTTTTGTTGCCATCTACTTCATCCTCATTGATTTCAAAACCATGTACATGCTTAACAAAATGATGTATTTTTATATATGCGCGCATATGGTCACACTGAAAATATTTGAAATAAAAAAACAACTGCTGCTAAAAACAGTTGTCTAAATTGTAAATATAAGTATAATCCAAATAATGTTAATAAGTAAACCAAAAATGGAAAATATTGGATGTGCCTTTTATATGCAAGACCGAAGACACAGATGCGCATACTAATTCCTCTAGTTCATTGCTTAAGCATAGTTCACAGTGGCAATTAACTTGGGTAAATTTTGATTAAAATAGCCATTAATGAAGATTGACTGAAGAAGAGACGGGAATTTAAACTAAATCTAAGTTTCATACGCAAATAATTTGATCAAAAATGGCCAAAAAATTCCACAATTTGGCCTCTTTCGGCAAATTTTCATCAAAATATGTCCAAGTTATGTGCCTGCACAGAAAAAATTATGTCGGTTAATTCAACCACTTCTGTGGTTAAAATGCTCCAACCTATAGACATGGGTTGAACCAACCGTTCGCTACAGTAAAAGCGCCATAACACATAACGTAATGATTACGGTAGCACAGTAAATTTCAACCAGAAATGACGGTCGAAATTGCTCCGACCAACAAAAATAGTTAGTTTACCATTGTTTACAGTAATCTCATATGTGTACCACAGCAGCAGTATAAACACCACACATCACAGTGCAAATACCATGTACTAATTCTGAAAAACATCGAATTATTAATTAATATTTGTTCTTAGGCAGATTGTAAATTCAACTAATAACATGTAGTGGAATCCAATTGTAACCATTACCGGTTGGGCTCTGAAAAAACATAGAAATATATTAAAATGTACTTTACAATTTTTACTGACTCTGCGGGGACTTGGTCTGAACACGTGCCAAATCCAGTCAAGGTAAATTAAAATCAAATTTAAGTCGCGTGCTGGATTTTGATATTATACCAATGGTGTGTTGTAAAAATATTCTGAGGGCCGTTTCCTAATGTTCCAGGTATTGCTTGAGTCGAAATCCACGTACACAGAAAAAATTTTCGTTGGTTGAATCTACCAATTCTTACAGTAAATTTTACTGTGAAATATTGTTACATGTAATTTGTTCTTGTTTTGTTTACGATTTATTTGGTAAATTTACCCCTTCAAATAGTAAATCTAGCGTAATTTCAGTGTTTGTTTTTTGTTGTTATTTTTTAAACTGCGGCTTGCAGTAACATTTTACCATAGAACTAGTACCACGCAGGTAACAGTAGTAAATATATTTTGTTGTTATTTTTTGGTTTACTGGGTTGTTAGTAAAAGTTACCATAAAAATAGTACAGTTACTGCGCTAACTTTTGTTATCCTATTTATAATTGAAAATGGCCGAATTCGAACTTGGGAATTGGAAGTGGTCTCATCTTTGCGATGTGCAAGATTTTTTTTGGTTGGCAGATTCGATACTAGTAAGAAATATGACGCGTTGCCACATGCGCGTACGCAGCCGAGCCAGTTAAGATGTCGGCCAATTCGAGTTGCAGTCAAAGGGCCCTGAGTTCGAGCCACCCCGGAGTAAGAAAAGTTTTTATGAAATTATTAATTAATAATTCGATGTTTTTCAGAATTAGTACATGGTATTTGCACTGTGATGTGTGGTGTTTATACTGCTGCTGTGGTACACATATGAGTTTACTGTAAACAATGGTAAACTAACTATTTTTGTTGGTCGGAGCAATTTCGACCGTCATTTCTGGTTGAAATTTACTGTGCTACCGTAATCATTACGTTGTGTTATGGCACTTTTACTGTAGCTGACGGTTAGTTCAACCCATGTCTATAGGTTGGAGCATTTTAACCACAGAATTGGTTGAATTTACCGACAAAATTTTTTCTGTGTAGCTATTGCAACTTGGTGGTTTTTGTGCAATTGGTAGCCTCAGGCTAAATATCAGCCAAATAATTTGGACAAAATTTTGACAAGTATCTAGCTACATAGGCCAAATTGAGGAACTTTCCGGCCATATTTGGTCAAATTATTTGCCTAAGAAACCATAGTTTTATTATGAAATCATTCTAAATCTTCGATTTATTCGTTCTATTTTTTAAATATTTCAATTATACAGGATATTTTGTAAGCGGGCCTCGAATGCAGCACTCTGGCTTATTAACCCATTAACGCCGAGTGGTGCGAAAACGCACCAAAAAAAGAGGTGTTTTTGAAAAATTTTAGAAAATGTTTCGTAATTGATATCGCTTTTTTGTCTTTTGCTATTGATAATAGATGAATGGGCTAACATATTTGACCTGGACTGTTTTTTCATGCGACGCCATCTACTTGATGATAATCGAATCGCCAGGTGCGGGTTTTCCGACATGCAAAAAAAACACTATTATACAGTTGAAACATATAGAAAAAAAATAGTTAAAAAATATGTAATGATAGGGATCGGTAGCCCTCTGCCGTATATTTAACTCATACTAATTTCAAAATTGTGCATATATACGTCTGTACACAGGTACATGCTGTGCGTTTTCGCACCCGTCGGCGCTAATGAGTACATTTTAAGTAAGAAAAATTTGTTTCGGTTGTACTTATGTGCGAACGCTAATGAAGCGCTCCCAATCAAACCCACTATAGCACCGTCTGCTCCCTGACACGATCTCTTTTTGGTATTTTTGGATCTTTATGGAATTGTGGCAGCTGTTCATGGATGATGAAGTAATAGATTTTATGGTTGAAAACACAAACGCATATGCTGAACAAAAGAACAGTTCTTTCCGAACGTATGCCGCAGAAATGCGAACTTTCATTGCTGTTTTGTATGTCACTGGAATCATAAGATTGCCATCAGTGCGAAATTATTGGTCTCAGTCAGTAACTGGCCTTCCTTTTGTATAAAAAAGCAGTTGCTTGCGATCGCGAAACAATATTTGCATGTGTGCAACAACAATGAACTGAATGCAAATGATAAGTATTCTAACTGGGGCCAAGCCAAGCTTCTCTCAATCTCTTGGCGTGTGTGCTTTAAATTTTTCGCACAAGAGAAAGGGACCTTGGGGAGTTTAACGCCAAATCCGAACGGCAAAGTTTGAGAACTTGCTTTTTCATAGCTAGTTACTTCACAGCTGGCGCCAATAGCTGGTGGAGGTGACCGTATGTGTATAAGCTATTTTCTAAAGAAAGAAAAAAACTTTTCAATGCAATACTCAACCGAATGTTCATGCAATTTGGCGTGTTTACACACCACCTCAGTATTGACGAGCAAACGATAGCTTATTTCGGTAAACACAGCTGCAAAATGTTTATACGTGGCAAACCAATACGGTTTGGATTCAAGTACTCGGACCTTTGTTAATCGGAAGGTTATTGTTTCCAATTTCTACCTTATGCGGGGATCAGTCAAACTTACGACAATGATTTGGGCCTCGGCGAGAATGTTGTTATGCAGCTGATGGAACTTTTTGCTGAGCCGAATCACCACACAGTTGTATTTGACAATTTCTTCACCTCCCACAAATTGATGGTCCGCCTAAATGTAGAGGGATACTTTGCCGTTGGCACCGTACGTGAGAACAGAACTGACAAAGCCCCACTATTGAAACCAAAAGATATGAAGAAAGAAGACAGAGGCCCTTCAGATGCATTGTACGATCACAACAATAAGATTGCTGCAATTTTTAGTCACCGTGGTCCCAAAACTCAAGACACACCAGCTCAAAAACGATTGAAACTGGATAATGTTGCGCACAACATTGAGAAGGGGACAAAACGAATTCGCTGTCGCCACTGTGCCTGGCACACCATCTTCTTCAACCTATTCCACGTATTTTTCTTAACAATTTAAATATTTCATAAAAACTTTTTTCGGTAATAAAATTGTACTCACTAACGCCGACGGGTGCGAAAACGCACCACCCCCTGCACGGACTATGGGTAGAGATAGGGGGCTGAATTTTTGTGAGCGGAATATGAGTGTCAATATGACATCCTCCAGTAAGTTTCAACCTTTTTCTCCCACTAACAAGGGAGCCGGTGTTAATGGGTTAAACTTTATATTGAATGTACTGTACACAATTTTCAGATCATTAGGAGTATGCCCACTTCGTCACTTTTTGGCTTAGCTCAAGCCGCACCGTCGCGACGGTCGACTAACCGTCTTCGCCTGCCTACATCTGCTGCTGACAACCGCAAGGCAATTAACGCCATCAGCCACAAATCCTTTCCGCAGCATCTTAAAATATATTTTCTAATACAGGAAAAGTTTTCACCAAAAAGCGTTACATGTGTTCGCCTCCCTCCCATATGCTGAGATAAATCCAATTATGTGCTTAATCACCAAAGAAGGGAGAGACGCAGGCAGCAGACCCGAAAAAACGCACGTTGACAACGCTGAGCGCCGTCGTTGGTGGATGTGTTGTCAAAGTGACAAGTGCCCACACTCACTCAGTCATTCAAACTCATCCACTTCCACTTCTCAGCTCAGACCCAGCCTGAGCCACATGTGCCTCATCCTTGTCGGCTTCAACATGTGGCATGGCTTAAGGCGCACGGCCGGACGGGGCTGAGCCTTTAAGCATTAAATACTTTAACACACAAGCGCTGTTAAAATTTATTCATGGTCGTTTTTAATGCAGTAGGGTCGAAAGAAGGGGAAAGAGGCGAAGGTCCTGACATGCAAATGCTTGAGTGTGCTTGTGTGTGATGGGCCATTCGATGATTTTTCTGGTTTTTTATGTTTGCTGCCTGCTCTCCGCTGTTAAGCATGCTTTTGAGCCATTGAATATGTTACCCTCTGCCCAGTATTGGCTCATTTGGCAAAGCATTTTCCGATGGGCTAAAGTAACAAATAGTAGTCGAAGGTAAGGTTTTTTTCATGAATTTTTTTTGGAGATGTGATAAATGTTGGATTATTTATTTCAGTTACACGTTATATTTAGTAAAACATCTAAGAAATCTTTGAAAAATTGATAAGATTAAATTTGACATAAAAATGTGGCGCCCTCGACTTGTCCAAATTGACCATTTGATTTCCATAAACCCATTTAAACTGTTTGAAAAGATTATTTAATGGTCTTTCTCTGAGACTTTGGTTTGTATCAGTCCGGTGAGCTTAAGCAGTCTCGCGTCATATTTAATTATTTTAAAACAATTAAAAGTTGATTTTTTACTTTTTCTTCTTCTATTTCCAATCCCGTGTGGGACAAAGGGTTTCAACCACTCCTCTCTTCCAACGAGCTGTGCTGTTGGCCGTCGCTTTAAATTCTGCGTTGGTCTTCCCAATGCTTGGAGGAACCGTATAGAAGCACTGGCATTACTTTAGACTTGAAAAGCCTGGTTTTGAGCCACTGTGGATACGATGAGCATCGACAAACGGCCGACAGCATCCCAAAAGAACCCTTAGCTTTCTTAATGCCCGACTCAACATCGAGCTCCGTACCTCCATCCACAGCGACTACGCTGCCCCGGTAGATGAATGGCTGGACTTGTTCAATGGGCTGATCATCCGAAACCATCGCATGGAATTATCCGAACGAAGGCTAAGCGATTTAGATTTGGAGGTGTTGGTTTTAAGTCCTGCCGATTTAGCTGAGGTGCTAAGTTCGGCTAACGCACTATTTGCCAGGATTCATATATCGTCTGCATAGTCCAGACGCCGCAATGTGGTTGTCATTGTCCACCTGATGCCGCTGTTGCTGGGTGCTAGTCGCATATTGAAAAAACTCATCTGCCACCACCATTATAAACAGGATGGGAGACAGAGCACAGCCCTGTCGAACGCCGCTCAGGACTGGGAAAGGCTGCGAGAGCTTTCCACCATGAAGCACTCTGCACTGGGCGCTGTCATGTGTCGTTCTGATGAGGGAAATAAATTTTTACGCTGTCGAAGGCTTTCGCGAAGTCTACGAAAACCTTGTGTAGGTCCGATCTGTATTCAGTGCATCGCTCGATCAGGATGAGGTCAGTGTTTATATGATCCGTACATGACGAACATTTTCTGGACCCGGTTTGCTCTTCCCCTCTGGTGTCCATAATGGTGTCTCTCAGGCGATCCAAAATAATTCTTGCAATTAGCTTTGAAGTAGTGGGTAGCACACACATTCCGCGCCACTTGTCGCATACGCGTAGGTCTCTCTTTTTGGTCGTTTTCACCAAGATGTCCTCTTACCATTCCGTGGGGAGCTCCTCAGTTTCCCATAACCGTTGAATAACCGGGTATAGTAAATCCGCCGCCGTTGCCGGTCGGCACTTGAAGAACTCCGCACGAATGTCGTCAATACCGGCTGCTCTGACGTCGGGCAACGATTGGACGGCAGTTATGATTTCTAACTTAGTGGGCGCTGAAATCCTTACCCTGTGGAGACTTGGAATCTGTGGCAACTTGATGGAAAGTCGGGATTCGGCCGTGGGTATCTCACACTTGAAAACCATCGCAAAATGGGATCTCCATCTATTCATTTGGTGCATACCGGTCGTGAGATATTTACCACTTGAGTACCTTATTGGGCAAATGTGCAATATGTTAACATAACTAGCTGGCAACGCCACGCTCATATGATTGCATATCTAGACCAGCGGTGGGCACGATATTTTTGTTTCGGAGCAGTCCTAAAAACAACTAAGAAAAAACAACCGTTATTCAGCAAGTCGCAAGGTGTATTATAATTTTGCCCAGAAGTTTGCAACGCATAGAAGGAATCATCTCCGACCACATCTCTATATCTATAAAAGAGAGTGTCCTGACTGACTGACTGTTTGGCAAGCATCGCACAGCCTAAAAGGTAAGAGATAAAGGGCTGTAGTTTGGACTGGAGTTTCCATAAGTGGTGAAAGTACGTACTAAGACGTGGTTTTTGAAAATTCCACCCGAAAAAGTATGGGAAATATTTTTTCATCCGATTGACTTGAAATTCACTTTGTAAGCATGGTACGCGAAATAATTCTACACGAGTTTTCCGATTTTATAAAATCCGCCCACGATCAAAATGGCCGGAAAATTCTGCATGCAAAAAACAATTATTCATCTGATTGACTTGAAACTCGGTTCGTAAGGTCAACATGACAATTCATTTGTGCTTATCATTTTCCGATGTTGGATATACCGCCAGGATGCCCACTGGCAAGTGGGTGGTATGTGGATGGGATGTGAGTGGAATGTGGGTGGTAAGAGGAGGTGGGAGGGATGTGTGTGGGATGAGGGTCTGAAACTGGGTGGGATGTGGGTGTGGGCTGAGCATGGTAAATTCTTTGGAAAGTCGGTGGAAAGTGGGTGTAGGTGGTGAGTGAATGTGAAGTGGGTGGGATGGGGGTGGGCTGGGAGTGGACATTTTTTTGAAAATATGAGGGATGTGGACAGTGGGTGAAATGAAGGCTGGAAGTGGGCTGGAAGTGGGCGGGAAGTGGGTGAGATGTTAGAGGCGCAGCGAAGCGCGACGGGCCTAATTATTATTTTGAATTCTTTTCTGATCAATTTTTAGTAAATCAACGCAGTATGAGAGAATGTAACTATTTAAACACGTATACCAATGTGTCTTTATTATGCGGCAACCAAAACAGGGAAAATTCATTTCTTAAAAATAAAAATAAGAAGCAAATTAAACATTTTTTTTTTAAAGCGGAATAATTCAATACATAGTCCATACATAGTCCTTCGGAAGAATAAGAAGAATTCAGCCTTCAGAAGACAGGACGGGAATAATTTTTATTTCTGAAATTTCGCGCGACTTAAATATTTGGTTGTGTCCCTTACGACAGGACGGGATAGAGTTTAATATGTGTACAGGCCACTGAATTTTCCATGCCTTACTTAATCTTCTTTTCCCAGATTGATTTATTTTAATCAAGTCTAAATTCAAAACTGTCGAAAAATTAAGCTAATGAAGCAAAAGAATTTGCTTTTTAACAAAAGACTTAATACAAAAATAGCGTTCAAAGAGCTACACAATTTTTTCTACTTACTACGATTTATTCAACACTTGGACGCGGACGAAATCGCGGCGGTTTCAGGTAATAAAGTATAAGTAAATACCTGGATTCCAAAAAAAATTTTTAGTATTTGAAGATGTAAATAACTTGAAAGAGTGGGCTCAGATGATAATTTACAAATATTTAAAATATTTTTATTATCAATGGCTTTGGAAAGCAAGCAATTGAAAATAATTTAATTTTTAAAATAGTAAAATTTTTAAATCGATTTTTCCCGCGAATTAAGCATATTTCTGCAAAATGCTGAAAATACGTATGGTGTATTTTACAACAAAGAGCACGGAAAAAATTATTTCGAGTAGAAAAATCCTCGAGTGCGCGATTTCTCATGGAATATATACTTACTCTTGATCAGCATGACTAGCTGAGTCGTTTAAGAACCGACTAGATCGGATGACTACTTCTTGTAGCTGCCATAGAAATGATTGGTCGGAAAATGAGTTTAGTGAAAAAAACTGTGTTGTTCTCAATATTAGCGCCCGTAAACTCGGTCATGGTTAATATTATGTATTTTTATCTGATCTGCGAAGTTTGCTCGAAATCGCTAGTTGTTGAAGCAAGCTTTTTCAAGTGTATTGAAACTTCGGCACAAACGAAGTTAGCTTTGCTTTCTCGTTTAATTTGTCAAAATCAACTTTTTCCTCATTTGGAGAAGTGCGCAGCAGATCTAGTAATATCAGAAAGATTATTTCTATATGCGTTTTTATACCCTTGCAAAGGGTATTATAATTTTGCCCAGAAGTTTGCAACGCAGAAAAATATTCATTTCCGACCCTATAAACTATATATATTCTTGATCAGGGCGACGAGCTGAGTCGATTGAGCTTTGTCCGTCAGTCTTTCTGTCCGTCTGTCTGTTTCTACGTAAACTAGTCTCTCAGTTTTAAAGCTATCGAGCTGAAACTTTGCACAGAGTCTTCTTTTTACTGCACTCTGCTAATATGTCAGAATCGACCGAATCGGATGACTATATCTTATAGCTGCCATAGGAACTATCGGTCGAAAAGTGGGTCTTTTTGAGAAAAACTTTTTTGTTTTTAATGTTAATACGCTTTTACGCAGACTTGGAATAAAAAACGAGAAGGCCAAGCTAACTTCGTCTTTGCCGAAGTTTTAATAGCCTTGCAAATGTTTTAATACAACAGAGTTTACGAACGTCAGCATTAAAACAAACCATTTTTCTGATAAAACCCACTTTTCGACTTATAGCTATGGTAGCTATTAGATATAGTCATCCGATTTTGACAAAAACTTCCAAATCTGTGTAAAAGCGTATAAAACTAATAATTGCCGAAGCGGAGGGCGTTTACATTAAAAACAAAAAAGTTTTCTTACAAAAACCCACTTTTCGACCGATAGTTCCTATGGCAGCTATAAGATATAGTCATCCGATCCGACATATTAGCAGTGTGCAGTAAAAAGAAGACTCTGTGCAAAGTTTCAGCTCGATAGCTTTAAAACTGAGAGACTAGTTTGCGTAGAAACAGACAGACGGACAGACGGACAGACAGACGGACAGACAAAGCAGAATCGACTCAGCTCGTCGCCCTGATCAAGAATATATATAGTTTATAGGGTCAGAAATTGATATTTCTATGCGTTGCAAACTTCTGGCCAAAATTATAATACCCTTTGCAAGGGTATAAAAATAGAGGCAGGCTAACTTCGGCTCGACCGAAGTTTATATACCTTTGGAGCTTGATATATGCCTGACAGTTTGTATGGCAGCTATACTATATAGTGGTCCGATTTCTACAAGCCTTTGTGAAGTTATGAAAAATCATTGAGAACTTATAAATACGAGCGTTGGGAGCTATAACATTGAAAACAAAAAAGTTTTTCTCACTAAGACTTTTTTCAGACCTAAATTTTGTATGGCAGCTATACTATATAGTTGTCAGATTTCGACAAGCCTTGGTAAAATTATGTGAAATCATTAAAAACTTATAAATACGAGCGCTGAGAGCGATAGCACTGAAAACAAAAAAGTTTTTCTCACTAAAACTAGTTTTTCGACCGATCGTTCCTATGGCAGCTATATGCTATAGTCATCCGATCCGGCCGGTTCCGACAAATGTGCAGCGTATTTGTACTAAAAGACTTCGTGCAAAGTTTGGTTACGATAGCTTTAAAACTGACGGAGGAGATAGCATAGAAACAAACGGACAGACGGACGGTCAGACGGACGGACAGACGGACATGGCTATATCAACTCTGCTCGTCATGCTGATCAGGAATACATATACTTTATGTGGTCGGAGATGCTTCCTTCGATGCGTTACAAACATCCGGACAATTTTAATATACCAAGGGTATCCAAGGGTATAAAAAATAAATTTTTGAAATTTTTAAAGGTAGTAATAATGGAAATAATAAATTCTTTCTTTAGCAGATATTTTCTAGCCAAGCTATCCGAAATTACGACTCTGCATTGCAGCTGGGAATCTGATTGAACACAACAGCCGTTTTTGTCCGTCTGTCTGTTTGCATGAATATGGTAAGAGTTCAAGTATTAAAGTGTAAGAGACGTATATTTCTTATACTTCCAGGCAAATCAAATTTATTTTAAAATTTTGCCATACTCGGTATATCTTTCACAATTTTGTTTGTATCTTTTAGACATACTATATCATCGATTTTACACTGTTACTTGTTAGTTTATGTGACAAATAGCTCTATGTTTACTCAAAAAAAAATCAATCCATATGTTATCAAATCAATCCTAAGCGGTAATGAAAACAACGTAATCCCGAATATGCTTGACCCGATCTGAAAAAAGATTGAGTTGATCCAACTTTTTTAATCCTTAGAAGGATAAAATATATCCCGGGGTAATCCTATAAAAGATTGAATTGTGCAAAAAATTCGAGCATAATTTAATCCCAATCTAATCATTTTATGCCTATTCTAGATTAACTTAAGCTCGATATGTAATATCGTAAAAATAACATTTTTTTTTCCTCCGCCATGCCATTTGATTTGCCAAAGGACATCCTCATACATGTCAAAGACCGCCCCCACACCAGTTTTGGTTAATTTAAGAATTCTGCAAAACAAAGAAATAAATATAAAAATTTTTTGCTGCACTGGGACTCGAACACACGACGATTTGCACTGAACAGGGATGGAACGGCATCTCAACGCACACCACCATACCCATTGGTTGTTGCAGCGTGTCTGAAAGGCTACTTATATTTCTTCGCTCTTGCTCTCTAATTTATGGGCATGTGATCTCGAAAGAGATTGTTGTAAGCACATTTGGAATGATACAAGTTCGAAAGGAATGGACCAATCCTTAAAAGATTGAACTGTGTAGAATATCCTGGAAATCGAGATTGAATTTTCAAGCTCGTGCCGGGCTTACTCCAAGATTTAAAAGATTGAAAATATATCGACTTTTTTTTCTGTGTAGAAGATGTGAAATCGGCCCTTAGTAAAGTCAAGATAACTTTTTTGTTTTCAGTGCTATCGTCTCTAAACTTGTTACTGATCAATGTTACATGATACCCCACAATTCTGCATAGTTTAATAGCCTATTTCCACTGAACAAATGAAGCTTCATTTTATGAAATGACAAGAAATGAAGAAAATGATATCATGTCTTCCATACGGATTGTCACTTCATTTTGCCTTTCATTTCTGAAAAATGATGAAAAATGATGACATTCCCCACGAAGGAATCTGGTATTTTTTAAAAAATACTAGCTACTCTCTGGCATTACTCGCTACTTTCTGGAAACGGAAAGTGCCATCACCAATAATTTGTTAATTTGAATTTAAATAGTAGGCGCAATTTTGTTTAAAATATAAATTAGTCAATAAAAGTTGTGTATTTAGCTTTCTGTTGATAATTCAGGACGATAACAATGCGTTTGCCCCTGAAAATTGATGTCATGACGGAAAGAACATACTTTTTTGCTAAATATTACACGTGAGTTTGAAAGTGGCGCCTGTTATTTAAATCAAACTTTTCAGCTGTTTTTTACAACGTATCGTTGTGAATGTTAAACAAATGACAATTTGTCAATGGAAACGGCAAAATTTTTAGAAATGAAAATGACAAGAAATGAAGCCAGTGGAAATAGGATATAATACAAATCGAATGACTTTAGCATATAGTAGCCTTTGGCCGAAAAAGTAGTACTAGTGAGAAAAACTTTTTTTTTAACACTTCACACTTCTTAGTTATAAAAATATTTTTGAATATATTGTAAGGCTGCCATATAACAAACTGGCAGAGATGGTAATAGATAGAGGCTTGACATGTATGGGACAAATGCTTCTTATACTTGCAGGCGGATCAAGTTTTTTTTTTAATTCTTGCCAGGCCCCCTCCAGTCCCCGGAATTTTGAATAAAGTAATTTTTCCCGCAGTTTTGTAGATAGATGATTCGTTCCTACTAGAGATAGTTAGTCATTCGTTATATGCCGAAGAAATGATAAAGATCGGATGAGCGGTTCTCAAGTTATGACCAAAAAATAAAATCCCCCTCCCTCACCCCCCTCCCACGCACTCACAACCAACACCGCATTTCAGTCAACAACGTGTGAGTAAGAGAGAGAGAGAGAGCGAAACTTATAGCCGATTTCCACTTACGCGAGTTCTGTTCCAAACGGCGTTTCTACTGCGTTCGGAGTCCAATTCCGCGTCCACAACAGCTGATCTGGACTGATTGTTTACCTTTGTGCATCAATCAAAATGAGCTCTAGTAACATTGTTCTGCTTAATGCAATATAAAAAGCAACAGTTGCAGCTTATGCAGTTAAATAAAAGTTGTTTGCTAGCGATGAATGAGTGTCGTGCGTTCGAAGAGTCCCACCCACGTAGCGTTTGTAAGCCCCAAGCCATTTACTAATCAAATATTAAAATGAATATAAAGTTATAAATTATTTATTTATTTCCTACAGTCGATATGGTTGTTTTAGACGACCGACGTGCCTAAAAAAACAGATTTTAAGGAATGTTTTCGTGTGGAGAGGCAAACATTTTAAGTGTTAGTGCAACTTCTGTCTGGGCTGGCAAAGCAAGAGACTCCTTTTCGGCTTGCAATCCCACGTTATTTATGTTTATAGCCATGGACTGGACTCTGAAGTAAAGCTTCCAATTTGAGGGTGCTCCGATGATGGCTCAACTTAGTTTGGCTCCTTTCTACAACAAAATTTTATGAAATATTTATTTATTTGCAATTGAATCTGTACCTTTACTTTTTGATCAGGTTGCCGATCTAATTGTTCACCTGAACCGCAGCTTGTTCTGCCATATCCTTTTATACATATGTGTGTGTTTTTCCTGGGCCCACGAGGTTCTCCTCCCATAAGTCCAGATGAAAAAACGTCGCGTCTAGGGTACAATCCATTTTGTTTAATTCTGTGAAGGGAATACGTTTATAATATAAATAAATTAACAAAATAAAAAATTCTTACCTTCCATTTCTTTTTCCGCCAATTGTTGTGCCAGCTGATTTTGTTGTCAAAAGTCTTATCGATATCGATATTCATCGTGTAAATATGAAAAAACGAATTGGCAGAACCAGCGTCCAAAGTCCAAACATTTAACATAACTCTTTAAAATAGCGCCGCAACAACTTTCGCTTCCTTACTGTAGTATCTGGCGCTAACAAGGCGGCCATGGAATGGAGCTGTCATTCCCTGAATTCGATCTGTATGGTATTTAATGGTATTTCTTACTATTGGTATTAAAGTATAATGAAAATATTGAAACATGTAACATTTGCAGCGCCATCTGAAATCTACCCCTTTATTTTACACCCTCAGTCGCCCACTGGTGATATTTCACTTTTTATCTCCATCATTCAACTTCATCACTTCTATTGCTAGATAATATTGACTTTCACCCGATCTTTATTTTCTTCCTCATAATTTTTGAATTATTAATTCTTCTCTTCCACAAAGTATTGTAAAAATCTTTCAAGTAGAGTATGACTTTCTTTGAGTAGGTTTAATATTTTGGCTTTCAAGCTTGTAAACATTTCTTCAATCAGCCGAGGTGGAATTAACGGCAAACTTAAAACATTAAGCCAATCTTTATTCCTCTTGAACATTAATCCAATTGATTTTATTTTTAAACTGTTGCGCCTCAATGATAGGCAACAATGAAACCAGCAGCCATTCAATTGCGTTTGCAGAGTATGATTGTATTTGGCTTTGACTGATGCTCGGCCTTGGTCATGGCTTTAAACAAATTTTTCGTGAACAAGACAAAAATAGAAATAATTATAGTTAGTTAAAAAATAAACAAAATATAACATTTAATATGCAGGCTCATTTTAAGTAGATTTTTATGAGTTTTTCTTGGCTCGTTTTAAAATAACCTTTCGAAACAAGTGAGAAAGTCGGTCTAAGCCAGACTATATATAGAGGTTGAATGCAGCGCTGCCGATGTGCTCATCTCTAAGATTCTCTCTCTCTCTTTGCTTTCTCTCTCTTTGATGAATGAAGTGCGGTGTTGGAGGTGAGGCGGGGGAGAGGGGTTTTTTTTTTGCTCATAACTTGAGAACCGCCCATCCGATCCTTATCATTTCCTTGGCAAATCGATATTTATTACTAATGACTAACTATCTCTGGAACCCTCTATCTACAAAAGTGTGGGAGATATGAAGTTTTTTCCAAATTGCGGTGGCGGGCAAAAATTTAAAAAAAACGATCTGCCTGCACAAGTCAAACCTGTATCTCTTATCATCTCTGAGATCTGTTTGTTCATACGGACGAACGAACAGACGGACACGACTCGGCTGTTGATGATGATCAAGCAGAGGCAAATATATATATATATATGTATATATATATTATATTCCGACATGGAATATATTTTTTAATGCAAAATACTATACAAAGACCGCGAATTGTAAAGAATTATTATGCATTTAAGTCGAGGCGGTCATCTAAGGTTTCCCTTTTTAATTAATTTTTAAAATTTCCGGTTTTATTCTATAAATATGTGAATTCTTTTCGTCAAATGTCAAATAAATTCTTCTCTTCCTTATTGGCCATCACAACCGTTTGACGGTCTGGGCCTCTGCGATTAACGCTCTCCATTCGCTTCTGTTCTGTGCGAGCTGGCACCAGTTGGTCACACCAAGCTAGGCAATGTCTTCCCGCACCTGGTCTGGCAGGACAGGGATGATAAGCGACTTGTAAAGGTCTATTTTTGTTCTTCGCTTGAGGTCTCTGCTCCCTACTTAACCCGTAGTAGCATCGATTTGCAAGAGTGATTCTTCGTCGGATTTCCAGACTGATGTTGTTGACGCTGGTTATCGTCGTTCCGAGGTAGACATTATCCTCCACAACTTTAAAGTTGTACTCTCCCATTGTAACAGTTTGTCCAAGTCGCAATCTCTGAAAAAGCCTTGCTTACTGCCCGTGTAGTTTTGCCGATAATGTCAATATCATCGGCATATGCAAGTAGCATTAGATCTTTATGAATAAATGCGCCAGTTCTGTTGGCATGTGGACACTTGCGCAGTATATATTCCATCAGTAGATTAGAGAAGTCACACGATAAGGTATCGCCCTGCCTAAAACCTCTTTTGTTATCAAATTGTTCGGAGAGGTTCTTTCCTATTTTGAGCTTTGCGTACTTTTCAACGTCATCATGCAAGGTCAAACGTATTTTGCTGGAATACCTAAAGTAGACAAGGCTTTGAAGAAGCTTGACCGTATCGGTGTGTCGAAGGCTGATTTATAATCAACAAAAAAATAGTGTGTTTGGATGCCTCTTTCATAGGTCTTCTCCAGGATTTGTCGTAATGTGAAAATCTGGTCTGTGGTGGATTTACCAGGTCTAAAGCCACACTGATAAGGTCCAATCAGTGCACATTGGGCGGAATGGCCTTATTTTTGGCATAAAGTCCAAAATTATTTTTTAATATTTTTATAATTTTTTTATTATTTCCGTTAAATAAATGCCTACCCTTAATAAAAAGATAAAAAACAATTTTTTTTTGCCCATCCCTGGTTTTTGGCAGCGCGTTGAATCAGCTGTTTGCGCAAGGCTAGTTATGCCTTGTATGTGTTGGAAATTTTGTAAATGTTTCACCATTAGTCATTCTTTCAAGATTATATATAACAGCATTTTGAAATATGCAAAATATTCATTAAGGTATGTAAAATATAGTGTAGAGTGGTTAAATTTGAGATGCTTTTGTTTCGTGTTGTATTTAATGTATTGTTGGAACTTATTTCATGTAGAACCTAGCCTCAATAATTTTGTTTCGTGGAGCTGATCTAGCAAGATTACGCCGTATTGCTGAAAGTGCTAATGTAGAAGTGTGTGTTATTGTGTTAACATTTATATAGAGCTGACAACTTAAGCGCATATTTGCGCAGTTTCGAAATATTTTGACAGATTCAGACAAGGTCGATAACTTCCAAAAGAGGCTGTTGCGCTTTTGGAGTCACCCCCATTTGAGATAGCAGACTGAACAGCAGATGATGACAACGAGTTTGAAGTTAAAGAACATTTTGCATTTGAGTTAGAAGTAGATAATGTATAAAAATAAAATTAAAAAATAAAATAAAATAAAAATTAAATTAACGGTAAAAAATTAATTCGAAATTAACTAATAATAAAAATAGCACATATATGAAGTTTCAACTTTCTGTCTCTAATTTTGGAGTTTATGCCAAATAATCGGCATTTCCGCTCACTGTGCAGTGTATCAATAAGCTGCTTTAGAAGTTCACAAATAATTCGGGACAGAACCTTATATGCGATGGGGAGGAGACTGATCCCGCGGTAGTTGGCGCAAACTGCAGGGTCTCCCTTTTTATCAGACTTCCTGTTGGGTCGGCGGGTCTATCTCTATGTTGTCGATTGGTGGCATCGTTACTTCTCTAAAGGCGGCATCATGTTCGTCATCGCCTCCCAGTAGGTTGGAAAAGTAACTTCTCCATTTGTTAAGCGCCACTTGCGGATCTGTGATCAGATTCCCCTGTTCGTCTTTGCATTATGCGACTCTGGGCTTGAAACCTTCTGTTTCGAGTCTCGCTCATGCCGAATAACATCTCGACTTCCTCGCGCATGCGCCTCTCCTGATCATTCTTTTTTTTTTCTAAAAAGGCGATTCTCCTCTTTCCTTTTCTCCCGATATCGCTCCGTAACAGCCCGCGTTACTCTCGGCTGCAGAGTTTTCCTGTAGGCTTCGTCTTTCTCTGCAGTAGCGCGTCGGCACTCCTCATCGTACCAAGACCGCCTTTTAGGGGACTCGGAGTACCCGAGTACCTCCTCGGCAGCCGCTCTCATGGAGTGTGATATACGTTTCCACTGTTCGCCTATATCGGAAGGGAATGGGGAGTAGTCATTGAGCAGTTGGGCGAGTTTAGCTGTTTAGGCCTTGGAGGTCCCTTGTGATTGCAGCTTCTCGACGTTTAGCTTTCGACACTGAGCCGTGTGCGTACCTTGGCTGCGACAAGGCAATGATCCGAGTCTATATTGGCTCCTCGAATCACGCGCACATCTAGTACACTTGATGAATGCCTTCCGTCAATCACAACGTGATCAATCTGGTTTCGTGTTCGTTGATCAGGGGACTTCCAGGTCGCCCTTTGAATGTCTCTATGTTCAAATTTGGTACTACTTACGACCATGTTCCGGCCCGCAGCGAAGTTTATTAGCCTCTCTCCGTTACCAGAGGTTGTTTTATGAAGGCTAAAGCGTCCGACTGTCGAACCAGAAACTCCTTCTCTCCCGATTTTTGCCTTAAAATCGCCTAGCACGATGCTTATGTCGTGATCGGGGCAGAGCTCGTATAATTGTTCCACGCGCTCATAGAATTCGTCTTTTATCGGGTCTTTCTTGTCTTCTCTTGGCGCGTGAGCACAGATATGACTAATATTAAAATATTTTGCCTTAAGTCTGAGCGCGGCTAGCCGTTCATCAACTGGTTTGAAGCTGATGACAGAGCGACGCAGTCTATCACTCACTCCAAAGCCACACCCAAACTCGTGCTTGGAAGCATGCCCACTGTAGTAGATCTCCTAGGGGGGTGGTGTTTTCTGTTCTGTCTTTTCCTTTGGTAGCGTTATTATCTTGCGTCCATATCCAATCCATCGCATTTCCTGGAGTGCGGTAACGTCCGATGAATATTCTTGAGGACACTCACCAAGGCAATGTCATCACCATCTCTGTTGAGGGTACGGACATTCCAGGTGCATATCCTCAAATCGTGGTCTTTAAAACGTTTGCGTGGGTCGTCGTCAGAGGGGGTCCATATCCGAGGCATTGTAGTCGCAGTTTTCATTGGTGGAGATTTTTTACGGTGGCGGGTACCAAACCCGACGCACTAACCCTATATATTATACCCTGTAGGGAAGGGCGGGTCGCCGCTCACGTTAGTCAGCAGCAAATGCGAGTGCATTGCCACTGCTTCCGGTGGTCACCACGAGGAGGTGTGAGTCGACTTGAGACGTAGTAAGCCAGGATCACGCTGGGTTCGCCAAGTTGAACCGATCAGCAGCTTTACCTAACCACATACGCCCCCCATTAGGATCAGAAGCTCTATGACTTGAAGTTCTGAACCACCACCAAATAAATAAGAAAACATTAACATTTTTGAGCGATTTAACTACAGAGCTTTAAAGCAATAGCAAAATTCAAATGACGTGTACAACATTTTTTGATTTCAAAATATGTTGTACTTAAAGGTAAAGCTTAGTACTCAGACAAACTAAATCGTCCGCTAGCTAAATTGACTACTTTTTCCGATGGGATACCCAGCGGACGATGCAGTGTGACTGTACAACGCCAAAATACCACCCCTCATCAAAATACCACCCAATGTGAAACGGTCACACTGCGCTGATTTGCATGCATTTGAATTTAGTTAATGGTTTTTGCTAATATTTATATATTTTTGGATGATATATGGAATGTAGAATAGAGTTGGAAATTTTAGTTCATTTTAATGACCTAGTTCAGTAGTTCATTTTTTCGTGAACTATAGTTCATTTGAACTATAGTTCATTTTTTGAACTATAGTTCATTTTTTTAACTATAGTTTATTTTTTGAACTATAGTTCATTTGAACTATAGTTCATTTTTTGATCTATAGTTCATTTTTTGAACTATAGTTCATTTTTTGAACTATCATTTACTATAGTTCACTTGTAAATCCTCTTAGTAAAGTCAGCTATTTACCGAAATTTTCTTCTCACGTACGACTACCTCTGGATAAGAGAGTGTTACCATTTGGTTGGACCACTTTAAGCCCAACTGGCAACTTCTGGCTATGCTCGAAGAGGAATAAAAGTAACACCTAGGCCTTGGCTAAATCCGTGGCTGTGCACTCGAAAAACACGTTCTTGGTCTTAGGCAAGATCTTCGATCGTTCTCTATTAATGATGGGCAGCAGTGAGAGAACTACATGATAGGCACCATAGATCACTGGATAGACGGAAGAGCCACGAATGATGTGGCTTAAGCAGACCTGTCATCTCCTGAGTTTGTCTATGCGGTTTGATTCTCTCTGACGCCAATTCCTCGTTGCTGAAGGGTCCCTGTAATGTGTCAATGTCGTGGGTGCCCATGGCCACCAGGGTAAATGTTTTGGAGCAGCTTATCCTGCGGATCAATAAAACTTTTGCAGGACTCTTGGGTAAAGGACAAATTGCGCATTGCGACACAGAATGTGGAAGAATCTGCGCCGAGGAGGAGGCAACACTTAGCACCTTTGGCCTTGAGAAATGATAGTCTCGTTGTCCTGCTGTTTGTTATTTTTTAAATGTGAATAGCTTGTTAAATTCAAATAAAATCATTATGAAATGCAGGCCCACTAGATTTTCATATCTCATATATCAGACAATGAGTTTGCTTCAGTGGTAAAAAAAAATGAACTATAGGTCAAATTATGAACTATAGTTCAATTGAACTATAGTTCAAAAAATGAACTATAGTTCAAAAAATGAACTATAGTTCAAAAAATGAACTATAGTTCAAAAAATTAACTATAGTTCAAAAAATTAACTATAGTTCAAATGAGCTATAGTTCAAAAAATGAACTATAGTTCAAAAACGAACTATAGTTCAAAAAATGAACTATAGTTCAAAAACTGAGAAATACATAGTTCAAAAAATGAACTATAGTTCAAAACCAAGACCTAGTTCATTAGTTCATTTTAAAAACTAGTTCATTTGAACTAGTTCATACAAATCGGCACAACTTTAATGTAGAAGTCAAGGGCAATTCAAAATCTTACCGTTGGTTTCAAAATATGCGCAATCAATGATTTTCGTCAAACTTTTGCTGCTGACATTCCGACGGGTAGGTGTCGGAAAAATTACAAGCTATTTTTTCTTCAAGCACCCCATCGAAATTGTGTCAGCTGTTTGTGTTTGTCAAGTTAGCGGCACTACGAGCTTTCGACGGAAATTTTAGTTTGTCTGAGTTTCACCGAGCGTAAGAGGCCTGTCGGAATTTTACGAAAGCTTTCCGACACCCTTTTTTTTATATGGAGTTGACACCCAGCTAAAGCGATTTAGTTTGTCTGAGTACTAAGCTAAAACTTTTAAAATTTGTACTGCACATCTCGCAAAGTTTTTCAATGATTATTAATGGAGGGCTCTGCGAAAAAAGGCCCCAATGAAATGAGGCCTAAACAATTTATATAGAAAATAAAATCCACTATTTTTGATCAAATTTAGGGCGTTATTTTCTTTTTTGGGGCATTGTTTCCCAAATAAAATTTTAAAATGAAATAAGTCTTCAAAAGATGAAATGAATTCAGACCGCAAAACTAATTTTTGTGGCCCTGTTTAATTTTTATAAGGAAATAAGACGCCAATTTTTAAAATGATATTTTGGGTTCCTATTTAATTTTTCTTATTTTTGCTATATACAAAAATCGTACGATTTTTTGTATCAAATTTTCATTAATTTTTGATTCAATTTTAGCGCCGCAGAAAATTTGAGACAAAAAATTCGCGCGATTTTTGTATTTCAAGTTTTTGAATGAAATAACATCCCAAACTTGGGGCCTTCTTTTTTTCGGGCTTTATTTTGTCGCAGTGGGGCCCTACTTCAGACTTCAAATTGGGGTATTGTTTTATTATGAAATAACACCCCAAACTTATTTCATTTAACATTTTCGGGACTTATTTCTTGCTGCCTTTGTTGAGCGGTTTGTTCATAAACTCATAAACTCGTTACCACGCGCGTTGTAAAAAAAACTTGCCTGCGGCGCTCTATCTTTTTCCAATTTTACCTCCAAACTAGAGACTAAACCCGAAACTTAATTCAGTTTGAGTCAAGGCAAAACAAACCATTCCCGTTTTCTATCAAATATATCCGTAATCAAAATCGGACGAGTTGGACACCGCAACCGATTTGTAGACAAATTTTGTCGAAAAATTTTATGTTTACAGTCTGATTTTGCGGAAACCGTTTGTGAAATGTGGATTTTAATAAATTTTCGAGATATTGCTCGTTTTTGGAGTCATAATGTGGCAATTCGCCCTCTCAGAGCCAGAGTTTTGCACATTTTTTAACGGTAAAAGGCATTTGTGCTCAACCTAAAATTTCAGAATCTTTTTTTTTTGTTCTGAAAGAAAAAATATACTTTATAGGGTCGGCAACGTTTCCTTCTACTTATTACTAGAGCCCGGATATATATGCTAAAGCATATTTGGCATATAAGTTGTTATACCCTTGCAAATGTTTTGATATATCAGAGTTTTAGAACGCTAATATTTTAAACAAAAAAGTTTTTCTTAGTAAGATTCATTTTCAGATCTGTTATAAATAGTCATCCGATATCTACAATAATGTGCAACTTTGTGCGAAAGTATGAGATATTAGTATTGGCTCAGTTAAGGGGCACTGTCAGTCAGTTCACATATTATTAGCAATTGAATGCTTATTATTATAATTTGGCCTTACCAAAACATAGAATTAAGAGAAACACTTTGAATGATTACACACACATAGTATTGAAAATTCAGTGTCCACTGACACAGTTCTGCAGCACCACACTAAATGCGGCAGCCACCAGTCCACTACACTGTAGAAGCCACCAAAATGTTCCCAGAAATATGCACAGTTATTTGAGATTTATATATTCAACTTTTTCTCTTTATTTATATTAAGCCTTCGACGAGTCTGTTTAGCCATAAGAAGGCTAAACAACAACAAGTCGCCAGGCGCTGATGAGCTGCCCGCTGAATTGTTCAAGGCTGGAGGCGAAGAATTGGTAAGGTGCATGCACCAACTTCTGTGCCGTATATGGATTGATGAAAGCATGCCTGACGATTGGAATCTAAGTGTTCTCTGTCCAATCTTTAAAAAAGGAGACCCTGCAGTTTGCGCCAACTACCGCGGGATTAGTCTCCTCCCCATCGCATATAAGGTTCTGTCCCGCATTATTTGTGAAAGCCTAAAGCCGCTAATTGATACACTGATTGGACCTTATCAGTGTGGCTTTAGACCAGGTAAATCCACCACAGACCAGATATTCACATTGCGCCAAATCCTGGAGAAGACCTATGAGAGAAACATCGAAAATCACCATCTTTTTATCGATTACAAAGCCGCTTTCGACACGCCGATAAGGTCAAGGTTTTTCGAAGCCCTGTCTACTTTAGGTATTCCAGCAAAGTACATTCGACTTTGCATGATGACGTTGAGAAGTACTCAAAGCTCCGTCAAAATAGGAACGAACCTCTCCAAACCTTTTGATACCAAAAGAGGATTTAGGCAGGGTGACACCTTATCGTGTGACTTCTTTAATCTGCTGATGGAGTGTATACTGCGCCAGTGCCCAAATGCCAACAGATCGGGCTCCATCTTTAATGAAGATGTTATGCTACTCGCTTATGCCGATGATATTGACATTATCGGCAAAACCGAACAGGCAGTAAGCATGGCGTTTTCAGAGATTGAGAAGCAGTCTGAACTAATGGGTTTAGCGGTAAACGAGGACAAGACGAAGTACCTAGTGTCCTCTAAACAGAAGTACTCACAACTTGGGCAATCTGTTGCAATGGGAGAGTACAACTTTAAAGTTGTAGAGGACTTTGTCTACCTTGGAACGATGATAACCGGCGACAACAACATCAGCCTGGAAATTCGAAGAAGAATCACGCTCGCAAACCGATGCTATTACGGGCTAAGTAGGGAGCTCAAGAGCAGAAACCTCAAGCGAAGAACAAAAATAGCGCTATATAAGTCGCTTATCATCCAAGTCCTGCAATACGGCGCAGAAGCATGGGCAATATCATCAGCGGATGAGGCGGCGATTGGCGTTTTCGAGCGAAAGATTCTTCGCAGGATTTATGGACCTTTGAAAGTTGGCGAGGACTTTCGCATCCGAAGGAATGACGAACTGTATAAGCTCTATGGGGATACTAGTCTGGTCAAGCGCATAAAGCAACAGCGGCTGCGCTGTCTGGGACATGTTACCCGTATGGATGATCAAGCTCCAGCAAAAATGGTCTACAAGAGGAATCCGAAAGAACTGGGACAAGGCAAGGTGGGACGACCAGGTGCGGAAAGACATTTCTAAGCTTGGCGTGAAAAACTGGTGCCAGCTCGCACGGAGCAGAAGCGACTGGCGGACATTAGTTGCAGCGGCCGAGACCGTCAAACGGTTGTGATGCAAGCCTCGGGCCAATAAAGAAGAAGAAGAAGAAGCCTTCGACTTGTCACTTCAACTTCACAAAACAGAATGAATGCTTGATTAACCACAAGCAAGCACAACTTCAGATCACACACACACGTGCCTACTTAACAGAGCACTATGGGGAATTTTCCCAAAAATCAGGCATTAATTAATTACTCAAATACTAAGCAAGATACTGCGGTCTAGTTTTTTGCCTTATGTTATGTACTCCGTTGGTCTATATGTGCAAAAAAGTGGGCGTGTTAGCACTTCAACCCGCCTTAAAAAAAATTTTTTTTAAATTGTTTTTCTTGTACAAGAAAAAATTGGTTTTTCTTGCTATATTACAGAAGAATGAATGTACCATTATTGACGCATAATAAGAAACCTAGTTTTCGGCCGCAAGCTTTATGATATTTCGAGATTCCTGAAAAAGATCCGGCTCTTTTATTGCGATTTCTGTTCTGTTCCTACTGTCATTTCTAACTGCAGAATACTGCTCTCGTCGACGGAAGGCCTTTTAAGGCCTTTAAGAAACTATCTTAAGAACTGCTGCATGGTCAGCTGGTCGTTTTTTACTTTTTACGAGCAGCTGTGCTTGCTTCTTCTACTACGTTATCTTCAGCAGCTTGAGTCCTACGACCTCTAATACGCTTTAGCGTAAATGACCATAGAGAACGCCACTCTGGGTTCATGTGCTTCCCAATGGCTTAGAATGGAATTTCTTCGTTCATAAATTTTTGCATTATTCTGTTCAATTACCGCGATTCATCTCCAGAATTGCACAAAACATGCTTCCTTTTTTCTTTTAAATATCTTTCATATGCGACTAAAAGACTTTACCCTCTCTAAAGCAATCAAAAATAACATCTTTCCGACTGATCACATTTTTTCATTTTTTCATTTGGCATGCAAGTAGGCATTGGAAAAATTGAGGTTGTGTCCAAAAAAGTGAAATTTTGCAAAAAATAGCACGTACTTGCGGTTAAGAAAAAGTGAAACAGAAGCAGGATTGATAGCTCTAAAAGGTGGATAAAGTCACAGCTCTAACAAATCTAAACAAAATTTGGTAGGACTGCGCAAAGTTGAATTTTCTTTCCAATTTTTTTTTTTTTGAGATGAATCACGAATACCATCAAATACAGGGACGCCAAGATTAATTTCTACAGATCAAAGGCACTAAATCATAGCACATACCACAACGATTAGATTCATTCAAAAATATTATCAGCTGCTCACTTAACAGAGCTCTGTTAAAGCAAAATTCGTGGTATGTAACATTGAAGACTGATGTATTTGTGGTCTAATGAGACAAAAAAAATTTAAGTTTTGAGCATTTTTGGAAAAGGGGTTTATGCCTAATATTTGGCAAAATTCCCCATAGTTCAGAGCTGTATACTGCTTAGTTACATATGTGTGCTGTACGTGTAAGAACATTTTGTTTATGCATTCGCAGAAATCCTTGTTATTGCATCAGCTTCTGTAAGCATACAGTGGCCTAACAGAACTGATAAATTCTCATGAAATTCAAGACAGAAGAAATATTTTTTTCTTGGAAAAACAGAAATGGATTTATGCGTTTTTTCAACACATAGATAATGCATTAAAGCTAGCCTGATCATCTACTTAAGATTACTCTTTATAACATTGTTTTTATCTTTAGTTGCTCTCTTTGCTTTGTGTGCTTGCATGCTTGCTAGGCAGAGATCAAACCATTTACATTTAATAAAGTCAGTTGCCGAAAATACTTGAAGAACGAAACACCGCGTTTGGTCTGAAATCGGGTTGCATTTTCCCTAAACGAAGTTCATTGGAATTAGCTTGGAGTTAGCTAATCAGACACAAACATTGGGGGGGGGGTAGATTTCAAAGGCGAAAACAAAGGCTCTACTTTCATATACTTTTTTTTTTTGATAGTACTACGATTTCGCAGTAACCTCTAGAATTCAACTGAACAATTTTTTGTTCAACATAAATTTAAAAATATTGAAACTAACTGCGTCTTCATTTTTATGAAGCTAAACTAAATTAATTCTGAAAGTTTAGGTTCAGCACAAATGCGTTTTACTGTCCCAAAATTGTTCAAAACGCTCCGCAAAGAGCAAAAAGGTTAATTCTCTAAATTGTTACAGTGTTCCTGAGGTAGACCAACAAGAACTAACAAAAGTCCACTGCGACTTTCTTTCAAAAACTCAATTCTACACACAACACATAGAAAGGTTCTGAGAAGGGCGAATTGCCACATTATGGCCCCAAAAACGAGCAATATTTCGAAAATTTATTTAAATCCACATTTTACAAGCGGTTTCCGTAAACACATATGTATACAGTATACATAAAATTTTTCAAGAAAATTTGTCAACGAATCGGTTGCGCTGACTAACTCGTCCGATTTCAGATATATTTTATAGAAAACGGGAATGGTTCGCTTGTCCGATTCCTGTACAAGTAAAAAAAAAGCCTTAGGCCAATTTAAATGCCTTGACTCAAACTGAATTTAATTTCGGGTTTAGTCTCTGGTTTGGAGGTAAAAATTGAAAAAAGATAGAGCGCCGCAGGCAAATTTTTTTTAAAATGCGCATGGTAACGAGTTTATGAGTTAATGAACAAACCGCTCAATTAAGGCAGCAGGAAATACACCTATTCACCTATTCAGATGAGCCAAAAAAAAAAGGAGATTTTTGTTATGTTTTTGAAAAAATATTAAAAATGATATAAAAACAAAACCAACAGAACAGAAACTTTACTATTTCACAAATGACTGTTTTCTTTATGAAACAAAATTTATTTCGCTCAAATCGGAGTACTCGTTACGGAGATACAAAGTTTCAAACCTATTCAGTTGTGCGGCACTGTAAGTCCCGAAAATATAAAATTTAATTACTCTAAGCACCACTCAAACCTCTTAGATTTAATATTGTATATTCTATCTAAACTTGTAAAATAAAAAATAAATAAATACAATTAAATAAGGCCCCAAATTTGGGGTGTTATATGATTATAAAACAATACCCCAATTTTAAGTATGAAAATAAGGCCCCACTGCGATAAAATAAAGCCCGAAAAATGAAGAAGGCCGAAGTTTGGGAAATAATACACCAATTTCAAAAATTTGATATACAAAAAATCGCGCTATTTTTTTTCAAATTTTCGCTTGAGCCGCTAAAATTGAATCAATTTTTTAATTACATAATTAAAATTTGATACAAAAATCGTGCGATTTTTGTAAATAGCAAAAATAAGAAAATTAAAAGTACCCAAAAATCCATATTAAAAATTATACTGGGTTTGCGGTCTTGTTTCAATTTGAAATTTTTTTTAAGAAATAATGCCCCAAAAAAGGAAATAACGCTACAAATTTTATCAAAAAAAGGTGGTGGTTTATTTCTATATAAATTGTTGTCGCGTTAGGTCATTTTATTTTTAGGGTCTTATTTCGCAGAGAAACCTTGGATGACCGCCTCGACTTAAATGTATAATAATTCTATATAATTCGCGGTCCATCGATGATATTTTTTAAAATTGTGGTTAAGTAGGGTCCAATTTACAAATTTTTCTTAGATGCTTCGTTCTTAGTACAGTAATTTGCATATAAAAATATATTCCACGATGGCCAGGGGGGGGTTTAACCCCCAAAACCCCCCCCCCTGCGTACGCCACTGGCTGAAGCAGATAATATTCATAACTAAAAATTGTGAAGACGATACCATTGCAAACGAAAAAGTTTTTCTTAGAACTACTTTCTCGACCAATTGTTCCTATGTCAGCTATATGCTATAGTCATCCGATTAGAATCAAACTTGGCAAAATTATGTGCTAGCATGAAACATTGATCAGTAATAAGCTTGGATCCGATAGCATTGAACACAAAATATTTTTTCTTACCAAGACTTTTTTTCAGAACTATTTTTTCTATGGCAGCTACACTATATAGTTGTCTGATTTCGACAAGTCTTTGGGAAAAAATAATATATAATCATAGAAAACTTACAAATACGAGGGTTGGGAGCGATAGAATTGAAAACAAAAAAGTTTTTCTTACAAAGACCCACTTTTCTACCGATAGTTTCTATGGAAACAGACAGACAGACGGACGGACAAAGCTCAATCGAATCAGCTCGTCGTTTTCTATTTAAAAATCGCACTTGAATTCGCACCCTAAGGCTGACGGCGATAATGCCAAGCCCAATTATACAAATTTTTCTTATTATAATTAGAGAACAACTACTTCTAGGCTTACCAAAAAATAAAGGTGTGGGTAAGTAAGTAATGGCAACAGACACATTTGGATTCTGTATAAGTAAATGCAAAATTATCAAAAATTAGGTCACTGTCAAGTCACTGTTAAGTCACTGTTAAGTCACTGTTCAGTCACAACTTATCCTTAATGCCGCCACTCTTTGCACCCCCACTCACCGCATACCCAACCGACCAACCCCAGATCCACACCAGATCCCCACACTATCACCACTAGATCCCCTCCAGATCCCAACTAGAGCCCACCTGATCCCCACCAGCTCCCCATTAGCTCCCTATCAGCTCCCCACCAAACCCCTACAAGATCCCCACCAGATCCACACCTGATCCGTACCTAATCCCCACCAGAACTCACCGGAGCACCACCAGACTCCCCCCCTGAGATCCACCAGATCCCCACTAAATCACACCAGATCCGCACCGGAAATCCACCTGATCCCCACCTAGTTCCCATCAGATTCCCACCAGATCTTCACCAGATCCCCACCAGATCCCTACCAGATGCACACCAGATGCACACCAGATCCAAACCAGAGCACACCAGGTCCCTACCACATGAGCTCCAGATCCACACTATCCCACTCCACACACAACCCACCTGCTACTAAGCGGTAATGGTAAAAGCAGCTGAGTTTGCAAATACAAAATGCAAAATGAAAGACATACACCAAAAGAATCTGTCGCAAAGACATAATTTTTCAAGATTTACCCCCCAGTCAGTGGCGGATCTAGGAATTGGCTAAGGGGGGGGCTAAGGGCACTCAAAATCACTCAACATTGTTCTGTTCTTATTGTGCTTCTCAGAATAGATACATCATCTCATACAAAAAGTCGATATGCTCTGAAGGTAATAAGTTTCCCAAGGTAAAAATAAAGAACTTGTTTTTTGGTCATTTTTTTGAACAATTTTTGTCTTACCTTTAGAGTGCAACTGCATTATCATTCACTCTCTGTACCATTGGCACAGAGTATAAAAAGTTTTTGGCCAATATATGTATATGCCTTGAGCGAAACCGAAATATGTTTCGGTCTTAATCTCTAGTTTAAAGGTAAAGCTAGATAAATAAATAGCGCCGCAGGCGATTTTTTTTTTTGAAGTTGCGAGTGAAGAAGGATTTTTAAGTAAGTATCCACAATCTGCTCGAACAATAAACATTAAAAAACTTCGCAGGATATGTAGAGCATATTTTAAAATTTTACCTTCAAGTAAAACATATTTTAAATCAAAAAACGTCGTACACGTCACTAAGACTATATTTGTACATACATTATTTTGGTTAGTTTTATAAATTTGGAAATGCTATTGCATTTAAGCTACGTGGTTAAGTTTTAACGTTTTCTGATTTTTTTACAATTGCCGAATAAAATTCACATATTCTTAATACAAACCTGCAAATTTAAAAACTTCATTAAAAAGGAACCCGTGAATGACCTCCTCGACTTTTTTGTATAATAATTCTTTATAGTTCGCGGCCGATCAATGACATTTTGTACAAAATTGTTGTTTAGAACGGTGGTATACAAAATATTTACTAATTTCTTTTTAGATGCTTCATTCTTAGAATAGTATTTTGCATAAAAATATTTAAAATGTGGGGTAAAAAAGCGTCGTATACTCGTGCGTAAGCTGTTGGGTTTTTGACGACCATATAATCGAGGAATTTTCAACTCAAGTGACATTTCGTCTACAATTTTGTTGATTTTTTAAAAGTTACATCAAAAGATGATTAATTATTTCTTGTTTCAAGTAACAATTCAATCACATGGGCGACGTGAGCACAGGAGTCCTACTGAGTGTCAATTTGCTATTTCATGGCTAGTTACATCACAGCTGGCGCCAATAGGTGGTGAAGGTGACCGGATGTGTAAAAGCTTTTTCAAAAGAAAGTAAAAACTTTTATTTTAAGATCTTCCGACGAACACACGACCTACCACCCAGCAGTCCAGCACGGTAACCGCTGGGCCACCTAACTATCCATAAGAATGCCTTCAGAAAACCTCCCTTTTTGTGGCCGAAGCTAACAAAAATACACACCAAAAATATATTCTACAAGTATTAGATATCGATATTTCGAAATTTTACTGCTCATGCCTTTTTAAAACAATCTAAGTATTTGCATCTTTTTCTGACATTCTTAATTTCTTATTTTGCTCTTTGCATATTTTGGGTGAATTAAGATATTTGGGCTCTAAGGGGGGGGCTTCAGCCCCTATAGCCCCCCTGGATCCGCTACTGCCCCCAGTCTGACGTCCGTAAAAGAGCTTCGCTCTAAAAAGTGATTCTAGTTGCAAGTGCAAATTCCCTCACAATTACTATAAATACGGCAATTAAAATTTTACTCATTAAGGGCCGATTTCACATCTTCTACATAGAGCTATTTGTCACATAAACTAACAAATAACAGTGTAAAATCGATGACTATCTGACAGCTATCTGGGAGAACAGAAATCGGCCCTAAGTGTACTGTTTTAATGGTATTTTTATACCCTTGAAGAGGGTATATTGAAATTGTCCGGATGTTTGTAACGCATAGAAGGAAGCATCTCCGACCACATAAAGTACATGTATTCTTGATCAGCATGATGAGCTGAGTTGATATAGCGATGTCCGTCTGTCCGTCCGTCCGTCCGTCTGTCCGTCTGTTTCTATGCTATCTCCTCCGTCAGATTTAAAGCTATCTTAACCAAACTTTGCACGAAGTCTTTTGGTACAAATACACTGCACTTTTGTCGGAACCGGCCGGACCGGATGACTATAGCAAAACTAGTCTTAGTGAGAAAAACTTTTTTGTTTTCACATATTTTCACCAAGATTTTCGAAATTGAACAGCTATATAGTATAGCTGCCATACAAAAGATAGGTTTGAAAAAAAGTCTTAGTAAGAAATACTTATTTGTTTTTAATGCTATCGCTCCCAAAATTGTTACTGATCAATACTATATGCTACCACACAATTCTGTCTAGTTAGATCCAAATCGGATGACTATAGCATATAGCTGCCATAGTAACGAAACGCCGAAAAAGTATATCTAGCGAGAAAGCTTTTTTTTTAACACTACACTTTTCAGTTAGGAATATATTGATGAATATCTTGTATAGCTCCAAGGGTATATAAACTTCGGTCGAGCCGAAGTTAGCTTCCTTTTTTTTTTTTTTGATAAACTAGTAATCCAAAAACACAATTTTGTTTGTAACTACAGTGAATATCGCTTATATCCAAAAGTTATAATGCAGCAAAATTGTTGCATATAAGCGATAATGCAAGCGGTTATCGGTTATATTGAAATCATTTGCATATAAACAATGTATCGGTTGTAAACAAAAATTTGCATATAAGCAATTCAATGAATTATGTTCATTTTGTTTTAAGGACAAATAGCCATTTGTTAGTTATAGTTAATACTTATGTGTAATTTAGCTATTAGATAAGGATAACTTTAATGACTTTTGGTTGGAAATGTGGCAAATGGATTTTACTACTAAGATTTTGTTTCCGTCTTCATAATATGAGATTATCATACACAAATTGATTTTTAAAAATAAGTTTTTAATTTTTTTTTCGAAAGTTGCTTCTTTTCAGCATTTTCCAAGAGCTGAGCTTCAATTCTTAAGAAGCGGTAATATTACTTAATATATGAGAACAGTGCTGTCTTCAAGTGTATATGTGTACTATTTCTATTCCTTTTCTTGTGAGGATTGGTTACAACTTCTAGCTTGCTCTGTTTTAAATGCACGAGTTAAATGATGTAAAATGTTGCAGATTTTATTACAAAGTCATCCGTTCAGCTATCAGCAACTGTATTGCAAAATTTGCTTACAATCGATCAAAGCAGAAATTTTTAATTTTATGTATTATGTTTGCATATAAGTGATATTTCCTTATAAGCGATTTGCATTTATTATTATTTGTAGTTGGGGAGTGGTGCACCGCGACCAATTTTGGTCTATTGTGCCCCCCTACTGAATTTACAACTCCCCTAGCAGCCCTAATTCCTGTACAAAAGCCAGGATTTCTGTGGGTTCTAAGTTACTGATATTGCTTGGGTGTAGAATGTGTTTCCCAAATCTGCTGAGTCTGCGCCTCGCTAGGGCATCGCAGTGTGCTAGTATATGCTCAGAGGACTTCTCCTTTACTTCACAGTATCTGCAAAGCTGGGTGTTTGTTATTCCCAACTTGTACATGTGGCTCCTCAGTCTGCAGTGACCAGTGTAGAGCCCTGTCAGAATTCTGAGGGCATTCTTTCCTTGTTGGATTAACTTTTGGAACCTTTTGAGGTCACTATTAATGCTTTAGCTTGTCTCATTCCCTTGGTGTTTACCCAGGAGGCTGTTCTAAGCGTATTCTCTTCCTTTCTTAAAAGTCCTTTTATTGTGTGTTGGCCTATGCCGCAGTAGGGTTCTGGCCCTACCATTGCGGTGGCTGCACCCTTGCGTGCCAGTTCGTCGGCCAATTCGTTTCCGGGGATGTTGTTGTGTCCCGGTATCCATCGTAGGGTCAGATTGTTCCTGCTGCCTAGTTGGTCCAATTTGTTCTTTGTCTCTAAGACTAGCTTAGAGGTGAACTTATTGCTACTGAGTGCTTTAAGCGCTGCTTGGCTATCGGAGAGGATAGCTATTTCTCTATTATGGTAGTTCTTCCCCATATTACGGTCTGCACAACGGGAGATGGCACATACTTCAGCTTGAAATATGCTTGTGAATTCTCCCATTGGTTCAGATATTTTCGTTCCTGGTCCTGCTACCCCAAGTCCGGTTCATTGGGGCGTTAGGGACCCGTCTGTGTACCACATAATTGTGTGTGGTTTCATTTTATGTGTCTCTTCAAGTGAGATCCATTCTCTCTTATTACTTTGGTGTACAGTGAAATTCCTGTCAAAGTGATACTCGGCCACCATTTCGTCTCTGGGTTGGAGGATTAAAGGGATTTCCTTTTCTAGCTTTTCAGAGTCTCTGAGGCTTACTATGTGGTTTCTACCCACTCCTTCTGTTGTTAATCTAAGCAATGTTGCTTTTTTCTTCAGGCCGATGGTATGGTGGAGTGGTGTTAGCTCCATCAAAACCTCGATTGCCGCTGTCGGACAGGTACGCATGGCTCCAGTCATGCATATACATGCTAGCCTTTGCAGTTTTTGCATCTGCGTCCTTACTGTGAGGAGGTTTGCTCTATCTTCCCACACGACAGCTGCATAAGTTGGTCTCACAACCATAAGGTATAGCCATCGGAGTATGTGTGGTGCCATGCCCCACGATTTTCCGGCTATGCTCCTGCATGTGAATAGTGCTCTTGTGCATTTACTGAGTGTATACTCTAAGTGCTTGTCAAACCTCAGCCTGTTGTCGAAGACAACGCCGAGGTATTTGACTTCTTTTTCTGGTGTAATGAGGCAGCCGGAGAAGCGTATTGGCCTCATTCTACTTAACTTGTATTTCCTAGTGAATGGTACTATAATGGTTTTCGCAGGGTTTAGGTTGAGCCCAACCTCCTTGCACCAATTAGACGTGACATTCAGACCCCTCTGGACTATGTCACATAGGGTTTCCTCGTATTTTCCTCTCGCAACGATGACAATGTCATCAGCGTATCCTTGGCATGTTATGCCCAGGGAGGCGAGTTTTTCTAGGAGCTCGTCCACTAGTAGGCTCCACAACAATGGGGAGAGAACTCCCCCCTGAGGGCATCCTCTAGTTGTGGTGACTGTGATGGTTTCTTCACCCGCCACTGCAGAGGCTTCTCTGCATCGTAGGAGTGAATCTACCCATCTGCCTACTGTAGGGTTTATTCCTCTTCTGATCAGGGCATTCTTGACAGCACTATGGAATGTGTTGTCGAATGCTCCCTCAATGTCTAGGAAAGCGCATAGAGCCACTTCCTTGTCTTCTATTGTTTTCTCGAGCATCTTCCCGAGTTGATACAATGCCGTGTCGGTCGAACGGCCTGCTCTGTACGCGTGCTGTGTTGGTTGGAGGGGTGCCTCCTTTAACAGCGTACTTCGTATGCTATTGTCCACTAGCTTTTCAATCGTTTTCAGTAAAAACGATGTCAAACTAATGGGTCTGAAGGACTTGGGGTTAGTTATATCCTTCTTCCCTGCCTTGGGGATGAAGACTACCCTTGCTCTGCGCCAGGCACTTGGGATATACCCAGTTGCCAGACTGCTGGTGATGATCTTCCTGAGGATGGGTAGGAGTATGTCCTTTCCTTCCTGCAGGAATGCTGGATAAATGTTATCCGGTCCGGGGGATTTGAAGGGCTGGAATGTTCCAATTGCCCACTCAAGTCTGCCTGCGGACACAACTTTCTTGGCTTCTGCCCAGTCGGAGCTGCGAGGCTGGTAGCAGTGCTCTTGGTCGACACATTCTTCCGCGGGGATGTTTCCCGGGAAGTGGGTGTCCAACAGGAGACGTACTCTCTCCTCGCTGCTCACTGTATAGGCATCATTAGCCTTTTTGAGCGAGATGTTGCCATCCGGGCTTTTCTTGGCCAGGACTCTATGCAATCTCGCTCCTTCTTTCGTGTCTTCTATAGACTCGCAGAATTTCCTGTAATTCTTTCTTTTGGCTTTCCTAATCTCACTATTGTATAGTGTCAGGGCTTGCTTGTACTTATGCCAGTCCCCATCCTTTTTGGCTTCATTAAAAAGAATTCGGGTCTTCTTTCTGAGTTTCTCCAAGGTGGGATTCCACCAAGGAGCATCATTTTCCTTTCTCGATTTGCTAAGAGGGCAATTCTCTTCGAAAGCATCGATTGTATTTTTGTTTAGCTCGTCGACTAAGATTTCTAGTTCTAGGGGATGTTCGGTGACCGAATCCTAGGCATATTATTTCCTAGCGTGGAATAGAAGCCTCCCCAATCTGTCTTACGGGGATTCCTGCTAGGGATACTCTGCTGTGTGCAAGCTTCCAATCTAAATTGGATAATTCTTTGGTCCGACATAGATTCCTCTAATGAAACCTGCCAATCCTTAATAAAAGGTTTAATTGACTTGCTGGAAAAGGTGAGGTCAAGGACTTCCTCCCTTACTCGAGTTACAAATGTCAAGACAGATCCTACATTACATATTTCCAGGTCGAGCCTGGATAGAAATTCTAGTAAACACTCACCTCGATCGTTTACATCGGAGCTTCCCCATGCGACGTGGTGGGCGTTTGCGTCACATCCGACAACGAGCGGCAGGCTTTTGCTCCTGCAGTATTTTGCCGGGGCCGACTCCTCTTGGGGGGGACACATTCTGTCTCCAGCGAAGTAGGCAGAGGCTATGACCGTGGTCTTTCCCTGCTTTGCTTCGGTGGTCGCTATGGCGACGCAGTCCCTGGAGAAAAATTCTAAAAGGATAGTATATTTAATATTCTTCCTTATCATTATACAGGCTCTGGGGAAGGCATGCCTTTGGTCCCAAATTACCGTGAATTCTCTCGTATACAGGCCCTTTATTCCCTCATTGCACCAGGGTTCCTGTATTAAAGCTAGTCCTAGGTGTTGTCGGGTGAACGTTCTAGCTAGGACGGCCGAGGCCGCCTTCGCATGATGAACGTTCACCTGGACTAGCTTGGTGCTTTTGATGACTGAGGGGGGAGTCATCATTGCGCTATCTGGCGGAGAGCCAGGACTGCTCTCAACGCCTCCGGGCACCAATGTGGTGTCGGCTTCTTCGTCCTCTTGGACTGCGAGCTCTGAGGCGAGCTCTTGTGAGGACATGGGTACCTCTGCTTCCTCCACTACCTCCATGTCCTCTACGAGGGATTCCCCGTCGAGCTCCTCGTCCTCAGCGACGTCCTCCTTATCTGTGAGGGGTTCCTCACACGGAGACTCGTTACTTTCCGCTTCGGCGGGGTTTTCTGCCTCCGTCTCTTGCTGATGGGTCTGTCCAGCCAGCTTCGCGGTCTTCTTGAGACCATGTACGGGGATCTTCCCGTACCTGAAGTTCAGCTGGCGACCCATCGAGACGATGGCCTGCATCGAGACTTCGTCGATGCCAATGACCATGAGGGCTCCGCCCCCTTGGTCCTTTCGTGACTTGACACGCCACATGTCTGTCACAATGTTGTTTTGGTTCCTCAGCATTGTGAGGACCCATTCATCCGCTTTCGCGGCGCTCCTTGGGAGGAAGACGGTAATGTAATGGGGCGGGGGGATATTCTCTCCCATTTTACCGAGAAGGGGTACTCCCTTCCATTCTGTCAACCTTGACACGTTGCTCATCAGCCACTCCGCGGTCGTCTCATCGTTGCAGTCGATGATTAGATGACCCGGCCGGAAATGGATTCCTGCGAAGCTGATGGGCGTATCCCAACATGCCAGGAAGACTTCCTCCAGTATCGCCTCCTCAAGTGCAGATAGCTCCTCATGATTGAGGTTGACCTGAGGGTATTCCTCAGGCACTACTGCTACCCTCACCTTTTTCGCAACGTCTGCATACGTTGCTTGGGGTGGAATGGGCACTGAGGGGGGAGTTACTGCCCTTTCTTCGCTGCCAGTTGTAGCAGCCTCTGCTGCAGCCCTGGACGTGCCGGGCCCGCCATCTGCGTCTTCCTCATAGGCTACTGCCTGTGAGGGGGTGCTAGCCGTTGCGTCTTTCGACGTCACGGCTGTGCACTGACGCTTCGGCGTAGCTGTTGGCGGTGTTATGTCCGCGCTGCTTCTCTTTGGGGCAGGGGTGTGTGGTTGCCCCTCTGATGCCCCAGTTCGCGGCTCCTTTGCCATCCGGAGGGCTTCCTCCGGTGTGTGGCCATGCTTGAGGTATCTCAGGTACCACTTGATTCTGGAGCCACAGAGGCCTCGACGATTTGGGTCGTCTAGGCCTCCTGGCTGTCCCCTTGCAGGGAAGGAGTCCTGCTTGGAACGTTTGTCTCCATAGGGAGGTGGCCTTTGTCCTCCAGAGGAGGCGGGGCGTGTTCCCTTTGGGGGGAGGTGATGGTCCCTCTTTGTTCCTGTGCTATGCCCTACCGCAGGAGCTCGGTAGGGACCCCGTGGTGGGGTTCTGCGCACTGGTGCGCGTTTCTCTTCTCTCACGAGGCATGGACGCTCCCGGTCCATCTGCCTCTCTTCAAACTGCCTTGCGACAGCGGTTGCAGGGAGATCCTGCTGAAATTTTATATTGCTATTTTTCTTCATGCTTGAAGTTCCTTTTTATTGGGCTGCTATATGGTCGGCCACCGGCCGAGGCCCACCAATGGCAAGCGATTTGCATACAAGCAATTAAATTCTTATATCAAAATTGTGCATAATGCTCTAAAATGTTTAATTTTTGCATATAACCGGTATTTGTCATATAACCGATATTTACTGTATAACAAAAGAGTTACTATTTCAATGGTACAATGTTACTACTAAGCCGGAGTCTTAAGGCCCTCTTCTGGTCTAGAGGGCTAAATGTTTTTTAAAAATTCGTGAAAAGAAATCGGGAAGAGATTTCGTAATTCTGTTGTTTGTTTTTGGTTGTACAATTCATTATAAGAAATACAAAATTAAAAATTTGTGAATGCGTAGGGTTGGATCCAAAGTAGGCTCTTCCAAAAAAAGATGTGTCGATGGTACCCACGTTTTCGGGAATTACAATTATCAGAAAGCTAAACGGAAGATAGCAAGCTGGTTAGTATGAATGCCCTTATCGCCCGTAGCAGAATTGTGAAAATAAAATTGAATTTGAAAAAATAGCGGCCTTTTAAAAACAAAAAATTGATTTTAGACCATTTGAAGTAATTTGAAAATTGCTTATCTTATCGAAGTCTTTGGTCGACAAAAAAGGCTATAAATTCTTAAGTATTTCGAATTTCAAAAAATCTTTTTGGGATAATATTTTTGTATATCTAAGCTACAAAATAGAACAAAAAAATGTTTTCTAGACCAGAAGAGGACTTTAAAAACATTAGACTAGATTGGACTGTATAAAAAATACAATTAACAAAACAAATACAAAATACATCTACCATTATTTCGCAGTCAAATTAACTGAAAGAATAGGTAGATTCAACCAACGAACATTTTTTCTCTGCACTGTTTCACTGCCCGGAATTTTGATTTTGACATTCAATTTATTTTAACAGCTTCTTGTATCGTCAAAAGCCAATTTTTTAGTGATGGACCCAAATACATCGCATACTGGCTAAGTGGAACAGCATGAGATATGAACATAGACGGTAAACGGTAGATGGTCGATAGTGTGAATTGACTATTATATTGCGACAACAGAAAGCAACATCCCTAATCCCTAACGATGTTATTCAGCCTCGCCTAGCACTTACAGCTTCAATTTAAGAGCTTCTTTGATTGATCTAGGCACTTACGCTGCATCACATTGCTCACAAAGGGTACAACAGTTTCGACCTTTACCGTCTGCGCCACTCAGACGGTTCATTCATTTTTTATTCAACCTACCCGCTGTTCCATTTCACATGCATTTCATATCGTCCTGGGGGCAGGTCGTGTACCGAACCCCTCATGGGAGACAGGGGCATGCTGTGAACCAATCATCGGTTAAATGGCGAGTAAAATGGTTGGAAAAGCAGACAGGGCTTTCATTAGTAGTGCCAACGCACCGAATCGACCTCTCGCGTTTATACCAATCGACATTTCGCTGAAAGCGGCAATTTAACACGTTAGCCTCCCACTCCTGATAAGGCGGGCCGACCGGCTGACTCAGTCTCCGACTGCCATTAAAGCAAATATTTGAACATTTAATTTTAAACTTTTGTCACACACACGCCCAGAGCTCGAGGCCCGACACATGCGCAAAAATATTTGTCACTCTTATGCCTGGCAGCCCAACTTTCCCCCGGTCCTGCTCCAGGCCCAGTCCCAGCCCCAGCACCCACTTCCACCGGATTTGAGAAAATTACTCTGTCGTCATTTGATTTGCTTAAAGGTTAAGTGACTGTGACATGCGAGAAAAAGGATGCTTCGCTCAGATTTCAAGTGCGTAATGTCAAGTGGAAGAGGTCGGAAGGTCTGAAGTAATTAAAAGCAGCGAAAATTATTCAAATGTTTGTCAATTGGAAAGCGGCGAAATTAGTTGGTTACCAAACAAATTGACTTTTGGCATTTTCCATTTCACTTTCAGCGGCTCCACAGCCGACATGAACTTCTTCAGTGGCAGCAGTTGCCATTTCCGCATCCGTTTTGCTTTGTTAGCCAGCTTCCTGTTACACTCCACTTGCCTGGTGGCTGTGTAAGATTTCAGTTTCATTGCACCCATTGTTGTCCTTTGTTCAGCGGGCTGCACTTAAAATGCTTATAAAGTTTTATTTTCACTTTTTTATTTACTTTATTTGTTTCCTCTGGTAGTTTCTGCACCACAACAGCGTCTTCAATTCTATTATGGATTTGTCGTCTTGGTTACTTATTGCCGTTGGTGTGATGGCTTATGGCTTGCACCTGCAAAAGATGGTAGATCCGGTCTTGAAAGGTGACTGAAGTGGCTGGGTAAAGAGTATTAGGATTGATATCTAAGCAGTGATCATTTGATGGTATTTTTTCATTATGTTGTAAAGGGCGTTTTAATTGAAGCACTCGCTTATTCTCTCCCGGAACTCAACTTGTGTTAATTTTCAATTCATTGTCCTGATTCTTTACTTGGTTTCCGTGATGTTCCCAAACCAATTGAGTACATTCTCTGTTGTCTTTTTGTTGCTATTTAAATATGCCGCGGAATTTAGCATGACAACGGCTTTGTCTTTGCCTATCGTTCAGGTTCAACAGCCTCTTCTATGGCTGCCAATAATTTAGTTGGCTATGTATGATTGCCAGGCATCTGTCCTGTGTGTCTCTGTAAGTGTGTGTCTCGCTTGTTTGCCTGTGGCTTTGTCTTGTTTTTGATGAATTCATTAAAACTTCGCTGAAGAAACATTCGCCACAGACAATGCTTAATGAGGCTCACACAAACCCAAGCCCAATTAATGCATAAACTACTAGGAATCTATTTAAATGAAAATTTATTTTATGAAAGTAAAAAATAGAGGCAAGCTAATTTCGGCTCGACCGAAGTTTATATACCCTTGAAGCATGATATATGGCACATATACGATATATTATTCCAATTTTGAGAAGATTCTGAAAACAAAAAAAGTTTTTCTCACTAAAACTACTTTTTTGACCGATCGTTCCTATGCCAGCTATGTGCTATAGTCGTCCGACTTGATTCAAACTTAGCAGAATTGTGTGGTAGCATATAATATTGATTTGTAACAGGGAGAAGGAAGCATTTCCGAACCTATAAAGTATATATATTCTTGATCAGCATCAACAGCCGAGTCGATTAAGCCATGTCCGTCTGTCTGTCTGTCCGTCTGTCCGTCTGTCTGTCTGTATGAACGCGTCGATCTCAGAGACTGTAATTGATGGAGCCACAAGTTTTGGCATGTATGTAGGTGAATACTGTACCCACATCGAGTTTTTTTTTCAGATTTCAAAAATTCCTCCTCCTCCATCTTTAAACAGCGAAAACCGGTATTTTTCTCTGTATAAACGCGTGGATCTCACAGACTATAAGAGTTAGAGCCACAAATTTTTGCATGATCAAGTTTGCTCCAGGTTTGGCAAATTCCTCCTCCATCTTCTTCTAACCGCGAAAGCTACAATCTGGCTCAGCTGCAGCGAAGTAGAACTCGTCAGTGGTGGCTCGTCACCAAATACCTAACGTTTTAGCAGTACTAGCGTCTTCTATTTCGAGAAAGTGTTCATGGAGGAGATGCTCAGCTGGTATTGACTGCAGCAGTCTTTTGTGGTTGGAGGTCCACTTTCCTAGTTGAAAGCCAGCTGAGTGAAGAGTCTCTTGGAGTTCACGCATCATCAGCAGGGCTTTATGTTCACAGTGTGCACCTGCCAGTACGTCATCTACATACATAGCAGTTCGGATGATGGCACTTGCTCTTGGATACTGGTGTTCTATATCGTTCGCGAGCTGTTGTAGGACTCTTAGCGCCAGGAAGGGACTACAATTTACTCCAAAGGTCACCGTGTTAAGCTCGTAGTCACCAAGCTCACCATTACGGTCACGGAAGAGTATTTTTTGGAAAGGTGTATGCTGCGTATTCACTAGGATCTGCCGATACATCTTCGTGATGTCGGCATTGAATACATATTGGAAGCAGCGCCACCTCAACAGTTGGATGGTAAGGTCGGAATGGAGTACCGGCCGCGGATAGAGAGTGCAATTTAAACTAATGCCGTTCGTGGATTTGCTCGATGCAATAAACACGACACGCACCTGTGTGGTCGTGCTTTCTGGTTTAAAGACGGCGTGATGGGGCAGATAAAAGTTCTGAGGGCTACTATCTGAACTTTTCGCATGTGGCCCAGATCTAAGTATTCCTGGATCACCAGGTCATACTGCGCTTTTAACTGCGCGTCCCTCTTTAGGCGACTTTCATTTTTAAAAAATAGCGCAAACGCGATAGATCTGGAATGCCCTAGGCCGATATTTTCTGGATCGCGGAAGGGAAGAGATATTATATATCTACCACACTCAAAAAAAAATATTTTCTACATTTGTGAGGAATGATTATTCCCCACAAGCAGCAGGGCATGGGGGAAGGGGAAAGACGGCGAGCGAGAGGGGAAATGCGGCGAATTCGCCTCAGCACAGGGGAATCAAGGCGGATTCAGGGGAAAGGGGAAATGAATGGGAGGCCAGGGAAGCAGCAGCACGATGGACGGCAGACGGCGCAGTGGTAAATCGAAGGATCCGTTAAGTTGGAGCAAAGGATAGCTGTCGCAGTCGCACCAACGAGATGGAGCGGCAATATCACTGGCTGAAGCCCAATACGCTGTTGCTAGGCAGAGGAAAGTGCCGTATGGAAGCTTTTGGAAGCAGACAAGGAGACATCAGGAGACAGCCCAGGAGGGCTATATAAGGCGGCTTAGAAGGCAGTCAGTGGAAAAACGAGAATCAAGCGAGTGCGGAACGTATCGTCAAAGTTGAAGTGCGGCAAATCGTAGTACACGAGAATACTAACGAAGTGGAACTAAGTGCAGAATCCTTAAAGAGGATACGGAATCGTCCTGGAGCAAGGACATTGGCAGGATAAGGCAGGTCCTGGTGCAAATACCAGGTCTTAAATAGTGAAAAGGAAGCTGAGTGCAAGTAGAGCCTGCGAGTCGAACGTTGATTCGACGTATAAGGCGAAACTACTATCCAGCGCATCCTTTGTAGTCCTTGAAGGACACCAGTAGGGCAGCGCGTAGGAAGTTGAGCGTAACAGGCGAGCCTGCGAGTCAAGCGATCGCTTAGGCGTGCACGGCGTGTCCGTAGCCAACGAAATCCTGCGATAACGGCGATTAGCCGGTTAGGAGGCGTACCTTGCGGTTTGGCAAGGATACCTTTAGATAGGTATAAAGATTATAAACATTTGTTAATTAAACTAAGTGAAGTACAAAAGAAAGTGAACAATAAAGTGAACCGCGTCGCTGGTGCATAATAGAATAAAGAATCAAAATTGTCTTATTATTGCAAGTCCAATATAAATTTGTTGGAACGATCCTCGACAACCCTGAGCATAGCCTGCATTGGTTCTCGGGTCAATAGGACCCGTTACAACTGGCGCCCAACGTGGTCAAAAAGGGTTCTAATAAAAACACAAAAGTGCAAAATGGGGAGATCCTGGATATATCACCTTAAAAAGGAAGACCTAATTCACCACTCAGAAGAATTCGGCATCGAATTAACCGGCAACATGGACAACACGAGGAAACAATTCGGAGAATGGATCATTAACAACGAAACGGACCCGGAATGGAGAGATAAGATTCAAACTATGGCGGAAGTATATGGTAAGTCACCGTTACCAAAAACCGTGTTAGGATTGATACCACCCAAAACAGACACAAACCTAGAAGAGTTCTCAATTCCGTTTATGTCAGGGACAGTGCCAGCAGCTGAAGGGTCAAGTCAAGAAAAACCAAAAATGGTACCCAAGACAACAATCGTTGACTCAAGCGAGTACGCAAAAGTTGCCAAACAAGTTAGGGAATGGGCCTTCAGATTCGACGGAGTTGCAAAACTTCTAGAGTTTTTAGAGCAGGTGGAGTGGTCGGCACAGATGTATGGCCTTAATCTCGACATGATCCCACGGGCCATGCCGGAATTACTGAAAGACAAGGCACTAAATTGGTATCTGGCAAACCACAAAAACTGGAAAAAATGGAAAGAGTTTAAAGAAAGTTTCAAGGGATATTTTCTACCGCGAGGCTATTTTGGCAAATTAGCCGAAAAAGTTCGCCAAAGAAAGCAACATTGGAACGAAGCATTTAAAGACTATATGTTAGAAATGCAAACTCTAATGAGACCATTACAATGTAACGAAACCGAGCAATTGGAAATAATCGCTGAAAATTGTACACCGGATCTGAGAGAATTTGTACGCCCACATCGGATCAAAAATTTGGAATGCCTGATGCAATTGGCAGACGAATTCGAAGAACTGGAAAGGGACAGGGAGATATTTAGGCAAGAGAGTCAAGCAGAACGGGCCAGATCACTACCCATGGCCGCACCAAGGAGATCAATGGGTGAAGACATATGCAGAAGATGTCAAGATCATGAAAGACATACCGCTAACAGAGGCTCCCAAGCCCAACAACGCGCCGGTCCCGAACAAATTGGAAAGGGAAACTTCGTACAAAACCCAACACAGGCGTGCCGCAGATGTGGACAATCAGGACATTGGGCGCGAGAATGCTCCAATCGTAGACTGATATTCTGAAAAGGAAAACCAGTTGCCGGCGTGGGTGTTGATTGGGGGAGAGAAAATAAAGGCCACAATCGACACGGGGGCTACAGGAAGCTTCGTGAGTCAGGAGTTATGCGACAAGTTGGAGGCAGAGGGCACAAGAAAACCCACAAAGAAACAAGTTCGATTGGCAGACGGTAGGAACGCAGAAATCTGGACGCAATTGAGCGTAACAATTTCATTCGGCAACCAGAGTACAACCATCGACTTGATGATTTTACCAGGCGTAATCAATCATCTGGTATTGGGCTGGAATTTCTTGCAAGGAGTAGGAACAGAGCTGACGTGCGCAGGACATAGAGTGGTCATACCAGCTCGAAACCGTAGGAACGGATGGTTGGAGGAGAAATTGTCAGTGGCAGTCGAGAGGGAATTAATGGAAGAGCGCAACGTGGAAATCCAACAATTTCTCGAAAAGGAGCTAGCAGAATGGGCAGAATTAAAAGGTCCTGCAAACATAGCAGTGCACAGGATCACCATGAAGGACGATAGACCGGTTAAACAGAGGTACTATCCCAAAAATCCTAAAATGCAGGAGGAAATAAACAGAAAAGTTGATGAACTACTGGAGATGGGATGTTCACCAGTGGTCATGGTCAAGAAGAAGAAAACGGGAAAATGGAGATTCTGCGTGGACTTCAGGACAATCAACGAAAAATCAGTAAAGGATGCATATCCTATGCCAAGGATCAACTACATCTTAGATCAGCTGAAGGAGGCGTTTTTTTAAAAAAGTCTAGATTTGAAAGACGGATTTTGGCAGATACCGTTGGAGGAAAGTAGTAGACCAGGGGCGCCCATGCCTATTGCGCATGACACGCATGTGTTGTTGTTCTACGCAAAGGAATAGCCTGCGCGCATTCGATTTGCGCATGCCATAAGCCAGCAAAAAACAAAAACAAATCTTATGCCTGCTCTGTGTTTTGTTGTTGTCGCTCTCTGACCTGCAACAACAACATCATATGTGTCTCTCTTCTCTCTCTCCTATGTCTCTCGCAAACTCGAACCCAACAACAAATTGCTTATGCGTACGGCTGAACGCTTGTCGCGCTATCGAGTATGATTTGCGTAGCAACGACCACACATACACACAAACAAGAATCGGTTCTCTCTCTCTATCTACTTTTGTTGTTATTGCTTGAAATATATTTGGCGTATGTGTATTGTTCTGGCGCGCGGGTAAGCTCGTTCTGGGCACCCCTGTAGTAGACCCATTACGGCATTTACTGTTCCAGGAAAAGGCTTATTCCAATGGAAGGTGATGCCATTCGGATTACACTCCGCATCCGCAACTTTCCAGAGAGCACTCGACCAAGTAATCGGCCCGGAAATGATGCCACACGCATTCGCATACCAGGATGACGTCATAGTGATAGGTCGCACTCTGGAGGAACATATGGCAAACTTGAAAGAAGTGTTCCGACGTTTGAAAAGGGCGAATCTCCGGATAAACGCAGACAAATGTCAATTATTTAGAAAGGAATTGCAATATTTGGGGCATCGGATAACGGGACAAGGTATATGCACAGATCCAGAAAAGGTGGCGGCGATCGCCGAACTAAAACCACCTGCCAACGTGAAGGAATTACGGCAATACCTAGGCGTCGCTTCGTGGTATAGAAGATTTGTTCCAGATTTCGCAACAATGGTTCAACCGTTACATTCTTTACTAAAGAAAAAGGTCAAATGGGCATGGACTGCTGAGCATCAAAAGGCATTCGATCTAGTGAAGAATAAACTAAGAGCAGACCCGGTCCTGACATGTCCTGATTTTGAACGAATGTTCATACTTCAGATAGATGCAAGTGACTATGGTATCGGGGCCGTTCTAACCCAAGAAACAGAAGAGGGCGAAAAGGTCATATCATACTCGAGCAGAACGCTAAATCAGGCAGAGAAAAACTATTCTGCCACAGAGAAAGAATGCTTGGCAATAGTTTGGGCGGTCAGACGGTTAAAGCCATACTTAGAAGGATACCATTTTAGGGTAGTCACGGATCATATGGCTCTAAAATGGCTCAACAGCATAGAGAGTCCTTCAGGCAGAATAGCCAGATGGGCTTTAGAGTTGCAACAATTTGATTTCGAAATCGCGTATCGAAAGGGTCAGTTGAACGTTGTAGCGGATGCGCTATCAAGACAACCGCTAGAATCGTGTAGAAGAGCCAAAGGAATGGAACCGGAAGAGACTTATAACGACATGAAATGACGATAAAGATACAAAACAATCCCCAAAAATTTCCAGATTATATGGCAGAAGGTGGAAATTTGTATCGTCATATCCCCCATAGGGCTGGGAACGAAGACGTAATTTCGTGGAAACTATGTGTTCCCACAGGGTCAAGAGGGAGGGTCGTAAAAGAAAACCATGACTCGGCGGCGGCTGGGCACACAGGATCAAGAAGAGCTATTGCAAGAATAGCGGCGAGATATTATTGGCCGGGTATGCACAGAGACGTGCGGAGGTACGTAAACAAGTGCGAAACGTGCCAAAAGTATAAGCCAAGTCAACTACAAGCAGCAGGCAAAATGCTTACTCAGGTCCCCGAGGAACCATGCGCGACGGTATGCGCAGATTTTGTCGGTCCTCTCCCACGATCTAAACATGGTAATACAATGCTTTTAGTTCTAATAGATCGGTTTTCGAAATGGACAGAATTAATCCCGATGAGAAAAGCAACAGCAGAATCATTAAAGAAGGCGTTCAGAGAAAGGATTCTGTCAAGATTTGGGGTACCAAAAGTTGTGATTACGGATAATGGAGTCCATTATCGAGTCGGATTTTTAAAAGATTCCTAGAGGACATCGGAGCAAAACAGCAGTTCACAGCCCCATACATCCCACAAGAAAATCCAACAGAGCGAGCGAACAGAAGATGATTGCACAATTCGCGGGAGAAGACCAAAGAACATGGGACGATAAATGGCCAGAAATAATGTTAGCCGTAAACTCCAGTGTAACTGAGTCTACCGGATACTCACCAACTTTCATTACTCAGGGAAGAGAGCCACGTCTCCCGAAAGCCTTATACGATGAGGTAGGAATCGGACAAGAAACGCAAAATCCGAATGAAAACGCGACAAAATTTCGAGAATTATTCGAGGTAATTAGAAGGAACCTAGAAAGAGCGGCCCAGGATCAAGCGACATACTACAATCTGAGACGACGCCCATGGAAGCCGGAAATAGGACAAATAGTATGGGTTACAGAGCACAACTTATCAAAGGAAGGATTTGCTGCAAAGCTAGCACCCAGGTCTGGGGGTCCGTATGTGATTGTCGGATTCACATCACCAGTAATCTGCAAGTTGAGACATAAGAAGGACCAGAGAGAACGTACGGCTCATGTGAGTGAGTTAAAACCACAGGCCGAGGAGATTCAGAGCGAATGATTGACGATTGTCAATAATAAAGGGTCACCACAACAAAAGATAAACTGATGAGTTTCAGTTAAAACGGAGAAGAGCTGATGGTTTCAGTTCGAAGTAAAATAAAACTGATGATTTTCAGTCAGAAAGTCCAGCTTATTGGCAACAACAAGTGATATTCTCCACAGCAAAAGATAAACTGATGGTTTCAGTTGAAAGGGAGAAAACTGATGAGTTTCAGTAAAACGGAGTAGAGCTGATGGTTTCAGTTCGAAATTAGAATAAAACTGAGAATTTTCAGAATAAGGTCCACCCTAACTAAAATGTACCCCTTGCTTGTTGATACGCAGCGAAACGCGGCGAATTGACCAAGAAGGGGAAATGAAGGGGCAGGAGAGAGTGAGAGAGATAGACAGAGAAGGATGGCAATGTATCCAACTCCAGTTAGGATTACTCTCTGGCCAAGGTTCCATGATGGCCGCCGTAATCCTAACGGAACTGGCCAAAGCTCCAAGGTCTATAAAGGAGTCCTCTAAGGGTGATAGAGGCACATTTGGCAATTTAAAATGGTGAGGACAACACGGCGCAGCGGAAGTCCACCGTCAAGGGACATGGCCAGGAGGGGTCACGGCAGGAGCAGACCAGGAGGGGCAAGGCGGAACTTGCCTTTCGCCCGCATGGGAGCAGCGCGAAGGCCGAGGAGGAGCCAGACGCCAGTCCTCGCATCTCCCCTCGTCTCCCCATTCCCATCCCCACAACGCCTTGGGACGTGGAGCACCGCGTCGGAGGAGAGTGGACTAGGGAGCGTGGACTGGGAGCGGGAGTTTGGGGTGGTGGAGCCGTTGCTAGAGGAGGTGGACAGAGGCAGGCAACGCTACCAACCCCAACGTAGCCCATCACCGGCCTGGGAACAAGCCAGACCACCGACACCACGTGCTCCCACAGCAGTCTCGGATGAAGAGGCGCAACAGGAGGAGAATGCGGCCAGCGCAGGCAGCGGGGAACCGCCTGCTAGGTCGCGGTGGCAGAGGTGGCGATCAGGATTGGCCACGGGAGGCGCTGGTGATGCTCCTGTCACGGAGAGGTGAGCCAGACCGTCTGTGGTCCCACATACTGTGGGTAGGGACCACGCGATACAGGCTCGAGGTGCAAGGAGGTACCGGCGAGGTGTGGGTAGAGGCAGAGCCTCAATAAAAAAAAAAAAAAAACCCGTTAAACTCAAATAAAACTCATACATGAAAAAGAAGTATGGACGTGTAATGTTTTATTGGCAAAACACTTAAACGCCAGGGACACACACATATACACGAACATGCACAGGAGACACACGGACTATTAAGGGTGGGAAAAATAAATGTAAACGAACACACATATAAAAACACGAGACATGGCGAACGAAACGATCTCGCTAACACGGAACACACAGCGATATCCACAGGAATAGGGGGGTGTATGCACACACATGAGCCGACAAGAAGAAATGTGTTTAACTTAAAAAAAAAAAAAAACACACACACAGATAGCACATAGAAACAGGCATCGGGGTAAAAAATTGAGGCAGGGCATGGGCACGCAGGCTGGGCAGCACATAGGCATGGCTACACAGGGGGCATCGTCGTCGGCGGCGCAGCCGAAGTCGGCAGAGAGTCACATGCACCTGGTGGAAGAAGAAAAAGGGTAAAATGGGGGGAAAAAGAAGATGAAAAAAAAAGGAAAGTTCTTACCTGGTCGCAGAAAACATCCATGTGCAGTCGGAGATGGGGAGATCAGCGATTGGCTGATAATCGATTACTATCGAGATTGAAGGAACGGTGACGAGTAACGATGGTTACTAGTCATCGGCGCAATTGAGATGGGAGTCGGGCCGATAGGCGATTAATCGATATCGGAAATAAAAATGGAAAATTGGGGCGGGAAATTCAAGGGGGGACATTGTCAACGGAAATGGGACATTTCCGCTTCCCGAAGAAAGAGGGGAGTGTGAGGAATGATAATTCCCCACAAGCAGCAGGGCATGGGGGAAGGGGAAAGACGGCGAGCGAGAGGGGAAATGCGGCGAATTCGCCTCAGCACAGGGGAATCAAGGCGGATTCAGGGGAAAGGGGAAATGAATGGGAGGCCAGGGAAGCAGCAGCACGATGGACGGCAGACGGCGCAGTGGTAAATCGAAGGATCCGTTAAGTTGGAGCAAAGGATAGCTGTCGCAGTCGCACCAACGAGATGGAGCGGCAATATCACTGGCTGAAGCCCAATACGCTGTTGCTAGGCAGAGGAAAGTGCCGTCTGGAAGCTTTTGGAGCCTCGAACTTTCTAGAAGCAGACAAGGAGACATCAGGAGACAGCCCAGGAGGGCTATATAAGGCGTCGCTGGCGGCTTAGAAGGCAGTCAGTGGAAAAACGAGAATCAAGCGAGTGGGGAACGTATCGTCAAAGTTGAAGTGCGGCAAATCGTAGTACACGAGAGTACTAACGAAGTGAAACTATGTGCAGAATCCTTAAAGAGGATACGGAATCGTCCTGGAGCAAGGACATTGGCAGGATAAGGCAGGTCCTGGTGCAAATATCAGGTCTTAAATAGTGAAAAGGAAGCTGAGTGCAAGTAGAGCCTGCGAGTTGAACGTTGATTCGACGTATAAGGCGAAACTACTATCCAGCGCATCCTTTGTAGTCATTGAAGGACATCAGTAGGGCAGCGCGTAGGAAGTTGAGCGTAACAGGCGAGCCTGCGAGTCAAGCGATCGCTTAGGCGTGCACGGCGTGTCCTTAGCCAACGAAATCCTGCGATAACGGCGATTAGCCAGTTAGGAGGCGTACCTTGCGGTTTGGCAAGGATAATTTTTAATTTGCCATAAAATAATTTTTTTTCTAAATTGTAGAAAAAATTCTTGTTTATAGACATTTTTTTCTAAAATTTAGAAAGCATAACCCTTAGATGAGATTTTCTAGAAAATAATTTCTTAAATTTAGAAACTAACTTTTTTTTCTTAAATTTAGGGTAATTTTTCTAGAAATTTTCCTAAAATCTTTCTCTAATTTGCCCTTGAATTAAGAAAAGAAATACATAGCAAAATAGAGCGATTGCCATTAAAGTTGGTAAAGTTAGTTTTAAGAAAATCAAATTTCTTAAGCTTAGAAAAATTTGTTTAGAAATTCACCGTAAAATTTAGAAAGATTAATTTAGAAATTCGCCCTAAAATTAAAAAAATGTAAAAAAGAGAGACATGAGAACAGGAGAGGAGACGAAAAATCAAAAAAACGAACGCTTCTTCCTCATTGTTTTCGTAGTTTGTTGCCGAAGCTTTACCGAGACATGTAAATTTGTTGTTGCATCATTGCAACTTTGGTTTTTTTTGGTGTTTTGTCTACAACTGTGCGAAGTGTTCTCGTTTGACAAGCCGGCTGCGTCGCAGTTTCTACTTACTTCGTTCTCTTTGACACACGCCACACGCGTGCTCCTAACTGTGTACATTATTAACTATGGTTAAGTCGCTACGTTTTACATAAGGCAAATAGTCGAGTGGGCTAAGGCGACGTCCGAAAGTTCAGTATTTGAGAGAGGTCCCGTGTTCAAGTCCCAGTAAAGTAGGTAAAAAAAAATTCTTAATGCGCTTATTTCTAAATTAATTATATATATATAGCTTAGAAAAAAGTTGTTTGGTGTGAGGAAGTGGTGCTGGTGATGGGGGGGAAGATGGGACAAACCTTAAAAACCGATGGGTTGGTGGGACGGGGGGGATCAAAAACACAACCACACACGGGTTGGTCTGTGGACGGTTCTACCCTACCCCCCCCTAAAATTTATTTTTAAGTGTTTACTCTCAACTGCTTCCTCCTTATGCCTGCGCTGCCATAACCGCTTGGGAATTTTAAATCGACCTAACTGCTAAAATTGTGTAAGTGTTTTTTAGAAAAATTGCCCTGAAATCTAGAACACAATTTTGTAATTTTTTATAAGAGCATTTTCTTGAAAATAAGGCGAATCGCCTTTGACCCCTTTTTTAGGGCGAATTTTGGCATGATTTGGCATGTTTTTTTTTGAGTGCAGATTTATCTTTTTGGGTTGTCTTTACAAAGAACTGTTCGCATTTCTGAACGCACTCACTCACCGGTCGTACCGGTAGATCCTCCACCTCCCAAAACTTAGTGAGAAGTTGTTCTATAGGGTCATCTTGTTTTACGGAAACTCGCGTGGAGAAAGATGAGATAGTTGTGGAAGAGTGCGATGGAACAGGACCCGTAATCACCCAACCAAAGATTGTCTCTTGCCCCATGAGAGTTCCACAAATGTTGGAACGGAAACCGGTTAGAAGAATTGACGAAAGAATGTCAGCGCCAATGAGCACGTCAATTTGGGCGCTCTTCGAAAAGAAGGGGTCCGCAAATTGGAGTTCTGGCAGGTCTGTGAATGAGTGTGGTAGCACATATGCTGAGGTTTCGACCTGCATTCGCGGCCGGTTGGAAGAGACTAAGCCGAATTGGCAAAGCTTCTGCGTTTGGGCTGCAACTGTTTGGTTTAACCCGGAAACTTGAGTTTGTACGTTTGTGTATGGAAGCTTAATCATTTGGAAAAGCCGTTCGGAATTAAATGTTCCCTTGGATCCTGAATTCAGTAAGGCTCGGGCCGCGTCAATGGTACCCTTGTGGCACACTAGAGCCGTACCCAAAAGGACGCCGTTCGTATTCGAGATGAAAAAGTTTTGTACGTTAGCTTGATGTGTCGATGAAGTGGACTGTAATAGATGCGGATTATGCATGTTGGAAGCGACTATTGCGGAGGGAATAGGAGGGGTCTCACCACTATGAAGTAGAGTATTGTGGCGACCCTTGCATGTATAGCAGTGGTGCGCGCTAGTACACTCTTTGAGTTGGTGCCCTCTCGCAAAACAGTTAAGACATAATTTTTGCTGTCGGATGAAAGTCGTTCTTTCGTTGACAGGCATTTGAAGGAATTTAGGGCAGACACGGATCGGATGGTTCTCTTTAGCACACAGTTTGCAGTATTAAGTCTTTTGAGGGGTACTTGATTTGTGGAAACGCTCTTGGAGTGACCTGATTTGGCTTGGCCATAGAATTGCGGATTAGGACACGTCTTGAGGTCTTCTATGGCCTCTAAGGTGCGATATCTTCTTCTGAAGAAGAGGGTAAGCTTTGGCAATTTGCAGGATGTATCGATTTCAGCGTGCTTGAAAGCTTTCAAGCACCCTTCTATCCTATTTGAAGTTCTTTTAAAGCTGGACCTGACTCAAACGATACGACTTGTAACGTGCACAACAGTGATGCATCAGCAGCCCCTCTGTCTACTATACGGTTCCGGCCGTGCTCAGGGCAAGTGGGGTGGGTTTTTGGAGCTGCTTCAAACATATGCGCTACATGACTAAAAGTCGTAGACAGATGAGGTATATAAAAAAAAAGGACGATAAACCAATAAACTTTTACCTTGAGATGCGTACACTAGTGATAGAAGAACTAAGATGGAGGTGTTCTTCTGTCTTTACCCTCCTTACCTGTAGAGTTGGACAAAGCTGTTTGACCCTACCCTTCTTGATCGAGGTGTAAAATACCTTAGGAGCCCATATCAAAAGAGAGAATTATTTCATTTTAAATTCGGTATACTTCATATGATTTGATTAACTTCAAGAGACTTAAATATATTATTCATTTCTGCTTACATTTATATGACGATACAACTAATAGAGTATATGGACTTATATGGAAAAGATTAAAGAAAATAATTATTTTATAATTCTATACCAAAAGATTGAACTTCATAACTTCAGATTTAACTCATATTAATTATTAGAAACTATATTAAAGGATTATTATGGAATTTTATGATGAAATATGTCTATTTTCGGAATATATATACTGTTGCTGAATTTCTAGGATTTATGTACATATATTTCTTTTAATTATCAACGTCTGCGATCATTTTCTTGCTGCATTTCCTTATGCATACACTTCGGCTGTGCCGTACTCACTACTAGGTATTGTCCATCGATGTCAGCAGGCCTGTTGACGTTGATTTGACTGTGGAGGTTTAAATAATAAAATTTATAGATGCAACAAAAGCAGATCGGGTGGCTGAACTATAAGAGACATCGAAAATTTTATAAGTAAAAATCTTTCACAAATTAAGTCATTAAATTCCAAAACTTTTTCCGATTACTCCTTCTGGAGAGTGTTAGCACCTAACAATTATCTTCCAGCACTAGAAAGCACATGAATTTCTTCTCTGTAGTCTTCGCCTGCAACGCTAGCTTATGTGCCCAAGGGTTATGCAACCGCACGCACGAGGTTAAGGCCGTCACAATGGTCCAAGAAACCGGGGTATGAGCAAGAATCCGAGGTCTCGACCAGGTTTACGACTTTGGATGTTCCATTACTTTGGATCTCTACGCTCGATGTGGTCTGCTTTGTGAGTATGTATGTGTGAAGGTTATGGCCTAGGGCTGGCACATGGCCACGCCTGGCCTAAGCTTGTATGGCGTGCCCCAATGGAAATGAGCCACTTCACAATAAAATACGCTTGGGTCGTACTGCCAGGAACACAAGGGCACCGCAGACCAGAAACACTATAAACAGATTCTCATATGAAACACTGGCAAATAGCATTTTCACTAGCTTACCCTGTGTGAGGTTAGGGACGCCGACTCGTGTGGTCGTTTAATCCAACAATTAGTGAAACGTTTGTCCACCGCTAAGATTCAAGCACTTGTGGCCGAAAGAAGGAGCCTTGAAAATGATGCTCAATGCACTGTGGGTGATTGCAGGCTTCACTAGTACTTGCACGCGGTTTTATACGGACTTAAATCAAACTCTCAATATGAATGCGTCTTTGATCGCTGATTGCAAAAGAATAAATGGCAGAATGAAAACGGAAATTCGACCAACTCCGAGAAGTTTCTTCCAGTGTGACCAAATCCGGTAAAGGAGAAAAGCTTAGTTTGCAAATATAAATACTAAATTGATCAAAATAAAAGCAGTGCGCTAACAGTAGCGTCCAGAAAAATTAGTACATCTCCTGTTCTAAGTAAACAACAATCTGGGCCATAATATGTGGTATGGTGGACCAACAGTCTGGGTCATAATAATGGGTATGGTGGACATGAATATTTGCTTGCACCCTCACAGACTTGGATGGTGACCAAGACCTTTAACTGGCTATTTACAAGCACCCTTTTATTTTCGAATCTGCCTTGTAAATCCTGCCATGCGGACTTAAAGCCGGCATTAGTAAGTGGGGATTTTGAGACAATAGTTTTTGCCTCACCACTAGTCTTCGCGTTTAATTGAAACAGTTTTTCAATTGGCGAAAGATTAGGACTTTGTTTATAAATAGCCGTGAAAAGCTCCCGGAAAGTGGGCCACTTTAAATAATCACCAGCGATCACTTCAGTCTCACATGGCGGTAAACTACAGCCTCTTGGTGTTGTATCTACACCCGATGGCTGTTTGCTTCGCTCGTTGTAGCCTTCGCTATCTGCTCTCGTAGCTAAGACGCACATCTCTCATAGACGGCGTAGCAATGCTCATATTTACCCTGCACAACTTCCAATTCCTCAGTATGAGACTCTTGAGACAAGAGCTTGCAATATTGCTTATATTCTTGCTCAATTGTCTTCCATAGCATTTGCACCTGATCACGGCGGACTTCGAATGTGTATACCGTTACCTCAGTCTAAGAGGGAGCCGTAATCCTGGCCTCAAATAGGTTGAGCCTATCGGTACTAGCAATGAAGTCATGCAAGGCCATCTTTGCTGCAGTCTGACTTATTGCAGACTTGGATCGGGTGGATAGTGTAGCTACGTTTTTAACCTCTTGCGATTTCGGAACCTTTTTTTGGTTGGGTGTCGAGGATTCGCTTTTGTGTCAGTGCGCACCGGCTCAGCAGGAAGTCTAATAGAAGGAGATGGCGATGTGGAATTGCGTCTACCTAAGTTGCTCTTTGTCGGAACTAGCAGTCGGTTCTGATCGCTTTTTTTGTCACCAGTTGACATAGTAGGCTCTCTCTAGAGCCTAGAGCAGACTTCGAGAACAGTGGCGGAAAACAGAGTAAGGCACGATGGACAAAGCAGACAAATTATGCGTTCAAACTTTCCTTCAATGGTGGTCGGAAATATGAAACAGAACACGGTCTGTAAATGTCGGAAATCGAATTTGTAAATTCACTTGACGGTTATTTTAAATATTTTAGTTCTGTGTATGTATGTAAATTTTGTATGTAGAGAAAACTTTTGGGCGAAAATCAGTGATAGAACTGGGCGAGTTTACCAATGAAAAATGTTGCATTCACCAACGATTTTTTTTTGTGTAGAAAACCTATTAATGCGAGGTTTGGGAACGTTTGCGTAAATATATATATATACTTTAGGTGATCGATGATGCTATTTTCCATGCGTTACAAACATCCTGACAATTTTAATTAACCCTCTGCAAAGGTATAACATTTATTTCGTTGATCCGCCAGTAAGTATAAGGAGTATTCGTTCATACTTTTTAAACCTATAGCGCTTACACTCATAAAAATCTAGAACGAATAATTTGAGTACGAACGCTCTTGACAAAAAAATCTAGTCGCACTTGAATTTTCAAGAATTTCGCTCTTGGAATCGAGACAAATTCATTCTCAATGTGGTTCTATAGGCAAGGGGAGTGAGGAAACGCAAACTTTGAGAGAATAACGTTGGCCGCGCTTTTTCAGAGAGACAGCGCATGCGCAGTTTGTCATTGTCATTTGACCGTGCAGCGCCGATAATTATGTTAAAGTTGAACATTAAGATTGGGCAAAAGTAAGTGATTAAACGTGTGTATAATATAATAAAAATGTTTAAAACATCACAAAAAAAATAAAATTAAATAAAAATAAAAAAAAAGGAAAAAATAAAAAAAAAATAATTGCTGCTACGGGGACTTGATCCACGGTCGAGCTGTTGCAGCTGGCCAAATACCAACCGCGCTGCCTCATAAATATGCTTTCGCCGCTGCTTGTAGCTTATCGACAGTAGTCGAGTCTTCGAGGTACCGAGTTTAAGTCCCAGAAAAGTAAGTAAAACTAAAAATTTTTATCTGTTATGTGACTAACTCAAAATCAATCACATCTTAGAAAAAAGTGGGTGGGGTGTGGCTGATGGTGAGTGGCGAGCAGCGCGGAGCAAACAAACACCACGTCGGTCGGACGGGTTGTCCCGGGGTCTCGGTCATGTCTCTCACACCCAAACCCCCACCCCACCCCCTTCAATTATTATTTTTAGTCTTTCATTTTGAGAATTATTCGTACTTGGATCAAGTACTGAAACTCTTGAGTCAAGAATGTCGGGTTCAAAAATTCACTCTTGGATCAAGAATATCGCTCTTGGATCAAGAATTTTCACTCTTACCCTACTTTTGAGAACGAATGCTCTTGATTCAAGAGTGAAATTCTCTATTTTTTCTCTGAGTGTACCATCTCTGAGATCTGTTTGTTCATACACATAGTCATATCGACTAGTCTGTTGATGCTGATCAACCATATATATGCTTTATTGTGTCGAAAAAATTCTTTCATGTGGCTAGCTGGAGTAATATCAAACAATTTTGCTCTACTCGGATCCCTCAAGAAACCTTTCCTTTCATATAAATGGTATTTTACTTCGGTCCCTGAACAGTAAGAAAGCCGAATTGCCTATGATTGCGTAAGCTAAAACTGAAGTAAAAGTCACGCCCACCGCCCACTCGGTCATAAATTGCACAATCATGCGATATTTGGTGGCTAAGTCGGTCTCTTTATGATTGCTTTGGGAGCAATAACTTATGAATGAAATCAGCATTGTCGAAGCTGGGCATCGGCCTCTCTTTCGCTCTTATCCAGGTTATAAAACACGAATCGGCTTGGACACTTCACCTCTCCCCTGAGGACCTGACGAAAGTAGTTTACTTGAACCCCAACGAAAATTTAGTTTTTGATTATTTTAATGTCCATTAATGGACAGCAGCAAGTCCCTGGAGCATGCTGCAAGGGTGTTGATGGTTTGGGGCCAGCAGATGAGATGCGATGCCCGTGTCCACTTTGCATAGTTCTATTGCGTGCGCAATCAACTTGAAGAGGTGTGAATGTGCTAAATTAGTAAAATAAATTACACACGGACACCAACGGGCGCATACAGACACACACACATGGCCAAGCTGGGCTGAATTGGGCACCGCTGGAAGCTGCTCGGGGACTGGCATCTAATTATGTGGCTTATGTTATTATTAGTTTTGAATTTTGTCCGTTCGTCCGAGAGAGTGTGTGTCCACTCGAATATTGAGCTATGAATTTTAATGAATTAATAAAATGAACTTTACACCCGTCGCACAGGCAATTAGTTTGGTATGTAAAGCCATAATTCAAATGTTTATTCGCACATTTTGCTATCGTTTATTTGCATAATTTGTGCTGGGCGAGAGCATTAGGTGTTGGAGTGAGTGGAATTATTTGAAATTAAGCTCATATCAGCCAACGACCCCAAAGAATAAGGCTTTGACTGAAAGCTGTTGGATTTGCACTCGTCATATGGCCCAACAAGCCTCATCAAAGTAAACTGGCTGTGTCTTACATGGGAAATGTCATGTCATGTGAAAACGCTTCCCAAAAATGGCATCAGTTTCACCTCCAATGGCTGCCAACTAACAGAAGCCACCAACACAATGACTGTCAAACCTCGCTTGCATCATTCGACCCGCCCAAGCAACGCGTCGCTCAAATGTGCAGCCAAAAAGCCATATTGAGCATTTGTCTGGATACGTACACAATGTCTACAGATGTGTATGTAGATGTTTGTGTGACCCACACTTGACTGAGCACACAAATCGACGTTACGTATACGCAACGTGCAACGGTATCTCATTGCAATACGTTAAAGTAAATCGCACGGCAGAAGCACACAAATAATTTCTCGCATAGGAGCGGAGCGATACAGAACCCGCTGCTGCTGTTGGCCCCGACAGGCAGCTGCACATTCACATCACCGTCATCATCTTTATGCGTGGCCTTTTGTTTGTTTGCCTTGCCGACTTCGACGAGTGCCGATACTCCCCGGCAAAAATGCAGAAATGTATTTATTTAAATTCCTTGGCACGCAAATGCCATGCAATTTCCACATGGCAAACAGACACATGTTGGGCGCACGTGTATGCCAGCAAGTCGAACTCCAAGTTGGAGTCTTAGTCGTAGCGTTCAATCATATTGCCTGTTCGGGCGCACACATTCACACGCCCAAACAAACTGAGCGAGAAAAATGGCAGCCTGGGGAAAATGCAAATAATTTCTGCTGCATTACACGCAGCCAAGCTAAACCAGACAGAAATAAATTAGATCTGGAAAAAAGGACTCCTTCTGCAGAGAAGAACAGTTTTGAAGAGATGTTACAATGTCTGGATTTCTCTTTTTTTTTGCGAAATTAGATGCATGGAATGTTTTAAAATTTCCCTACAGTTTATTCAGTCATTAATGAACAAGACTTCATTGGAAGGACAGTACGAATTGTCAACTCTTTGCTTGATCCGTATTCTGGAATTTAAATGAGCACTTTGGTTGGATCCCGCCGTGGCCGACTCAAATATACTTGTTACTCAATGGAATGATTATTAAATTACAATTTTCCATTTTTCAACTAATAAGACCTACTCCTGTTCAACGCATTTTCAATTACGATCATAAATCAGTCATTTCATATTTAAATCCCTTCGCTGAGTCCTAAAACCCACAAATTTTTAATTGAGGCCGTTTTCGAGAAAATGCGGATTAGCTAGATTTTTGATTGGGAAGAGAAGTAACTTTTTAAAAATGTGAATTTCTTTAGTTTCGGCTTATTGTATGTAAGCTGTGAAAGATATACGGGGGTGCCACAGAAACCTCTTCCAACCAAATTCCAACCCAATTCCAATTCTTAGGTGCCACAGAAATTCCGTTTGGTTGGTTTCAAACCTCCCGTGTTTTGTAAGGAGATTTAGCAAAATTCACCACCCAAACAATTTTAAAAAGCAAAATAAATTTTTGAAATGTAAACAACATTATTTTCTAGGATAGATTGCATCAAACGAATAAATTATTTAATTAGTTTAAACATTGAAATTAACGTTTCAATAATTATTGGGAAAAACAACCAAAGTCTTTCATGTTAATCAAAACCGACCACTACTGTGGCTCCTCCTATCGTTTGTCGCGAGTTTGTGTCGCCATCTGGTTGGCAGCCAGCGGATTAAGGGCTGGCAAGATATTCTTCATGTTTTGCGCCAGCAAATTTTTAAACTTTGCATTTTATTTGTGGAGAATTTTACTTTAATTTAAATTATAATTTAAAAATGCATCATAAAACATAGAACACAATCAAAAAATTTAATTTAAACATCAATTTAACCCTTAATTAAAAGAAGAAAAATTTTTTGGCCAGAAATTCAGCCCTGTTTTTAGAGATGGAACTTCAATTGGAACAGCTGGTGCTCTAACTTCATTTTCTAATATGAAAATGAAATCTCTCGAAGTTCTGTGGCACCGACGGTTTTTTCGAGAGATTTACAAACCAACCGTCGGCAAAATCTCTAGAGATTTCTGTGGCACCCCCGATAATGTTTTTTTCCACATTGGGGTGTCGGGAGGGGGCGTAGCAAAAATTCAAAATAAACTTGATCTTACTCAGAGCTGCTGCGATTGTCAAATCAGCGAATACGAGACCAAAGGCGAAATACTTCAACGACCGACTAAAGCAAACGGCGGTTAAGGACAGCTTTACGTAAGCGTTGAATCAAAGGGCAGGATCAGTCGTGTCGAATGATGACGCTACAACACCCGAGAAAACTGAAGGGAATTACCTGGATGTTCGTGGCAGCATAATCGGTAAAATCCCTAGAGGTCAGCTCACTTGGATGAGCGAATGGACATGGACCCTAATAAGTCAACGAGCGGAAATCTGGCTGAAATGGCTTTAAAGCAAGAACCAACGAATCCATCGTCACGGAGACCAGAATTAAATGGGCTATCGATTCGTTCGAACTATTAAAGTCGCCAGGTCACCTAAGTCTCAGAGACTATAAGAGCAAGAGCTACGAAACTTGACATGCAGTCTTCATTTGTCTGCACGCAGATCAAGATTGTTTCAAATTTTGGCAGGAACGCAGGAACCATATTAAACTTGGTTTTTCATGAGTAAAGGGGTATATTGAAGTCTTTAGCTCTCGTTTCTCTTGTAAAAAGGTCATTGGCCGCATATGGGGTTAACAGTGGCCAGCACTCTGGAAACAATCAGCACTGAACAATCTGCACAAAGTACGGAGGAGTGCGGAAATATGTATTAGCGGCACTCTCCGAACGACACTAACGGAAGCGCTTAGTACTATTCTGTCCACACAATGGTTCAGTAACGAGGACCGACCTCAGTACTAAAAATAGAGGCCAGCTAACTTCGGCTCGACCGAAGTTTATATACCCTTGGAGCTTGATATATGCCTGACAGTTTGTATGACAGCTATACTATATAGTAGTCCGATTTCGCCAAATCTTGTTGAAATTATGTAAAATCATTAAAAACTTATAAATATGAGCGTTGGGAGCGATAACATTGAAAACAAAAAAGTTTTTCTTACTAAGACTTTTTTTCAGACCTAACTTTTGTATGGTTGTCCGATTTCGATAAGCGTTGGTGAAATTATGTGAAATCATTAAAAACTTATAAATACGAGCGTTGGGAGCGATAGCATTGAAAACAAAAAAGTTTTTTTTTCACGAAAACTAGTTTTTCAACCGATCGTTCCTATGGCAGCTATATGCTATAGTCATCCGATCCGGCTGGTTCCGACAAATGTGCAGCGTATTTGTACCAAAAGACTTCGTGCAAAGTTTGGTTAAGATAGCTTTAAAACTGACGGAGGAGATAGCATAGAAACAGACGGACAGACGGACGGACGGACGGACGGACAGATGGACAGACAGACGGACGGACAGACGGACAGACGGACATGGCTATATCAACTCAGCTCGTCATGCTGATCAAGAATATATATACTTTATGTGGTCGGAAATGCTTCCTTCTGTGCGTTACAAACATCCGGACAATTTTAATATACCCTCTCCAAGGGAATAAATATGGCATCGCAATGGGCCCAAAGTGGCCTAAGTTGGAGAGCGACTCGTCGCTCTCAACCATCGCAACCTAACCTAACCTTGACAGTATACACACACCTTTATAGGCTTAGACCAAGAACATTTTGTACTTACTTTTTTAAATATTATTTTGCTTAAAAAATGGTTTGGGCTTGACTTTAGAATTTATTAGACATTGACAGTGGCGGATCTAGAAATTGGCTAAGGGGGGGGGCTAAGGGCAGAAATTTATTTTGTGTTTTCTTATGTTTTTCTTTTTGTTATTGGGGGTCATCCATGGAACCTTTATAAACGAATTTAGCAATATGCAGGCTTAACAAATTACAAAAAATTTGTTGAAGCTTTTCGTCAATGTCAAATAAATAGTGAAAAATACATTTTTAAACTACTTAACCCAAATATATAAGGGAATTGGCCTTTTTAAGACTCCCTTATCTCAAAAAATTCCTTTGATAGACTGTGACTTTGAAGAATTTACAAGCAATAAAGTTGCGGCGATCGGCCATGGTTTCTTTTTAAATCTATATCTTTAAAACCAGATTTCCAAATAGTATAAATAGTATATAGTTTGAGCACAAATGCTTTTTACCGTCTAAGAAATGTCTTAAATGTCGGGTAGACTGAGATAACAATCTCTCTTTGATTCATCAAATAATTTTTAGTGGCAAAGGGTTTTTCAAAAACCCCCACACAAAACATATAAAGTATCTGGCTTTTGGCGACAGAAAAAAGCAATATTTTAAAACTTTAACAAACTCTTTTTCCACCAGAAAATTTAAGAACACAGACCGCAAACATAAAATGTGGGGAAAAATAGCGCCGCATGCCAATTTTTTTTCATCGCGCTAAAGATTTTAAAATTATCAGTCTACAATCTGCTCAAACAATAAACATTGGGCTGGATTTAGGGTCACACAGGAAAATAATTTGATGACAGTTAGGCTAAAATAGACCTAATTTTGGATCTTTTCGGGAATAATAAATAATAACAGGTAAAAGTGTTGCGGTCCTGTGCCCCGACAGCAAAATACCCTGTCCCAAGTATTGTAGTTGCTATAGCTTTGAATTCCACTTATTTTAAAATTTAATTCAATAAATGAGCAGGCGCACTTGCATATCTTCGATGTTTTTGTTCGGATCTCATTGTGGTACACAGAAGAGATCGATGTTGGGCCTAACTGAATATATATTAAGTCACTAGGTTCAACTTGAAAATTGTAGCTCTGACAGTTTTTCGCTGTTAGAAGAAGATGGAGGAGGAATTTGCCAAACCAGAAGCAAACTTGATCTGGGTACGGGTACACCTACATACATGCCAAAATTCGTGGCTCCATCAATTACAGTCTCTGAGATCGACGAGTTCATACAGACAGACAGACGGACAGACGGACAGACAGACATGGCTAAATCAACTCGGCTGTTGAAAATATGTGAAATCATTGAAAACTTATAAATACGAGAGTTGGGAGCGATAGCACTAAAAACAAAATAGTTTTTCTCACTAAAACTAGTTTTTCGACCGATCGTTCCTATGGCAGCTATATGCTATAGTCATCCGATCTGGCCGGTTCCGACAAATGTGCAGCGTATTTGTAACAAAAGACTTCGTCCAAAGTTTGGTTAAGATTTCTTTAAATCTGACGGAGGAAATAGCATAGAAACAGACAGACGGACGGACAGACGGACATCGCTATATCAACTCAGCTCGTCACGCTGATCAAAAACTTTATATGGTCGGAGATGCTTCCTTCTGTGCGTTACAAACATCTGGACAATTTCAATATACCCTCTCCAAAATCGATCGACACATCGATATACTTTAAGATAGCATTGGCAAGTATACCAAAAAAAGTGGAAAAAAGCTAAATATATTAAGAAAAAATCCAGAATTCCCGCTGCCTGCTGTTTCCGAATTTTCCTAGCAAATGGTCGTAAAAAAAAGGCAGATTTGACGGGAAAAAGCGAATCTGGCAACACTGGTTAGAATTGCGAAAATGATTAAAGCGCAAATTTTAATGTTTAAACTAATTATTTAATTTATATTAGTAAAAATAATTTTGTTTACAGTTCTACAATTAGTTTTGCTTGTCAAAATTGTTTGAGTGGTGAATTTTGCTAAATCTCCTAACAAAACACGAGGGATTTGAAACCAAAAGAAAGAGGTTTCTGTGACACCGAAAAGATGGTTTTGGGTTGGAATTTGGTTGGAAGAGATTTCTGTGACACCTCCGTATGTATGTATATGTGCGCGCTCGAAATTACACTAACAATTTCCACGGCAGGTCACGTATGTTCTTCCTACTTTGCCATATCTTTTTGTGTTCTCCTTGATCGCTGCCGAAAAAACTTTTGACGTTGTGACAGTTTTCTGTCGATGCTTTAGTTGTTATTGTGGACGCTGCCAGATCGAACACGATTATTGCGAAAAAAATATTTGTATGCCAAGAGTGTCACAAGTAGAATGCGAATTTAAAAATCTTTTTGTTAACATATTATTACTATAATAACTAAAGCCAACAAGGTTAAGCATATAAATCAGGGACCGTAAATAATGATTATTTTATTTTTTTCAAGTAAAAAAATCACCCACTTATAATAGACCTAGAAAAAAATGATTAACACCAAAATTCTTATTGTTGTACAATCTCTGCAAATCCGCCATGATTTTTAAATTTTTGATTCTTACACAGAGGGAAAAAACCGAGAACATTGGACTCAAAACGAGCACATACGTTATCAAAAAGTATGCATGAACGGGTTTTCTCACATGTAGTGCAATGTTCTCACTTCGAGAACAATTTATTGAGAACGCAAAAGCTCAAATTGAGTTGACATTGTTCCATTTTTGACAACAAAATTGGAGTTTATATTGTTCCGTTTTCAAGAACATTCTAAACTCACCTGGAAAAAAATTTGATTGCACTTGGGTCCAGGTGTGGGGGGATTTCTCACATTTGGGTGGAATAGGGAACGGGGACATACCTCTTTTGATTGGAAGTGAAGAGAGGCAAGGCTACTCTGGATATGGGCGCAGCTGCTTCTCCACCCACCCATTGTGCCATAGGAATCAGAAACATCGCTTCAACGACACACTTCAGCTGACTCGTTTTATTTAAGTTTCCAGAAAAACACAGAAAAATAAGTTCGGGCTTGACTGGGATTTGAGCCCGGTACCTTATGCACTCAACGTATGGAATGACGGACTTGACAATTCAGCCATTGAACAGTTGTGCAGGTGCACGTCAAGAGGGCTACTTATGCTTTGCTGAGCAGACAAGAGAGAGAGCGCTGTCTCTCTTGTATATGGGTCATTCTTTTATAAACCGAACAGCTAAAAAATTTTTTATTTTTCATTTCAATAAAAAAAAATAGAGGCAAGCTAACTTCGGCTCGACCGAAGATTATATACCCTTGGAGCTTGATATGTGCCTGACAGTTTGTATGGGAGCTATACTATATAGTGGTCCGATTTCGAAAAATTTTGGTGAAATGATGTAAAATCATTAAAAACTTATAAATACGGGCGTTGGGAGCGATAACATTGAAAACAAAAAAGTTTTTCTCACTAAGACTTTTTTTCAGACCTAACTTTTGTATGGCAGCTATACTATATAGTTGTCCGATTTCGACATGGCTTGGTGAAATTATGTGAAATCACTAAAAACTTATAAATACGAGCGTTGGGAGCGATAACATTGAAAACAAAAAAGTTTTTCTCACTAAAACTAGTTTTTCAACCGATCGTTCCTATGGGAGCTATATGCTATAGTCATCCGATCCGGCCGGTTCCGACAAATGTGCAGCGTATTTATACCAAAAGACTTCGTGCAAAGTTTGGTTACGATAGCTTTAAAACTGACGGAGGAGATAGCATAGAAACAGACGGACGGACAGACGGACAGACGGACAGACGGACATGGCTATATCAACTCAGCTCGGCATGCTGATCAAGAATATATATACTTTATGTGGTCGGAGATGCTTCCTTCTATGCGTTACAAACATCCGGACAATTTTAATATACCCTCTCCAAGGGTATAAAAAATCCGAAACTAGATCTCGACATGCCCACTAAAACGTAATTTGCGGTTTTGCACAACAATTTTTTGTTAATTTTATAAGCAATTTCAAAAATCGTCAAAAACGAAGAAATGGAAAAAAAAGGGTTTTTTTAAAAACGTGATATCTCAGGATTTGTTTATCGGATAGGTCTCAAGTTGATATCGATGGAAAGATTTTTACTGCATCTACTCAAATTATAATTTTATAAATTTTTAAATTATTTAATAATATTAAGTTAATGTTGCTAAAAATTACCTATAATTTTTTCTCAGTGTTAACCACCATGTTATAGCTTCTGAGGATATACAATCAAATGTTCTAAACATAACTCAAATATTGGTGTTTTCAAAAAGATGGAGACTTTTATGGTTTAAAAGTTATGAATTTTTGAATTTATAAACAAATTAAAAGATGCCCTTGAAAAAAGCTTCGCGATGCAGTCAGTTTCAAAGCTGTTTGATTGAAACTTGGCACGTGTGCTTTATATTTATCAAGCTTTTCAAAAATGTTAACATCAGGCGGATCGGATGAGTATATCATATAGCTGCCATACGAATGCTATGATTAATTGAATTTTGTTGTGAATTAGGCTGGCCGGAGCTTGCAAAGTAATTTATAACACTACTAAATTCAGCATTTGTAGGGCATCTATATGATATAGTCGTCCGATCCGCGTGAAGTTGACATTTTTGAAAAGCTTGATAAATATAACGCCCTCTTGCCAAGTTTCAATCAAAAAGCTTTAAAACTGACGTCATGGCAAAGCTCTTTTCAAGGGAATCTTTTTATTTGTTTATAACCTTTAAAAATTAATATCTTTTAAACTATAAAAGTCTCCATCTTTTTGAAAACACCAAAATTCAAGTTATATTTAGGGCAATAAATTGTTTATCCTTAGAAGCTATATCATGGTGGTTAACACTGAGAAAAAATTATAAATAGTTTTTAGCAACAATTCCTTAATATTATTAAATAATTTAAAAGTCTATAAAATTATAATTTGAGTAGATACAGTAAAATACTTTTCGCCAATATCAACTTGAGACCTGTCCGATGAACCAAACCTGAGATATCACGTTTTTAAAAAACCATTTTTTTCCATTTTTTCGTTTTTGACGATTTTTGAAAATGTTTATAAAACTAACAAAAAATTTTTGGTGGGCATGTCGAGATCTAATTTCGGATTAAAATGAAAAATAAAAAATTTTTTAGCTGTTCGGTTTATAAAAGAATGACCCATATCTCTCTGCTGAAAACCGGTGTTATTGTTGTCTAAAGTAAATATTATTCGTTTGAGAACAACTTTACTCATTCCAAGAACATTTAGAACATTTGTTCTCAAAAATTTTGAGAACGTTCTGTTCTCATTTTAAGTTGACGGCAACTTATTATCTGAACACGTTTTTTCCCTCTGTGTAGTATGTATTACTTGGGTATTACACAGGCCAACAAAATGACCATCTTTGTGTGGTGCAGCCCTGTTGCTTTAAAAATATGATAAGTTTATGTTTACTGATTCCAAAACTGGTTTCGGTTTCGTTCCATCAGCTCCTGTTTCCAAGATATAGCGGAAAAACAAAAATCTTGCATTTTTGGCACTCTAGGATTTATGGAGGCCACACTAGGCATAAATGTCTGAGTTTATGAGCTAATTATGATAAAGGACATATCAATGCAAATTTAAAAAATTATAGGCGCTATATAGGTACAGCGGAAAGGGTCTAATTTGGCCTTTAAAGAGAGAAATTGTTCGATTTATAGCATTTTTATCAAAATAAATCATCCCGTTTAAGGAAGCGCGGTAATTGGATTAATACATTCGCTATCTGAGCATATAGCCAAACATATGATCTAATTTTGTGATTTTTATGGCATTTAAATAAGTTTATTTGGCAAAGATATGGCGTGTTTAAGACGAAAATACATATTTAAATTTATGGGAGGAAAACTAGATTGTTACTCTAAATCTGTATAGGAACTGTAAAGGGGCTACTTGGTTCGGCATAAATTGTTATATGTTTACATGTAGATGATAATTTATATTTGGAAACAAGTAGCCTTTTCACAGTTCCTATAAAAATTTGAGTTACAAATCTAGTTTTCCTCCCATAAATTTTAATATGTAATTTCGTGTTTAAGAGGCTATAACTTTGCCAAACAAATTGATTTAATCGCCATAAAAATCACAAAATTAGATCATATGTTTGTCAATAGGCTCAAATGGCGAAAATATTAATTCAATAACTGCGCTAGCTATAACGGGCTATAAAAAATGCCAAAAATGCTATAAATCGAAAAATGTCTGTCTTTAGAGGCCAATTTAGACACTTTCCGCTGTACTAATATAGCGGCTATGATTTTTAAAATTTGCATTGATATGTACTTTATCGCAATTAGTTCATAAAATCAGAAAATTATGCCTAGTGTGGCCTCCATAAATCCTAGAGTTCCAAAAAGTCGACTTTTTCGTTTTTCCGCGATATCTTGGAAACAAGAGCTGATTGAACAAAACCAATGATACAGTTTTGTTCAGTGAAGTCTATATTAACATAATCTGTTAAAAATAGACCTGCACCAAAATCACTGTTGGGGTGTGTTATTAGTAATTATTTATTGTTGGTAAATACGCGACCAATTGTGGTCTGTTGCTAGCAGCCCTATTTCCTGTACAAAAGACAGGATTTTTTGTGAGTTTTAAGTTATTGACATTGCATGGGTGTAGAATGTGTTTCCAAAATCTGATGATTTTGCGCCTCGCAGGGGCATCGCAGTGTGCTAGTATATGCTCAAAAGACTCCACAATATCTGCAAAGTTGGGTGTTTTTATACTCTGTACCGAAGGTACATAGAGTATATTAAGTTTGTGCAAAAGTATGTAACAGGGAGAAGGAATCATTTCCGACTATATAAAGTATATATATTCTTGATCAGCATCAACAGCCGAGTCGATATAGCCATGTCCGTCTGTCCGTCTGTCCGTCCGTCTGTCCGTCCGTCTGTCCGTCCGTCCGTATGAACAAACAGATCTCGGAGATGGTAAGAGATAGAGGTTTGACATGTATGGGACAAATGTTTCTTATAGCTGCAGGCAGATCAAGTTTATTTTCAATTTTTGCCACGCCCCCTCCCGCCCCCGCAATTCGGAAAAATTCGTTCGTTATATCTCCTACAGTTTTGAAGATAGACATTTCGTACCTTCTAGAGATAGTTAGTAATTAGCAAAATGTATCGATTTGCCGAAGAAGTGATAAAGATCGGATCAGCGGTTCTCAAGTTATGAGCAAAAAAGTACTTCTCCCTCGCCCCACCCCCTCCCACCCATGCACAACTAACACCACACAATCTTAGAGAGAGCGAGAGAGAGAATGAGAGAGAGAGAAAAAGAGAGAGAGACTTTGAGATAAGCGCAGCACCAGCATTGCATTCAGCTTCTACTCCAGGTACAGAGTATGTTATAGTCGGGCTTGACCGACTTTCTCACTTGTTTAGTTTTAATTTTTTTGCTCAGAAATAATTATTATTATTTAAGTTTTATTTTATTACTCAAAAATAATCATTATTTTTGAAGAAAGTCGTAAAAATCATTTTATAATCATTATTTCGATATTTTTAAAATAAAACTTATAATGATTACGGTCCCTGATATAAATATGATTAGCAAATAACCCGTCGCACTTCGCTGCGCCTTCAACAGTATAGAACCAACGCACACCCACTTCCCGCCCACATCCCACCCACATCCCACCCACTTCCCACAAACTTCCCGCCCATTTCCCGCCCACTTCAAGTCCACATCCCACACACTTCCCGCCCTCTTTTCGTCCACTTCCCGCCCACATCCCACCCACTTCCTACCTACATCCCACCCACTTCCCGCCCACATTCCACCCTCATATCACCGACTTCCCGTCCACTTCCCACCCATTTCCCGCCCACATCCCACCCACTTTCCACCTACATCCCACCCACATTCCACCCACTTCCCGTCACATTCCACCCACTTTACATCCGCTTACCATCCACTTCAAAAACAACTTACCACCCACATCCCACTCACATCACCCACATCCCATTCACTTCCCAGTGGGCATCCCTGCGGTATTTCTAACATCGGAAAGTAAAAACAAAAATGAATTCTCATTTTGACATTCAAGCCAATCGAATGAAAAAAAACTTTTTGCATGCAGAATTTTCCGGCCATTTTCCTTACGGGCGGATTTTCCGACATTGAAAAATCACATTTTAAATTATTTCGTATACCATCTTCACAAACCGCATTTCAAGCCAATAGGATGAAAAATAGTTGTTTTCATGCAGAATTTTCCCGGAATTTTCCGACCGTCAGGGCAAATTTTCCATTTTCGGATAATCACATTTCAATTTAATTCACCTACTTTCCTTTCAAACCGAATTTTAAGCCAATCGGATGAAAAATAGTTTTTTGCATGCAGAATTTTCCGACCATTTTCCTCGTGAGCGGATTTTCCGACATTGAAAAATCACATTTCAAATTATTTCGTTTTTTGTCCTAACAAACCGAGTTACAAGCCAATCGAATGAAAAATAGTTTTTTTCATGCAGAATTTTCCGGGAATTTTCCGACCGTCAGGACAAATTTTCCAACTTCGGAAAATCACATTTCAATTTATTTCACCTACTTTCCTTTCAAACCAAATTTCAAGCCAATCGGATGAAAAATAATTTTTTTTATGCAGAATTCTTCCGCCACTTTCCTCGTGGGCGGATTTTCCAAAATCGGGAAAACAAGTGTCGAATTATTTCGCGTACTATGCTTACAAACCGAGTTTCAAGTCAATCGGATGAAAAATAACATTTTTCCCATACAAACTTTTCCGACTTTTCCGGGTGGAATTTTCCAAAACCCCGTCTTAGTACGCACTTTCACCACCAACAGAAACTCCTGTCCAAATTACAGCCTCCTATCTCTTACCGTTTAGGCTGTGCGATGATTGCCAATCAGTCAGTCAGTGAATCAGGACACTCTCTTTTATATTTATAGAGATTTATTTTCGTAGACTGCAAAAAAATAACAAAAAATAATAGCAAATTAAACAATAATATTATAGTAATAAAAAATAAACTTAACATTAGACTTATTTTTATGAGGGCTTGGTTCTTGCATTACCACCCAGTGGTTACCTAAACTAGTGCAAATTGGAGGTACTTACAAAGGTACTGACGGGGGTACTGTCTGGAGGTACTTACGGTACAACCAACTGACCGTATGCTTTATAACAAAGAAAGTAGATTTTTTTGGGCCACAATTTAATCAGCTTTTTACTAGACCAATGGCCAAGCTTTTTGTTAAAAAATTTGTTCTTAATATTTGAAAGCACAAATCGAACTGGTGTTTTTTGATCTAGACAAGCTGGCGATAGGCCGACAAAGGACAATGAACAATGTGTCTGGACAGGAACATGTACAGAGACATAGATGTGAGCAGAAGAACTCGTTACTGTCAACGGCTGCCAATGTAAACACAAGTGGGCAGCCGCAAAAGGAAAAGGAATGCCAGAGCAGGAAATTTTTAGCTGAGTTCACGGGAAAAGCGCAACAGAGAAAAGAGTGTCCAAGCGGGTGAAACGAATGGTTTTCAAAGGCCTCAAACTGTGCACAGTGACGCAGGAGATGCTAAAATCCAAGTGAAATATGTTGAGAAGTTCGATTAAAGAATGGTTGTTATTAATGTTATAGACAGAAGTTTGAGCCAAATTATATAACTGGAAAGGGAATTTAAAATAGAGTAAATTCCAAGTACTCGGAATTGTTTTGGTACATGGATTTTTTTATCATCATAAAATCAAAACGTATGAATATTTATGAAAACTTGTATCCTCTTTTTAGTCATTATTTAATGCCAACAAATCGAAAAATAACTTACTGGAAATATCCGCCTTGTGCCTCCCAGAAACGCCGAAGTTTCTCTGGCTACTCATCGATCAAAGCAGTTTATGTTTATTTCCGATTTATTTTTTAATAACAGGATGGATGTTTTAACGCGAATAAAGGGCATATTTTCAGGGTTTTTTTAGAAATGTGCTAAATATTGGTTCGGTCAGTCAGTTGGAATTAGCGGTTCGATTACTATTTGGTTCAGTTCAGAAGCGGTTTGCAGCCCTGCTAATAACCCTGATGGATTTCATGAATATAATATTACTGCTTGATGGGGAGAGAGGGAGTTCAAGGGCGCGGGGTGGTGTCTTCATAACTCCCCTGCCTGTACCCTTATTTATATATGTGTTACTTTTCGATATGCTTCACGAGGTTCCTTGCCACCACTTCTTACTTTTTTACTCCCATGAACTCATACTGAGGATCCTTAATGTTGGTCCTTTCAGGACATGTGATGTATCAAATGATAGGTATTGAGCTGTACATTATTATGTTTTTAAATTTTGGCAATACACTAAGCGGTTCTCAAGATATTTAGATTCAATTTTTATTTTAAATTTTTATAATAAAATTTTACAAATAACTTTTATTTTTGGATTTTTTTATAAAAATTGAAAAATTATTTTTATTTTTGGAGTTTTTAATAAAAATTGAAAAATAACTTTCGTTAGATTTTTTAAAAAAAATTGAATAATAACTTTAATTTAAATATTTTTTTAGTAAAAATTGAAAATAATGGTTATATTATGATTTTTAAATCAAAATTTTAATTAAATTTTTATATCATAATTTTTTTATTTTGATCGAAAAATAAGAGTTAATTTTTAATTTTTTGATAAAAATCAACAAATAATTTTTACTTTAAAAATTATAACCGTAACGGTCCCTGGTTTATTAATTTCATAAACATAACATATGGTATATAAATAAGTCCTTGCAAATATTGAAATATTGAATTTCGCCATTCATATTCTAGATAATTTTTAAACATTTTTTATTTATTTTTATATTTTATTTTTATATTTTTAGTCTCTGAGATGGCTAAATCGACTCGGCTGTTGATGCTGATCAAGAATACATATACTTTATAGGGTCGGAAAAGGGACGAACAATATTTCTGTTATACGCACGGGGGTGTAAGCTGATCCGGCACTTGCACGGTTTATTTCGGTTATCGGTTCCGATTCCGGTATTGAGCTCTGGTTACAAGTTGTATAATGCAATTTTGAATTAAAATTCAAATTGAATTCATATTATAGTCATACTAGCCAGACCTTAATCCACTAGCTGTCCCGTAGAAGTCGACACATTTGACAGAGAGAGCCACTGAGGTGGTAGCTTTCCTAAATCGCCTTACAAAACACTAGAGGTTTGGAATTCGGTAGGAATTTTGTTGGAAGAGCTTTCTGTGGCACCATATATCTGTTCAGCATCAACAGACGAGTCGATATTACCATGTCCGTCTATCCGTATGAACAATTAGATCTCAAGGATGGTAAGAGATACAGGTTTGACATGTATGGAACAAATGCATCTTATAATTGCAGGCAGACCAATTTTGTTTTAAATTTTTGCCACGCCACCACAATTTTTAAAGAAGTCAAATCTCCCTCAATTTTGTAAATAGAAGTTCCGTACTTTCTAGAGATATATAGTAATAAAATTTTTTATCGAGTATATTAAGTAGAGTCGGGCATGACCTACTTTCTCACATGTTTTGTCATTATGTTGAACCTAGAGTTACTACGCAATGAAAGTCGAGTTTGCGTAAATTATATTTTTCTTCTTTTTCTATCCTGGATAATTTTTAGACTTTTATGAAATACTTTTAGCAAACCCACAGTGCGACGATTTTCGATTGGCGAGAAAATCAATTGTTGTTTTGACAGCGACACGGAAATTGGTTTAATGAAGCAAAAATATATGAAGTCCAGCTGACAAGGCTAACAAGAATAACAAGGCAAAGGATAGAACAGGCAAGGCAAAAGCGCAGCTAATTAGAGGCCAGGACCAGATTGAAGATGCCTCTGCCTGCTGATGATCAAAGGCTGTTTGATTTATGACGGCAACGAGAAAAATTAACAGGAAATGGGACAGAGGAAAAAAAAATCGTTGATAAAACTTTGTCGTAAATGTGAAAATTATGCACAGGCAACTAAGAAACCAATTTAAAATGCAAGCACAAATTGTAAAAACGTTGCCAGTAGGGTAGTTAAGAGATGTTCCAGGAAATTAGTCCCCGTAGCAAAAGTGACCAGAGAGGTGCTTTAAAAACAAAACTTGAGAAACGAGAGCGTAAGTTAAAGTAGGCTCCAACCGACTTCGAAATACCCGTTACTCATGAAAATAAATGGATAACAGCGTTCCTGCGGTTCTGAAAAATTTGTTTACCCCTGCTATTTATTATCTGATCTTGGTGTAAATTTCAGGGATTATATTGCTAATACAAATTTAAGTATTAAATTTGAACTCGACATCTTAAACAAGTGAGAAAGTCGGTCAAGCCCGAATAAAACATACTCTGTACCTGGATTAGAAACTGAGAAACTGCTGGTGCTGCGCTCATCTCTAAGTCTCTCTCTTTTTCTCTCTCTCTCACTCTCACTCTCTCTTTCTCTCTCTCTCTCTCTCCTTAAGATTATGCGGTGTTAGTTGTAATAGGGTGGGAGGGGGTGGGGGGAGGGTGATATACTTTTTTGCTCATAACTTGAGAACCGCTCATCCGATCTTTATCATTTCTTCGGCAAATCGATACATTTTGCTAATTAGTAACTATCTCTAGAAGGTACAAATCTATCTTAAAAACTGTAGGAGATATAACGATTTTTCCAAATTGCAGGGGCGGGAGGGGGCGTGGCAAAAATTGAAAATAAACTTGATCTGCCTGCAAGTAGAGGAAGCATTTGTCCCATACATGTCAAACCTCTATCTCTTACCATCTCTGAGATCTGTTTGATCATACGGACGGACGGACAGACGGGAATGGCTATATTGACTATATTGTTGATGCTGATCAAGAATATATATACTTTGTATGGTCGAAAATGATCACTTCTCCCTGTTACATAGCACAAACTTAATATACTCAATGTACCTTCGGTACAGAGTATTAAAAGTGTTTTTTTTTCGAGAAAATAAATTCAAAGTGGCCTACATTTTTTATTTTTTAATATTTTCAAATTATCCTAGTTTAGTTCATAGCAAGAGTCAAACAGATCAAAACGTTATTTTCCTTTTTGATTTCACATCACTCATTCGGCCGGAATCGTGGTAACCAGAGCAGTTCATTTAATCAACTATTACCCCGCGCTGTATCACGGAAAATTTGGACTGCAAAAATTAAAAATTTGTTAATTTACTTCAATAGTTACTGAGCACATGTTAAAAGTTCCAAGTATTAATTTTTAGTCGCTCTTTAAAAAAATTCCCAAAAATCTGTTTAAAAAACGGCCGTCACTCGGGTCAACCCCCATAAGTCCCTTAGATGGGCAAAATCTTACATTGTTCAGCGTAGCGCAGCTTGCCGGATACTACGCTGATGAAGTATAAATTCATATAAATATTTAGTTCATATTTGAGAAAATTTTCTTTTTGATTTCTAATAAGTATTGGGAACACTCTGGCCGATGTGGAGCAGTAAACGGCATTCTAAGTGCACTGACGCCCAAAAGTGTGTTCATTACTTAAACTAATTACATTTTAAATTAACATTACCGGCCTGGGCAGTAAAAGGCTCATAAAGGCAAGACTCTGAAAGGACGACGGTCGTATGGACGAGTATGTATTCTCGACACGCAGAATTAAATGGCGGACGGGAGAACGGACGTCACTCAGGCGGCGGAGTTGGCGTCGACAGTCGAAATGTATTGAAGTCATTACGAATATGGCCACAAGACGTGGGTTAACGGCAGCCAGCACCAGCCAGAGGGTAATGACAGAAATTATGTAATAAAATGTTACAATTTACGATTGCAGTTGAGAGGCGAAGAGAGACAGAGACAAGGAGAAGCAGAGAATCCGACGGAGTGGGTGGCCACGTGACCCAGACAAAAGCAATCCTCGTGCTACAGGTGCAACTCAGAGTCCGGAACCTGGCTCGAGGTTGGGTGCCAGCCAAAGCCAACGACGTACAATGAACCGTCATAGATAAAAGACATAACAATGAAGCCAAGGCAGACGTGCGAGCAGCCAGTAGCACAAAGACAACGACGAGGAACATTTGCACCTGCCGGGCCAATAGCAAAATAAGTTATAAAACCCAAGACAAAGGCAACTGGCAAGGAAAGCAAAAAATTACAAAATGCCAATAAATTCAAAACTAAAACAAGCCTCCCAGACGGAGCCGGGCTAACCAAGCACATAAGTGGCTTGGGCATATGATAAACAGAGCTGGAGCCGTGTTCGAGGAGTGGGCGCTGGCATTGGAGTGGCAGACCCTAATAAAGGTGTCATGGCCGAGGAGACAGACAGAGAGCAGGAGAAAGTTCCCGTTCTCGTGGTGGCGGGGCAAAACGTGATTGCAAATGGTAACCGCCAATGGGCCGTAAATTGAAACGTGACTAAGGCAGATAATAAAATGCATAAAATCAGAGTACTGACGGCAACGGCGTCGCTTGATGGCCCAAACACGGGCGCAGACACGTGGAATGGTTCAAGACCGCGCGGATTCCTGGCAGTGGTTTGTTTGTGGCAAAAACCTCGCTGGAGCCGGGTTTTTTCGAATTTGTCATTAAACGGCAAATGAGTTAAATGGAGTCAAATGCGGATGCATCAAATGAACTATGAAATAAGCCAAGAACGAAAGTATCACACACGAAACCTCACAAAAACAAAATAGAACGAGAGCGTAAGTTAAAGTCGGCTCTAACCGACTTCGATATACCCGTTACTCATGAAAAAACATGTTCAACAGTGTTCCTGCGTTCCTTAGGGTGACCATCCGAAAAGTATGCAACATTTTTTTATGGTGGGAGGGGGGGTAGCGGGGGGGCTTGTATCAGTTTTTTGCTCATAACTTGAGAACCGTTTATCTGATCTTGATCAAATCGATTCATTTTGCTAATTATTAACTATCTTTAGAAGGTACGAACTATCTATCTTTAAAACTGTAGGAGATATAACGTTTTTTTTATAATTGCGGGGGCGGGAGGGGGCGTGGCCAAAATTTGAAATAAACTTGATCTGCGTGCAGATAAAAGAAGCATTTGTCCCATAGATGTCAAACCTCTATCTCTTACCATCTCTGAGATCTTGGTGTTCATACGGACGGACGGACGGACAGAGGGACAGACGGACATGGCTATATCGACTCGGCTGTTGATGCTGATCAAGAATATATATACTTTATATGGTCGGAGATGATTCCTTCTGCCTGTTACATACATTTGCACGACTTTAGTATACCCTTTTTACTCTACGAGTAACGGGTATAAAAACCTAAATTAAAGATTGAACTTTCAAACAATACAATTCAATTTTTTTAGACGGGTTAGTCACTGCTATTAATAAAAATGATTAATTATTCCCCTACACTTTAATCCTGCCACACGGCATCTGCACTTTGGTTGCTACCTCGTGTCTGTTGCATATTCATTGTTGGTTTCTCTTGCAATCAGTTGCAACTGCAACACAATTTCATTTGTGTCACAATCATCAAACCAATTCCCCACTGTTCACTCCGGCCCTCTACTTGGTCCATTTCTTGGCAAATGAATTGGCTAACGAACAGACAAATCGCTGCCTGCCGTGGGCGCTAGCTGATGTTGTCATCGTCATGCCGGTCGGGCGGTGGCAGAGCCTTAGTTCAATATTGCGTTCTGCATGCGCTCGGGTTATTGCATATTGGCAGGTCGCCTTTGTCCAGAGCTGTTTGTCTAATAAGCGTCCTAAGCAGGTCGAGTGACCAAAAACATCACTGGAAATGGGACAACACTAAGCGAAACAAGAACAAATAATTTGTGTACGAACGCTCTTGGAAAAAAAATTAATATTCGCTCTTGAACTTTTAAGTAATTTCGTTCTTAGAATCGAGTTAAATTCGTTCTCAATTTGGTTCTTGTAGGCAAGGGGAGTGAGGGGAAGTAAACATTAAGAGAATAGCGTGGGTCGCGCTCTCACAGAGAGAAGGAGCGCATGCTGGGTCGTTGTCAGATAAGCGTGGACGGTCGTTAATTCTTTTAATGTTGAACATTTCAAGTGTGCAAAAGTAATCGATTAAAGGATTGTAAAATGTAAAATTGGCTATACAGCTCCTCCAACGGGACCAAGCCAAGCATCTCTCAATCTCTTGGCGTGTGTGCTTAAAAATTTTCGCACAAGAGAAAGGGACCTACAGTATAACGCCGGATCCGAACGGCAAAGTGTGAGAATTTGCTTTTTCATGGCTAGTTACTTCACAGCAGGCGCCAATAGCTGGTGAAGGTGACAGTATGTGTAAAAGCTATTTTCTAAAGAAAGAAAAAAACTTTTATTGTTAGATGTTCAGAGGCGGGATCGAACCCACGACCTCCCGCACAGAAGTCCAGCACACTAACCACTGGGCCACACACGGCCACACGGATTGTATACCTCATTTAAAAATAAAAAAAAACGCGTGTGTTTCAGTCTTCGAAATATCAAGCTCAAGTCCCAGTAAAGAAAAAAAAAACTTAGATAGTATTATGTGACTAATTCATGGTGGTTGATGGAAAGTGGGGGACGAACCAACACTACCACGTCGTACGGTGGGGTCGGAGTCGGTCGTGTCTTTTTTTTCACTTTTACCGTACTTTTGAGAACGAATGCTCTAGATTCAAGAGTAAAATTCTCTATTTCTTCTCTAAGTGTAGAGAGAGACAGAGCCAGCTGAATTTAAACGTGTTGTTGTTTTCGTTATTCCCATGTGTTTGTTAGTGTTTCTGTGTTTTCCATGCAATTTTTGACTCAGCAAAAACATGTTTGTCAGAGCATTTCAGGAAGTGAATGCATTTTGATTGCAGACACTGTGGTATGAGGGAAAATGGGAACAAAAAAGGAACAGGCAAGAGAAAAATTCAAATGGCACTACTTGTAGCTGTAGAATGTTTCTAATAAATACAAATACATACAGTGAATCAATAAAGTTTAGGCACAACTTCATTTTTAAAGTTGGTTCCTAATTGTTGGAGGAGAACAATCATTTATATCACTTTTAATTAATACTAGTTAAACAGTCAATTTAAATTGTAACTGAAATCACGTAATGAAACGTATCATAGTATGTAATCGCCTCTTAAACAATGTAAACGGATTAGCAGGTCCAATTCTCTCTCCTCCTTCATTGCTTTGTGATCTCGTTCTATCTGTTCTCATGGACCCAACTCATAGCTTTGGGCAGCGAGCGAGTTCAGTTGGCAGCGCACACTCCAAGACTACAGGCGTTCAATAAACATTTGAAAAGAGAACCGTACGAATTTTCATTTGCCATAGAAGGGCAGCACCTTGGACAAAATAAGTTAAATTATAAAACTCCTGGATTTGCATATTCTTAGTGGGAACTACACCCACACTAATTATATATGTTTAAAATTAAATTTTAAAAAATTATAAAGATGCAACGGTGACACGTCTATAAAACACACAGTCATTTCACCCAACACAGTAATTTAACAATTCGTCAATTCAACACAATCAAATTTTTTCGAGGTTACCAGCGGGTTTTCGCCCCCCGGTGGCCGGTGCGGCCAGCCGACACGTACGTGCCGGACTGCGCGGGGGGGACAGACGCCGTATACATTTATTAGTGATGGCTCGGCAATCCAAGTCTCGCGACCTGCTAATCCAAGCCAGGACAGGTGATGCATATACATCTTGCACGCCCCTGAGGGGAGAGTTGTGCGGCTAGTACAAATGCAAGGGCTAATAGTAAAAGTGGCTATACGGACCCACGCAGTGGGCCGCAGTTTGGTTACAAAGAGAACAAAGGCAACTCTCTACCCTCGTCGGGCAGTTGGCAGGCCACCTGTTGAGGGGGAGTCGCTCTGGCGTTACGTTATTACAATTTTTAGATTTTAAAATTTGCTTATCACACAATCAAATTTAACACAAAACAAAGTCATCACAAAACAATTTCAACACACGTCAAAATATACCAAAGCCATACCGAACACAAAAATAACACACGTTAATTCAACACAAAGCAAATTAAACACGAACAAATTCAGCACAAAACAATGTCAATACCCTTCTTTACTTATATTTATACACAAAGTCATTTCATCCAACCGATATATTGACCAGAAGAAAGGAAAGAAATACGAAGACCACGACGCTCGCCTTAAAAAAAGTTGTTTTATTCCGCCACACTAAAGATGACATAATTGCATACCTCAAAGTTCAGACAGAATATAAAACTTTAATACAACAATAAAATAATGAAATAATACAATAATTAAATAAATCAATCATATGTCATATAAAGTTAAGTGAACTATTATTTTTAATAAATAAGAGGTAAAAGTAAATAAAATGCAAGTGTGTAGTTCCAACATAAGGAATAGAAGGGGGCACTAGCGCCAGGTAAAACTTTTATTGGAAAAAATCGCGCAGATTAAAATTGTACAAAATTCGTAGACAGCATCCGCCGCCGTATCGAATAACAAATTCACTGCCTAATTGTCGCAAAACACTTTCAAAAAGTCTATTAAACTTTTCAACACTTTACAAAATTAATCAAATAGGTTCCCGGTGAAATCGGCACAAAACAATTTCAACACTTCAATTAAACAAACGTCATTACAACACATTTAAGTTATGAAAAACAGAATGTTAGCTCTGCTGCTTTCAAATGTGCATACACTTTCAGAATATACCACTGGCTTTCCTAATTGTAGGATTGATTATATAATTTTTGTAAAGATTATTGTGGTGTTCTATATTCTAGTTTTAAAATTGTACTGTGTTAAAATTTAGCGATGTTCAATTGGTTTGTGATTATTTATATTATGTGGAAAAATCTTATGTTCGTGTTTAATTTATTTTGTGTTAAGATGACGTGGGTTGAATTTACGTGGTGAAATTGTTTTGTGTTTAATATACGAGTTCAACATTTTAAATCATTCAAAAAAAAAAGTTGTTTATTTTTCCCATTAGTTTCAAATTAATTATAACTAAAAAAAAAGTACGCATAATACATACGTTAATTTGCCATCAGTATGAAGGAAATAATCCCATACAATCTGCACTACTTTGCCATGTGCATGGCCGCATTGTAAACGGGCAGCCCACAGCCTGCTATCTTAACCAAACTTTGCACGAAGTCTTTTGGTACAAATGCGCAGTACATTTGTCGGAATCGGCCGGATCGGATGACTGTATCGTATAGCTGCCATAGAAACGATCGGTCGAAAAAGTAGTTCTAGTGAAAAAAACTTTTTTGTCTTCAAGGCAATCGTCCCCAAACCTCGTATTTATAAGTTTTTCTATGCCTTCACATAATTTCACCAAGTTTTATGAAAATCGGACATCTATAAAGTATAGCTGCCATACAAAAGATAGTTTTGAAAAAACGTCTTAGTAGGAAAAGCTTTTTTGTTTTCAATGCTATCGCTCCCAAACTTGTTACTGGTCAATATTATATGCTAACACACAAGTTTGATTAAAATCGGATGACTATAGCATATAGCTGCCATAGAAACGATCGGTGGAAAAAGTAGTTCTAGTGAGAAAAACTTTTTTGTTTTCAAAATTTTGTCAAAATTCTGGTGCCATATAACAAAATGGCAGGCAGATATTATGCTCCAAGGGTATATAAACTTCGGTCGAGCCGAAGTTAGCATGCCTCTATTTTTTTTAATTGTAATGCAGAATGTGCGCAGTCTGTTTATAATTCAACACACAATTTAACAATCGTATGCTCTGCCGTAAAGCACTTGTAATACGACTCAATAAACTAAAGATGGAAACGTATAAGGGCTGGTAATGCACGTGTTATACGATGCAATGTACTACTGATAGAGAAGTCTACACAGAGAGAAAAAAATCAAGTATTCCGTGCTTGAACTCAGTATTTTCAAACTTAATAGTCAACTGAGTCTGCAATTACTGCCGCCAAGTATGCCAAACTTATATCAAGTACGATTTTTTAAGTACTGCAAACTTGAATTTAGTATTTTCGGACTTAAAAAATGAGTAAGAAACATACTTAAAATAAGAATATTTAAACTTGAGCCTAGTACGTTTCGAACTTAGAAAATGAGTTCGAAGCGTCCTTAAAGTGAGTACGTGCATACTTGATCCATGTGATATTACAACTTGAACCAAGTATTCATAAACTGAAAAAGTGAGTCCGAATCGTACTGGTTCCAAGTACTCAATACTTACCCATAGTACTTTTTTAACTTGATTTAAGTATGTTTAATCTTAAATAATGAGTACGATATGTACTCCTAATAAGTATGTAGGTGCTTAATCCAAGTATCCATATACTTGAATGAAGTTCCAACGATCTTTGTTAAATAAAACAATACTTCGTTGATCGATTGCAGTTTTTTTAGATATAGGATATTTTTTATTATTTATATATATTTAGGAACACTTTAAACTAAAAAACTTAAATGTACTTAATTCTAAAATATGTTCTTTGATTATTTATAGCATACAGATGTAATGGGGGGCTGATAAAATCGGAAATATTTTTTATTTCCATTTCCCTTGAAGGGGAACGAACTTCGAAAGCATGGAAATGGTGCTGAAACCCGTCTAAATGAATTTTTTGACAAACAACAAATACATTATTATTGTCTATAATAAACGATTTAATTTTAAACAACTCAATACTTATTGATTTAGCCGCTAAATAATAACCAGATTTGTATTTAGTGCCCTTGAAATACAATTCATTACAAAGGTGGCACTCTTCAAACTTAATACCAATATCTTTTCCCTTATTTATGCAAGGAAAAAAATCTTCTTTAGTTAAGTTTGTAGTATTTAGGGAAGTAAACTCAAATTCAGGTTCCAAGCCTTGTTCGTGATCAATTACAAATTTTGAAAACTTAATTGCAGACTTAATAGCTAATGTATGAGAAGGATTGACACGCGAAGTTATGCTATGAAAATATATTTTGGCCTCTTTGTGTTTTGCTTCGAAGCGCATTGACCAAATGTTCCTAAGAGGTCCACATTTTCTTATAGCTGTGGCATAATGCACAAAAAAGTGATGCTTCGGTTTTAATGGGCCATAAAGCTTAGTATAAAGAGAATGATGTGTTTGTATTAATAATTGTAATTGACTTAAGTCATCGTCAGTGTAGTTTGATCTGAAAAGCAAATCCATAATATCTAACAAAATCAAGAAAAAAGTCCAATGCTCGTTATCAGCTGGTATAACATCTCCTATCATAAGTGGTAAAAAATATATGAAGCAATTAACCTCACTTGCAGTCATCTTAAGATTGAACTTGCATAGCCTTTTAAAGTCCAAAGGTATTGAACTATTTTTAATTTCCAATTCTCCGTACTGAAATAGTTGTTTTCTTCCATTTAAGTCGGCTAGTGAAATTATGTGTGAATTTATTAGTTCACGTAGAACGTTGCATACATCGTATACACAAACGCCTTCATATACGTCGTGCATTAGATCAAAAACAAAATTATCTGTTACACAAAAGCTTGGTAAGCTTCCAAAAATACAAATAGATTTTATCCCAGTTTCTTTAAAATTATTTTCTAATAGGCCATTTCGATACGAAACTTCATCTCTCAAATCCTTGCTGATTTCTAGACCATCACTTTTCATTTGTACCTTTGTTCTTGAACAAACGCGGCAAAATCTTTTTGAATTGAAAGATTGTACAAATCCTAAAATCGAATTTACGGCTAAATTATCGCCTACGATAAAACCCAGTACGAAATGAATTTTTTTGATGTCTTCACCAGTATGGATTTCGATGCCATTTTCTAAATTCTGAAGTTCTTCAACTAAATGATAAAATGATTTTTCGTTTCCAATCGCTTTTAAATTTTTAGTCGAAATAAATGCTGCTGAATATATATACTGTAATTTTGATAGCAAATATTTTGGCATAGAGGGAAAACTCAAATAACAAGCGCAAATAGAATCTACATGGCTACCAAGAGGATTATTTATTTGGAAGTCGTCTAAGTACAATATGTACGGAATGACTAAATCAGAACTATATTTTTGTATCTTCTGTTTTAATACTTCTCCACTGGTAAAGCTGCTTATATTACTTGAAAGTAATCCATTTTGTACATTTTGTAAAGTTAGATTTAAGAGATTTGGGATTTGGAAAATTTTTTTTAACATGAAACGTAATGGCATAACAAAAATTTTAGCTTTCTTCGAACCTAATTCAGGATTTCCATGAGAAACTTTACTTGAAATTTTTTCATCAATTATATAACCGGTCGGGTACTCGAATAATTCCAAGTCTTTCAAAAGTTTTAGTATTCTATATTCCGTTCGGATTTCTTCAAAGGGTTCAGTACAAAAATCTAATAAAAATTTTAAGTCCTCGTCTATTACACAGTTCGACAAAATCCAACTTTTTTTAAAAGCCCGGCATAAGACCAATAAATTATGATAAAAGGCACCTTTGTAAGCATCACCTCATACCCAGTTTTTCAAATCCACCCTCGGTTCGCGTTTAATGGGTACTTTTGTACTTGCAACACACAACTACAACAATTTTAACTAAGTTTTTACTGGCTTAAGATAAAATTCTCCAAAATTCAGCATATGTGGACAGGGTCATTGGGAACGACATATGAAAAATTCACTTAATTCGCGCAAACGGTTAAGGTACCTCCAGAAGGAGTTAAACGTTCATTCTTCAATATCTTTAAAAGCGCACGGTAGATTTTTCTTAAAATCGTTGTGTATGATGGTATAATGGGCTATTGCATTTCCCTAAGAGATGGTACTTGACAGCCAAAAAACCGCGAATTGGAGTACCAATTTAAATTCACCCACGGAGCACTCCATATGAACTATATACCCGACGTACAAATAGACTGAACTGTGTTTTCAGTTTCACCAAGGAAGCTTTGGTTCGCGTTTTATAGGCAATTTTGTACCAGCAATTGCCTTTAAACAACATATACCATCTGGGTATCACAGCCTCCCCCAAAAATTATGCAATTAATCTTATGATTAAAATTCGTCGTTTCCACCAAGAAAAAGTAAATCTTTAATAAAAATTGTCTTTGGTGGGCCATCCGTGGTACACCTAGATGCGCTGAACTAAAGTATTTAAATGATATGATCTGTTTTCCTGCTTGCAATGAAGCAATTTACTTATAAATTTAATTTGATAATTTTGGTAAAGCTGGTTTTACCTAAATGGTCAATGTTGTTCTAAGGCAGTTGCTGGTACAAAAATGCCTATAAACCGCGAACCAAGGCTTCGTTGACAAAACTGAAAACGCAGATCTGTCTATTTTTAGGCCTTGTTTATGGCCTATATGAATTAATTTGTGGGTGAATATAAAATTGTTACTCCAATTCGCGGTTTTTTGGCTGTCGAGTACCACCTCTTAGGGAAATGCAATAGCCCATTATACCATCATACACAACGATTTTAAGAAAAATCTACCGTGCGCTTTTAAAGATATTGAAGAATGAACGTTTAACTCCTTCTGGAGGTACCTTAACCGTTTGCGCGAATTAAGTGAATTTTTCATATGTCGTTCCCAATGACCCTGTCCACATATGCTGAATTTTGGAGAATTTTATCTTAAGCCAGTAAAAACTTAGTTAAAATTGTTGTAGTTGTGTGTTGCAAGTACAAAAGTACCCATTAAACGCGAACCGAGGGTGGATTTGAAAAACTGGGTATGAGGTGATGCTTACAAAGGTGCCTTTTATCATAATTTATTGGTCTTATGCCGGGCTTTTTTTTAGTGTTGTACTGTGTTATATAATTATTCCGCTTTAACTGACTTTCTATAGCTGCAGATATTGATAATGACAGGGATGAAAACATATTTTGTAATTCAATTACATGACTTCTTGCCATTGAAGTTTTTTCGTACAAACTAAGGGACAAGAGCACAGCTTGTTTTCTTAAATTTTTAACAATAAGAAAAGAATCAACAACATCGAAATTTGTGTCTGGTTTTAAGATTTTGTGCAAGGTCTTTACATTTACATTTGTTTCATCAGACGTAGGAGGCATACATTCTTTTAAGTCAATAGAAGGTTTGAAAATTTTATGTGTTTTCTCTAAGTGTACACGAAATACTGAAAAATTAGTAAATACTTGGTTACAGTTATTTTGAACACATTTTAATTTCAGTAATTTTGTTGTCATAAAGTGGTCAACTTTAAAATGAGATATTAACATTCTGGGCAAGTCAAATGACTTACGGCACTTAAAACAAACAAACATTATAAATGGTCAAATTAGGTATTTAGAACTTGCAAAAGAGAAGTTATATTTGAATATTTTATGTCGAAAGGAGTCTCAATACCAAAAAAATATTGTTGAATGAAAAGCCACGGTTGTTGGCAAGCGTCAGGATACTTAAGTGCCAAAACCTGAAAAATTTTAAAACACGTATCCAAGCATTCAACGAAAGAATTAAACTTAAGTAAATTACCATCCAGATATATAAAAAAACCTCGTACGTCGGATTCCGAAAAACCTTGCACAATTATAAAAGGCTGAATGGTCATTCTGGCTGTGTAGAACTTGTTTACAATACCATTAATTTTTCGCTGGAAATCATTGATGTTTAAAAGATGAAGCGCGAAACATTCTTGAGCGTCAATAATTGTAGCCTTTCTATATTTCTTTCCATTTTCATCATTAAAGCGAGCAGTTGGAGGCAAAATAGCACTTAATAGAATGGATATCAAATAATCTTGGGCGTCTAGGAAAAAAATTGTTGTTAATAAACTTTTTTTTTATAAATATAAGAAAACTACCTTTGTTGGTGGTTGATTTTGCTTTTAGTAACAGCTGTTTGCAGTAATCATTTGTGAGTACGTCCTCATAATGCTTAATAATTTTTGTCTTAAAAGAGTCCCATTTGGCAAGAAGCATGTGCTGTTTGAATGGATACATCTGTTCAAAATCGATCTCAATCTGGAAAACATTATATTAGGATCTCAGGCTATGTAGGTGGTTTAATAAAAATCTTACCAATTCAGCAGCTCTGGCATGGGATAATTTAGACCAATTTTTTAAGAACTCAATCCCATCTAGCTCTTTTAAATCGAGTTGACGCATATAAAAGGTTTTCTTCCATTTTTCGAGTACGTCTTCCCAGTTAGCTGAATCTCTGTTTAAAGAAGATTTATATGCGGCGGCTACTAAATCGTCTATTTCGGGCATATCATCAAAGTCGGTGGTTTTTTCATTTTCCTTGTTAGTGGAGCCAACCATTTTTACTTTCTTGCAACGTGCATTTCTGTATTTGGAATAAAGTTTTCCCCTAGGATTACTTTTTGCAGATCTCGCAATAAAGTAGTAGTCCTGTTTAATTCGTGAACGATTAGAAGAATGAACAAATTTAATTTACAGGGTGTTGCTTTTATTTACCTGCATTAATTTTTCGCAAGGAAAAATTACACAAATCTCGATCAGAAGATTGTTAAAATCCTGGGTTTTAATGCAAATATTATTTGAGATAGCTTCTTCCACTATGATATTAATAATATCATCTCTGTGGCAATTTAAAAGCGTTTTATTTTCTTGCTCAAATAAAATTGTGGCACGACCTTTCGATGTTTCTTTCAGAACACTGGTTAAGTCCTGCAATTATAAGAAAAAGGGTAAATCAGGATTTTCTTTTTTAAACTCAATCGCCCTGGAAGCATTTGTATATTGAGTTCAAATTAAATCACTTTATATGAAAGGTACGCTTAAGTAAAATTGTAGATTCTCAAGCAGTTGAAACCGCAAGCTCAATGTTAAGTGGATAAAATTGTTAAATATACAGTAGTCACAGATTAACACCTTTCATAAAATTTGAAATATTTGGATTCAAAGTAGAAGCATTTATAGGAAAATTAACTCGTGCTCGGAAGAGGGATAAATATTCAAAATCGGAATTAAGGAAATCTTACCCTATTCAGAACAAATTTGGGACTACATGTCTGCGACTGCGATGTGGTACTTGTCCGAAGGCAAATTTTTTCCTTGGTTTCGATGGATACCTCGTCATCAATGCCGAACTAGAAAAAGAGAGGGAATTATGGGTTATTTTGTATATCTTATTATGTTTTTAAATTCTCACCTTCGATTTTTGCCAACATAAGAGCTTTTCTCGAAACTCGACCCTTAGACCTAATGGAGGCACTGCCTCCTCTAAGTCAGCCTTTTGAATGTACTGCAAGCTCTTATATGTAACTTGTGCAGCTGAAATGAATCATATATAGGATAAAAAGTGCATATACGTACATATTTTCTAGTAGATAAACATGCGTATTTGGTCGTCTGTACACCTAATTCCAGGAATATACGCAGTTTATACATACACATGTGCACCATGGCTTAAAGTGTGTTTTATTAAAAGAAATGCGGCCGAAATGTTTTAGGCACTCGAATTTTGACTTTTTAAATACTTATTATTTATTTACATTGTACACTGTACAATGTACAGTGTACACCCATAATTTTTTAAGCAACAAAAAACACTATATGCATTGGCACACACACACAAATACATACAAATTGCATGTAAATAAAAAAATCTATGAAAAACTTATCCTGCAAATACGGCAAAACTTCCGGCATTTCGAAATCGATTAACAATTTCATAAGCTCATCATCGTCCTCGGAATCATAACTACTTGCACCGCACTTATTTTCTGGCTTTTTTTCCGACATTTCTCTGCGTACTCAAAATTTCACTTCTGAATCGCACAATTACTGATCTCAAATGACGCAGCTCAGTGTCAAACTTTTGCTGCGTATTATCTGTTTGTCTCTTTCTCACTTTCGGTGGTTACTCAGGCCATCACGGTCATCTTCGACGATTTACCGTTTGAAAATTCCTTAGGCAAGCTAAGCAACAACAACAACATGTGCATAAGCGTGTGTGTATATGTATGTGTGTTACCGCGCTAGCCGCTGCTATTCCCAGTGCGAAAGAGCATATTAGGCTTGTGTCAAGGTTAAATGGCTTATTTGCACTATGTTAATGAGGAGTATCTGCTAGTCGATCATGTCCATTCATACGAATGTGTGTATCCGCTCATCTCAGAGCATTTGACAACTCTGCTCACTTAATGTTTTTTGCAGCTTGGCAACCCTAACAGATCTCCTTACGATTGCTTTTATATCAAAATACATTAAAATACACTCTGCAAGAATATAACATTATTTGCTGCAGCACAATTTTGCCGGGAATACATCAAATAGCTGCTTCATAAACAACTGGCCAGCCAAATGGTCACAGTAGAGGCGCTATCTAAAATTGAGTTTGAAATTACTGATTATAAGTTTGTTTTTTACTTGTCCTAAGATTTTTTGTACTCAATTTAAGTAAAACGTACTTAACTCAAGTATTTTTTTTTAAGATTGCGATTAGTTTGTTTTCGAACACAACGTCGCCAAAAATCAATATTTTTTCGTTCTGTAAATTTTGTATTTTAGGTAAAAGATGCACAAAACTTTCCTCATCACTAGATTTAAAAAATAAGTTTTTGGGGATTTTTTATTTTATATTGAAAAAAAGTGATTTTTTGAAATTTCAAAAATTTGTGGGGGGTTGTGAGCCACCCTCTTAAAAGTTCAAAATTCGTGTTTTTAAGCAAGTATTGTTTAATAAATGAAAAAAATAACAATTTTTCTCATATTCTGAATTAAGAAATATCAATGAAGAGTGAAAATTGATTGACGGCATCGGGCTTGTTTTCTTTTATAAACGAGCACTTTTTGCTGGTGGCTGTTCCAATGCTTGCCTTTCCTAATGTCCTTTTTTTTCCTTAGGAGAGTTTTCCCAATAATATTCAATAATATTCAAGCAATATTCTCTTTGGAAGTCAAAACCGACTTTTTTCAAAGTGGCTCACAACCCCCCATATCTCACTTTTTTTTTGGTGCCGTCACATAAACAAAAAAAAATTATTTAAAAAAAAAACAAATTTCTGTCAAAAAGGCAATTGACCAAAGATATTTCCCTCATACTTACTTATGGCATTACGAAAAAAATTTTGGATAATATTCATAAGCCAAAAATGGAAAAAAAAAACTTGTTTTTTTTGAAAAAAAAGTCGAGTTCTGGTTCACAAACTTAAAGAACGTGTTGACTGATCGGTTGCTAGCCAAAAGATTGGTAATAAGAAGGGAGACACTTGACATAAACAAAAAGTTTAAATTTATTTTTTTTTGTGGTCAATATTCGAGTGGCTCACAACCCCCAGCGGCTCAGAACCCCCCATTCTCCCCTACATAAATTTTGATTAACCGCTATTTTATTCGTGACAACAGGTTGCGCGAAGATTCATTCTAATCGATTCCTATCTTCTCTTCACCTTTACTGAGCAAAGAGTTGTCGCTTGATGAGAACGTTTGTATGCACCAAAAACATGAATGTGTGTACAATGTACACTGTACATATCCGCTGAGTTGATGGTTTACATTATTAGAGCATTAGAAAAGTTTAAGATTATAGAGACAGCAAGAGATCATCAATAGCGGCACATCTCATGAGTGCCATGTAAAAAAACGGTTGCGTGTTTTTACTACAGTCAATGCTGCAGTTCTGACACTCAGTAGAACTCTTCAGACTGCAGAACTTTAGATATTATCAGCCTGCGTTCACGCTGCCAATGTGATTGAATTGTTACTTGAAACAAGAAAAAATTAATCATCTTTTGATGTAATTAATGAAAAAAATCAACAAGTTGCATGCAAAATGTCACTTGAGTTGAAAATATCAAAATACCATACTAAGAATGAAGCATTTAAGAAGAAGTAAGTAAATATTTAGTATACGACCGTTCTGAAAAGCAATTTTGGAAAAAATGTCCTCGATGGACCGCGAATTATAAAAAATTATTATACAACAAAGTCGAGGCGGTCAGCCATGAGTTCTTTTTTAATGAAGTATTTAAATTTGCACTTTTTATACCCTGTACCCACTGAAAATGGGTGAAAAGGGATCATGAAGTTGTGCAAATGTATGTAACAGGGAGAAGGAAGCATTTCCGACCCTATAAAGTATATATATTCTGGATCAGCATCAACAGCCGAGTCGATTTAGCCATGTCCGTCTGTCCGTCCGTCCGTCTGTCTGTATGAACGCGTCGATCTATGCATGTACAATGTAAATGTTAATTTACTTACTATGTTTTGCATGTTATTTTGAACAAAATGAAATGAAAATTATGCAGGAAATTAAGGACGAATTTCAATATTTTGGCTGTAATTATGAAAACATTTGAAACCAAAAAAAAAATTATCAAAGTCACTTTAACCTCATACAGCTAATTGTATTTTGCTGCTGGTCTGCTTTATGAACCTGGAAATGATAATGCAGTTGAATTCTAGAGGTAAGCCAAAAATTGTTAAAAAAAATTACAAAAAAATGAAAAGTTCTTTGTTGCATATTGACTTTTTTTGCATCAGATGATCTGGTGACGCACTTTGTTGTTTACCGCTCAAAATCTTTTTCTATCTATTCTGAAAAGCACAATAAGATACGAGCAATCGTAAGTAATCGTGAGTGCCCTTAGCCCCCCACCTAACCTTAGCCGCAACCTCAGATCGCTAATGTTGTTAATGTGCCAAATACTTCGTTTGCGGAAATTATTGTGCTTATGCCTAAAATTAATTAGTGATATTTTGTGTTAAGTCAGTTTTGCATTTTGTTTATAAGTTAATTGTTTAGTGTTGCAAGTGGTGTGTGCAGTTGCTAAGAGATTTTTTACATTTAACTCAATCATTTACCTTGCAAAAATAAACAAATAATTTTAGGGGGTATTCTCCAAGTCAAGGCTGTTTTTTGGACCCTTCTTAGAAAAAAATCAATATCGGTTTAGAAGAACTGGAAAAAAGTTGCTTGGCAGTCAGAAAAAGTTGCTTTGAAATTAACCAAAATTATAACAGATATTAGATATTAGTCGGCGATGCCAGCTGCACACAGCGGACCTTCCTCATCTTAAAAAAAACTGTTTTCGGCAGCAGCTCTCTTTGCTCTGCGTGTCTGAGAATTGTGTAGGAAAACCTTCGATAATTATCGATTTAAAGCAGAGGTGTTAACTTGAATTACCATTACCATTACCATAACCATTTTTCACATAATTAAAAACAAATCCTGATTACCATTTTTTAATAATCGTAGTTGTAAGGTGGAATTATGATTATTCAGTGAATATACCAAAATTTAATTACTTTTACAATTACTTAGATAATTGTAGCTGTAAAGGGTGATTATTGAGTAATTGTGCTAGAAATGTTGAATTATTCCTTCCCTGTTATTTATTTATTACTAATTTCTTTATTCCTAGTGCTACAAGGATAACCTTTTACATTAGTGCACTAGTCACATACATAACATACATACATTAAAACATTAATCCTACTTTTACTAAAACTTAACCTAATACATAATTCATTTAAATTTGATTTTTATTATTAATATTATTATTGAATGAATTTGTATTGAATATAATTATTCATTTTCTCCTATTAAAAATTCTTTTAGTTTTACCCTAAATTGCGTTGCGTTACTAACTATTTTTATTCGTGTAGGTAGTTGATTCCACAGACGAACAGTGTGAACAAAAAATTGTCGCTCTGAACAAGTTAATTTATGACGTATGTTGTTTATGTTTTTGATTCTAGCAGATGTGCTGAAGCACAATTCATCATATAAATAGCTTGGTTTTTTCGTGCAAATTACCCTGTGCAAAAGTACCATGCTCCTGAAATTAGTCCAAGATTTAAAATTAAGACCGTAGATTTGTGTGGCAAACCCCGTAATGTGTTCTCTTCGCTTGATATTGTAGACGTATCGAGCAATGCTATTAAAAGTTACATTAAGTCCACGCTGAGAAGCTGCGTCACAGTTGCCAAATAACTCAATTCCATAGCAGAGCGTGGGTGAAAGATATGTTTTTGCTATCAATAGTCTAAGGTCGATCGATAAAAACTGCTGGGTCCATGAGAGTTGTCTTAGAAGTCCGAATGTTTTTCCAGTGGCTTTAATCACATGATCACTCCATGATAGAGTGTTGTTAATAGCTATGCCAAGGTTTAGCGCCTGCTCGACATAATTAATTGGTGTGCCGTTAACGATTAAGTCCGGCAGGCTTTCAGTGGTCAGCGGTTTTTTGTATATAACAATACACTTACATTTTGTCGGACCAACCATTTGTGATAAACCATTACAAACAGCCTAAGGGAGTCTAAGGGACAACTGACATAAAGCTGGACATCATCGGCATACATGTGAACATTACAGTTAGACAACGAAACAGGGAGATCGTTTACATACATTGAGAAGAGAAGTGGACCAAGAATTGACCCTTGAGGTACGCCACGTTTCAAAGAAAGGACTGCTGACTTCTCATGATCGGTAATCACTGTCTGTCTTCTTCCACATAGATACGAAGAGATAAGTTTGATGGCAGTTTCAGAAAAATTAAAAAATTTAGCTAGTTTAGTACATAAAATGTCATGGTTTACCGTGTCAAAAGCTTTGCTAAAGTCAAGTAATGTCAGAAATGTTACCTGACTGTTATCGACTTGCTTTCGAATATCTTCGGTGACCTTTATTAATGCCGTGATACAACTTCTGTGCTTCCGAAAACCGGATTGCATATAACTTAGCATTGGGTTTAAGCTTAAAAATGTACTAATCTGCTGTGACATTAGATGCTCAAATACTTTAGACATGAAGGGAAGTATAGAAATCGGTCTATATTCGTCATTTGCCTTTGGTAATGGAACTATCTTAGCTATTTTCCAATTTTCCGGAAAAGTCGAAGTCGTAAACGCAGTGTTGCAGATATATGTTACATGATTAATGATTTTTGGTAAGATTAGCTAAAAGAATTTAGGATGCATGTCATCCAACCCAACAGCATTCGACTTAATTTTAAGGACGCATTCAAGAACATCACATGGGTTCACACACATAAAACTAAAGCTATTATCACAGGTATTATTAACTACAACGTCTAGGTAGGGATTAATAATAGCTTCAGGTACATTCGATTGCACAAATTTCAGGTTAAGTTCATTTACATCAGCCGTGATTTTCTTTGAGGTAACTGTTTTTCCAATTCCCAATTTTTTCAGCTCATCCCATTTTTGATTGGTGAATATTGCACTTTGGAATTTACAAGAGCAGTGGTTACTTTTTGCAGAATAAATCATTTCATTTACTATGCTCCTGAGTGTTCTGAACCGCTGATAGTGCTCAGACGTCTTATACCTTTTCCACTTTTTATGGGCAGCGTCTCGTTCAGCAATTTTTAATGAAATGTCCCGCGTGAACCAAGGATTGTGTCTGTAATTACAAACCCTGCGCTTCAGTGGTACTGTCTTTTCATAAATGATATTGATGAGTAAGCACAGTTGACTTAATTGGGAATTAACATCTACAAATGAGTAAATTGAGTTCCAGTCACACCGGTCTAAATGGTCAATTAGTAGCATTCTGTCAATGTTTTTGAGGTCTCTATACCACACGGTAGCGTCGCTTTGGGAGGGATTAAAGTCATAGGTTAGGAATATAAGGTCATGTTTAGAAAAAATTGGTACTGCAACCTGGTCATAAAGAAGAATTTGATCAATATCACTGACAAAGAAAACGTCGAGTAGGGTATCAGTCGTATCAGAGAAATGCGTGGGCAATGAGGAATTGACTAGTTGTAAGCCTAAGAAATACATTTCGGAAAACAAATGTCGTTACCTTAACATGTTGCTATTAAGATCTCCGGTTATTATTACATCAGTCAACCTAAGAGATAGTGAGCAGATTAATTTAATCACATCTGAGAAATCAATTGAACGATGCGGTCTATAGATGCAGCCAATAAGCAGACTTGATTGACTTCCCTGACCGGCTACTTGCAGAAACAGATATTCTATGGCACTTTCTGAAGGTTGTCTGCATACCACTTTAGCTTTTAGTTTTTTATTAACGAATATTGCAACTCCTCCTGCGTGGCTTTGTCTGTCTGATCTGTAAATTTCAAATCCATCACATGTAATTAAGACATCACTTAGTTGAGGGACGAACCATGTTTCTGACACACAAATAATATCAACATTTGACTTAACAAACAAATACCTAAACTCATCTATTTTGCCAGTAAAGGCCTATTTCCAGAACAAATAAATGCGCACGAAAATAAATTTTTATGTTGAGCTCCATATAAAAAAAACAGCTTCGAACAGCTGATCAGCCATTTATTTAGTGGCATTTATTTTACTGATTTCCAGAACAAAAATAAATAATCACGGCGTTGCCACATCGTTAGCTTGTGTGGATTGCAAGCACAGCCGATTTGCTGAAATAAATTGAAAATAAATAACTTGCAGCACATTTTTCCGGTCAACGTCAAACAAATTAAAAGCAAATGCAGGGCGCACCAAAATAGTCCAACAAATAATCAATATATTAGCACATAAAATAACACTCATTTTTAATAGTTTTTATATTTTTTAATTTTAACTGCCTCAAAAATTTCTCTACCGAGGATCACGATGTTGCGAACACTTGTGGTAGTACATCATGTGATTTTGAAAGCTGTTAGATGATTTTAAGATTCTTTAAACTGTAATTTAATAAACTCTTTTTGAATTCAAGCGGCTGACCAACCAGTGCGACCCTACAACTTGGCCGCTATTTTGGGTATTTTTTAGTGTATTTTTGGACATTGTGGCCATACTATAGCTTACAATCCACACAACATAAATAAGTGGCAATTTCGTGACATAAATTTTTATTTGTTCTGGAAATAGGCCTTAAGACTTTGTGCTTTTATATGACAAATATTCAGTCCATTTTTTTGCTTAAGGCCTGTATCCAGCACTGCGGAAAATTCCTGTCAGGAATTTGCTAATTATTTCTTGTGTGTGTGGAACATAACTAAAACAGTGCGACCATGCACCTAAAAGATGGAAGGTCACTCTGATCAATCAGCTGTTTGGCACTGTTAACTATTTGAATTTAAATAAATTTAAAAAATATAAATAATATTTTCTGAATAAAGCATGCTGCTCGGAGTATGTAGCAAAACTTTATACTTGGGGATGATATCCCGATGGCATGTCACTTTGCAGTGGGTCCCGGATGGCACACAACATCACTGATATGTGCGCAACTTTATAATGCTATTATCCCTAAGGTATTATGACTTCTTGGTTGGTCGCCCATCGAATGAAGTCTTTCATGGTCGGATACAAGATTGCCTAAATATTCGCATCTACATTAAGGATTTTGCCAACTTAGTGGCCGGATCAGTAACTAAGCTTTGGTAGATGGGCGAACCGCTTGAACATAGCCGTTAATCGTTTAAAGAGTCAACACGATTGCTATGAGACCCGGAAACGTAGCTCGAGTGCATCTCCTGGGAATAAAAGATCCACATACGGATATAACGTCTAAATACCTTGGCGTGTCTTGGCCAGGAAAGTCCGTGTGACTCGGGCAGTAGCTATGGTTTCAGCTAATGGCATTGGAGCTCCATTGGCTTCTTAAGCCTCGTAGCGGTGGATATGGGCGATCCCGTTATGGGGTAAGGCATGACCGACTGCCCTCAAGAATCTAGAGTCATCTACATACATATGTGGGGCCCCTGGTATGTAAGGCATACAACAACATACATATATACCGCGGTGTAGACGCCTTGCCATTATGCGCTTAAATAGATACGCACACCAGCAGCTATCATGACCATTGGTGCACCACTCTAATAACTTTGCCTATGATCTGGCGACACACAGATTAAGAAGGCATCTATATGGACAACATCTCTCCGACCTTTGTGTCTATGGAAAGCATCCCTCTGGCGGTTTCATCAATTTGGCATAAGTGTGCCCTTGGCACCATATTCTACCAATCTTTGCAAGCAAATGGTCCTTCAGCCATATGACAGCTCATAACAAAAAAAAATAAAGAATTTTTCCCAAACTTTTCGCTCGTGGCATCCAAAATAATTGTTGACAATATTTTCCTGCGCTGTGTGTCAGCTGTTCTCTCCATCCACACACGCTATCGATATGCCAACTATCGATAACAAATTGTGGATTACGTTCATGTTGCTGGATACACAAGCAAGGAAAACGCAAACTAAAAATTCCTGCCACAGTTTTTTTTATATGAAGTTTGACAGGAATTTTAAGTTTCCGCGGTGCTGGATACCCGGCTTTAGCAAGAACTCTTACCATTGTTCTACTGTTCGCTGTGTATTCATTCAAATTATAAGCCATAATTGGGTTTGATATGTTAGTAACGCAAGCAATTTAACGCAAACAAATAAAAGCAAATATTTAAACATATTAATCTAACGAAAGAGGCAGTTACTAGCTAGCTCTGCTGTTTTTTCATTACGCTCTTCTGGACTTTGATTACTGTAGCTCACGCAGTTTCTGCATGCTGCCTATGCATATTACTTCGCCTCCCACACTCTTAGTTACATGCACAAGGCCGCGACGAGTGAAGACGGAAGAGAGACGCTTTTGTTTCTTTAAGTGCATAGTCTCTTTAAACATAAGGTATGCCTCTCTTGAGAGCTGCTCATTGATGTAGAATATAGCAGCCTCTGACTCGATTCCTAAGAGCACAAGGGGTAGTGGCTGTTTGAATTCCCTCCGGTATGCACCTGCTGCCCGAAACAGTGCAGACTTATCGCGCACGTGTTCCAGCCTCACTACGATCGTCGGATCGACAGTTGCATTTGGATTTCGCTGCCTGACCCGGAAAATTTCTATTACCCTCGGCGGTGATGGTAGATTGAGGGAAGAGCAGAGTGAGTTGAACAGTGTCGTTAGGTTCTCACCTTGGCTAAAGGGAACTCCGTTTATTCGCAGATCGCAAGCAGTTTTCGCATTGATTTGCTCAGCGATCTTCGTCTCCAGCTCAGCCACATGCCACTATGGGGAATTTTCCCAAAAATCAGGCATTAATTAATAACTCAAAAATTAAGCAAGATATTGCGGTCTAGTTTTTTGCCTTATGTTATGTATACCGTTGGTCTATATGTGCAAAAAAAATGGGCGTGGTAGCGCTTCAACCCGCCTTAAAAATTTTTTTTTTTAAAATTATTGTTTGTTTTGTACAAAAAAAAATTAGTTTTTTTTTGCTATATTACAGAAGAATGAATGTACCATTATTGAACCGTAATAAGAAACATAGTTTTCGGCCGCAAACTTCCTGAAAAAGATGCGACTTTTTTATTGCGATTTCTGTTCTGTTCTTACTGTCATTTCTAACTGCACAATACTGCTCTCGTCGACGGAAGACTGCAAAGGCCTCTTAAGGCCTTAAAAAAAACTATCTTAAGAACCGCTGAATGGTCAACAGGTCGTTTTTTACTTTTTAGGAGCAGCTGGGCTTGCTTCTTCTACTACGTTATCTCCAGCAGCTTGAGTCCTACGACCTCTAATACGCTTTAGCGTAAATGACCATAGAGAACGCCACTCTTGGGTCATGTGCTTCCCAATGGCTTAGAATGGAATTTCTGCGTTCAAATTGTTGCATTATTCTGTTCAATTACCGCGATTCATCTCCAGAATTGCACAAAATATGCTTCCTTTTTTCTTTTAAATATCTTTCATATGCGACTGAAAGACTTACCTTACCCCCCTCTAAAGCAATCAAAAATAACATCTTCCCGACTGATCACATTTTTTCATTAGGCATGCAAGTAGGCATTGCAAATAATTGAGGTTGTGTCCTCAAAAGTGAAATTTTGCATAGAAATGCGCATAAATGCGGTTGAGCAAAAGTGAATCAGAAGCGGAATTGATCAGCTGCTCACTTAACAGAGCTCTGTTAAATCAAAATTCGTGGTATGTAACATTGAAGACTGATGTATTTGTGGTCTAATGAGACAAAAAAATTTTAGTTTTGAGCTTTTTTGGAAAAGGGGTTTATGCCTAATATTTGGCTAAATTCCCCATAGTGCATGCGAACGCAGTGCCTTCGCCCCTCCAGCCTCAGCCTCCAGTTGAAGAACGCGCTGCTTGAGTTTCGATACCTCACCAGCCTCCCCCTCCAGGCGCTGCACACGTTGAGTGAGCTTCTGCAGCTCATCGGTCATCTCGCACAGTTTCTCTTGGAACTCATGAAGAATACGCTCCTCAGACTCACGGATCCTGGCCGTGATGTGCTCGGCCTGCTCTCCAAACTTTTGGTCAAAAAGTTGGAGAAGCATTGCCGATGGAACGTCGGATGAACGAGCACCCTTCAAGTCGGCGCCAGTGTTTTCGCGGTGTCGCTTTGGTGGTGGAGCCATTTGAGTGGTTTTTTTGAGCTTCTGCCTTCGAGTGTTTCAGCAGAGAGTGACTTATATGGATTGTTGTTGTTATGTGTTTGTTTGTCGTTTTTCTTTTGCTTTTAAGTGTTTGTATATTGTCTTTCTAGCAGCTACCCCTTATGGTTGATGAACAGGTACTCGCGAAGCAAAAGTTATCACTTTTTAAAGTTAAATTGATAACAATTAAATATACTTTTATTCAAAAAATATTTAATTTTGCGGGAGTGTAATTAATGGCGCATCCGTGCTGTTCAGAGTTGCCAGGCGACGAATTATTCATGAATTATAAGGTGTCAATTTAAATTATTTCAGCCCAATTATCAATTTCATGGTTTATATACCAGAGCTGTAATGTATTCATTACTTCCCGTATTTAATTGCTTTTCATTACTATAAACACAATTTTTTAGGTAATGTAAAAACAATTAATGATTACGATTTTTATACCCTGTACCCATTGAAAATGGGTAAAAGGGGATCATGAAGTTGTGCAAATGTATGTAACAGGGAGAAGGAAGCATTTTCGACCCTATAAAGTATATATATTCTTGATCAGCATCAACAGCCGAGTCGATTTAGCCATGTCCGTCTGTCGGTCCGTCCGTCTGTCTGTATGAACGCGTAGATCTCAGAGACTATAAGAGATAGAGATCCAAATTTTTGCATGTACATAGGTATAGGCCGTACGCAGATCAAGTTTGTTTCAGATTTGCAAAATTCCCCCCCCCTCCCCCTTAAACCGCAAAAAACTGTCAGAGCCACAATTTTAAAGTTAAAACATCGTCGCTTAATATATATCAATCTTAGGCCCTTAATCTATCTATTCTGAAACGCACAATGAGATCTGACCAAAAACACAGAAGTTATTAACGAAACCATTTTTGCACCCCCCCCTCCCCCACGCTTTGCTTATTACGCATTACGTTTGCTGCTTGCGCCCGCGTGTGTGAGGGCGCGTTTATGTGTATGTGTGCGTGTGTGTTTGTTTGTGTATGTGTGTGTTTGTCAATTGTACAGGGTATTTCGAAGTCGAGCTCCTCGACTTCAACGTCTTACTTGTTTTATAATCGTAATTGTAAGGTGGAATTATGATTATTTAGTGAATATTCCAAAATCTAATTACTTTTACAATTACTTGGATAATTGTAACGGTAAAGGGTGATTATTGAGTAATTATGCTTGAAATGTTGAAATTTTTTGTATTTGCAGGTGAAAATTATGATTTTTTTACAAATCTAGTTTGGAAAACACCAAATTTAATGGTTTGATGATCAAGGTAACAAAACCAAAACAAATAATAGCAATCATTTAATTCAATTATGGTCCTAATAAGTTTTTAAAACAAAGAAGTGGACAAACTTTTTCATTTAATTTGATATCGCTTATACAAATCAGTATTTTATTTTTAATCATTGTAGTAGTAGTCTAATGCTACTTCAAATATAAAAGGAGCACTGATTAAAAGGAGCAGCTTTAATATCCCCTGTTGTCACAAGATGGAATTCAACATATGATTCAGTCTGTCGTGTTTTATCACATAAAACAAATCTGGAAGAGCTATGTGACAAATTGGGCATGCATAATACAAAATTTTCCCAACGAGATATTCAATATTTAGAAGAATACCGATCTTTAATGACGCCAATAGCAACAACGTTAGACTTTCTCCAGAAAGAGAACAATTTATATTTTGGATATCTTATTCGAGCATTAACTACCCTGGCAGTAAAGTTGAAGAGAATCTTTGATTTTTCTGATGTCTTAAGCTTAAGGAGTGTTGCGATTGGGATTCTGGAAAAAGTGAAGGAGCGCTTTTCCATTTTTTTCCAACTTTCGACAGAAGCAAACTGCGCTATAATTGCATCTGTTTTATTACCAAGCGTAAGAATGCAATGGTTTAATTGTCTTGCAAAAATTGCTTTGCATGGTCGTCAATATGATGAAATTCTGGAAATTGTTATAGAGGAAGCTGTGAAATATGCCTGTACACATAAAAATACTATGGACACAAGAGAACATATAGTCCCCAAGCATGAATTCTATGATTTCGACGAAACCGGTAGGGAAACAAAAATCTTTTTGCAATTCAATGACTTCTTATTTTTTTGTTTTATTTTAAAACCGATGGCTTAGCCAAATCAGAAATAAAAAAAATAATTTATATTTTTAATAAATATTGTTTTAGATGGAGCCCAACCAACAGATAATGGTGTTGACGCTTCGCTGTGTGTAATAAAACACGATATTAAAGAACAGTTGGGAAGATATTTGCTTGATCCGTCGACAAATTTCGAGATGCTTGAAAAATATTCAATGCTTAAAGAGATAGCGATCAGGTATAACAAGCCACTAACGTGGTCAGCCCCTGTTGAAAGAATGTTTTCAGTTGCCAATATAATTAACGACTCAAGGCGCCATGCCCTTTCCGATTTTTCTTTTAAAAAACTAGTGGTGATGAAGGCCAACATGAACTTCATGGATGATATAATATAAAATTTGTATTTTTTTCAAACAAATATATGTAATATAAATAATGAATGTTATAATTGGGCTTAAGTAATTTCATTTGACAGCTAAAAATTCATAAATAATTTGACTTTTCAAGCACAATTACTCAATAATCACCCTTTACCGTTACAATTATTCAAGTAATTGTAAAAGTAATTAAATTTTGAAATATTCACTGAATATTCGTAATTCCACCTTACAATTACGATTATAAAAAATGGTAATCAGGAATTGTTTTCAGTTATGTGAAAAATGGTAATGGTAATGGTAATTTAAGTTCGCAGCTCTGTTATATACCCATATTACCCATTAAATTCAAGTTGGCCTTAATGACAACTTAGTTTTGAAACGAAAAATAGGAAATGGCATGGCGTCATGAGTCGTTAATAATATATGTATATGAAAACATTCTTTCAATCAATCACGCACAAATGGTTTAATGAATTTGGAAGAAATTTGGCACTCAGATAGTTGATAACCTGCACTTGAACATAGGCTAAATAACTCTTATATAAATGGACCAAATATTTATTAAACCTCTTGGGTGGAAAATTTTTCGTATGACTTAAGATTATATTGAAGATTTGATGGTTGGCAAAATAGTAGGAGTTGTAGATCGAAATTTCAAAAGAATCGCGAAATTTTCAATTTTTCATGTGACCAAATATTATTATATGAAGACTTAAGGGGATAGTACAAGTTGCGCGTCCCCCTCATCTGGGTACCTGGACACCGAAACAAGAAGTAATCCAAATGCAACAAGATTTTTGTTACCCTACTGGTTTCGTCGAAGTCATAGGATTTATGTTTGGGGTTTATATGTTCTCTTGAGTCCATTGTATTTCTATGTGTCAAAGCATATTTCACTGCTTTCGCTATAACAATTTGCTGAATTTCATCAGATTCCCGACCATGAAAAGCTATTTTTCCAAGAAAATTAAACTACCACAATTAAATCAGTTTGCAACAATCGCAGTGTTCGCTTTTGTCGAAAGTTGGAAAATATTTGAAAAGCGCTTCTTGACCTTTTCCCAAAATACCTTTCGTTACACTCTTTGAGCTTAATATCTCAGACTGAGATAAATAAAATATATATAAATAAATATATATATAAATATATATATAAAGTATATATATTCTTGATCAGCATGTCGAGCTGAGTTGATATAGCCATGTCCGTCTGTCCGTCCGTCCGTCTGTCCGTCTGTTTCTATGCATCTCCTCCGACAGTTTTAAAGCTATCTTAACCGAACTTTGCACGAAGTCTTTTGGTACAAATACGCTGCACATTTGTCGGAACCGGCCGGATCGGATGACCATAGCATATAGCTGCCATAGGAACGATCGGTTGAAAAACTAGCTTTAGTGAGAAAAACTTTTTTGTTTTTATTGCTATCGCTCCCAACGCTTGTATTTATAAGTTTTTAATGAATTCACGTAATTTCACCAAGACTTGTCAAAATCGGACAACTATATAGTATAGCTCCCATACAAAAGATAGGTGTGGAAAAAAATCTTTGTGAAAAAAACTTTTTTGTTTTTAATGCCCTCGCAGCCAAACTTGTTACCAACCTTATTAAATTTGCTAAAAAGGCCAAAATTGTAATAAGCCAAGTCTTGATTGTATTATCCGTTGGGGGTCAACTTACTTAAAACGCAAACGTTAACTTTTTATCTTTAATTGAGATTGGTTTGAAATAGAAAATGAGTATGAGTATTTCTATGGCTGGCTGGCCATAATTTTTTGAACTCGATAAGTAAATCGAGTTCTAAATGATTGCCAAACAACTCGATAATAGGGATTCAATTCCATGAAAAAGTTAAATATCGATTGTTAGCGTTTACCTAGAGATTATTAAGTGTTAAGTGAATATGTTTCAGGAAAATCAACTTAAGCATAGCTCGAATAGTTTTAGCAGTTTCACCCACACAAGTGTCAGTAGAATGAACATTTTCCACATTGGAGTTTATTTTGTCAGACGCTCTTAAGTCTTAATATCGATGAAAATATACTTGGAGCTATATTATTATTAAGGGCCGATTTCACATCTTCTACATAGAGCTATTTGTCAAATAAACTTACAAATAACAGTGTTAAATCGATGACTACCTGTCACATAGCAGCTATTTGAGAGAACAGAAATCGGCCCTAAGTCCTAACTAAAATTCCATCATATTGAAGTTAATTTAAGTTTTTTAAAAACTATATTATTCCTTGTTGTTTGAAAAATCTCAAATTTCATAAGTATAATAAAACTATTCAAATGGAAATGTCTTCATGAAATCAACCTGTACGATTTTGAAGCTTTCAGGCGCCGAACGACAAGACGGCGAATTAAAAGCACTCCTCCACATGCACTCACTCTGATCAAATGTTAATCACCAAAGCGAAGAGAGTCTGGATCTGACCTTCATCGAGTGCAGTTGTGTGCTGGTCGCGAGCATATAATCGTTTTGCCCATTTTTCTATTTTATATTAATTTCTTATATTTTGCACTGTTAATAAAGTGAAATTTGAAGTTTGTAATTAGTCACTACGATTTGGCTTATTTATCAAATTGAAGGAAAAGTCCCCTGAGCAGATTTTGCTCATCTGTGAAGCTGGCGAAAGGCGAGTTTCACAACACAACCAGTATTAAGGATCTATCAAAGAAACTTAGAATTTATTAAAAATGAAATGTTTATTGTATAATAGGGTGTGTTCCTCATATCGACGTCGATTTTCGAATGAACTTATGGATTTCGAGTTAACATTGTTTACGTTTATATGTGAAGTGCCAAATATGTCAGAGATTACTTGATCAGGTCAAAAGAAAATTGTAATTATTTGACGATTTTGATCCGCTTGGCTTTCAGTAGTCGATTTCAAACCGTCAAAGTTTCTAAACAATATCAAGTGACCAAAGATGTTTTCGTCACTTGATAAGTAAAGTTGAAGGATTTCAAAACGAAATGAAACGTTCATACGGGAATTGCCGTCGAAATCCTGTACAAACCCGATTAACTTAAAACCTTAGTCTTTGTTAATGAATAATCCGAATACCTGTATTAAAAATATGCTTCTTTGGTTTTTTAAGTGAATAAAGAGCGAACCGAACCGAACCGAAACCGCGGTTCAGTAAGCCCCAAAAACCACGTAATGAACCGAACCGGCGCACAGTGTAAGATTTTGCCAATCTAGGGGGACTTAAATCACCAAAAAAAAAGAGCTCCAAATTGAATAATTTTTATTTTTAAATGTTAGCAAAATATCCAGTTATTATGAAAGTAAACAAAAATCAGAGTTAAATTATCATTAACAGCAATAAAACAGTCATTAAACATGCCACATTGCAACGCTTGAAAAATTCAATTTGACAACTCGCATCAGGCACAAAATTAAAGTGATTAAAATTTCGCCGTCAGTGTCTTGTTTCCAAGACGAGCTATTTTTTCTTATTCTCGAATAGTTAAACTGCAAAAATTTCAAAACCAAGTCTAAATACTTTTACTAGAACATTTTATATAATTTTTTTTATAAACACCTAAAAACTAGGCAAGTTTCAAAAAAACAGGTTGCTTTTATGGACTACAACTTCTAAGTTCCATCGAGTTCGGCGATGCCACTACATGGTCAACAAGCGGGTGGATTTCCAGAACATTATTAAAAAAAAAAACCATCCGCATGTTTCCGCCATTTTGAGTTTTTCGTTTAATTGTAATTAAGCCTGCAATCAAATTCACATGTTAACGAGACACTGCTGGAAAAACAGTATACTATTTGGTGGTATTTTGACGTTGAACGGTTACACTGGAGTTAACATGGGCACATATCGAACAGGATTGATATAAAGAAGTGGTACGTGCCAGGTGAGGTTAATAAGGCTTAAGTAGCAGAAAAAAAGAAAGAAATTCAAAACAGTTTTATGATGGTAATACAGCAAGAAGATTTTTCAATGACGCCGAAACAGCATCGGAAATAGCAGGCTTAAATATCGATCTGGTAAAAGGTTTCGCACAATACTAAATAGCTTGGGAAGTGGATACCCCATAAATATACATGCTATTAAACGCTTCACAAAAGAAACTACCGAACTGTATTTATCAGAACTAACTATGCACAAAATTTTATACCATGGACATGATTTAATTTCTTCTTGCATCCTTCCCATAGATAGGAAGAAGCTCAGAAGTTTTTTTGCACAGTCTACTTATTTAATCCGACCCATTCATAGGAAGTTTGCGTAGATCCAGAAAAACAAAGCGGGAGGCCATAAAACTTTTGAAGATAATTCCGATCCAGATTGAATTCTAGCTGAGTGCATATATTGCTATGTCTGTCCTTTTGTCCGTCCATCCTTTTGTCTGTCTGTTCGTTTGTCTGTCTTTCTGTTTTCACGTAATCTCCTCCGTCAGTAAAAACAATCTTCATCAATCGTTTTAAAAACTAGTTCTATAGAGGAGGTAGGAGTAGTTTTTGTCCGATGTTGTTCATCTTTGAAACATATTTTCGTATGGCCTAAAAACTCTTCCATTTCAAATTTCAAGTCAATATATCTTAAACTACGGCCGCAATCAATTTAAGTCCCTCTAGATAGGCAAAATCTTACACTGTGCGGCGGTTCAAACACTATGTGGACCACTGAACCGAACCAGTCCCTATTTCTAAGTGGTTTGCATCCATGAAATAAGCAGGGGTAACGGCAATGCTCAGTGCGTTCGTGTCCGAAAACCTCTCAGTGGAATCAGAGATTCTCTGCAACTTTAGTGCCGAAAATGTAAACTGTTCTCTGTCTGAAGAAAGTCTAAAATTGTTGCTATTGGCGTCAACAAATTGCGGTATTCTTCCAAATATTGAATATCTATATATCCATAATTCAATTTAATGATTGCTATTATTAGCTTGGGTTTTGTTACCTTGATCAGCAAACAAATACAGTACAGTGCATCAAGCACAATTACTCAATAATCACCCTTTACAGTTACAAATATCTAAGTAATTGTAAAAGTAATTTAATTTTGGAATATTCACTGAATAATCATAATTCCACCTTACAATTACGATTATAAAAAAATGGTAATCTTGAACTGTTTTTTCATTACCTAAAAAATTGTGTTTATAGTAATGAAAAGCAATTAAAAACGGGAAGTAATGAATACATTACAGCTCTGATTAAAAGTCGATTAATAATCGATATCGATCTGAGGCGACAACATGTAACCATTAAAATTAAAGAACCAGCCGTTATCTCACAGCTATATGTACTCGAAATTTATTTACTCAAAAATTTCTTGTTTTAGCGAAGACATTGTTCGACCAAAAAGGCAATATCTTTTAAAGTATTTCGAATTTCCAAAAATCCTTATGGGCGATATTCTCAAATATCCAAGCTATAGAAAACTGCAAAAAAAAATCGAAAAAAAAATTTTGCATATGAAGAATACCCCCTTAATTAATTTCAATTGTTATTTAAAAAATAAAAAAGGCTTTTGTGATTAGTATAAAAATATTCTTTAAAACATTTAAATTAATTTTTTGCAAGAACATGGTGTCATATGCATGAGTATTGTGTGGCCTTTCACAGGCTAAAATTGAGTTAACATCCTTTAACCTGTTGGTCTCTACACCGAAATATTTTTCTGCGTGGGATGATGCTGTAAGTGTTAAAAAAACATATATTTTCCATACAAATTAAAGCCAACATTAATTACACAGGCCAACAAAACGACCATCTTTGTGTGGTGCAGCCCTGTTGATTTAAAAATATGATAATTTTATGTTTACTGATTCCTAAACTGGTTTCGGTTTCGTTCCATCAGCTCTTGTTTCCAAGATATAGCGGAAAAACGAAAATCTTGCATTTTTGGCACTCTAGGATTTATGGAGGCCACACTGGGCATAAATGTCTGAGTTTATGAGCAATTTACGATAAAGGACATATCATTGCAAATTAAAAAAATCATAGGGACCTTATAAGTCCAGCGGAAAGTGTCTAATTTGGCCTTTAAAGAGAGACATTTTTCGATTTATAGCATTTTTATCAAAATAAATCATCCCATTTAAGGAAGCGCGGTAATTGGATTAATACATTCGCCATCTGAGCATATAGCCAAACATATGATCTAATTTTGTGATTTTTATGGCATTTAAATAAGTTTATTTGGCAAAGATATGGCGTGTTTAAGACGAAAATTCATATTCAAATTTATGGGAGGAAAACTAGATTGATAGTCTAAATATGTATAGGAACTGTAAAAGGGCTACTTGACTCGGCATAAATTGTTATATGTTTTCATGTAGATGATAAATTAAATTTGGAAACAAGTAGCCTTTTCACATTTCCCATAAATATTTGAATAACAAATCTAGTTTTCCTCCCATAAATTTAAATATGTAATTTCGTCTTTAAGAGGCTATAACTTCGCCAAATAAATTGATTTAATCGCCATAAAAATCACAAAATAAGATCATATGTTTGTCTATAGGCTCAGATGGCGAAAATATTAATTCAATAACTGCGCTAGCTTTAACGGGCTATAAAAAATGCTAAAAATGCTATAAAATGAAAAATGTCTGTCTTTAGAGGCCAATTTAGACACTTTCCGCTGTACTAATATAGCGGATATGATTTTTAAAATTTGCATTGATATGTACTTTATCGCAATTAGTTCATAAATTCAGATAGTTATGCCTAGTGTGGCCTCCATAAATCCTAGAGAGCCAAAAAGTCGACTTTTTGGTTTTTCCGCGATATCTTGGAAACAAGAGCTGATTGAACAAAACCAATGATACAGTTTTGTTCAGTGAAGTCTATATTAACATAATCTGTTAAAAATAGACCTGCACCAAAATCACTGTTGGGCTGTGTCATGATACAATAAGTATAAGGTAGTCTCGTCGTCAAAAGCTGTCCCTTAGCGTATGCTAGCAATGAGTGCGAGTGAAAAGTACAAAGTATAGTGAGTGTGAATGAAACGGCAATAAAGAATGCTGATTAACCCTGAAAAGGTCCGTGGGGTTTAAAATAGCCTACTGTAATACAAAGATGTGAATTAATTTCTATATTTTTATTTTATAGATTAATTTTGCTAATAATCTTTGGCAACAGAGAAGATAGCAAGCTTTATATATCTACCATTATTTGGTCGCTCAATTCCAATAAAAATACTTTGAAAAAAATTGGATTTATCAGAAACTATGCAAATATATATAAATATATTTCTATCAAGGCTGCAAACCGGTCCGAACCCGAGCCCCTTAGAACCGGTTCGGTTCGGGTTTTTTGGGTTCCCCGAACCGGACCATGAACCGAACCCCCCATAATTTTGCCCCCTCGAACCTGAACCCGAACCGGATCACTTTTTCGAAAAATTAGGTTCGGTTCACAAAATAAAGTAGTTTTTCTTAACCACACATGCAGAGAAAAACAGAGATTTTTTGTAATCTATCTGGTATCATTCAAGAAGTTCTTCAATCCTATGTCAGATTTATACGATCACTATTTATATGCTGTACACACTCTAGAGGTCGCACACTTTGTAGAAAACTCTCTACTCACACAATACGAAATATATTGCATATAGAAAAGTCTAAAAACTAGTGCTAGACTGTGTGACGCGGTGAACTCAATCCACAAAATGTGCAAATGCTAACTAAATCTTAAAGATTTTTGCATTTAGAGTTCCTTAGAAAAGACTTCACCTAAAAACATATGTTTGGGAAAGTAATTCAAAATGTATATAACTTGCTGTAGCCAATTTATAAAACTTCTTTAAAGCTGAACGATTCACAATCAGATGACTTTAATATCGCTTGCTTTTCATGTCGAGTAATTCTTTTAAAATATTTCACAAAGCATTGTTTATTACAATGTGTTCTTCGTGTTCCTAAATGCATATACTCAGCCACAGATGCCCTTCAAAATTACTAGAATATGTTTGGCTGGGCGGCTAGATGAAACATTGCCATAAGCACGGACCTGCCCGGGATTATTCTTGCATGGTCAGCTTATAGAGCATAAAGCAGCCCACAAATACCTTGGGGTGACACTCGACAGAAGACTGACTTTTGGACACCGGACCAAGGCAATAGCTCAGGCAGTGGCTGCTAAAGTACGGCGCATGGGATGGCTCCGGAACTCCAAAAAAAAGCTGTCACTCAGTAATAGAGTCCTAACTTCACGGCTATTCTAGCTCCGATATGGTGATATAGCCAAATTTATGGTATCGCGGCGAAGTCCCCCCTGACAAGATTACAGTGGTCCAGGTGAAAACCCTTAGGAGCATTACGGGAGCTAAATCAGGGATATTGAAATTCTTAGTGTTCTTAGACCCGAGATTTCAAAATGTTCCAAAAACCGAGGACTTAAAAATTATAGCCTTATAGACTTAAAAATTATAGCCTTAACTACTTATACTTGTTGTGCTGCTTAGGTATCAGTTGAACGAAAAAAAGTTAATATAGATGAACAGCGCTTAAAAGTTATAATACTAATTAACTTAAGCTAAGCAGCTCTCAAAAGTTCTAAATGACAAATTAAGAATTCAATTACTATTTTAGTTATTAAATTCTTTAGCTGACATAATTTTATACAATCGAAATAAAAATATGATTTGTTATCTTTTATGTTCTAGCGAACCGAGGTTCGAACCAGAACCTTGGGTTCAGGGGTTTCAGGAACCGGTCCGCGAACCGAACCTTTGTCTTTACAACGGGTTCGAACCCCCGGACCGAACCTTCTGCGAAATTTTAGTGGTTTGCAGCCTTGATTTCTATAAATATTGAACCGAACCCATTTGCCGTCCCTACAGAACTTAGGTCTACGTTAAGCCAATTTTCACTGTTGTCTTCAACGTTTCCATTATATCATAACAATTCTGTATTCTTGGCTGTATGAAAAAATAAGAATTATTAATGAATGATAATTTTTTTTTGGATTGAGACGAAGGCTGCACCCCAGGCATTTCTCCCATAACTTTCGTTTAACATCACATTTTGATGCATGAATGAATTTGACGCCCTGTACATGCTTGCGGCAAAAATTACAGTAACTCATTTTTTTGTTGCTGTGTAAGGGTTAAAACATTCAGAAAAAATTCGTCCGCGCACAACCGTTCACGTCAACAAGCAGGCATCAACGACGATCTAAACCTAGACTGGATGATTGCTCGGTCGAAAGAAGCTTTGTTTCAGACTGCAACCGTCTTCGTCTCGAACTCGAACCGTTCTCGTCCCGCACTCGAACCGTCAGAGCCCTGTCTCACTCCAACCCATTAGCCAAGCATTGGTGCAAACAAAACACAACCGCGAAAGAGCGAGACAGGGCGAGGTTCCAACCTGAGCGCCAAAGCAGCGCAGCTAGCAGCGAAGAGGCACGTCGCAAACATTTTATCTAGGTTTACCTCATCTGTGCAGGCATGCACTGAAGCTAAGGGACAACACGAGCTCGCTTCGGCAGCCGACGAGACTACCTTATACTTATTGTATCATGGGCTGTGTTATTTGCGCAAAAGCTTTTCTGTCTCAGGACTGTTTTGATCTCGCGAAAGCTTTTCGTTGGCGCAAGCTCTCGCTGACCTTAACCTTGAAGTTAATTTTTTTCCATGCAGCAAACATATGTTTATGATTGCTAGACCAACTGCAACTGCACTTGCCTACAAAAAATTTTTTTTTTAGTTTTCTCATGCCTTTATCCAATGCACATTTTCGTTTCGCAAATTCTTTTTGAAATATCTATATGCATGATCATTGATCATTGATCATATATTATATCTTATATTTTTATTATTCTTTTTAATTATACATTATTTATTATTATAAGCTCGATAATTTAATTTTGTTTCAGCAGCTCATATCTACTTGTTGATAGTATTGTTAATTTTAGTTTAATATATTAGTATGTAGATCATAATGTCAACATCTTTTAATAAATTGTTTAATATTTTTGTCATGCTAGCTTAATCCTATTGTTATTTTTGGAACCATGCATCACCGAAACGAGCTAGGGTAGCCAAACAAGGACTAGTTTAAGGGATCCTGATTAAAATTTTCTTTTTTAGATGGCAAACCAGGATCTACGTAGGGTGGGCGTTCGCACTCTTACATCAGTGCAACCATAAAAGATTAGTCCAATCGTACATAGACCCTCTATTACTTTCTCTAGTTTTTTTTCGATTATTGAACCTTCCCATCTCCTTCTTCCTCTCCTGTTTCCTGGTATAAAAATAGTACGCGAGTTTTTAATGATTGAATGTAATCTCGGAACATTTTAACCTACGGTTACCCCTAAAGATCTCTCCTTTGCCGACGATCCACAGCCGTTGAAGCCAGCGCGTACTCCGTTCTTGGTTAAAGACCATCAGGTCCCTACCGGTGTATAAATTTATACCAGTTACATGTTACAATCAACTCCGTGAATGCACAAGTGCACATAATTGCTACACGCGTAAGGATCGTCACAACACACTACTCCATCGTGGTGACACCACTCCAGCTCCTTTCGCACCAGTTAACACTACAAAGAATCCATCAGATATACAGTCCATTTCTACTTCTCAAACAAACGGTCAGAATTACTTTGTTTCCAACACACAAGGTGTTCTTCTTGGCACGGCCATCATCAATATCATGCATCATCGACTTATATCAGAGGCGGCCAAATGGAGAGGAAAAAAAGTGCGCTTGTGTTGGTGAACAAGAGAGGTCTCTCCAGACAACACGCGTTTTACTTGCAATGCAGTGCTCACCGATTCACACAACCATAACTTCTGCTCTCGTTTGCTTAGAAATACGACAGACTTCGGATCGTGCGAGCCTTTGATGGACAGGTCTGACTTATATGGCCCGAGCGTTAATCGACTCAGGATCCGAAGGTACCTTTATCTACGAACGGTTTTTTAAAACTATAAAGTTACCTTTCCAAATTGTGCAAGCGCGAGTTTCGGGGCTGATCCAGACGGTCGCTGCACAAACTCAAAAGTTATGCCACATAATTTTGAGCTCGCCTCATCGAACGCGAACGCACATCGAAGCATAGGCATATGTCTTCCCACGCCTGGCAGGGAACTTGCCATCTTGTACAATTCCTGCCAACGCCTTACAAAAACTGCCCGACATTAAATTAGCCGACCCCACCTTTTCGAAAAGCTCATCTATTGACGTGCTTATTGGCGCTGATATCCTTCCATCGATACTTCTAAGTGGTTTTTGAGCTAATATTTGTGGTACTCATATTTGGCTCGGTGATTACTGGCCCAGTTCCATTGTATACCGCTAAATCCATAGCATACTTCTCGCTCAGTACAGAAGATCCTCTAGACAATCTCATTAGAAAGTTTTGGGAGGTGGAGGACCTACAGTTACGACCGGTGAAAGAATCCGATGATAAATGTGAAAAATACTTCATGCAGACAACGCAAAGAGATGATTCGGGTCGATATGTGGTTTATCTTCCTTTCCGAAACCCAAAACATATTTACTTAGGGCACTCTAGATCCATAGCGCTTTCCCAATTTTTAAAAAACCAAAGTCGTTTGAATAGGGACGTGCAGTTGAAGGCCCGGTATGAGTTAGTAATCCAAGAATATCTGCATCTGGTTCATATGCATAAAGATCATCGAGTAATAGTTCCTAAAATTTCTATTTACCCCGTAACGCCGTTGTCAAGCCAGACAGCACTACTACAAGGGTGCGCGTAGTGTTCAATGAATCCTGCAAAAGCACAAATGGAGTTGGTTTAAGCGATACTCTCCATCCGGGGCCGATACTCCAAGCCGATTTAACAGTTCAACTGTTAAGGTGACGTTATTTCCAATATGTCTTAACGCAGACATTACAAAAATGTATCGCCAATTTCTGGTTATTCCGCAGCATACACCCTTCCAAAGGATTCTATTTCAAGACAAAGGTGGTGAGCTTAAGGACTACGAGCTCAGCACTGTGACATTTGGCATCAATTGTGCACCGTTTCTGGCGCTTCGGGTTCTCCAACAGCTTGCGAACGACGTGGATAATCAATATCCACTAGCAAGTGAGATCATGAGGTCAGCTGTGTATGTAGATGACGTACTGGCAGGTGCTCTCACAGAGCAGAATGCTATCGCAATGTTCCGCGAGCTGCAAGACGCCCTTAACTCAGCGGGCTTTCCCTTGCGAAAATGGACTTTCAAACCATAAAAGCGTGCTAAGAGCGATACCCAGTGATCATCTCCTACATGCAGACTTCCTCGAGCTTGAGGATGCTAGTACAGCGAAAACCTTAGCGATTCGGGGGCGGGCCTCCACCGACGAATTCTACTTTACTGTATCCGAACTTGAGTCCAGATCCTCTTATACAAAACGCGAAGTCCTACCCAAATCGCGATGTTATTCGATTCAGCAGGTTGGCTGGCTCCGTTTGTCGTCCAAGCCCAGATATTCATGCAAGAAATCCTGGCTAAAGCAACTAGGGTGGGATGACGACCTACCTAGCGAGCTTCTCTAAACTTGGCAAAGCTTTCTGCTGAGCTTCAATCAAATTGATCTGATCCAAATCCCACGATGGGTATGCATTCGTCCAAAAGCAAGAACTCCATGGCTTTTGTGACGCCTCCCAGCGCGCATTTGGCGCCGCTCTCTATGTTCGCGTAAAACTAGAACAGGGCATTTCGTGCATACTTCTCACCGCCAAAACACGAGTTGCGCCAGTCAAAACGATCTCCTTGCCTCGGCTGGAGTTATGTGGAGCAGTTCTACTGGCTGAACTGTCAGAGGCAATTGTTCCGCTGCTGCCACTCGGATCGTGCGAAATATTCTTTTGGACAGATTCGACGATAGTGCTTGCTTAGGTAAGCAAGCCTCCATGTGACTGGACCACTTTCGTCGCCAACCGTGTTGCCAAAATAGCGCGTAGTAGTACCCTAGAAAGATGGAACCATGTCCGTTTCGAGGACAATCCCGCTGACTTAGCAAGTAGACGGCTAAGTGCAGGGGAATTGATAGACAACGATATGTGGTGTCATGGACCCGCTTGGTTGAGATCTCCACAAGAACGTTGGGTGTCTCCGACTGTTACACCTCCAGAACCAAGTATTGAGCAACGAGCAGTGAAGGCGCACGTAGCAATAACGTCACCTTCCGACATTCTAGTCCGGTTCTTAGACATCGGACGAGCGTTGCGCGTGCTCAGCTATGATTTACGTTTCATCAAGCGTTGCAGGAGGGCAAGTGCCCCTTCTGCGAAACAGCTATGCAGTAGGGTTGTCGATATTTCTCAAAATATCAATATCGATAATATCAAAAATCCAAATTTTTAATATCGATATTTGATATATCGCCTCCAAAAAACATCGATATATCGATATTATCGTTATTTTCTAAAGCTTAAGAAAATTGAACGTCTTCACCATAAAACTGCTAGTGACGACTTCTAGAGACCGTTATATCTAATATTTTCAACAGTTTCCAATAGTTTCAGGTACATTAATAGTGAGAGTTTCTTTTTCTTTAAAAATTAAAAGCGTGTACTCAAAGAGATACAAATTTAGTTAGGCACATTACTTCGTATAAGTAAGGCTTCTGTTCAAAAAAATCTGATATTTGTCAAATCGCTTTTTAAGTGGGTCCACCTGTCAATGCTCAGCGCCATCTATTTGACAAACAGCGGATTAAGGGCTGCAATTTATACCTGATGTTTGGCGCCAACAAATTTTAAAATTTTGCTTTATTTTTATGAAGAACATGAATTCAATTTGAACTTTATTTTAAAAATGCCACAAAAAACATATTACACAATCAAAAAATTTCAGTCAAACATCAAATTAACCCATAACTCAAAAAAGGGACATTTTTTGGCGAGAAATTCAGCCCTGATTCTAGAGATGGAACTTCAATTGGAACATCCGCTGTTCTAACTAGATTTTCTAATAGGAAAATTAAATCTCTCGAAGTTCTGTGGCACCGACGAATTTTTGAGAGATTTACAAACCAACCGTCGGCAAAGTCTCTAGAGATTTCTGTGGCACCCCCGATTAAAGCAGTTTAAACGGGTTTTTTTCATGTGAAGTATTGTGACAAACTAAATTTGTATCTTATTCAAGTGTAGGCTTTAAAGACTTTTAAGCAGACTTTTAAAGAAAATTATGCTTAGAAAAAATATCAAGTGAAGAATCTAAGAGAACCCGCAGATTCATCCGCACCAGCTCCCCAATATGCTATTGGGTTCATGACGACATCTTCAATATATTCTTACACTGACACCTATCATTGCAGCGTATTGCTGCATCCATACGTGTATGATTAGTTTTTAAATACGATTTAAAGTTGTAAGTATTACCAGATGATTTATAAGGATAGCCAAATAATTTGCACCTATGTATTTCCATAGTAACTTTTCCGATATATCGTTTATAAAAATATCGATAATCGTCAATATCGGCATACAAAATATCATATCGGAATAACCCTTATCGTCCAACAAAAATATCGATTATCGATATATCGATAAAATATTGACAACCCTACTATGCAGTACTGAGCTAGCACTGCATGCTATTATTATAGCCAGCCAAAAATCTCTATACGCAGAGGAATATTCCTACCTTCTAAAAAGGAAGCTCCCACCTAAACATGAATCCATTCCTAGACAAGAATCTGAATCAATGACCTATAATGAGCGTCATCCGATTCTACTACCAGCATCGAGCACGATAGCCTGCTGGTAAGATTTACCCATCGTATATCCTTACATGGTCCCCCAGCTTGTCATGCGGCTTATAAGGTCAAAATATTGGATACCGAGACTACGTAACTTAGTCAAGGCCGTTATCACCTCATGTAAGGGCTGGGTCATCCACAAAAAAAAAACCAAACGCATCTGATGGGTGACTATCCCTCCGAGCGAGTAACGTTTTCCTGACCATTTACTTATACCGTGGTGGACTATGCCGGTCCTTTTGAAATCAAAAGTTTTACAGGCCGAACATGCCGGATCACCAGGGGGTTTGTTTGTGTGTTTGCTTGTTTTAGCACCAATGTAAGGACATCTGTAGGCCGCATCCGACTTAACCACAGAAAAGTTCTTAGTAGCCTTTGCTAGATTCGTGGCAAGGCGAGGTTGCCCATATCAAATTCATTCCGACAACGGCAAGAACTTTGTGTGTGCTTCCAGAGCGCTAGCAGACGATTTCCTGCAAGCTTCCAGCACACAGATCACGTCCGCAAATAGCCATTACAATCTGGTGTTTGTTGGTTTCACGCCTTGGAGTTTAATGGAAGGAGTGTTAAGGGGGTATTCTCCATGTCAAGGCTGTTTTTGGACCTTTTTTAAAAAAAATCTTATTTGAAAACGCAAAGGGTTTTTCCAATTCTGTTTTTTTAATTATGTTACAAACACATTAGAGTAAATAAAAAAAAAATAGAGGCAAGCTAACTTCGGCTCGACCGAAGTTTATATACCCTTGGAGCTTGATATATGCCTGACAGTTTGTATGGCAACTATACTATAAAGTGGTCCGATTTCGACCAATCTTGTTGAAATTTGGCAAAATCATGGAAAACTTATTAATACGAGCGTTGGGAGCGATAACATTGAAAACAAACAAGTTTTTCTCAATAAGACTTTTTTTCAGACCTAACTTTTGTATGGCAGCTATACTATATAGTTGTCCGATTTTGACATGGATTGGTGAAATTATGTGAAATCATTAAAAACTTATAAATACGAGCCTTGGGAGCGATAGCATTGAAAACAAAAAAGTTTTTCTCACTAAAACTAGTTTTTCAACCGATCGGTTCTATGGCAGCTATATGCTATAGTCATCCGATCCGGCCGGTTCCGACAAATGTGCAGCGTATTTGTACCAAAAGACTTCGTGCAAAGTTTGGTTAAGATAGCTTTAAGACTGACGGAGGAGATAGCATAGAAACAGACGGACAGACGGACAGACGGACGGACGGACAGACGGACAGACGGACATGGCTATATCAACCCAGCTCGTCATGCTGATCAAGAATATATATACTTTATGTGGTCGGAGATGCTTCCTTCTGTGCGTTACAAACATCCGGACAATTTTCATATACCCTCTCCAAGGGTATAATTATTACTGCTTCGATGCAAGGGCTGTTCCAAAAGTTATCGGCCGTCAAAAAAGGTGTCCGAAAAAAAGTTATGGTGCCATGATTCGATGTCTCCGGAATGTCTGAAATGAAAAGTGAAAACGGGGTTATAATCAGAATAGACGTAATTCTGGTCTGAACCTCGAAAAAATTTTGTGATTTATTTTTGAAAAAATAAGTTAAAAATCAAAAAATGGAGTTCTTGAATGATGACAATTCTGAGTTGATTGCATATAACTTTATCAAAATCGGTTTAGTAGAACTGGAGAAAAGTGGCTTGGCAGTCCGAAAAAGTTGCTTTAAAATGTAACCAAAAATTTTACAAATATTATATACTTACAGATATTAGTCGGCGATGCCAGCTGCATTCAGCGGACCTTCTTCATTTTCAAAAAAACTGTTTTCAGCAGCAGCTCTCTTCGCTCTGAGTGCCTTGCTGTTTCCTTTAGATGCGGCGCAGCTCTAGTTTTCGAGCGATTTAGCCGGTAGTAGAATTGCGTAGGATAGCCTTCGATAATTATCGATTAAAAGCCGATTAATAGTCGATATCGATCTGGGCGACAATATCTTACCATACAAGTTCAAGAACCAGCCGTTATATCACAGTATTATTGACTGGAAATTTATTTACTCAAAAATTTCTCATTTTAGCGATAACATTGCTCCACCAAAAAGGCTTTATCTTCTAAAGTATTTCGAATTTCAAAAAATCCTTTTTGGGGGCGATATTCTCAAATATCCAAGCTATAGAAAACTGCAAAAAAAAATCGAAAAAAAATTTTGCGCATGGAGAATACCCCCTTAATGGAAGCGAAAAGATTGATACAAACACGTACAAACATAAATACAATGCGTTCTGGAACCCAATAATGTAAATCAATTTGAAAGGATCCGAACCCCTTGCATAGTTTGAGGGCTTAGATTCCGAACCGAACCCTTGTAAAATTGCAGGGTCTCGCTTCTTAACTAAGAATTGAATAAGCAAGAATTAAGATCCGGATTCTCAGACAGTCCCTGAATGTATGTTAGCATTAATAGGTAAGCTACAGCCTTTGGCTGTCTGTTGGCCTGTCAACAGAATGCCAATCCAAAACCAATTCGAACTTAAAATCCCCTCCCCTCTCGCTCCCTTTCCCACTGCTTGGCACTTGCTCATTTATTGTCATTTCTAATTTATTTTGCTTGACATATATTGTCCATTTAGGATTTATATACAGCAAATAATGCGCTCATATTACAACGACTTGCCACTTCCCACCCGCTTTGGACTGTTTGTTGTCTGTTGTGGTTTATTGGCTAACTGCTGTAAAATTGATAAAGTTGACTTTCGACATAATCAAAAGTAATAAATATTGTACCTGCTGTGCTTGAGTGCAATCTGAACAGCATGGCGTCACATGTTTTGTACCCATTCTCTACCACGTTCCCTACACCTCTTGAGCGGTAATCGAATTTATTGGACTTGACTTTATTTGTTCCAACTTGAACACAATGTTGTCTCCTTGGGTTTATCTTCCTCAAAGTAGTCGAAAAATAGTATTTTACTAATTAGGGGGTCCATTTTAATAAGCATAAAGCGTATAGCAAAATCGAAGTCTACGAGAAATTCTATTAAGATTTCACTAAGAAACCATGTTTCTAAAATGAACTCCTAGCTTAAATCGACAATAAATTTAAAGGACATTTAAGGACTTTGACGTTTTCAACTAATATGGAAAAACATTTTTATATTCTGTACCAAAGGTATATTAAGTTTGTGTAAAAGTATGTAACAGGGAGAAAGAATCACTTCCGACCCTATCGGGGGTGCCACAGAAATCTCTAGAGATTTTGCCGACGGTTGGTTTGTAAATCTCTCTAAAAAACCGTCGGTGCCACAGAACTTCGAAATATTTCATTTTCTTATGAGAAAATGTAGTTAGAGCACCAGCTGTTCCAGTCCAACAGGGCTGAATTTCTAGCCAAAAAATGTTTCTTCCTGTAATTAAGGGTTAAATTGATGTTTAAATTAAATTTTTTGATTGTGTTATATGTTTATCATATTCTCCATAAATAATATGCAAAGTTTAAAAATTTGTTGGCGCTAAACATGAAGAATATCTTGCCAGCCCTTAATCCGCTGGCTGCCAACCAGATGGCGACACAAACTCGCAACAAACGATAGGCGCGCCAATGTTGTGGTTGGTTTTGATTAACATTAAAGACTTTGGTTGTTTTTCCTAATAATTATTGAAACACAAATTTCAATGTTTAAACTAATTAAATAATTTATTCGTTTGATGCAATCTTTCCTAGAAAATAATGTTGTTTACATTTCCAAAATTCATTTTGAATTTTGCTAAATCTCCCTACAAAACACGGAAGTTCAAACCTCCCAAACCAACCAAACGGCATTTCTGTGGCACCTAAGAATTGGAATTGGGTTGGAAATTATAAAGTATAGTAATAAAGTATATATATTTTGCCACGGCTCTTTCTGTCCCCGCAATTAAAAAAATAGAGGCCAGCTAACTTCAGCTCGACCGAAGTTTATATACCCTTGGAGCTTGATATATGCCTGACAGTTTGTATGACAGCTATACTATATAGTGGTCCGATTTCGACAAATCTTGTTGAAATGATGAAAAATCATTGAAAACTTATAAATACGAGCGTTGGGAGCGATAACATTGAGAACAAAAAGGTTTTCTCACTAAGTCTTTTTTTCAGACCTAACTTTTGTATGGCAGCTATACTTTATAGTTGTCCGATTTTGACAAGTCTGGCTGAAGTTATGTGAAATCATTAAAAACTTATAAATACGAGCGTTGGGAGCGATAGCTTGGAAAACAAAAAAGTTTTTCTCACTAAAACTAGTTTTTCAACCGATCGTTCCCTATGGCTATAGGCTATATGCTATAGTCATCCGATCCGGCCGGTTCCGACAAATGTGCAGCGTATTTGTACCAAAAGACTTCGTGCAAAGTTCGGTTGAGATAGCTTTAAAACTGACGGAGGAGATAGCATAGAAACAGACGGTTAGACGGACGGAGAGACGGACATGGCTATTTCAACTCAGCTCGTCATGCTGATCAATAATATATATACTTTATGTGGTCCTTCCCAGCGTTACAAACATCCGCACAATTTCAATATACCCTCTCAAAGGGTATAAAAAGGGTGTGTGTCATGACTCATGAGACGCCCGGTACGAGCGATGCTCTTTACGTCTATGATTCCGATTTAAGTAATGGCAAAAGACCAGGGACCGTAACTGTTATAACTTTTATGATAAAAATTACAAAAAAACAGTTATTTGAAAATTTTTATATAAAAATTTTAATATAACTGTTATTGTATAATTTTTATATACAAATTTTTCAATAACAATTAAATTATAATTTTTTTATTTCAATTATGAAAAAACAATTAATTTAAATTTTTATAAAAAAATTACAAATTAATTGTTATAAAAAAATTTTTATATAACAATTATAAATTAATTGATATGAAAAATTTTTATTATAAAAATTAAAAATAACAATTACTTTAAGATATCCCTCGTGCCAAACATCGTAGGACAAAAGTTTGGATGTAACTTTGATCTGAGGGCTTATATGTTTATATTCTAGTGCTTGATGGGCTAATACATCAATGGGCAATGGCGAAAATCGGTTAATTAAGAAACAATTTTTAAAATCGCCCCCAAATCGCCCAACAAAATTGTAGAAAATTAGTCCATATATGTACTACTAGGAATATGCAAAAAAACTTATCTCTGACCATCCTCATCACCAAAATCAATCCATATGCTTACCAACAATGAAAAACAATTTGTTTGCACAAACATTAATTAGGTAACGAAATATAAAGGTTTTAAGAAAATAGCGGTGAATAGCAATGTCTGACTTGACAGACCAAAGCGCCAAACACATTTCTTATTCTTGTGCGCGTTCCCCAAACTAGGTTTTTCTTATGGTACAATAAATTGTAAAATGATAATTTCGAGCATGTGTGTTCTGTCGGCTCCTGCTTTTTGCTAAAATTGCTAAAACCATACAATCTGCAGACATTTTAAACTGGCTGAAAGTTCAGCCGGCTGTTTCAGCTTACTTCATAGTACTAGCCTACACAACAGGTTCGTAGCTTAATCAATTTCTGTCTGAACCAAGGCTGCTCTGGAAAAGGTTCGGAACGGGATTTGAACCCGTTGATAATTATAATTTTTGTTACTCGCATAGGTTCCTTTTTACTTATCGATCCTAATGTTTAGGTTCGAGAAGAGATTTTTTGAAATGTCGTTGGGATATTTGCCATCCAATTCAGTTGTGGTGCTGATTATCATCCTTTCGTGAGAAGGCTCTGCTATTGAACTCCCTACAGAGCCCGTAGTAACATCATTTTTCAATGTTATCGCAAATTTCCCCCCAAATTTTGCCTAGCTAAATTTTAATATATGTATCCTCGTAAAGGCGGCGAGATTCAAAAATTGGGATCCAATGTCAGCTCCCAAAAACAGTAGTTTTCACATGCGTCATCTATTATATCTATAATTCTTTGGCTGTGGGCAACTCTGTTTGTCAGTGAGGAAACACTGTTTTATATAAATATATATAGACAAAGTACTTAATAAATAATTTGGATATATAATATTTTTGTTTATTTATTAAGTTTTAAAAATAACCACCGAATATTTGATTGGTAATAGTCTTAAACGCATCAGAGTCCAGTGCAGAAAAAGGCATTTTCTGCGAGGTGACCAAATCAATGCATGCTCCTTTTAAATCATTTTGGCTGAGACATACTGTAATTTTTTTTATTTTGTCCGCATGGTCGTGAACTTCTTTCTGGGTCAATTCTTTTTGGTACACGGCCCAATGCGCATCTTTCACATGTCTCCTCAAATTTGTTATGACGTCGCCTTTTAATAAGCGGCTGCACATTTTGCACTTAAAATTGTTTTAAGATTGCAGCGTGAAAAACTCCCGCACAACAGAATCCCGTTTTCTTCCCATTTTATTTATTTTAGTTTTTATCAATTATAAGGCCAGTTGAAATTAAATAAAACACAGGAATGACATTAGCTTGAGTGGCAAGTAGATAAGTAAAATAAGATGTGAATATATAGAATAAGCGAGATCAATTCACTGGTTTTGGCGGTTGGCTGCATTAGAATAAAGCAAAAGCTACACATTCTTAGTAGTACATATATGGACTAATTTTCTACAATTTTTTTGGTGTAGTAGATTGGGGCAATTTTAAAAATTGTTTCTTAATTAACCGATTTTCGCCATTGCCCATTGATGTATTAGCCCATCAAGCACTAGAATATAAACATATAAGCCCTCAGATCAAAGTTACATCCAAACTTTTGTCCTACGATGTTTGGCACGAGGGATATCTTAAAGTAATTGTTATTTTTAATTTTTATAATAAAAATTTTTCATATCAATTAATTTATAATTGTTATATAAAAATTTTTTTATAACAATTAATTTGTAATTTTTTTATAAAAATTTAAATTAATTGTTTTTTCATAATTGAAATAAAAAAATTATAACTTAATTGTTATTCAAAAATTTTTATATAAAAATTATATAATAACAATTAAAACAAATTTTTTGCGAAAAAATTGCAAATAAAAATTTATCGCTTCAGTGGACTCTCCATTCAAAATTATGAAGTCTGATGCCCTTTTTTCATCGGGACAATAGTTTTTAACAGAAATTTTTATTTTTTTCATAACAGTTATTTTCGGTCCCTGCAAAAGACACATTTGGATTCTGTATAAATAAATGTGAAATTATCAAAATTTAGGTCACTGTTAAGTCACTGTTGGGTCCCTGTTAAGTCACTGCTAAATCACTGTTAAGTCACAGTTAAGTCTCTGTTAAGTCACTGTTAAGTCACTGGCAAGCCACTGCTAAAAAATCGAAATATCGTTATTTTGGCCCAAAATGTCGAATATCCTTATCGTATATTTTTCAGAGGCGATATATCGGAATCGAATATTTTTTGGTGATATTTTTGTCTTAGCGTTCGGTCGCACTGTTGCAAATAACTGGTTCTTGTGCACTGGACATTTAAGGCATAATGGTTAAAAGTTATTTTATTAAGGTTGATGCACAGAAATCGCAGTTTAAGGGACCAGTGGAAACTTAACAAATATAAAAGCGCACTTAAAAGCAAAGCATGGAGAGACTTGGCTGAAATGCAGCTCATCAACGGTAAATCTAATTATAAATGATTTTGAATACTGGGAATTTGGGTCCTTTGTGTGTCAATTTGGCTGCCATTATGCGTTTTTTCATATTGTTGATATTTATATCGTGATGCACATTATACATATGTTTGTAAGTCAACAAACAGGGCAAAAAAACGCTCGTACATGTTGAATCTCCGGAAGCTTTAATGTAAATCAATTATAATTATGTTTAAAGTCTCTAAGTTTTTTTACGACGAAAAATCAACCAAAGCAGACATTGGTAGTAAATGCGATACAGAATGTAGGAGCCTTTTAAAGTAAATATGAGAACTAATTAATTGAATTTATTTGTGTGTTTATTTTTAAATAGTACACTCAATCCATCCCCACCTCTACTTGCCAACGACAAGTGGTTATTCATTTGAATATGTAAAAACATAAAAATGTATGACCTCGTCAGAATTTATTGAAGAAAAGTATCATATTTGTAAGGATAAAGTGAAACAAGATTTTCAGCAAATCTAAAGATTTGCATTCACCTACGATGCCATTACCAAAATTTAATTTGTGAGAGTTAAAAATTAAATAAAAAATTAGTAACTTTTGTTAATTTAATAAATATTTATTATATCCATACTTTTTAAGCGCAGTCAGATTGTAGTTCTTATTACACGTCAAATGACGCCTCAATTACATCAAAATACCTGTTCATAGTTAAGATTTGGGTTTTTAATAAAAAATATCGATAATATCGATGTTTTTGGCACCAAAATATTTATATCGAAATGATACTTTTTTAATATCGCCAAAAATATCGATAAAGATATTTTTGAAATATTCGACAATCCTACTGCTAAGGCACTGTCAAACAAAGAACATTAGATCCCCACCAGATCCGCACCAGACCACCTGATCTCCACCAGATCCCCACATGTTCCCCACCTGTTCCCCACCAGATCCCCACCAGATCTCCACCAGATCGCCAGTAGATTCCCACCAGATCTCCACTAGATCCTTACCAGACCCCACCTGATACCCACCAGATCTCCGCCTGATCCCCAGGTTGGTTCCATCAGATCCCCACCAGATCCCTACCTGTTCCCCACCAGATCCCCAACAGATCCCTACCAGATCTTCACCAGATCCCCTCCAGACTCCCACCTGATCCCCACCTGATCCCCACCTGATCCCCACCAGATCCCCACCAGATCCGCGCCAGATCTTCTCCTGATTCCCACTAGATCCCTACCCAATCCCCACCAGATCCCCACACGATCTCAGTTCCAAACCAGAGCTCACCAGGTCCCTACCCGATTACCACCAGAACCCCACCAGATCAGCACCAAATCCCCGCCAGATCCTCACCAAATCTTCACCTGATCCCCACCAGGTCTCTACCAAATACCCATCACCTCCCCCCACTACCACCTCACACTATCCCACTCCACACACAACCCACCTGCTACTACGCGGTAATGGTAAAAGCAGCTGATTTTGCAAATACAAAATGCAAAATGAAAGACATACCCCAAAAGAATCTGTTGCAAAGACAAAATTTTTCAAGATTTTCAAGAAATTAAATACTATGTAGAAAAATGTTAACGAAATAAGATATGTTTATTCACTTTAATAATGAGTGTAACCTCCTTTAGCACTAATTAACTCATAGATCCTATTTGGCATACTGTCTGTGAGGTTTTTTAAATCTGTAGGGGACATTCCTTAATAATTGACAATTTGAACCCCTTAGTACTATGGTACTCGGGGTTTTCAGCATAAAAACTTCAGACTAGCAACGCCCACAGGTTTTCCATCGGATTCATGTCCGGGAAGCACGCGGGGCACTTAAAAAACCGAACATTATTGCCTTGTGTTGCGTGCATTGATGCGTTGTACTGTTGGAAAATGAACTTTTAACGCCTTCAACCGCGAAGAAAAGCAAATAAATTCAATAGCAGAATGTCCATGTACTCTCTGGAGTTCATACAAGTGCTTGGAAATGCCAGCTCCAAGCCTCCACACTCGCAGAACGCAATCCAAATCATTAATAATCCTACTCCAAAATTTGTCTTAGAAAAGTACCGAGGATCCTACCACAAATCCCTCCAATAGTGCGAAACCCCATGAGGACTGTCCAAATTAAACTTTTTCTCTAAAAAATGATCTAGAAAGATAAATTAATATTTGCATTGCTCTATAAAGTCTTATTATTTCTGTCTAGTCAGTTCCCATGTTAATTCTGGCGAATTTCATCCGGCGTTTTTTTTGGCGGTCTGGCAACCTTTCTGTCACCTTCAATTTTTGTCGCACAATGTTTTCAGATTCCTTTAAAGCCCGTGCAATGGTCCAGCGAGACACTTTTAGGCCACATTCAGTTGCTAATTCATTAGCGTTCACGCTGATTTATCTTCGGCGTACGTCCTCTGTGTTTTATTTTGCATATTCATTTCGGTTTTTAAAAAAATTTCGCTTTCACTTTGTCGGAGCTATCAATTTTTCCGACAATTTCACAAAATGAGCAATTTTCACTTTTAAGAGCTAGAATTTGGCCCTTTTCAACATCTGACAGCACTGGCCCACTTGGCATATTTACAAATTTATTACAAAAAGTAACTCAACCAAGTGCAAACACCAGCAACACCATCCTGCAAACACAGACTAAGAAATTAAAGGTGCAGCTATGGCAGTGCACCGCTTACAAATCGAAAATAAAACATAACGGTTAACTTTTACACTAAGAGTGTTGTTGTTTGTCATTTTTTATACCCGTTACTCGTAGAGTAAAGAGGGTATACTAAAGTCGTGCAAATGTATGTAACAGACAGAAGGAATCATTTCCGACCATATAAAGTATATATATTCTTGATCAGCATCAACAGCCGAGTCGATATAGACTTGTCCGTCTGTCTGTCCGTCCGTCTGTCCGTCCGTCCGTCTGTCTGTATGAACACCTAGATCTCAGAGATGGTAAGAGATAGAGGTTTGACATGTATGGGACAAATGCTTCTTTTATCTGCACGCAGATCAAGTTTGTTTGAAATTTTGGCCACGCCCCCTCCCGCCCCCGCAATTTGGAAAAAACGTTATATCTCCTACAGTTTTGAAGATAGACAATTCGTACCTTCTAGAGATAGTTAGTAATTAGCAAAATGAATCGATTTGCCGAAGAAATGATAAAGATCGGATGAACGGTTCTCCTAATGAACGGTTCCGCTAACCCCACTCCCACCCTAAAAAAATGTTGCATACTTTTCGGATGGTCACCCTAAGGAACGCAGGAACACTGTTAAACATGTTATTGCATGAGTAACGGGTATATCAAAGTCGGTTAGAGCCGACTTTAACGTACGCTCTCGTTTTCTCTTATTTTTAACGCTCTTTCAAACGGTAATCGCAAAGTTTTTCTACCTCAACTCGTTCTATGCGTACACTGAAAAACCAAGGTGCGGCTATAGTGTTGCTCCAGAGTTTATCAATGCATAAGCGCATTTTACAGCTAAGAGATCTGGTAATAATACTATGATACTATTTTTTTGTATTTTTTGTATTTTATTTAATAGAGTTGACAAATAAAGCTGTCAACATAAACAGATTAATCCTAATCTCGCCTCCGCCCTAATTAGGAGAAATTTTTTATGATATGCTCCGACTCACATCAGTTGGGCGGAGGCAAAGATATACAATTATTGGGAAGATAAATGTGATAAAATATTAAATACATATAGCGACATCGAAACGTCAGAAGCTAATAAATGGTACAAATCGTTATATAACATACACATTATTCGAAACGGGTCATGAGACTCAAAATTAGATCTACTTATAGTTAAGAAAATTGGCCGGAACTGTCTTGTAGATCTAGGTGGGATGGAAAAATTAATTCGGCTCAGTAGAAAACAAGAGTCAATTTGACCGTTTATTAGCTTATGATGGAACATAACTCCGTGACAGGTTCTACGATCTTGCAAGGATGGTAGGCTTAATAGACGAAGTCTGTCCACATACGATGGCAGGCGACGGTGGTGTTCCCAGTTAAGTCCACGTAAGGCGAACAGGAGAAATTGCTTCTGCAACGACTCAATAAGGCCCTGATATGTTGCATACTGTGGTGACCATACGCATGAGCAGTACTCAAGTATAGGTCGGACAAGTGAAACGTAAAGAAGCTTAGTGGTGTATGGGTCATCAAATTCCTTAGACCAGCGTTTAACAAAAGCAAACACCCCCTTGGCTTTGCTAACGATAATCCCAATGTGCTCGGAAAAGTTCATATTATAGCCAAATAATACGCCAAGGTCTGTTACCGCGTGTATACGCTCGAGGCTGTGCGGGCCAAGGGAATAGTTGCCCATAAAAGGGGCTGATCGATAGAAAGACATGACACTACATTTAGAGTGGTTTAGGTGCAGCAAGTTGTTGGTGCACCAGGATTGAAGGTGGTTTATGTCATTTTGTAACAGACAATGTGAATCGGGGTCTGTTAGCTGCATACAAATTTTAACATCATCTGCATACATCAACACGTGAGAGTTTGAAATGACGGAAGGAAGGTCGTTTATGAATAAGACAAAAAGCAACGGACCTAGGTGACTCCCTTGAGGAACTCCAGAGGTAACATAAACCTGCTTGGAGAGGGTGTTTTTAAATAAGACTTTCTGCGTACGGTTTGCCAAGTACATTGATATCCAATTGACCAAGAGGTTGGGAAATCCTAACAGTGACAGTTTCTTTAAGAGTAGAAGGTGATTGACTGAATCAAATGCTTTGCTGAAGTCTGTGAATATAACATCCGACTGATTTTTCAGCCTAAATCCGTCCCTAATAATTGAAGTAAACTCGAGCAGATTTGTCGATGTAGAACGGCGTTTCATAAACCCGTGCTGTGATGGAGACATAAGAGAGCAACACTGATGCTGCAAATGAGTTCAAAAAGTTTGGGTATCGCACAAAGTTTTGCTATCCCACGATAATTTTGAATATCAGTTCTACTTCCTTTTTTATGAAGTGGTATAATAAACGATTCCTTCCAGATATCAGGAAAAAAGCTGTGGTGCAGAGATAATTGAAAAATTTTAGAAAGAGGTTTGCATAAAGCATTTGCACAATTCTTGAGAACAAAGCTAGGAACTTGATCAGGACCAGAAGAGAAGGAAGATTTTACGAATTTGAGATTTTCCAACACTATACTTTCATCAACGAAAGGCATGAAAATGCCTGTCGAGTGCGAAATAGAGTAAGGGTAATTAGTTGAAGTATTATAAGCATAAGAAGAGTATGTTGTTTGAAAAAAATCAGCGAATAAGTTTGATATGTCAGCATCGTTGCATGCCGTGATAGTATTATACCGAAGAGAGGGAGGAAAAGGAGAAGTTTTACGCTTAGAGTTCACAAATGAAAAGAATTGCTTAGAGTTTTCTTTAAATTCATTTTTACACCTCAACAGGTAATTTCGATAGCATTCGGAATTGTGATTGAAAAAGTCCGACTGAGCGGCTAAATATCGGGAATAATCGTCAAGTTGCCCAGTCCTTTTATATTTTTTGTGTAGTCTGTTTTTCACATTTTTAAGGTTCGACAATCTCCGAGTGAACCAGAGTGGCTTGCGATGTACTGCGGATAATGAGGGACAAGGCACGCACAAGTCAAATGCGAAATTAAGCGAACGGTAAAACAAATTAATTTTGACTTCTGGACTGCCATCAGAATCGAGAAAGGACCAGTCAACCTGCGAAAGATGTTGATTTAGTTCAATAAAGTTAGCTTTACGAAAAAGGCGATTTGATCTAGGCCCAAGCTCAGGTGCTGTCACTGAAGAGGTAGAAATCTCCAACACTACCTCAAGAGTTGGGTGATAGGCATCTTCAGGGGTAGAAAGAGGGTCGATTCTACTGACCCATGGGTTAGAGAACTCTGAGGCAAACACTAAATGTAGAAGCTTGCCATTGCTGTTATATATAGAATTCACTTGCCCCAAAGAAAGGTCTATGATACCATGGACAAAGTCATGCGGACTCGTAGGAACTAAGACATTTGAATCATCAAGTGGCATCCAAGCCAGACTTGGTAGATTAAAATCGCCTAAAACAACTAAGTGATCATTATCTCTAAGATGTGATTGTATGGTACATATAGCAGATAAATGATGCATATATGTACTGATGTCTGATCGAGGGGGAATGTAAGAGCAAGAAACAAAAATATTAAAATCGGGAAATGTTATTCGGATAGACACGAATTCAATGTTGTGTACATTGTCGAATATTATTATTTCGGAAGAAAGGGTTGCTTTAACGGCGATAAGAACGCCACCGCCAAGACGTGTAGAACGATCACATCGGTGAACGACATAGTCGTTAGGAAAAATTTCACTATCAGATACAGAACAATTAAGCCACGTCTCCGAAAAAGCAATAACATTGGCATCAAAGGAGACACTGTTAGTATACAATCTATTAAGCTTTCCTAATAGACTGCGCACATTCTGATAGTGAATGATAAATGCTGAAGTCAGTTTTTTGATAGGTTAGAGTCAGATGAGAGGATCGTGTTAGTTTTGGACTTGCCAATGTACTCACTAACAATTGTATGCTCTGGCCAGAGAGAAGGCTCAAGAATTCTAGTGAACAGGGATTCCGGAATTTCAACCTTAAAAGAAGACATCCTTCGCTTCTTCTTAAACACGAATTTAGTGACGGTGAACTCGGTGACAGAAGTGTTCAACCTGTTGCTTAGGTGGAGTTTGACATCGTTTGCCGTTGCGCTATGATTTAAACGTGAAACAAATATTGCTTTTAGGGGAGCGACCCCAGATATTGGCATTGATTTTCTTGGTGCAACACCCCATATAGGACTTCCAGATGTACCAGTCAAGCCATTGTTGGATAGAGGGAGTAGGACACTCGGTGGGTTAATCGTGATACCGGTTCCTGATGCATTATCCAATGCATTATCCAAGTTACAGTTGGATGGTGGAGGAAGTTGCTCCCTAATCGGCGCAATCGTTGTAACACCAGATGAGCCTGCAGTGGCACTGGTAACAGGAGCAGGAGTGTGAGGTACAATTACCAATGCATGGTCCGAAGTAGCCGAAGCGGGCTTTCCAGACATGAGAGTAAGACCATCGGCAGGTACGCCAGTGGACGAGTGGATAGAAACTGTTGCAGGGGGGTCAACAGAAGCCACGGTGCTAGAAGTTGAAGCGGGTTCAGGATCCTCCGCAGGGCTAAATTGCATAAGGGCGGTGGAATCTGAAACTAATAAATTATTATTAGAAAGGAAAGTTTGTGTCTTTTTCCTTTTTGGCGAGGCACTTAGCACTTTAAGATTCTTGAAGTTGGAATGTGCTGTCAAAAATCTGGAATGTAATTCCTAAAATCCGGAGAACAGAAACTGATATTCCGAGTTTGTTTGCCTTATGAACGTCTTCATTTCCGATTCGAGATGCTTGCAGCTTGGGCAGATCCAGATAAGGCCAATGTCTTGCTTTATGAGGCCCGCAACTTGAGTCCCGACATGCCCAAAATTAGCACAACCAGAATGAGCTGTGTTGTCACAGAGCCAGCAATAAACAATAGGCTGGCGCTGCGTTATTTTATGATTAACGAGAAGGCCAAGCTAACTTCGTCTTTGCCGAAGTTTTTATACCCTTGCAAATGTCTTAATACATCAGAGTTTACGAACGTCAGCATTAAAACAAACAATTTTTCTACATAAAACCCACTTTTCGACCGATAGTTCCTATGGCAGCTATAAGATATAGTCATCCGATTTTGACCAAAACTTCCAAATCTGTGTAAAAGCGTATAAAACTAATAATTGTCGAAGCGGAAGGCGTTTACATTAAAAACAAAAAAGTTTTCTCACAAAAACCCACTTTTCGACCGATAGTTCCTATGGCAGCTATAAGATATAGTCATCCGATCCGGTCGGTTCCGATATATTAGCAGTGTGCAGTAAAAAGAAGACTCTGTGCAAAGTTTCAGCTCAATAGCTTTAAAACTGAGAGACTAGTTTGCGTAGAAACAGACAGACGGACAGACAGGCAGACGGACAGACGGACAGACAGACAGACGGACAGACAGACGGACAGACAGACGGACGGACAAAGCTCAATCGACTCAGCTCGTCGCCCTGATCAAGAATATATATAGTTTATGTGGTCGGAAATGAATATTTCTATGCGTTGCAAACTTCTGGGCAAAATTATAATACCCTTTGCAAGGGTATAAAAACACAGTTTTCGGCGCAACAGGTACTCATTGCTTTTAGTATGTGTGTACGTATGTATGTGTAAAGAAGTTACAGCTGCAGCCCAAAGAAAACGAAATGCAGAGACGTAATGATTACAGCAAATGTTTTGGGCTGGTGGGTTCTCACAGAAGAGAAGAGATCAAGAGTAAATCGTTGTAATTTTAGGCGCGGTAGCTTAAGAGATTAGCGGCGCTTAGCTATAGCAGAGAGTGATTGATCGCGGGAGGAAATACAAAGAGCACATTTACCCTACGACAACAACATATGCAGGTGAACGGTAAAAGCTCTCACGAAGAATGCACAAAGCGTTGGATAGTTTATTTGCAATTAATAAATTAAAATCGCAAATTGCAATGGTTAATGTTATGCAGACGAATTGAATTGGTGTAAGGTACAATAGCACCGACACAGTGTAAAAAATCAATCGTTAAGCAATGAGAAGTACGCAAAAAAAAAAAACTTCAATCAAATGATAGAGCGGTTTAAAACACGTCCGTCGACGACAAGAGAGCTGAGCGAACTGAATTTCAAATGGAAATATCTTTATGAAATGGCACAGTCTAATTATATTTTAATGAATAATCTGACAACTTCTATCCAAAAAACATTTCTTCAGTATGAATCTAATGGCCTATTTCCACTACACCATATATGTACAAATCCGATGCAAACCTGGCAAACAGCTTACAATATTATTAGCAGTGGGTAGCTTTAAAAGAGTATAACTCTGGAACGGTAAGGGCAAATTTCAACTTTTAAGTTTCAGTTTTCTTAAAATTAAGCTATCTTTTAAACTGCATCACTAATTTTTTCAATTTTCATAGACATTTTAAAAGTTATAATGCGTTCTTTTCAAAATTTATAGAAAATTTACGAAAAAATTGCCAAAACGAGCAAAAGGAAAGCCAAATCTTATGGTTTATGCTCATGGAATTAAAATTTAGACAATTTCCCTTAAAATGTTCATTTGAAAACTAAGAAAATCGTGGATATTGACCAACTTATAAGTCAAATTCGAAAACAATGCGGAAAACCCGATTTTTGGGGGAAAATTCGATTTGTGCGACCTCTAAACGTCTTTCGAAAAATGTGGAAAAAATCTCAAAAATACTTTACGCTACAAGCTTCCAGAAAATGCCGGTGCCAACAAAATTTTTTGGGACACCCTAATGTAATGGAAACGCTCCAAAAAAATTAATGTAAATTTCAAAATATGTACTTATAATGGAAATAGGCTATAAGTGAGTTTAGTGGTGTATTAAATTAATAAATCGAGAACCGAACCTAACCACGGACTGATTTCCTCGGTGTTTTTGCTCAGATCTGACTGTGCATTTCAGAATAGATAGATTAAGGGCCTAAGATAATATATATTAAGTTACGATGTTGTAACTTTAAAATTGTGGCTCTGACAGTTTTTTGCGGTTTAAGGGGGGAGGGGGGGAAATTTTGCAAATCTGAAACAAACTTGATCTGCGTACGGCCTATACCTATATACATGCAAAAATTTGTATCTCTATCTCTTATAGTCTCTGAGATCTACGCGTTCATACAGACAGACGGACACACGGACGGACGGACGGACGGACGGACGGACGGACGGACAGACGGACATGGCTAAATCGACTCGGCTGTTGATGCTGATCAAGAATATATATACTTTATAGGGTCGGAAATGCTTCCTTCTCCCTGTTACATACATTTGCACAACTACATGATCCCCTTTTACCCATTTTCAATGGGTACAGGGTATAACAATTTTATGACACTGAAATTAAACTAATCTCAATTTAACACATATCGAAAAGAACAACGATTTTCGGTGACATGACATAACCCCCAAGGACTTATCGCCCAAATTAGTTTTGGACGATAAGTCCGTTCAAAAATCGGACACAACCCCCAAAAAAATTGTTGCGCGTTGTCACCGGCTGACAAAATGATATTAAGTAGATCGCAGCTTAAATAACAAATAGTCAACAAAGTTGAATAAAAAGTCTTCTCATTGGATTTGATACATGTTTCTGAAGAATTTTGGAAGTAGTTGAGTTTAAAAAATTCACCTTAAAAATTTGTTTATCTTGTAGTTCTCCAGATATAGGCGGATAAGTGCCCTCCAAATTTGCCGTAACATCTAAACCAATAACCCGATTTAACTTTTCGATCTCTCAAATAAAAAATGTAATAGCCTAGTTCTACCGACGCATTTATTAACATAATTTTTTGTGATTTCACAGGAAATGTACATTAGACTGGCACTTATATTAACTTTTTTTATACCCTTGGAGAGGGTATATTAAAATTGTCCGGATGTTTGTAACGCATAGAACGAAGCATCTCCGACCACATAAAGTATCTATATTCTTGATCAGCATGACAAGCTGAGTTGATATAGCCATGTCCGTCTGTCCGTCCGTCTGTCCGTCCGTCCGTCTGTCCGTCTGTTTCTATGCTATCTCCTCCGTCAGTTTTAAAGCTATCTTAAACAAACTTTGCACGAAGTCTTTTGGTATAAATACGCTGCACATTTGTCGGAACTTTTCAGTTTGAAGATTATTGGGACAAAAATGTATATAGGAGTCCTTGTCAAAAATATGTAAATTTTTCCTCGATGGACCGCGAATAATGAAGAAATTTTCTTTTAAACGCTTGCATGTACGCTTTATATGTACGTGGAGTGACACAAATATGCCTACAACTAGATTAGATGAAACGAGAAGGCCAAGCTAACTTCGTCTTTGCCGAAGCTTATATACCCTTGCAAATGTTTTAATACATCAGAGATTAAAAAAAGTTTTTCTAAATAAAACCCACTTTTCGACCGATAGTTCCTACTATATCTTAATAGTCATCCGATTTTGACCAAAACTTTCAAGTCTGTGTAAAAGCGTATTATATTAATAATCGCTGAAGTGGAACGCGTTAACATTAAAAACAAAAAAGTTTTTCTCACAAAGACTCACTTTTTGACCGACCGTTCCTATGGCAGCTATAAGATATAGTCATCCGATCTGGTCGGTTCCGACATATTAGCAGTGTGCAGTAAAAAGAAGACTCTGTGCAAAGTTTCAGCTCGATAGCTTTAAAACTGAGAGACTAGTTTGCGTAGAAACAGACAGACGGACAGACCGACAGACAGACGGACGGACAAAGCTCAATCGACTCAGCTCGTCGCCCTGATCAAGAATATATATAGTTTATAGGGTCAGAAATGAATATTTCTATGCGTTGCGAACTTCTGGCCGAAATTATAATACCCTTTGCAAGGGTATAAAAGTTGAGCGGTCTTAAACTGACTGCTCAAGGCCAAGTAGATTTAATGCGTAGAGTTTTTCTTCTCTATGACCTAATTTTTGTCACTTCACATATAAAGTCCCAGTTTAGTTCCAAATCAAATCGTTTGTAAAAATCTCTTTATAAGAAAGATCTTTTTTTTATAACAGTTGGTGCTTGGTTCGGGAGGTTATAAATTTGAACTGTTCTATTCGTACCCAACCGATGGACCCAAAAATCCCCAACCGGCCCGTTTCAAAGAGTTTTAGGTCCGTTTTAAAGCCTTCTTGTACACTGCAAATTAGTCAGTGAATTAGGCAGTGGCGTACCGTGTAGTTATGCCGCCCGGGGCGGAAGTCGACTTTGCCGCCCCCCTTCCCCCTTGAATAGTCCTAAATTTTAACCTTTTTTCTATAATTACAATTAAGTTTTTCTAATTCTTTCCATCTAAAACTTCTCTGTAACATAAAGGGACGTACGCTGGATTTTGATTAGGAATGACGAAGGCCTTAATTGTGAGGGGAGTATTATTTTGCAAAAGTTGGTATAATTATTGGAAAAAATTCTTGGGGATGTATAATAATGGTGCGCCGCAGGCGAAAATTTTTTCGCAAAATCCGCGGAAACGTATTTTACATATCTTCTTAACCAAAATTTAAATACAAATTGACTTCGATGGGCCGAAAAAAAATTGTTTTCAGGTCGAACATGGTTTTCTAGTTGGATGGCAAATGCGTTTCGAAATAGTTTTTTACTCCAACAAAACGTTCCTGTAGAGGTTTTTACTGGAGGCTGATTTAATTGGACGAGTTGGACTACGTTTTTTGGAAACATAACTCAATGGCAGTATAGAATTGTAAGCTCCAAAAATTCGGAAAATATCGCGAAATAGATGGGCGCGAACTATGATGAATTAATGTGAAAATATTTATTCTTGTTTGATAATTATTCTTTTATAATTAACACTATACATTGTTTTTTTTAGTCCATGTAACAAACTATTAAAGAACTCATTCTGTATTGATTACAAAGTATATTTGAAAACAACTTTCTGATTTTGCTCATTGGAATGCAATTATTGGACTTTAATATGGAAATTGTGGTTATTTTTTTTGATAAAAACAATTTTTTTTTAATAATTGTTCAGTTGACACAACTTTTGTTTCATAAGAACTTTTCAAGGCATACTACAAATCTGCACCCTCCTGCATACTCCCTTGAGAACATAATCAATATAGCAGCATGTTTGACTCTGTCTATGGTAGACCTCTGCTCTTTAATCCCTTTATACTAATTCGTAAGCTTTCAAAAATGCATTCAATGAATATTTCTTATATTACTAGATCTTGAAGAGCAGAATCTTGCAACGTTCTCCATAATGAAATGACAGCAAAGTCTAGATCACTTTCAGAAATAGCACTATTTCTTAATTTAAGAGAATAATCAATATACATTTTGTAATTATTTACCGCCCCTGAATTTTGCTGCCCCTAAAATTTGCCGCCCCAAAAACATCCCGCCCCTGAAACTCACAGCCCTCAAAAATTGCCGCCCCTAAAAATTTGCCGCCCGGGGCGGCGCCCCCGCCCCCCCCCCCCCGCCCCCCTCGGTACGCCACTGGAATTAGGAACAATTGTTCTATACATTGCATATACTTTTGTTTGTATATATTTATTTTAATAAAAAACGAGAAAGGCAAAGCTAACTTCGTCTGTGCCGAAGTATTGATACACTTGAAAACGCTTGTCTCAACGGTTGGCGACTTCGACCAAACTTCGCAGATCAGCCCAAAAACATTTAATATTACCCATGACCGTGATTGAGAGCGGTAATATTGAGAAAAAACAGTTTTTCTCATTAAAACCCTTTTTTCGACCGATCAATTGTATGGCAGCTACAAGAAGTAGTCATCCGATCCGGTCGGTTCCGACATATTAGCAGCGTGCAGAGCGTGCAAAATTTCAGCTCGATAGCTTCAAAACTGAGGGACTAGTTCGCGTAGAAACAGACAGACGGACGGACGGACGGACGGACAGACGGACAGACGGACAGACGGACGGACGGACAGACGGACAGTAGAGTCTATATCGACTCGTACTTGAAATTTAAATCCGAAGGTTATATTGTTGTTTTGAGCTTAATTTTAGCTTAACTATGGACTGAAACAGCATTTACTTGACTTCAACTGTGGATGAACAACTAAATCGCTTAAGCATGGATAAAAACAATTTACATAATTCGTTCGTGCCTATTAGAAGTTGGATAATTAGACCCAAGAATAAGCCCTGTTTTAATAAGCGCATGGAGATAAGAGAAATAAAGCAGACTTTTCCAACTAAAAATCATTCAATTCTTTAAATCTCAAAAAATAAAATTTAAACAAAATATAAAATAAATATCATTCCTAAAATCTCTGTACGGCTAGATATGCGACTACTACTGCTACTAATTGTACTGACTCTAATTTAGTTTTTAAAAATTTGGGCGTAGTGGCCGAAAATTTTTTGGGCATTATGTCCGTTTTTATTTCGGACTTAACGCACAAATGAATTTGGATGATAAGGAACAGTACAGGAACACGACATTACAAGACAATTTTAACAGAATTATTTATCACAATTCAAAATGTGACATATCTCTGCTTTACAGGTCGTTTATTTCCTTATATGTATTTGAAGATTCAAAATCAGTAAAGTCTCAGATGTCGATGTGACACGCCACGGACCAATAACAGCGTAAACGCTTGCACAACGCCTTCAATGGAAAATGCATGCCTCTTATGCATCAAGTGTAAAATTTATTGAGTATGTGTCAAAAAGGATCAAACATTGGAAGAAAATAAACAATTTGATGTGCAGTATCAAGCCCAATTGCTATTTTACCAATTACTTCACATGCATTGGACACGAAAGAATATGTGTTGTGATTTTTTTGATTTTCAAGGCTACATAGGAAAGATTGCCCTGCAACGAAACCTTTTTTTTTTAATCGAGTGAGTTCACTAGCTTACGGCCAAAAAGACCCATTTCTATGGGGCCTGTTCCGAATTCCGACTCGATTTTCGTGTAAAGATGTGAATTTCGAATGTAATTTATATAAATTTGAACGTAAGTGTCAAGTTAATTTCAGGCTACTAGATCCTGTCGCAATTTTCTCTCGATTTAAATTCGTGTGCGACTAAGCAATCGGTTTCAGCTGCTGCCACAATTCCGAGTATTGTTATAACTGATCTAGTAGCAGGTATAATTGTTGCCTTCTATACAACGTTTTCAAATTTGAGTGCAAAATACTAAAGTTTACACGAAAATCGAGTCGAAATTCGGAACAGACCCGTATTACACCTTTTTAGTGCACTGAACTGAAAAATTGATTTCAAAATGTTTTTTTTAAAGAATAAGTTTTTTTTTTATTTTTCCGGAGCTAATAAATTTTTTTGATAGATTTTTGAGCTCAGCATTCCAAACTATAGGGGAGAGACTCCGGTTGTGGACACGCTCCGGTTGTGGACACCCCTGTCTATTTTTTGACAGGTAACAGATGCCGCCAAACTGAGTAATGTCAAACTTATAGTTTGACAGTACACATAATCTGAGCCAATACCGAAGTGTAAACATGAATTTGGTTTCTTGCTGTGCGCAAATAAAAAAAAATCGTGAAAATTTTTTCGAGTTTCTATATTTTTTAATTTCCACATTGCGTTATATCGAAGCAAAACATTGAAAAGAGGTGAGTATTATACTTTTTTATTTAGTGCATTAAGTGTACTTTGTGATGTTATATCAAGTTTCAGTGAAATGTTTGTGTCGTGTAAATTTGCTGAACAAAATAAAAATGGCTACCATTTCCAAGAATGGACACAGTTTTGCACCGGTTGTGAACACCCTCGTTTTTTGTGTTCAAAGCGTGTGTTTGGCCATAAAACTGTCAATTATCGTTGTTTTGTTAGTTACAGCTTGTTTTACAGCATTTTTGTGAATTTTTAGCGATGTCAACACCGAAAAAATCGTCCGATTCAACAATTATCAATTTTAATGGGCTGGTCGATGCCAATAAGCAATGCCTCATCGATAAGAAGGCCGTCAAAGCTACAGCCAAGGAATATGGGCTTCCTCAAACCACTTTGATCTGGTATTTGGAGAAATTCAGAGCAAATTTTGCAGATGTTTCGTCCGTTTTTGATTCGGTTTTGTTGGAATTCGTTCGAGATTGCAACCAACGAACTCCATCAAACATGGTGTGTTTTTTTGCCTCTCTCACATGAAGTGTAAAATACTTTTCCGGTATTGGTCCGTTTGACCCTGATGCTTTCTCCGAAGCTGACTTCATCGAGGCTGTCGAACGAAGAGCAGTAGAAGTCGCCACAGAAGCTGATCTGGATGAAGACAATCAGCGACTTAACATCGTTTCCACCGATCCCAATATTGGGCGATAAGAAGAGGTGTTATCCTCCCCCGAGCCATCCACTTTACGAGCGTCTTCGGCTAGCCGCTTATCCGTGTTGGATGAAATTGGGCCGGTGCAAGGAACTTCTCCGAAAAAGCCATCGAATCGCGGTCGCAAGCCAATGCAAACCACTAAGCTAACTTCTCCGAAAAGCGTCGAGGCGCAGCCAAGCGTCATTCTGTGTCGCACCAGAAGAAGACCCCCCAGAAACGTAGCCGGCCAGGAAAACGACAGGCAACACCACCAACCAAGCCGTCGGCCAAACGCGGTGCCAAAAAGAAGGCGTCTTCGTCATCGGAAGAAGACGAAGTTGTCGACTTCTGTTTGATTTGTTTGGTGCTCTTGCCAAAAAAACTGACCGCTGCAAATTCGATCCATTGCATTTCGGAATCATTTTTTCTTCTTAAATAAATAAACGTTCTTTTTTCATCAATTCAAGACCATTTTACTTCATATTTTTCCATTTGTAGCGATTTAACAAGGGTGTCCACAACCGGGTACAAAAATCATCACTTCATATACATGGCTGTAAATTTTTTTCCATTTGTCTAAAACAATAGGTTACTTCAGAGGAAAGTTAGCTAGAGTCTCTAGCTTTACAATGATGTTCATATCACCGCATAATGTTGACTTGGAAAAAATTTATTAGTGAAAAACGCAACTATGTCCACAACCGGAGACTCTCCCCTACTAAAAACCAATTTTAGTAGAAATGGATCATTTAATTAAGTATTAAGTTTAAAATTTTGTGATAAATTTCCGTGTGAAAGAATAAAGCGTGCACTAAAAAAAATTCGCGGATTGTAATAAACACTTTTACTTTTATTCTTGCAAATAGCTTACACTTTTGCAATATACATCAAATAATTCCTGTCTGAAAGGTCAGAGGCTCACTGTAAGTAAATTTTTTCGTGCTTTAGTTAAGTTGTTGTGTGTTAACTTGACTAATGATTTAATTTGGCTTGGGCTAAATGGCAATGTGTTAAAACTCCTTGTGTGAATTTGTGTCATGTTGAGCTAGCGCGTGTTGAATTGACTAATGTTGATATTGTTTTGTGTTGAAATGATGTATGTTGAATTGACGTTTTAAAATTGATTTGTGGTAAATAGACATGAAATCGATTCAAATAGCTGCATTCTCCAGCTTTTGAACACGTTTGTGCGATTTGGGAATTATGTATAAGCTATCTGCTTCATTACACTTCAACCTGATAATCAAATCCTTATAATATCAGTGCCCATTTTTGTAGTGTTGCTGATGCCGTCAGATTATCAGATGAATATTATCATTTTAGTTACATATGACCTACAAGCCACATCAATATGTGTAGAATCCAAACGAGGCAATATCACCTTGTCGGCGGTTTATTGTCCGCCACGCTTCGCAATATCAGAAAATCAATTTCTAGATTTCTTCAATACACTTGGTCAACGCTTTTTAGCAGCGGGTGACTATAACACGAAACATCCTCACTGGGGCTCAAGACTGACTAGTCCCAAAGGAAAGCAACTCTATAGCGTACTCATGCGCGCATCAAACAAACTCGACTATGTATCTCCGGGTAGGCCTACATACTGGCCAGGAGATCCCAAGAAAATACCCGACCTTATAGACTTTGCCATAACAAAAATAGTTCCACAAAATTTGGTAACCGCAGAAGCACTGGCAGATTTGTCGTCAGATCATTCTCCGATTATTTTTACCCTTCTAGAATGCCCTCAAATCAGAGAGTATCCTCGAAGACTGACATCACACAAGACAAACTGGCTCAAGTACAAAAAATATATCAGAAGTCACATTGAACTGAGTCCAACCATCAACAGCGAAGATGAGATTGACACTTCAGTCCAAGTCCTAAGCTCAATCATGACTGCAGCTGCACATCACTCGAACCCACTGACTGCAACAACAACACCAAAGCAAGACCGTAGACTAACGAGCAGCTACATAGACCGGATGGTCACGGAAAAACGGCGTGCAAGAAGAGAATGGCAGAGCAATCGGTCGCCAGCTGCAAGGGCTCGCCTGCGACATGCAGAACGCGTACTTCACAAAGCACTCGAAGCTGAAGAGCAGCTAGCCCATAGCCGTAACATCGAGAAATTGTCGCCTACAAGCACCAAATTTCCCCTATGGAGAGCACATGCAAGCATAAAGCCACCTGCTAAGGTAGACACGCCCTTAAGGGACCAGAGAGGAAGATGGGCCCGCAGCGACGAAGAAAAGTCAAATGTTTTTGCACTTCACCTAAGAAATGTTTTCCAGCCAAACCCACCAACCAATGCATATACACTGCCATTGATTCCCACTGCTGCACAGACTGGCCCAATCAAAGTTCATTCGCTTGATATAAACAATGTAATCAGAGAACTCAATCCAAAAAAAGCACCAGGACATGATCTTATTACGCCTAAAATGATCATGGAACTTCCGAGTCCTGCCATTACATATATCTCAAGAATCTTCAATGCTGTACTGCGATGTGGACACTGTCCAACTCAGTGGAAGAAATCGACAATCATAATGATTCAGAATCCAGGAAAGGATAAAACTCAAGCGTCATCATACAGACCCATAAGCCTTCTACCTTGCTTATCAAAAGTATTTGAGAAGATCTTACTTCGCAAAATTGATTCAACTGCACAAAATATAATTCCCTTACATCAATTTGGGTTCCGAGCAAAACACGGGACCATTGAGCAAGTCAACCGATTAACTTCAGATATTCGGACGGCGTATGAGCACCACAAATACTGCTCTGCAATTTTCCTGGATGTTGCCCAAGCATTTGACCGCGTTTGGTTGGACGGTCTTATATTCAAAATTAAGTCACTGCTTCCCTCAAATACTCACCAACTCTTAGAATGTTATGTCAGCAACAGAGTATTTTCTGTCCGACAAAACGAGTACACAACGGAAGAGTACACCATTGGAGCCGGAGTGCCACAGGGAAGCGTTCTCGGTTCCTTTTTGTATGTATTGTACACTGCAGACATCCCAACTGACCCTAAGCAGATCAAGATGTCCAATTATCGCATCAAGACTTTTGGCAAGCCACCTAGCTTATGTGGGGGAGTGGCTGGCCAACTGGCGAATAAAGATTAACGAGCAAAAGTGCAAACACGTGACGTTCACACTCAACAGAAACACCTGTCCCCAGATATCCCTAAACTCGACATTGATACCCCAATCAAACGATGTTGTATACCTTGGAGTACACCTCGACAGACGGCTCACTTGGCGCAAACACATAGATTCGAAAAAACTTCAAATAAAGCTGAAGGCCAACAGCCTGCTCTGGCTAATTAACTCCCGTTCTCCTCTAAAACTACAATTTAAGGTATTACTGTACAAAAGCATCATAAAGCCAGTCTGGACTTATGGATCGCAGCTATGGGGAAATGCCTGTGCGAGCAGTGTGGACATTCTTCAAAGATCTCAATCAAGGATTCTCAGAACACTCACTAGAGCACCATGTTACATTCACAACGAGAGTGTCCACAACTATCTAAGGATCCCATTGGTCGAAACTGAAATACAGCACCTCAAACGCAAATATTCCGAGAAGCTACTTGCCCACCTTAATAAACTTGCACAATCTCTCACCCTGCAATCAACGCATTCTCGCCTCAAAAGGAAAGACCTACCAACCCTGCGACTGAATTAAAGGGCCGCGGAAAATAAACTACCTCCAACAGGGGATGGTTTTATAATAGTTTCTAGATTAAGATTTGAAAACTTATTGTTAGTCTCATTAAGAGAAGATTCAATAAAACCAAAAAAAAAAGCTAAAAAAAAGAAAAAAAGTTAGTAAAAAGTTAAGTTCTATTGCTTAAATCAAATTTAATTTAAGAAAAATTGCATTATTTGGATGTAATATAAATATTTGAATTTAGTTGTCGTTGTTGCATGTGGTTTTGTGAGTTTTTCCCTAAATTTCATTAGCATTGGGAAAGAATTGTCGATCAGATGTGGAGAGCTAAAACGATTGCCTTTTATTGAAAACTAGACTTCAAGCCAAGCAAAGATTTATGAATCAAGTACGAGTCGTACTGGAAATTTAAATTTTGTTTGGGCTTGACTTTAGCTCGCTTTTTTCTTTGGACCATCCACGGACCTAGGCCCCACCAGCCGACGGGCCGGACATGTTATCAGAGAGTGAAATGAATCAGCTCAGGTCGAACACTGAAGCTGAGTTAAATGACTATTACCCAAATAGCGAAAAACCAAAACCAGTCTTAGGAATAGTGAACATAAATTTATTATAATTTTATTTCGACAAGGCTGCACCTCATAAAGTGGGTCACATTGTAGTCCTGTGTTATCGAACTAAAACCACTAAGCGTTAAAGTGCTTAACACGCTAATCCGAAAATTTTTAAAAAGAGCAGACTTAAGTCAGGCAGATAATAAAAACGAGAGAATTGAAAATAAATAAAGTTACCGCTATATATATTTTAATCCGAAGGATGAACCTTGTGATATTAGCTCTTAGTATAAACTTGCAGTTTCAAACGGACAGAGAGCGGGTATTGTATAACTCGGCTTTGAGTGGTGATCAAAAACGGAATAACATAAATGAATCCAAAGTCACTATACTATCCTGCTGATAGCTGGTCATCGCAAGCGGTTACTTTTAATTGTGCTCTTTTAAATTAAGTCCAGAAAAGAATTCTCTTATTTTTAATGATCTCCCCTCTAATTTAAAGTTCATTCAAAAGTTTAAAATTTCAAATTGAAGGACCAAAATTTTCGAACGAAACATATATACTTAAGCAAACGAATTGGTATATTCACATTACTTTCAGATTAAACTCTTTTCAATTTGGAAAGTTGGAAAGGAACAATAATATTTCGGCACAAACACAAAAAAGTTAAAGCTTTTTGCATTTTCGCCCCTTCCTATGCCAATGGCTTGTTGGGTATTTTTAGGGCGTTTTATTTACACAAACTATTTCTACAAAATCACACATAGTTTTTGCTTCAACTTTTCTCTGCCCACACAAGACAATTGGTAAATGTGTGCCAAGTGCCTCTCATGCTACATTGCCATCAGCTGTCCCCGTCTGGTGGCCTCCGCTGTCTCCTGCTGCTGCTGCCAATGTTGCCAATGTTGATTGTTCCGGTGTATGTCTCGCTCATGTTTGCTTGATTTGCAGCACTCGTATCACGGAAAATATCAAATTTCAATAAATCAAATTCAATTTGGACACACTCACACGCATGCACACAGTCGCTCAGCCATGTACTGGTATCCTGTGATAGTAATATGTATGTCTTTGTTTCAGTCGCTGCTAAAATATTTGCACAGTCTTGTTGTCTGCTCTTCTTGGGGCCCCAGCTCACTATTTGCCCTGCTTATTTGTATGACTTGCTGTGAGCCTGTGTGTGTGAGGGCATTTGTAATTGTATTTGTGTATCTGATTGTCATCAGCTTAATACACACACAAACGCACATGACCACACTCAGTTTTTGGGCTTTCTTCGTTGTCATCGTCAACGCTGCTCAAGGGCATAATTTATTTGTGGCTGAGTTTTATTGTTTATTTTGTTTGATATCATTCAGAGGGGTATGTGTGTTACATAATGCAAGTACGCCAAACAGCTTGCCAAATTATATATGGTCGAAATATCGCCGTGGCCCTTTCGTATTATGACAAATATTATTATTATTATGGTTCCGATGTGTACCACAAATATTTTTCCACGCAAAATTCGCTTTGATTGTCCCAAGTTTATTTGGCAAAATTGAAATGATACTCCATAAATTTATAATTGAATGAGACATTTATATTAAGGATGTTCCGAATACGGCATGATTGTGCCTAATTATAATGCTCGTCTCCTTCAACTCGCTCCCTGTTGATTTTGTATGCATGGAATTGCCAAACTTATTCGCTTTTTTTGCCATGCGTTGTCAACGGTTGATAAATTCAATTTTCCTCATGTGTCTGGTTCTCATGCTGCTTATTTTCTTTCCATTTGCAAGGGGGACAAAATTAGCTAACGATTTTGGGGCCGTATGTGGGATTGGGGGCGGGTTAAGCGCACGGTCGCGCACCCACACATGCACATAAAAGACGGTGCTTAAATTAAATGTAGCATACTTTTATGGGCCAGAGAAAAGCTGAAACCAACTTTGGCAGCAATTCAGCGAGATTTGCCAAATTGGTTAAGAGAATTTAAACAAATATAAGTTTAAGGAATAAAAAGACTCTTACAATTTGCGCAATGGGATTGTACTGCATTTAAAAGTTGAAACCTATAAAGAGAAAATGAGGAAGTAAGTTTGATACACGTGTTGATCATGAATTGGATATTAGTAAAGCAGACAACGAATGTACGAGCTCATAAACTCTTCGAAATGGGAAGTCGCAGTATTTGATAAATATTATCCGACCAGAATAGAAAACAATAAAGCGTTAGAAAATGGTTATATTAAAAATAATTACACATTGTAACAAAAACAAGGTGTTGCGGTCGAGTGCCCCGACTGCAAAATACCCTGTATCAAGTAATGGGGTTTCTATGTCATTGTTTTCTGAAGTTAATATTCAGGCATGTTTTCAATTCCACAACTTTTTTAAACGTAAATCGAACGCAGTCGATATTGCTCTCTTTTTACATTTTGCAATCAGCTGGACCAAGCGAGAATGGCACTAGATAAACAATAGAGAAACCAGAATTCCAAGCGATCAACAACTGTCTAAAATGGAACAGTCGGAAATGAGAGAGACTGACTTTTAGGTTTCACTCTTCGTTTTCGTTTGCACAGCCAAAATCAGAACACATTAAACCAAAAAAGTCCTTACAAATCAATTATTAACTAGAAGGCAGTTTAAATTTCACTAACAATTTCTAAATTGATCGCAGAATTAACCGAAGTTTATATACCCTTGGAGCATGATATATGCCTGCCAGTTTGTTATATGGCAACTATACGATATATTCATCCAATTTTGAGACATTTTTCAAAACAAAAAAGTTTTGCTCACTAAAACTACTTTTCGACCAATCGTTCCTATGGCAGCTATGTGCTATAGTCATCCGATTTGAATCAAACTTGGCAGAATTGTGTGGTAGCATATAATATTGATCAGTAACAAGCTTGAGAGCGATAGCATTGAAAACAAAAAAGCTTTTCTAACTAAGACTTTTTTCAAACCTATCTTTTGCATTGCAGCTATACTATATTGTTGTCCGATTTTCATAAATCTTGGTGGAGTTATGTGAAAGCATAGCAAACTTATGGCTGCAGGCAATAAGTCCCCAATGAAATAAGTCCCCAAACGATAAAATGAAATAAGTCCCCAAATTTGGGGAGTTATTTCATAATGAAATAATACCCCAATTTAAATTATGAAATAAGGCCCCACTGAAATGAAATAAGGCCCCAAAAAAAATGAAATAAGGCCCCAAATTTGGGGTGTTATTTCATAATGAAATAATACCCCATTTTGAAAAATGAAATAACACCCCAATTTTTCAATTCTATTTTTTTTGTTCATTTTATTGCTTTATTCAATTTATTCAGTAAAATAAAAACTATTGGAAATACCTAATATAAAATTTTAAAATATATTCTTATTTGGATTTTTAGTGAAACAAACTACCTATAACATTAAATAATAATGAAAATTTTTACACAAAAATCGCGCGATTTTTTGTAAAAAATTTTGCCTGCGGCGCTTAGATTGACACAATTTTTTTTGATATAATATAAAAAAGTTTTCATATACAAAAAATCTCGTCTGCGGCGCTAAGATTTTTTAAAATAGACAATATAATTACCTCGTCAAAATACAGCATTTATTGTTCTTTGACGTAGAACAAATTTCCAGTTCACCGTATTGCAACAATTTTTTCGCACTTCATAATTTTATCTCGCACTTGAACGTCTGCTTTACACAATGCAAATCACTAAACTGATCAACAAACTCAAAAGGTTATCCCTGAACTAATTGTAAAACGGTACTTTTGCACATCTGTACAAAAATGCATCAAATACTAAGTCAGAAAACGCAGGCAGATAAGAAAATTAACCGTTATTGGAATTTTTTTTCCATATATCAGCAAAAATAAGAGAAATGAAATAAGACCCCAAAAATTCATATTAAAAATTGGGGTCTGATTTCCTGAAATGAAATAAGACCGCAAACCTAATTTTTGGGGCCTTATTTCATTTCTTCTTTTGGGGACTTATTTCATTTTGAAATTTTATTTAGGAAATAAAGCCCCAAAAAATGAAATAACACCCCAAATTTGAGAAAAAATCGTTGTTTTTGTTTTCCATATAAATTTTTGGGGCCTTATTTCATTTTTTTTTTGGGGCCTTATTTCATTGGGGCCTTATTTCGCAGCGCCCAAACTTATAAATCCGAGGTTTGGGAGGGATGTCATTGCAAACAAAGAAGTTTTTCTCACTAAAACTACTATTCAACCAACCGTTCCTATGGCAGCTATATGCTATAGTCATCCGATCTGGCCGGTTCCGACAAGACTGAGACTTCGACCAAAGCTTGGTAAAAATAGCTCTAAAACTGACGGAGGTGATAACATAGAAACAGACGGACAGACGCATTTAAACAAAGCTCGTCATGCTGATCCAGAATATATGTATAATATGTGGTCGGAGATGCTTCCGTCTCTGCCCTACAGTCATCCGGACAATTTTAATATTCCCTCTGCAATTACATAAAAATAGGTCAAAATACCTGAAATTGATTCTCCTTTGTCCACACAGAATCACATATGATTAGCCATAAATGTATGTAATTTGTCTATTATATACTTAGTTACTTACATAGAATTGTATATGCCGGTAGCGGCTGTCAGCGGTAGGTGACAAAACACCCGCTCCACTTCTCCCACTGACTGCTCCACCCAACTGTGCACCAACTCACCGTAACTCATGCAGGCAGCACTTATCACAGCCTCGGGCTGGCTGTCTGGCGGCACTTGCAGGGCAAATAGAGCGTCATTAATTTAACTAAAATAGTCACGGCACTCGCTGCTTCCGTTGTGGTTGTTGTTGTCTCGGTCTTGGTCTTGGTCGTTGCCGTAGCAGCGTCTAAATGCAATCATTTTAACCTGCACCTTCCCGGGGCCAGTTGGTTATAAATGTGCAACAACTACACGGCGACAAGTAAAAAGGATGAAAAATTATGCATCAAGTGACAACGATGGCGACAGCGAGGAATGTCATTTTGTTTCGAGAAAAAGATAAAGGGAAAATGCCGCCTCCTCTTTCCCAACGGACCATGCCAACATCCATAAGTACATAAGTAAGGCGCAACGGAAATGTATTTAGTTTCAAGATACAAACGGAAATGCCTATGCCTGAGTGGATTTGATTTGTTGTTCACATAAATGTATCTGTGTGAATTGGAGAAGAAATTTGCGATGGCATATGTAAGTTCATAGACCTTACATAAATAAAATGGTTTGATAACATCAAAAAGTAATAAGAAAGACGAAATAAACATAAAAGTGAAAATTTAAAAATAAGCTTAACCCACAGCGGAAATGTGAATAATAAATCATTTTTGATAGATGAGGATGAGATCTGAATGCTAAAATCTTTTAAATGGCATTTTTATGAGCAGAACATATATAAATCTAAGCTCAAAACAAGCAATAAACTAATCAATTTTTTTTCTTCTAGTTAATTCTGCAGTGTGAGCTCAAAAGAATGAATTCAAATTAAACTGCTTTGCTTTTGTGGAGTTCTGATTATATTTTGTTAGAAATCAGACATTTCTCCTCGAATTTATGATTTCAAGTCAAACTTACGATTAATATCCCAAAAGGTTACCTAAGAAAAGTTTACATAGGCAAATCAGTTGACAAGTTTCGATGAATTTAAGTTAAAATGGGCAAATTTACCAGGCGGACATTTCTCACGAACATAATTTTCTAAAAAATCTCATCGAGTTAAGGGTACTGTATACCTTCAGGTGTTATTTTTTAAAGGTTTACAAAAAATTAAATTACCCAATAACTATAAGTGGTAATAAGAAACGGTTTTTTTCATTCGATAGGTAATCGGTTAACTTAAATTTAGTAATTTTTGTTGTTGTTGTACCTGCGGTGGTTGTTGTATTTCTAAATTTAAAACTGAAGACGGGGTTTTTTAAGAATAGATGAAATTCTGATGTGAACTAGGATATTTTGGATCAGTCAATAAAAGGCGGAGTGTTGGGGTTTCAAAGTCAAAATTTCGCATCTGATTTTAGATAACTTTGCCAATTCTGACAACGACGAGAAGAGTCTAATAAATTGTATTTATAGGTTATAATGATTTGCCGCAATGGCTGAGAAATGCGGGTTACAGACCTGGTACAACTTTTTGTTTCGAAATTTGTACTTTGACCACCACTGCACAGAGAAAAAAAAGATGCCCGTAGAATGGATATTCAAATATCCACTTTAAGATCCATTTTTTTAAATATCCTTTTCACATATTTCAGCTCCTTTGGATGAAGAATAAAGATCAATGAAAAATTTATTTTCTGATATATCCTTTTTAAGCGAAAATAAATCGACTTCAAAAATATCCAATGGATCCCAAAAAAGGATAGTTAACTATCAAGTCCAAATGGATAGTTAAATATCGTAAGGATCATCAAAAAGTATCCTTTTTTTTCTCAGTGGGAAATTTAAATATAGTTTTTCATGCTATGACACAATCACATAAATGTTTTCATATATGTTGGATGCTGTTACCCTATGTGGCCAGTATAACCTCTAGTCAAATCAACAATTAATGCAGGTATTGTCGTCTACTTCATATGTGGAGTACGTACCACCAATGTGTAGAACCTTTAGTATAGGGTATACGAATTAAAAATAGAACTTGGAAAGCACTCTCAGCCCTATACTCAAGCGGGCACGAGCCATTATCGATTTAGCTATGATAGCCGGAATTTAAAATCAAGTGCTTGGAACATACGCTGAATAAAAAATAAGTAAGAAGTCGGTAGGGCCCGACAATAAAAACTCAGTACCTGCGAAAGTGTATGCTCAGGATGTATTTTGGCTGCTGCTGTTGTAGCAGCAGAAAGCAGCTCTGCCGATCCTTACCAATGGGTCGATATGTAATGCTAGTTACTATATATGACAAGAAGGTATAAACCATCTGTCAACAAAACCGTGGGAGATATGACGGTTTTTCCAAACTGCGGGTGCGGTAGGGTCGTGGCAATAATTTGAAAATAAACTTGATCTGCCTGCAAGTATAAGAAGTTTATTTCTCATACATGACAAACCTCTATCTCTTACCATCTCTGAGATCTGTTTGATAACACAGGCCAACAAAATGACCACTTTTGTGAGGTCCAGCACTATTTGTAATAAATTCTGATCCCGTTTTGTGCACTGATTCCAAAACTGGTCTCGGTTTTTCTCCATCAGCTCTTGTTTTCAAGATATCGCGGAAAATCCATTTTGCAGTATTTTTTGCTTTTAAAAAATTATGGAGGTTACACCGAGCAATAATATCTGTATTTATGAGATCTATGCGACAGAATACATATTAAGGTCGCTTAAAAAAATCAATGGAGCAGTATCAGCAAACACAAAAGCGCCTAAATTGGCCTTTGAAGAGAAATTTTCATCAAATTATAGCAAATTTTTCAAACTTAATCGCCGTGTACCAGCCATTTTAGGTGCTTGCATTTTAATGAAAACCACTTTAGGATGCAGCCCAATGGTTCTTCTAATTTCACAAATTTTGTTGCATTTAAATCTTCTCCATGAACAAAGTTAGAGGCGGTTAATCCCGAAAAAATGAATTAAAATTTATGGCAGGATAACTAGATTGATACACAAAATGTGTATAGGAAATATTAAAAGACTACTTGATCTAACATAGTCCTTACATTAATTGTCAAGCAAATGTACAATAACATTCAATCAGTACTAGATTCAAACAATTTTCCACAAATTCATATTTGCTTAATATCTATATGATTTTTTTAGGATACATTTATATGTGTACTGTCGCATAGAGCTCATAGATACAGATTTTTTGGCTCGGTGTAACCTCCATAATTTTTTAAAAGTAAAAAATTCAGCAAAATTGATTTTCCGCGATATCGTGAAAACAAGAGCTGATGGAGAAAAACCGAGACCAGTTTTGAAATCAGTGCACAAAACTGGATCAAAATTTGTCATCGATAAGGCTGGATCAAAATGGCTGTTGGCCATATATCGACTCGACGGTTGATGCTGATCAAGAAAACATGTTCCTCTATGTACCTTCTATATGGAGTTCAAATATTGTATTGCTGTAGATTCATTAAATGTTGACTTGACTGGAGTTTATTCTGGCACTATACATTAACAGTCCAAAATTGTTAAAGCAAATATGTTAACATTTATGTGACTGTGTCATAACATAAGAAACTATATTTAAATTTCCCACTAAACTCTAGCAAACTATAAAATATTGAAACCAGTGGTGGTCCAAGTACAAATTTCGGAAAAAAAAGTTGAAAATACCAGATCTGTAACCCGCATTTCACTAAACTTCGCTATCAGAATTGGCAAAGTCGCACTAAATCAGATGGTCCATTCGCGGGTTATTTCAATTTAAGTGAGCAAAAAGCAAAAACGAAGAATAAAGGGACATTATTTATCTTACCTTATGACTTATCCTCTTTGGTTTGCTTAATTTAAAGATAACACTAGTTTACAGTCAAAAAGACCCATTTCTACTAAAAATTTTTTTTTTGTGTAGTTTGGAATGGTGATCTCAAAAATCAATTTCAAAAATTTTTCATGGCTCAGTTTTTGAAATATGAATTTTTTTCATTTTTTGGCAGGTGCTCTTACATTTTAAGCCATATCTCACTTCATAATTGTCAGATAGAGTCAAGCAAGATATGATTCGAAAGGTAATTGAGTTGACAATAATCTTGTAGAGCAATAATTTTTTAATCGGTTTAGTAGATTGAACACAACACCCAAAAATTTAAAAAAAAAAATCGATTTTTTGCTCGAGATATCATTTTTGAACGCCTTGAAAAAATATAATAAAATTAAAAAGAATTATTATTATTTCATCTTCTTAAGAATCGCACTTCTATGAAGAAAACTAGATAAAGATGATCAAAATCTACGAACAAACATAGGAGCTGTGATCAATTTAGTGCAAAAAAAGTAGTATTTTCGTGATAATTTAAAAAAAATTTTCGTTCGCTTTGACTTTTGTTCGGTTCTTGATTCTTATTTTTGTTCTGGTTTTTCGCTCACTTCATAAATTAACCAAAAAACAATAAAAAATACAAATTAAATTTTTCTAAACACACAAACTACTCAAATTTCACAGTTAGTTCTTTTACTTTATTTGATCCATCTACGGTACGTGTGACACGATTTTCCTCACCAATAGCTTATTTTCTTCGTACAGGTGCGATTCTTAGATATAAAAAAAAAAAAAGTTTTTCGATTTTTTTATATTTTTCCTACGCATTTAAAAATGAAATTTCTTGAATTTTCGAGCAAAAAATCGATTTTTTTGAAAATTTTTTGGGTATTGTGTTTAAACTACTAAACCGATTGAAAAACATTGTTCCACGCGATTATTGTCAACTCAATTACCTTTCGAATCATATCTTGCTTGACTCTATCTGACAATTATGAAGTGAGATATGGCTTAAAATGTAAGAGCACCTGTCAAAAAAATGAACAAAAATCATATTTCAAAAACGGAGCCATGAATAAATTTTTGAAATTGATTTTTGAGATCACCATTCCAAACTACACAAAAAAGTAGTTTCAGTAGAAATGGGTAATTTTTTTTTTTTTTGTAAACTAGTGTAATAGAAGTTTGAACTGAATAAGACCTTTAATTTCAGAGCCAAATTACATATACCAAAAAGGTGAGGGCATTATAATTTAAAATCACGCAAGTTCAAGAAAAATGCATTTAACGCTAATACATATTGGCTTTAAAAAATAACTTTAAAATTTGAGGGTCAGAGGACTTACTATTCGCAGACTACCACTCACTGCATAGCACAGTGGTTTATTTTGGCTTTTTTTTGGCATAAACTCCAGTTTTTAAGTTATTGACCCCAAATTTGGTTTATAATCATATTTTGGGCGCCAAAGACGACTTTGGAAATTTCACTCAATTTGGACCAATATTTGATATAGCTGCCATATAACCGATCTGGCCGATTTGCCTCAACTTTGTTGTTTTTTACGCTATTGAACTTAAATTCGGAATGTACTAGTATTTTTAGCTCCTACTACGACTCACACAATCTTGTCAAGTTTGGACCACTATTTGATATAGCTGCCATATAACCGATCTGGCCGATATTCACCAACTTCGTTGGTTTTCAATATATTGAACTGAAATTCTTACGGCTTACAAAACATTTTTCTGTTTGCCGCTGCCGAACGAAAATTTTTTTAACTCTCTCTCGATTAACATCTTCAACTTAAGCATGAGTTCAGCTGCAATAAAGCCGATTTTCGCGAAAAGTCACACGTTGCAACGTTTTTTTAGAACGAAGAGTAAGCAAAAAAATTTTTGATTCTGTGCGACCACGGCCTCTCGCGCCTCCCATACAAACAGATTCGAAGTATTATTAGTACAAATTGGTATGACTCTGAATTCAGACAAGTTACATTTATTTTAGGAATGATTAAATATCTTACATACATATATGTATTACATATTATGTAATATATATTAATTACCTTACTTAAAACTTTCCCCCATATAGTTACATTTTGGAAGTTTTCTTTTATAAAGGATTCAAAATAACTTATATTTTTATTTTTAATTTTTTGTCATCTTCCACGTGGTAATATCAAATTTTTTCATAAATAAAATCTGATTCAAATGATATTTTGCATTTTGTGCTGCGCCAAATATCGAAGAGATCGCTACGACGAGACTTGAACGTCCCTAAATATGTGAAATTGTGAGAAAAGGGGGACGAACGGGGAAAAGGTGTTAATTAGCGATGAAGAACGACATTTATTTGTACAAACTGGCGTACTTAGTTTTTGTCAGCAGACGTTAGCTCGTTAGTTTTATTCTACGAAACACAGGAGACCCATGTTAATTTGTTTACAAAAATATATTCAGTGAGTACTACATACCTTAATCTTCAATTTCCAATATTTCCTTGATTTTGTTCGGAGAGTAAATTTTTATTTTCACGCGCAAATGTAAACAAACTAATGTGGCGCCAATTTCTTAACCATAAGCAGCTGATCGATTGTGTACGTTTGAAAGCTCATAAAAAGCTTCAGTAAAGCTTTTGAAGCGTTATTTTTTAAGTTTTTACATGTATGATGTATAAACTTTAAGAATTTAAAATCAAAAATACGAAACATTAACATAAATTTTTCGACTTTATGCCAAAAAATCGGCCTCTTGGACCATAGTGCATAGTTGAAGTTTAAAGGGCCCACCAAATTGAATCATATCCATGGTAGTTTCAAATTTACAACACCCCAGCGACCGTCATGAACCCAATATTGGTTTGCATCAACGTGCTATTATCGGCTTTAATTATGAACATTGAACCCCATGGCCAGCATGTGGCAACCGAATCCGTGATTAAGAGAAGGGGCCGACTATGCGTATGGGCAAATAACCAAAAATTTATTGAATTGCCCGGCCACAATCATTTGCGGTTAATGAACAAACGCTCACAAGCTGAGTGAGCCAAATAAAAATAAGCAAAATCAGACTAAAATTATATTATTGTAACACTTTGTGGACTTTGTTTGAAACAACTTGGAGTTAGTACACAAGTGGATCAAGTTTTAATTTATTTACCGAAAAGGCTTCTCTGCCAACCCGAGTCTCTCCATTAATATTTGAAATCACGCCAAGTTTGTCTTGAAAAGAACTAGGGGGAATTGCATAAATGAAATTTTACCATTTCCATATAAGCAAACTAAAATTGTTTGACAACCGATTTGCATGGCGAGTGCAGAGTAGAGAGCCAACAAATCCGTATCCATGCTCACTTATGTATGTATGTATCTATATTATATGTATGCAAATAAACCTGGAAAGCATTTGAAGGAGTCATCCCAAATGCAAGGGAGTGACGCTGCTGCTCAACTCGGCATAAAATTGAAAAACAAATTTTATTATTGAAATTGAAAATCAAAGAAAGTTTTTTTTGGTAGCATCAGCAGTCATCCTTAAAAGCTGTAACAAAAAGGAGCCCAAAAGGCAGCAACTCTGAAGACTTGTTAATCTTCAACTTAAAGAAGACGAGAAAGTACCTTCAAATGTTTCATGCGAAACTTAAAAATATGGACCGGGACATGGTAATAAAGTGTGTCCGATTCCTTGAGAGCGAACGCATCGTTCAAATTTAAAACCCAGAAAAAAAGGTCAACAGTGACAACTAGCAGACTGACAGCCCATTTGCCACCTGCAAGATTATCCTTTAAAATCAGTTATTATTCTCTGTGTTTTTCTGTGCCGTGCGTAAGCAATCAGGTGACCCGTTCGGCACAGCACAGTACCGTGCAAGTAAAGTCAGCCAGGATAACCATCGGTAAGACCATTAGGTAGAGCAATACAACAAGTTTCCAGTATTAAAATGTGGAACTTATACATGATTTTTCGGCGCTCGACTTGTGCTGTTTCTACTTCGTCCTATCTATAAAGAAAAAATGCAATTGCAACAAATGTTTTTTAAATATCGGCAAATATGGGTTAGTAGAAATCATGGATGGATCATATTTTCTGCAGCATCGGGATGAAAACTAAAACTTTTACTGATTTGAAAATGCACTGACTTTAATGCACTTAAAAACAATTTTTTTATGAATTTTAGAAATTTGCCTCACAAAGACCCACTTTTCGACCGATATATTAGCAGTGAGCAGTAAAAAGAAGACTCTGTGCAAAGTTTCAGCTCGATAGCTTTACAACTGAGAGACTAGTTTGCGTAAAAACGGACAGACGGACAGACAGATGCAGCGTGTAACCAATTTTCAGCTATACACAGACAAAGGGATGGATGTCTTGCTGATGCCAATATGTCTCTTTGTTACATTAATATGATTAGAACAGTGGTGCCCAAATGTCAATTGCCCTATCCCGTGTGATAGGAAGTCAAAATTCTGCTGGCGTCGCAGCCGATACGTGCATAGAGAGAGTATACGTGTGAGAATCGGAGGAAAGAGAAAAGAGAGAGATAGAGAAAATTTTGGTGTGCGAAGCGACTGGCGGAATCGTGGTCGCCTTTTGCCCACCCTAACTATGATCACCAGCGTCAGAATAAATCTGCGAAAATGCCCTTTGGAAAATGACTACGACGGCGAGAACGTTAGCTTGAGTTCAGACTCCATTTAGTTCAAATTCATTATAAATTAAAATTTAATTCAAAGTAATATTGGAGATGACATAAGGATTCAATTTTTGGAGTACGATAATAGTTTAGACAATGCGAAAATATTTGACTAAATACTAATACGGAACATATTTGGGTTTTAAATCAGGGTTTGTAAATAACACACACATAAAATACATTGTTCAAAAAAAAATAAAAATGTTTTAAACTCATAAATAACACGTGTGTTTCAACATGTTTTTTTTTAACGATAGGTATGTACTTTTTTTAATAATAAATTTTAACTTAATTCGCATAATTCTTCATAAGTCTTTCATTTCTTCACATTCCATTTACTTTAATTCAAAGTTAAACTCGCTTCAATTTGATTTACTTTTTAATCAAATTTCATTGTTTTAAATCGATTTTTAAACAAATTCATCTTGAATTTAACTTCAAATTTGTTTCAATTCTGGCTTTCATAAAGGGGGTTTACTGTACCAATTAATTTTCTTTGATTTTTTAATATACATTATGTTTGCTTTTAGAAATTAGGAAAGAGTAGCTTAGACTTTAATTTATTGCGATTAAAAAAACGAAAGCTCAATACTCAACCAGGTGAAGATGTATAATTGCATATTTCACACTTTAATGTATGTGAATAAATAACTAAATTTCTTACAACACTCACTAAAATTTCCAGCGACGAAAGATCAATCTCCCGTGGATGAATCCTGTGACTAAAAGCAGAGAGAACAAAATACCAAGAGATGAATTCGCTCTCTCAAATTTAGTCCGAATAAAAACAAGCGGCTCTTGAGGAAAACCGAAAACGGACACGAACGCACTGAGCATTGCCTTTACCCCTGCTTATTTGTTATACCCTTGCAAAGGCTATTATAATTTTGCCCAGAAGTTTGCAACGCATAGAAATATTCATTTCCGACCCTATAAACTATATATATTCTTGATCAGGGCGACGAGCTGAGTCGATTGAGCTTTGTCCGTCCGTCTATCGAGCTGAAACTTTGCACAGAGTCTTCTTTTTACTGCACACTGCTAATATGTCGGAACCGACCGAATCGGATGACTATATCTTATAGCTGCCATAGGAACTATAGGTCGAAAAGTGGGTTTTTATAAGAAAACTTTTTTGTTTTAAATGTAAACGCCTTCCACTTCGGCAATTATTAGTTTTATACGCATTTACACAGATTTGGAAGTTTTGGTCAAAATCGGATGACTATATCTTATAGCTGCCATAGGAACTATCGGTCGAAAAGTGGGTCTTTGTTAGAAAACTTGTTTGTTAATAATGTAAACGCCTTCCGCTTCGGCAATTATTAGTTTTATACGCATTTACACAGATTTGGAAGTTTTGGTCAAAATCTGATGACTATATCTTATAGCTGCAATAGAAACTATCGGTCGAAAAGTGGCTTTTATCAGAAAAATGGTTTGTTTTAATGCTGACGTTCGTAAACTCTGTTGTATTAAGACATTTGCAAGGGTATTAAAACTTCGGCAAAGACGAAGTTAGCTTGGCCTTCTAGTTTTTATTTTTGATTGCTTGCCCTTCTGCGTTTGTTATTTGTTTTTGTAATTTCCATTTCGTTGTCTCGTCGCTAAGCTTCGGCCTGTGGCTACACACACATACTTACATATACATTTACAAACATATGCCCTACTAAAATGTGATTTTGTTGTTTACCGTGTCTGATTCAGACCGAAAACGTGAAAATCGCCAACGCCGCCAATTTGCCATGCAATCGGTTTGTGAGCGCACTGCGGTGGGTTTGTTTTGCATTTAATTAAGGGAACTGTATACCAAATATATGGTATGCCAATGGGCAACCCACTTTCTCCAACAATCGCCAATATTGTCTTAGACAAAATCCTTGACGATGCAATAAAGGATCTAACAGGGAATAACATTAACATATAACATATATCAAAATATGTGGACGATATAATCTGCATTATAAAACGTGAAGACATAGATAAGACCATGCAGACTTTAAACAGACAACACCCTAGAATTCAATTCACCATAGAAAAGGAAAATCACAACAAAATAGCCTTTCTAGATATGGAACTCATCAGAGAAAACGAATCTCTGAAGTTCAATTGGCACACAAAGAAAATAGCGTCTGGTAGAATAATGAATTATCACTCAAACCAGCCAATAAGCCAAAAAATAAACACAGTTAGGAACATAATACGAACAGCATATACCTTGAGTGATGAAAGTTTCAAATCAGCAACATACATAAAAATAAAGTCAAACTTAATAAAAAACTGCTATCCAGAACATCTGATTGACAAACTCATAACAGATGTAATAAATCAAAAAGGGAAAAATAAAAACATAAACAAATCAAACACAGAAGCAACACGCCAATACATCAGCGTCCCATATGTTGACAATTTAACAAACAAACAAACGATCGCGAAAATAATGCCAAAAGACACCAACAACATAACATATGCATACAAAGCGCACACAAGTACAAGACGATTATGCAGCAATACCAAAGACAAAATTGAGAAACAACAACAACAGAATGTAGTATATGAAATAAGATGCACTGGAAGAGAGGGAGAGAGCTGCTCTGGCGTATACGTGGGAACAACAAAGAGAGCACTCTCAACGAGAATAACGGAACACAGACGAGACGCGGACAAACAAAAGACCACAACAGCACTAGCACAACACTTAACAGAGACGGGACACACAGCTGATTTTGACAATGTAAACATACTTGACAAAGAGAGAAGAGAGCGAACGCGTATGATGTTAGAAAGCCTAAGAATCCAGCAAAGAGGCACAAACGCACTTAATTTCAAAGAAGACGTGCAGGAAACAAATTTTATTTATGCGGCATTAATGACAAATGAAAAGTGGCAAAAACAACAGATGACAAGGAAATGTTTGACAAATTCACAAATAGACGACGGATAACACCAGAAGGATGGAAAGAGGCAATAATAGGATTAAAATCAGACAAACAAAACATTTCTGACCAAAAATAATTTATGTATGTATATGTGAATATATCTGTGTTATTAGGTTAAAGTATATGTAACATATGTTTCTTCTCTTATTTATATGTTTTTTGTGAAAAAATAAAACGCAGACTCCCTGAAGAAGACGTTACAAACGTCGAAACGCGTAGGAGAAAAATGGGAATAAAATAAAATGTTTTTATTCTCATTCATTCTCATTCTGTTCAACGTTAACCAAAAGAACTGTTAAGAACTGATGTAATTCTGGTGTGAACTAGGATATTTTGGATCGGTCAATAAATGGAGGAATATTGGGTTTCAAAGTAAAAATTTCGAAAATCGACTTTTTTCCCACTGCTCCGTATGTGTTGACCGATCAAAAATATCCTAGTTCACGCCAGAATAGTGGGTTTTAGGAGCAATTTAAAAAGACGAGTTTGAAAATCGGTCAACAGGTACTCTTTAAATCTTTGCAACCATTTTGGAAAAAGTGGTTCCGAGATAATCGCATTTCAAGTTTCGACATTTGTTTTTGATGAAATAAAAATTATTTTTAAGCAATGTGAAAATTGGAGTTGGTGCATTTGGGTGTTAGCTTTTACCGAACAAAAACGAGAGCGCAAGCTTAAGTCGGCTCTAACCGACTTCGATATACCCGTTACTCATGAAAAAACATGTTTAACAGTGTTCCTGCGCACTATGGGGAATTTTTCCAAAAATCAGGCATTAATTAATAACTCAAAAACTAACCAAGATATTGCGGTCTAGTTTTTTGCCTTATGTTATGTATACCGTTGGTCTATATGTGCAAAAAAGTGGGCGTGGTAGCACTTCAACCCGCCTTAAAAATTTTTTTTTAAAAATTATTGTTTGTTTTGTTCAAAAAAAATTAGTTTTTTTGCTATATTACAGAAGAATAAATGTACCATTATTGAACCGTAATAAGAAACATAGTTTTCGGCCGCAAACTTTATGGAATTTCGGGATTCCTGAAAAAGATGCGACTTTTTTATTGCGATTTCTGTTCTGTTCCTACTATCATTTCTAACTGCACAATACTGCTCTCGTCGACGGAAGACTGCAAAGGCCTCTTAAGGCCTTAAAGAAACTATCTTAAGAACCGCTGAATGGTCAGCCGGTAGTTTTTTACTTTTTACGAGCAGCTGGGCTTGCTTCTTCTACTACGTTATCTCCAGCAGCTTGAGTCCTACGACCTCTAATACGCTTTAGCGTAAATGACCATAGAGAACGCCACTCATGTGCTTCCCAATGGCTTAGAATGGAATTTCTGCGTTCAAATTGTTGCATTATTCTGTTCAATTACCGCGATTCATCTCCAGAATTGCACAAAATATGCTTCCTTTTTTCTTTTAAATAACTATCATATGCGACTGAAAGACTTTGGCCTTACCCCCCTCTAAAGCAATCAAAAATAACATCTTCCCGACTGATCACATTTTTTCATTTGGCATGGAAGTAGGCATTGGAAAAATTGAAGTTGTGTCCTAGAAAGTGAAATTTTGCAAAGAAATGCGCATAAATGCGGTTGAGCAAAAGTGAATCAGAAGCGGAATTGATAGCTCTAAAAGGTGGTAAAAGTCCCAGCTCTAACAAATCTAAACAAAATTTGGTAGGGCTTTGCAAAGTTGAATTTTCATTCCCAATTTTTTTTTTTAGATGAATCGCTAATATCCTCAATTACAAGGACGCCACGACTTATTTCTGCAGATAAAGGGCACTAACACTTAATACATACTACAACGATTAGATTCCATCAAAAATATTCGACAAAACGTTCGGTTTTAATTAATATTTGGCAAATACAAATTGCAGCAGAAAACACACACTTTACATTGAACTGTCATTCGTTAGCATAACCTGACTTTATCAGCTGCTCACTTAACAGAGCTCTGTTAAATCAAAATTCGTGGTATGTAACATTGAAGACTGATGTATTTGTGGTCTAATGAGACAAAAAATTTTAGTTTTGAGCACTTTTGGAAAAGGGGTTTATGCCTAATATTTGGCTAAATTCCCCATAGTGCTGCGTTCCTTAGGGTGAACATCTGAAAAGTATGCAACACTTTTTTAACTCGGCTATTTTTTACATTTTTGCTCATAACTTGAGAACCGCTCATAGATTTTATGTTTTGCTAATTACTAACTATCTTTAAAAGGTACGAATCGTCTATCTTTAAAACTGTAGGAGATATACGTTTTTTCCGAATTGCGGGGGCTGAAGGGGGCCAAAATTTGAATCAAACTTGATCTGCGTGCAGATAAAAGTAGCATTTGTCCCATACATGTCAAACATCTATCACTTTCCATCTCTGAGATCTAGGTGTTCATACAGACGGACGGACGGACAGACGGACAGACGGACGGACGGACGGACATGGCTATATCGACTCGGCTGTTGATGCTGAAGAATATATATACTTTATGTGGTCGGAAATGATTCCTTCTGCCTGTTACATACATTTGCACGACTTTAGTATACCCTTTTTACTCTACGAGTAACGGGTATAAAAATTATCAAAATCGGTTAAGCAGTTCTCCAGATATTTGGGTCAAAGATCGTACAGACATGATAAAAAATAAAATCTCCAAAAATTTTTTTCGAAATATCGAACATTTTATAAATATTTATAAAGTTTTTGACCAAAAAAGTGAAAAAAATACGAATTTCTAAAAATACGAGGGTCGATGAAAACAATTTTAAAATAAAAGGGTCGTGAAAATTAACTGTTTTTGTTTATTTCTGTAAAACTGAATTTCGGATCTGCTTGAAAGTTTTGCAGGATGTTTATAAGATCCTAATAGAACGTTTAAGAAAATAAAAAAAAAATGAAAAAAAAATTTCGGAAGGTGTACACTGTACAGTACCCTTAAGCGCTTAAGCGCGTGCTTGCGAACCGAATTTCATATTGAAAGGATTAAAATAAAATTAAAATAAGGCTGGAATGACACTTTCAATTTTTAGAGACAATTATTGTCGCAATTTTTTGTTAATAGGTCAAATTTGCTGTTGTGTATCATTGCAGCCTCTTCTAAAATATTCTACGGAGAATTCAAGCATACTCTGACTTGCTTATACCAACGACTTTTGCCCATAGATGAAATATTGTGACTAAAATTGTCCCTAAAAATTGAAAGTGTCATTCCAGCCTTAGCGTTGAAAGCCATTTCCATGCTTTTCCAATATCTGGTGAAAAATAAAGATTTCCATATAGAGTTTCCCGGACATTCTCCCACACTGGTGGTGGTTCCAAAATTGGAAAATCACATATCATATTATTTTGTATTCTACTATATCAATAATCAATACTTAACGAGTTTTATACAATCGTTTCCGGCCTTTGATAAATTACTATTTCTTAGTGTAATTTGGAATGGTGATCTCAAAAATGAAATTAAAAAATTTTGTATGGCAACTTTTTCAAAAGTGAATTTTTTCATTTTTCGGTAGGTGCACTTTCGCTGTAAGCCATTTCTCACTTCATAATTGTCAGATAGAGTCAATCAAGATATGAATCGGAAAAAACGTTTACATGAAAAAATTTTTAGAAACGATTTTGCACTAATAAATAGTATTAGAAGAAATGGGTCATTAAATTATTTTATTTTTGTAAACTTGTGCATTCATTTTTTAATTCCTTAAATTTTTAAAATTTTCTTAGTATAGTTTGGAATGGTGATCTTAAAAATCGATTTCAAAAATTTTTTCATGGCTGCGTTTTTGAAATATTAATTTTTTTAATTTTTTTGGTAGGTACTCTTACATTTTAAGCCATATCTCAATTCGTAATTGTCAGATAGAGTCAAGTAAGAAATAAAGCGAAAGGTAATGGATCGGTTCAGTAGTTTGAATTCAACAACCAAGAATATTTAAAAAAAATCGATTTTTTGCTCGAAAATCCAAGCAATTTCATTTTTAAACGACTAGAAAAAATATAAAAAAATACAAAAAAATTAAAAAATTATACTTAGGAATCGCACTTTTACGAAGAAAATAAGATATTGGTGAGGAAAATCGTGTAACACGTACCGTAGATGGATCAAATTGAGTAGAGGAACTAACAGTCAAATTGAAGTATTTTGTGTGTTTTTAAAAATTTACATTCAGGCATGTTCTCAATTCCACATCCACGCCAACCTTTCGAAAGTGGAATTGATTCGTGTTCTCGCAACACCAAAACGAAAAAGTTTTTCGTTTTGAAAAGTAATGCTTGTTGGTCGGTGGAATGAAAAGTAATTGCCAAATTACGCACTCTTACAGTTGCTATATGTACATAAAGTAAATTTTTCTTAATTCTGTTTTCAATTTAGAAATTGTTAGTGAAATTTTATGGGCATTCTGGTCTTTGATTGATTTATAAAGATTTTTTTGTTGTATGTGTCCAGAAATTGGCATTGCCCAGCCAAACCGAAAAGTGAAACCTAAAAGTCAGCCTATCTCATTTACGACTGTTCCATTTTCAATCGTTTCGCTTGGAACTCTGGTTTCTCTCTGGTTTATCTAGTGCCATTCTCGATTGGTCCAGCGGATTGCTAAAAGTAAAAAGAGAGCAATTTCATTCGAAATTGAGAACACAAATACAAAACCGAAGTGGAATTGCGTTCGATTTACTTTTCAAAAAGTAGTGGAATTGAGAACATGCCTGATTGTATTTTTCTTCGTTTTTTGGTCAATTTATGAAGTGAACGAAAAGCCATGTGGTTGCCAAAAAAAAGGAGGAAATACAGCGCACGCGGAGGCGCCACAAATGTTGGGTGAATCCTTATTTGCAGCTGAGAAAGGAAAAAGGAAGTTTTCAAAATGATGGGAGTACTCTTATAAATAATATTTTTACCAATTGCAACATCTCTTAAACTTTTCATAGTTTCAGAATATGGTGCAGAACCCGACTATGTTTTATCAAAACTTTCATATGGCAGAAAGTCAGTTCAACCAACTGTTTTCATTGGTGGAACCATATTTAGTGGCAAAGCGCAACTCACGCCCAGACGCCATTCCACTCAAAGCAAAATTGGCCATTGTTCTCGAGTAAGTCCTTTGCAAGAGCACAGTTATAAAATACTTATTAAATCGTTTGTATTAGGTGTTTTGCGACTGGAGACTTACAATGTCACGTTGGCTCGACATATCGGATAAGTAAACAACACTTGGGTCGCACAATAGATTTGGTGTCTCACGCTATCTGCGCTGCGCTGCACGGAGAGTTTCCAAATTTGAACTCGGAAAACATGCGCAAGTGGGCAACAGAATTTATGGAGCAATGGAACTTTCCAAACTGCATTGGTGCTATTGATGGAAAGCACGTAGCGATCAAGACACCACCCAAAAACGGTAGCGCTTTTTACAATTATAAAGTAAGTCAATTACCTGAGCCAACGAATATATCCAAATAACCCTTTCCTTGCTTCCATAGGGCTTTCACTCAATTGTGCTTATGGCGGTTTGTGACGCTTCGTATAGGTTCACTTACATCGATTTTGGTGCTTACGGGAGTGAAGGAGATATGTATGCCTTTTCACACTGTTCGCTTGGAAAAGCAATTTTATCGGGCAATGTCACATTTCCGGAGAACAGCATGCTGCAGGGAGTACGTACTCCTTATTATATTGTGGCGGATGATGCATTTCCACTTCACAAGCGCATTATGAAACCATATGGGTCTAGGAACCTTTCCACAGCAGAAAGAATTTTCAACTACCGGCTAAGTCGAGCTCGCCGTTGCATTGAGAATGCATTCGGCATACTTAGTAATAGGTGGATGGCTGTTCAAGACACTTTGCGGTGTGGACCAAACAGAGCGCAAAATGTAACTGCGGCATGCTGTTATCTGCACAATTACATGATGCGAGTAAGCCCAAGAGAATATGGCTCCACGTTTGAAAACCTGTTGATTGAAAGCCCAGCAGACACTGATGCTGAAGCCTTCCGTGGTCGAGTACAGGATTATCCCAAATTTATTAGAAATACTGTTAAGGATTTTGTCAACTCTGCAGCCGGATCAGTGCCTTGGAAAAATGAATCTGCTGGTGTGCTCCAATAATTATTATTCTTTATTATAATAAAGAATTCAATTATTAATTTCTATAAAACGATTTATTATTAAATAAAGGCATGTGAGAAGCTTGGCTTGGCCCCTTTGTGGGGCTGTATAACCAATTTTACATTTACAAAGGCATGGGGAAAAGTATTTTTTTATTCCGACGATTTTTTTGGCATGCTGCTGCACCTTCATATAAATCATCGTCTGGTAGCTTACTTAGCAACTCATCCCAATACGGGAGGATACTCCTGGTCTTCTTCTTGTCCTTTAAATAATCGTTCAGTAATCCAGCGATGCCATCATCTCCTTTCGGTTCCTCTACCTTGCGCCTTTTTGGATTCTTTGACTGCTGCAAATGGAATTGCATATTTGGTACTGTTATAATAAACAGGTAAACAGTACTTACATAGGAATAAGCCGAGGACGTGCTTGCCTCAACATCATCGTCTGTAAGGACCCAATTTGGTTCTTCCGAAGTAGCAGCCATGGAGCCTTCCTCGAAGATATTTGGGAGTGGACTGGAACATGCATCGGGGCTGCATGCTGGGCTTTCCACAAATGTTACGGTGCTTGTTTTGGTCCTACAACAAAAGGTGTCTAGTTCATATGAAAAGTTATTTCGGGTCACAACTTACCGTCTCTCCAACGACATAACAGGCAGAAAAGCCAAATGCTCTGCAAACTGCCAATCGACATTTTCATTGAGTCTTGGTTGGCCAATGACGATGCCTCCTGCGCTGCCACTATTGGCAAGTTTGCTGCGATGGTACCTCAGGCTGTCCCGCAGAGATGTCCATGCTCTCTTACATTCATTCGCTACAAAGCATAATCATCATTAAGAAATTTAATAACTTTGAACACATTAACATGCATCTTACCTTCTTTATTTATATCTGCAGCAACACTTTCCCATGCCCTCTTCACTGATATGCAGAGGTCCGGAATAACTCTTAACAAAAATTTTCAAAGTGTTTCTCACTGAGATAAACACAAAAATCATAAGCAATTTCGGTTTCTCACTGAGTTTTATCATTTATTTTTGAGTTATTTGTGTTTTCTGTTAACCGAAAAATGTTGAGAGAAAAATTTATCTGTTATTAAATAACACTTAAAAATATAATTTATGCTCTAAGTGTCTTTTGATAACAATTAAAGTATAACAGAAAAAAATAAGTAAAAAAGTTAAGTGGAGTTTCTCTATTAGCTATGTAGTAATAATTTTTTTTGCTGGATATGAATTAGACTATTAGGCCTGTTCCGGTTTTCACTTTCGACAAAAATTGGCGAATTCGAATTCGTTTAATATGCTGTTGCATAAAATTGATTTGGCTAATTAGATTAAAACGTTTTAACTTGAATCAGTCGTGTAAAGAGTACGTAAAAACTGTATGTTTGATACGGATTTCCTTGATTGTTGAATAGAGAAGAGAACATGTAAAAAGTTCGAATTCACTTTAGTGAAAACGGGAACATGGCAGTTACAAATCGCGTTTATTAGTTCAGTTTTACAATTAATAATGAATTTAGATGAAATGATCTTTCAACAGATACCTGAGTAGCCGGTATGGACAATACTGTACACCCGAGCTCATAAAAATGTGGTGCTTTGAACTTGAACTGTGCAAAATAATCCAAAATGCTTGTGTTTCCGGTGGCCACGAAATTTAAGTTTGGGAGCAGCCCAACTACAAAAACAGTAAAAACCAACATTATCAGATAAAATCGAGTCGACAAACGAGACACACACTGCATTTGTTTGGTTTTTGCAGACATCTGCTTCAGTGCAGAGCGAGTCTCGATAGAGCACACTGCACCTGCTTCACCCAGCTGGCGCCGTGCGTCGATACGCATCATTTTCCACTTGGTTGAGAGTAGATTTTGCCTGGCATTCTTACAATTTTTGGTCCTTTTTAGTTAATTTCAGCGATAAAATAATTTGCCATACGTAAAAAGTGGTTTGAAGCATTCTTTATGACTTTGACCTTATTCTTTACCATTGGTCATCCATGGTATTTATCGCGACTGAGTATTCTCATAATCATGGCTATGTAGTTATGTGATATATTAAGGAGTGATATATAAAGCTCGCATTTCTGTATGAATTCGCACTTCTTCGGGGTGTGAGCGACATTTTTCAATGACTGTTATTTGCTTTCGCATTGCTGATTGAGTGTGGTCACTTGTGGTTTTGAAAAGCAGTTTCTTAAGCTCGTAGCGGTCTTGGCACCATGGAGGTCCCGTAGCTGTGAACTGCGCTCACGCATTGATTCTTTTGTAATTTTCCAGCGCTTTCTACCCACAAGGACAAACTTTCTTTACAAATTGCTTGTAAAGACTTCTGCCGAGCTCTGTAGTAAAACCGCGGTAATAAACTACTTTACAGAAATTAAGTTCTCTGTGTTTAATTTTAGGCCCTTATCGCTGTGAATGAAATTTAGTGTTAAAAATTCCCGTTCCATAGACTTTGAATGAAAAAACACTTATATTTTTCTCACAATAATAAGTGTTATTGAGTAACACATAACAGAAAAAAACTGAATATAAGTGTTTCTCACTGAGATAAACACTTACACTCGAAAAATAAGTCACTTTCAGGCTGGAATGACACTTTCAATTTTTAGAGACAATTATTGTCGCAATTTTTTGTTAATAGGTCAAGTTTGCTGTTGTGTATTATTACAGCCTCTTCTAAAGCATTCTGCGGAGAATTCAAGCATGTTTTGACTCGCTAACACCAACGACTTTTGCCCATAGATGAAAAATTGTGACTAAAATTGTTCCTAAAAATTGAAAGTGTCATTCCAGCCTTACTGAGTTAAACACTTATACTCAAAAAATAAATCACTCTATTTATTTGAGAGATATTTCAAAGTGTTTTAAAATAACAGGGTTATTTTACAACACTTTCATTTTGTGTGAGATATTCCGGACCTCTGCTGATATGTGGTCAAAATGTTTTTTATCGGTGATCCGCCAAAGACATGGTCTTGCCTCAACTGCTTTTATTAAAGCAATCTTCTCATCACGCTGAAAATTTTCATCCCTTTTCTTTGTTTTGCGCTCAGTTTTAGCTTCCATCTCTCACTTGTCACTTCCAAAATAATTGTAAACAATATATTCCTGCGCTGTGAGTCAGCTGATCTCTCCATCCACACACGCTATCGATATGCCAACTATCGATAACAAATTGTGGATTACGTTCATGTTGCTGGATACACAAGCAAGGAAAACGCAAACTAAAAATTCCTGCCACAGTTTTTTTTATATGAAGTTAAAGTTTGGCAGGAATTTTTAGTTTCCGCGGTGCTGGATAACCGGCTTTAGGCATCAGGCATTCTAATCCACTTCTGGAAAAAGTTTTCCAATTTTTCTTTTATTGAACGCTTCTAGATTTAATAAAATAAATATTATAGAAACTATAAAAAGGCATGTGTAGGCAAAACACAACAGCACACGTCAGCTAAGCAGACAGCGCAACTGTTTGTCTTTGCGGACTCCGAAAGCCTCATGGGCAGCGTAGTTTTCTTGCTGTTAACTTAACAGTGAGAGCGAGTTCATCTCTTGCTATTTTGTTCTCTCTGCTAAAAGTTAAATTAGATATATGCATTTCTACCTGTTTTTACGTTTCCCTTTCTTTACATTTCTTATTATTTTTCTCATTTATAAAACCATACTCTTGATTTTCTTTTTCTTTTGACCTTAACAAATTATTCTGCTTCATTTTTACTTATGCTCTCATATTTTAGGTCAAAAGCCAATTTAAAAATCAAATAAAAGAAACACAAAAGAAAATGAAAACGATAATTAAATTCCAAACACTCTAGAAAATTTCACTCATCAGCTTTTCATATAATTCCATGGAAACAACTCGGGCGGGATCTTTAATGTTGATCAACACCAGATAGGGACCGGGGAAAGGGTTTCTTTGGCTGAGGCTGCACTGTTTTCTTAGATTAACATCTCAGCCGACGCTTGTTTGGTTACGTTTGAACGGTAGGTTATGGCCAAAAAGTTGGTTAGGACTGAACCCCGATGATCAGGCCGGTAAAGATGATTATGGCAGACTAAGGATGATTAGGCCAAGCTCAGATGTATATTCTGCTTCCTAATTAAGCTTCCAGTGGCCAGTTAAATACACATTTATTGCCGACTGTGTTTGATGGTTAATTCCGGCTTGGTTGTGGCAGCGCTGCCTGGAGCCGAGCCGGCTGGATCTGCACTTGCAAGCGGCTTTGGCCGTGATCCCAATCCGATCCCAATTATCCAAATATATATTCCAGAGATCCCGCGGAGAGACCTGGTACACATACTTTTATCAGAAAGTGTGTGGGCAGACTGGACACTAACTCACCCAAGGCAATAAACAACACGCACTTGAATATATATGTATTTACGACTTTACACAACTCTTAACGAGCACGCACTTCTGTTCAGTTAGCTGGTTTAATTGCGAAAGAGAGAGAATAATAGTGCGTTTCAACTACAGCAGTGTTAGAGTTCATTTTCGAAGAACACGCGACCAACTTCATGAAAAAAATGTTAGTTGTTGTGGTGAGGGAGTACGGAAAAAACTAGAGTCCACTTTTGACGCTGGTTCTGCCAACTCGTTTTTTCATATTTATACGATGAGTATCGATAGATATCGATATCGAGAAAACTTTGACCACAAAATCAGCTGGCACAACAATTGGCGGTAAAAGATATGTAAGTCAAAATGTCTTGCTTTTCCAGCCCAGGCAGAAGTTAGACTAACATTTGAAAGGTTTGCCTATTCACACGAAAACATTTCTTAAAATATTTATTTTTAGGCACTTCGTTCTCCCAAAAACAGCCATATCGACTCTAGGAAATAAAAAATAATTTATAACTTTATTTTTATATTTTATAAGTAAATGGCTTGGGACTTACAAACGCCCAAGTGCTACGTGGTTGGGACTCTTCGTAAGGCTGCAATGTCACTTGCTTTTTTTACAGACAATTTCTAGCGGCAATATTGTCGGACGAATATTACGAACACGGCGAGTTCGGCGAATTCTTAAATAACATACCAAAAAAATCCTGAAGATTGTTGAGAATTTAGTATTTCCACCCGAATTTGTTTGATATTTTCAACAAAAAAGGTCACACTGGCTGTTGGTGACATCTGATATAATTTAATATTTGAAAGTACAAAATGTAATATGTCTTATTAGGATGACAGGATAGATTGGTTAAATAGGCTGCTCGGCTGAGGCCGTGATCAAGTTAAGACTTTATGGTCCTTTGTGATATGGGTAAAAAAGAGTTTGGTGGATGTGGATGGGGTGCGTCGAGTGGGCGTTGACGGTGAGCCAGGAGTTCTAGGTGCAGATAACCAGGTCATCTAAGAATGGGTATCCCAGGTGCTGGGTGCGTAGTAGCTGGGGCCATCTTGAAGACAACCTATTTTATAATGCATTTTATACCTTGCAGAGGGTGTGTAGCTCTGATGTTTTTAGCGTATAAAAGGAAGCAAATCCTTATGTAACCATGTCTATTGAGGTTTGGAGGTTTTATTCACAAAAGAAGCTCAACCTATTGGTCAACTGGCTATTTTTCAAAGGAAATATTTTTATTTTTTTATAGAAAATTAATAAATACATACACAAAAACTCAATTTATATAATTGAAAAAAAATAAATAGTTTAATTTCAAGATGCTAAAACTAAATTTTTATAGCTAAATAAGTAATCAAACATAGCAGCCACAGCAAATTGTTGTCTAGCGACAATATTGTATCTAGCGAAAACAGTTCTGTAGACTGCTCTGCCTTCAGCAGCAATTTATTGTGCGGCGAATTCAACAACTGTCTATCTCGCTCTCACACATTTAGATTCCCATAAAAGCAAAATTGCTGCTAGAAATTGTCGGTAAAACAAGCAAGTGTCATTCCAGCCTAAGCAACGCTAGTCACAGCCCACTCATTCATCACTTGCAAAACATTTTTAACTGCATAAGCTGCAATTCTTGCTTGATGCGCATATGTAAACAAACAGACCAGATCAGCTGTTGTGGACGCGAAAGTGGATTCCGAACGCAGTGGAAACGCCTTTTGAGATTTAAGCTTAGTATACACTTCCACCAAAGACTCGCAAAAACAAAAATACCAAAGGTGACAATTCTTTTGTTTTGGGACAATGTGACCAGATATTAAGATGTATGCATGTAAAATGGTCACTTTGCCAAAACCGTAGCTTTTGGTTTAATTTTAAACTATAAGTTTTACAATCAATAAATACAAGTTATTAAAATGCGTTCTTCATGGCCAAACCCTGGCTACTGGGCCTGATGAGCAGATATGATACTTTTGCAATGATTAAATTCATAATTATAACCCAGTTTAAGTATGATTGAAGTCTCACGGTGTTTTGTACCTTACTTTGAATATTGCGCTCAATCATTGATGAGAAAATTATCCAAATTTCACCCGACTAGGCATATTTGTGTATCGGCAATGTCCGATACCTCTTGGAAATAATTAAAATTAATTATTCAGGGAGCTATCGATAAAAATACAAAAACTACGGATCTAGTATTTTATCGGTATTTAATCGAGGCCTTTTTGTTTTGAGTGTGGACTGCCACCAAAGACACTGCCAAAGGATTTTGGCACAAAAATTTTTGTGAGTTTTTTATATGGAGTTTTTTGTTTTGGCGAGTCTTTGGTGGAAGTGTATACTAAGCTTTACCGAAAAATCGTGGAATCGATGACAGAATGCGCGTAAGTGGAAATATGCTATAAGAACGAAAGCGTCTGCGTAAAACATTTTTGACACTTGCAAATGTCAACCGAGCGATATTGATTACTTTTGATACGATAAGTACTCGATCAACACACGGGCAGCTATTTTAGCTTTTTCTAGCTTGTAGCCAAATCCGCCAAAAAAATAAACTATAATTGCCTACTTTTAGGATGACCCTTATAAACATGTTTTCAATTGAAATGTTTAAGGCAGAGCGCTCTTGCCCATTGCGCAAGACACGCATGTGTTGTTGTTCTACGCCAGAGACCTGCACGAGTGCACCGCAACTTCAAGTGCACCGCAATCGTACTGGATATTGTTCACACTCGAGTGTCTCCGAAGACTGCAAAAAATGTACGCTGTGCTTAAAACACTCATTTTGCATCGGCTACCGAGTACCAAATACAGTAAGTCAAGAAAGTGTTTTGACACAGGAAAAAAATTCACATTTTGCACTTTTATTGCAAAAAAGGGGCTTTCTATAGATAGTAAAATGTTGTTCTTATTTTATTCAGATTCTGTACCGTCCCTTGACCAAGTATGCAAAAAGAAGTAGCCAAATCCATCTAGTTTTAACATTAAAAAAAATAAAAAACTAATAAAAGCTAAATTTTGAAGTGTCAAGAAAGTGTTTTGACAAAGGTCAAAACACTTATATCTTCAGTATCGGAGCTCAAATGGAAATATAAATTCATGATTCTGGACAAGTTTCACATACTGAATCCGAATCTGGTTATATAAACTCCATATCTTCCATGGATTAGCAGCAAACTTATATTAAAATGCTGAAAACGGCTAATTTAACCCCTTTTTAGTACGTTCGAATCTCGTAAGAATCAGCTGATTTTGAAATTTTCGATCTTAACATTCAGTAGTACGTACCAATATGTATACAATGTAATTAATAAACACTTTAATCATTTCATAGGTTATAAGTTCATGATCAATCCGCAAAAAATGGCTGATTGGTATGCAATTTTGTAAATGAGTGAGAAAATTCAGCAGAATCGGTTGGATTATTAAGAAAAACGCCTTATAATCCAAAACTCAGATGAAACTAAATATATTTTTTCAAATTTGAGGGCGTGTCCCGCCTTTTTTCATATTTTTCATTAGTCAAGATTTACAACAACACTATTATTAAATCGAAAAACTCCTTATAATGTGGCCGATGAAACAGATTTTTGTTTATTCCTTGTGTACTTTAGTTTTGATGCTTAACTATCAAGAAAAAATCATTTTCAAAATAGTCCGATTTCTACTAGAATCATATGTACCAAAAAGGGGTAAAATTATGAATTTTCTGCATTTTAATTAAAATTTAGAGCTAATCCACTAAAGATTTTGAGTTTATATAACCAGATTCGGGTTCAGAGTGTCACACTTGTCCAGAATCATTAATTTATATTTCCATTTGAGCTCCGATACTGAAGATATAAGTGTTTTGACTTTTGTCAAAACACTTTCTTGACATTCAAAATTTAGCTTTTATTAGTTTTTTTATTTTTTTAATGTTAAAACTAGATGGATTTGGCTACTTCTTTTTGCATACTTGGTCTAGGGACGGTACAGAATCTGAATAAAATAAGAACAACATTTTACTATCTATAGAAAGCCCCTTTTTTGCAATAAAAGTGCAAAATGTGAATTTTTTTCCTGTGTCAAAACACTTTCTTGATTAACTGTATATCCGCGCTACTAGTGCGACTCATTTTTTTACCACTGCACTGTGGATTGAATTTCCAAATAATTGGCATAAAGTCGAAAATTTCATGGAAATAAAACTCATTTTTAATAATACACCTTAAAAATACATAGTCCATGTACAAAGAATCGAATAATATTTTCGATAGTTTGGCAACCCTGAAATTGTTATCGATTATCGAAGTCAAGTGTTGAGTGCAGTGATTGTTGCGATAAAAATGGCGTTAACTATTTGTTAACTTTGAGGGCTTGCACTTCGTGTAAAATTGAACAAAAAATTATGGCAAATTATGGATAATTAAGGCTAGGGTATATAAAATGAAAAAAAGAAACCAATTTTTGAAAATGTTCAATGTGTTTTATTAAAGCGGCTTGTTTTGCGCTGTCCCTAAACTAAGAAAACTTCACCAAAGTGCAAGTCTTCTGTGGAGCAAAACTAACCTTGTGCGTGTTTGTGTGTTTTGTGATGTATGTCAAAATAAAGAAGAAAATGTGTATTAAAAGATAATAGTTAACCTGTTTGCGGCTTTTTGTGACTTTTGCGGTGCTTTAAACTTGAAGATGAGCTTAAACTCTATCATGCAACGCTGCTGGTCGTACGAATGGCAACTCTAAAGCTTCTACAAACTGGATATTTGCCCAACTGAAGAAATGAACGCTTAAAATTTGACTAAACTTTACTAAAAATATAATTTTTATTTACATTTTAGCTTTTTATTCACAGTTCTCAAAACTTTGTTTTCAGATTACGTATACGCAGTGTTGCCATATAAGGCGGTCGGGGTAGGCGTGGTCAAATTAACTTAACATTTTGTTTAAATATTATAGGTGTTATATCTATTAAAAGTACCAAGTTTCAACTCGATATCTGCAACACACGACTTTATGCCAATTATTTGGGAATTCGACCCACTGTGCACTGGGAGCAGAGAGCGCAAAAATTTGATTGTTCATTGATCCACCAACAATTCTCGCATCGCGTTCTGTATTTGTCGCTCTCTCACTTGAGTAATTTTTTTGCTCCTGCTGTCATTTCGTGGTATTTTTCTTACTGGTTGCTTTGTTGTGTTGGTGGGCCCGCACTCTGATGTGTCTTCGGCTTTTGGTTGTTGAGCAGAGAAATACATTTGCATAAGCCTAGTACGGAGGGCGTTCGAATTTTCCTTCCAGAAATTTGCCTGATATTCCTTTTTGTGGAATGTAAGAGACAGTGTGACCAGATAACATTAAAAAATATACCGAAAACGGAAAAGAAATAAATTGGCCAGCTGATTTGTGTTTTGACTTAATTATAAGATTTAAATAAAATGAGGCACAACATGGATGAAGTTGCAATTGCAGTGGCAGCTGTTAAGCTGAAGAATGTTAGCAAGACTTCAGAATTGGATTCGCCTGTTGCCAAGAATCTAATGGTCTGCACGAGGCCGGATAAGTCAAATTATAATTGTTTTATTTCCATTTATAACATCATTCCGGGCAAGGACCACACTCAGCTGCACATATCGCTGCAACGAAAGATGGCTCAATTGGCCCTCCAACATGACAAGATTCCAACATGGCGCAACTGCTTCCCAAACACTTATTATAAGTGCGGTGTCCAGTTGCTTGTCATTCGTGATATCCCACAATCATGCAGTGTTTTTCACTGCATCAATTAATGCATTTTTGCTGTCATAACTAAAATTTTTGTTCTTTTGCCTTGCCTTTTCACAATTGACACAAGGAATAAATGACTGCACAATATCTCTTGAAGGAATATCAGCTGTTCAATACAGTCCACACGCCTCACCGATATGGCAACTCTCAAAATTCCTTGTGTGTATTCCTTGGCTTTCTGCGTACCAAACAACAGAATGAGGCAAGGAAAAATTCCTTAAGCAATTTTTTTTATATGGAGTTTGACAGCTGAAGGAAAATTCGAACGCCCTCCGTACTAGGCTATAAGCATTAAAGAATGAAGTAAGCATGTGTGTATGTATACATATTTGTATGTATTTATCGGAAATACAAATTAGATTTATTGAGCCTTCAACTTAGAAATTAAACAAAAATAATGATCTTAAACCTACAAAAATTAAAATGAACTTCATATTAAAAAACAAATGGCGCATGAGAGCACTCATATATATATGTACCTATATATTTATGTTAACAAGAAAACATGTCATTAATTCAGTCTATATGAAATTAAAATAAAATATATATTTGTAACGTTTTTGTTTATGTGTGTTTATTTTCTTAAGTTTTTATAAAACGACTTTTGAAACAGCAAGTTGTCGACGAGTTTGGCCCTAATCGGTTTCGCTTTTCGGTCATAATATTACCTGCCAATGAAAATGCTTGCTCAACTGTTGCACTACTTGCAGGTTCTGAGAGAATCTGCAAAGCAAGCTTTGAAAGGTAGGGATAGCATTTTTCATTACTTTTCCACCACTGAATTACTTCAAAATCTTCAGTCATGACGACTTTTTCCCTGCAGTACCTTTCGACTTCCTCTCCAGGAGATTCTTCATACTCGTCTCCTGGATTCCTGATTAAGTTTGAGAAAAAGAAGCAAGCACAAGTCATTGATTTTATGGTCAACTAAAGCTTTAAGTGTTTAAATATTTATGTTCAAAAGTCGTTGTGTTTCTTCACTATCAGCTAGTACTTCATTAACATCAAGCCAATTATCTACAATAGACTTGAACATTGTGTAGTTAGAATTCCAGCGTGTGGGGCATGGGTTTTTGAGAGATGTGGACAACCTGTGTGGCAAATTAGCTTTCTTAAAATATTTAACAATTTTTTTATTATTATTCTTACATCCTAGTGAGACAAGGATAACCTTATAAATTACTAGTCACTACAATGAAAAAAACGAACATTGAGGAAAGCGTATTAACCTATGTACGTTCTCTGCCCAATTGCAGAGTGAAACCAAAACGCGTGTGTACTGTTTGCTGGTCTGATTTCAAGTCGTTTTAATGATTTCATATAAGTTCGATTATGGTGCATATAACAATGTTGCCCTCTTGAAGAGAGAGATCAACAGATATGTTTAGATACATTGTGTAGAGAATACAAATGTAAGTGATAATGTAGGTGTACAATGGGATACAAAAGAATTCAAATTAACAAATATTTAATAAACAATATGAGGCTCAAACATTCTCCGCCCGTTGAAAGGACGTAGGAGCTTTCAAGAATTATGTTGGATAGGAAGCGGTGCTACTTTGCAGATGGGTCGCCGTATGACACCTTTAGCGGTCTGAATATCGACCACTCGAATCTTTCCATCCCTTCCGGTACATGTTTTAGAGATGCGTCCGAGAGGCCACTGCTGGGGTGGGCTGTTGTCTTCATGGATGAAAACCAGCTGACCTGTTGATATGTTAGCCTCTGGAGTACGCCACTTGGACCTCAATTGAAGCGTGTGCAGATAATCACGACGCCATAAGTCCCAGAAGCGCTGCTTTGCGTAGGTGATGCGTTGATAGCGAGCGATATATGACATTTTACTGTCATCGATTGCTGGCTCTGGAAGCGCCTTTAATGATGCTCCTGTCAGGAGATGCCCAGGGGTAAGGGCTTCCCCATCGTTAGGGTCCTCAGACTGGGCTGCAATAGGACGAGAATTCAGAATGGCCTCGGCCTCAATTGCTATGGTCTGAAGTTCTTCGTATGTCATTCCAGTGTCTGACATACTCTTGGTTAGGAGACTCTTCATAGACTTCACTGCTGCCTCCCAAAGCCCACCAAAGTGTGGTGCTCGAGGCGGGATGAAGTGAAACTCAACACCACTGTCGTTGCTGAACGTTTCCAAGTCACGTTCGGTTTGTTGACTGAAGAGCTCCTGTTTGAAGCGGTTGAGTTGTGCGCATGCTCCGGTAAAGTTTGTAGCATTATCGCAGTATATACGATGTGGAGTGCCTCTGCGAGAAACGAAACGCTTTAATGAGAGAATGAAAGTGTTAGTTGACAAATCTGAAAGAAGTTCAACGTGTACTGCTTTTGACGAAAAGCAAACAAAGATAGCCAAATACGTCTTATATGGAACCTTGCTGCGAATGCGATATGATGTAAGGAACGGCCCACATAGATCCACTCCGGAAACAGTGAAAGGCTTGATCGTTAGCAACCGATCTGAAGGAAGCGATCCCATAATCTGGTTCATTAGGCGAGGTTTGTAATGGTAGCAGTGAATACATTGCCGTACTACCGATTTGGCCAGTTTCCTTGCGTTAAGAATCCACACTTGCAGTCGAAGAAGGCCAATAAGAGCCTTGGCGCCAGCGTGCATGTTGATGCGATGCAAGTTATTGACAAATTTCCAAGTGAATTCATGATCCCTTGGAAGGAGTAAAGGACATCTTGCATCAAACGGAATAGGTGCGTGAGTTAAGCGACCACCCACTCGCAGAACTGTAAGAGATTGATTTCCGCCTTCACTCATGGACAAAAATGGGGTCATATTCTGAAACTCTGGCCTGAGTGTTTGATTGGACTGTAGTTGCCTGATTTCCTTAGCGAACGATGTGTGCTGAATTGATGCAACGATGTGTATAAATGCGTGCTGCAATTCCTGTGATGAGATGTGCAATGCTCTTTCCACTGTCAAAGTTTTGTTGGCTGGGATCTTGTTGAATACTCGGAATACATAAGCGGTGACTCTAAGAATACGACGATAAGATTCAAATTTGTTGACAATATCTTGAAAGATGCAGCCATTAAGATTTCCCTCGTTGCCACTACCGCTGCACTTGAATGCCACTGCCTTTCGTTTTTCCAATTCAGTTTCTTCAACCTTGATGTTTAGTGAAGTTTGCGGCCACTCTGATGAGTCGAGTGCCAAAAACTCCGGGCCAGTGAACCAAATTGTTTTAGACAATTCCGCAGCTGCGCATCCGCGCGAAACGATATCCGCCGGATTACTTTTTCCGGGTACATGTCGCCATATGACATCAGTCGACTTTTCCTGAATTTCTGCCACTCGATTAGCGACAAAACAATTGAGCTGTGAGGAGTGCATCTTAAGCCAGTGCAGCACTATTTTTGAATCTGTCCAAAAAAATGTAGAATTAGTATATGATTCAAATTTGTGCTTTATTTTGTGCCAAAGCTTGCACAACAGAACTGCTGCACTTAGTTCCAATCTGGGCAGTGAAATTGTCTTTATTGGAGCAACCTTGGATTTGGAGATGACCAATAACGATGTATATGTTCCGTTGACCAGTGCTCGAAGGTAGATGCAGCAGCCGTAGGCACGCTGCGAGGCATCTGCAAATCCATGGATTTGGCCAACGTTTTGTGATGATGTGTTTACGAATCTGTGTACTTGGACTTGATTGACGTGGTCCAAGTCAGCTTCGATTTGTTGCCAGCGAATGTTTAGCTCAGCAGGCAGAGGCTCGTCCCAATCTAATCCTTGTAGCCAAAGTTCCTGAGTAAAGATCTTGCAACGTATGATAACAGGACTAAGCAAGCCCAGTAGATCGTACAGATGAGCTACAATGGACACAACCCGACGTTTGGTTGTCTCTCCGCCCGTTGGCAAGTCATAGCGAAAACATAATGTATCGTGTTCTGGCTTCCAGGACATACCAAGGGCCTTAGTTATATCTTTGCCTTCTGTTTTGATACGAAATTCGTCTGTGTGCTCCATTAGATGGCTAGCATTCCACTTTGCGAGTTCCATTCCTGCTTTGGAAAGGATTTGTGTGACTTCACTCACCTTGTGTTGCAACTCTTTAATGCTGTCTGCACCCGTTAGGAGATCGTCGACATACATCTCTTGTTGCAGAGCCATTGCGCCAATAGGACATTGTTGTTGGTGCTGCTCAGCGATAAAATGTAGGCTTCGTATGGCTAGGTATGGTGCGCAGGCCATCCCGTATGTGACTGTGTTTAGCTCATACAATTCCAATGGTTCGTCAGGCGATGATCTCCACAGGATTAACTGAAGATGCCGATCCTTAAGGTCATGTGATTGCATGCCTGTGAAGTCGAAACGAAAGTAGCGTTAGTGTGAGTGTTTGTTGGACAGTTGGTCCAACCATGACAATATCGTTGAGAGAACGATTTGATGTTGTTTTTGCTGAAGCGTCAAAGACCACGCGAAGCTGGGTTGTTGAGCTCTCTGGGCGCTGCACGCAATGGTGAGGAATTATGTAGTGTGGTTGAGAGGCATCAACGTGATGTGCTAGCTGCATATGATTGAGTGCCAAATACTCGTTCATAAAATCGATATATTTTTGTTTGATTTGTGGTTGGCGTTGTAATCGCCGTTCTAGTTGTAGAAAGCGAGACTTGGCATTCTCCATTGAATTACCAAGAGTTTCCGGAGAGTGCTTGAATGGCAAGCGAACTTGTACTCTTCCAGATTCGAGAAATGTTGTATTTGATCGAAAGTGTTCCTCACATACATCTTCTTCTTCTGTATGAACTTGAGAATTAGCAGGAAACTCTTCAATTTCCCAGAATTTCCGTAATGTTTCATCTAGGCCAACGTTTGCGATGTGGCAGGTGAAAACCTGCGCCTTTGTACTCACGGGTTCGTCTATTTTTCCGCCCACTATCCATCCGAGTGATGAGTTGAGCAAACATGGCAGGTTAGGGCCTAAAGAGATTTTGCCATCTTTTAGTAGATTGAAGAACTCCTGCGTACTGATGAGAATATCTATTTTGCTCGGTTTGAAGAACAACGGATCCGCCAGATCGATGCCCTCTGGAATTGCCCATCCTGATGTGTCAACTGTTCGCTCGGGTTGGCTCAGCGATATTGACTTGGTGACTGCAAATTGCAGCGCCCTCTCGTCAGGCCCGAGTCTTGACCTGATGACTGTAGTAACGGAAAACTTCATCTTTGCACGAACATCAGCGATGCCTGAAATCTCATGTTCTTGTCGATTCAAATGAAGCTGAAGTCGTTTGGCCAGTTCCTCGGTGATGAAATTGATCTCAGATCCTGAGTCTAAAAGAGCTCGTGCGTGTTGATATGTGCCGTATTTGTCCTTGATGAGGATAACTGCTGTGGGAATGAGTGCACGTCTGGATTGCCTGGCTAGCAATGACAATGCACGTGTTGGACCTTGTTCGACGGATGATGCTCCCAAAGTCGATGATGAGCTATTGGTTTGCTGTCCACTTTGAACAAACCGATGCAAACTTGTGTGATGTGATCCCTGACATGCACGACATTTGAATTTTGAAGTGCATTTTGCTACAATGTGCCCTTTATGTAAACAATTTAGACATAGTGATAGTTGCTTAGCAAAGTTGTAACGTTCATCTACAGTAAGCGCTGCAAATGAAGGACATTTACCCAGACTGTGATCCGTTCCCTTACACTTGAGGCAAGTGGTTTGTGCGGTTACGAAAGCCTTCTAAATGTTGATCTGTTTTTCTTGACGGTTGCTTGCCACCTTATTGTTGGTTGGCGCACTGCACTCCAAGAACTGGCAGTACCGGCTTAGCGTTTGGAAACACTCGTCCCATGATGGCAGCTTTTCGTAGTTCTGTGCTCGATCATAGGCCTGTTTAGCGTCTGGGTCAACCTTTAATAAAACAATATGGATTAGGATTGCATTCATGACATCTGCTTCCTCGCCCAAAGTAAGTAATGAGCCGCGCAGAGCAGAGACAGAGTCCAAAATGGCACGTAATGAGTGTGAATCCGACCCTTTCATACTTGGAAGGTTGAACAAACTGAATATGTGTTCGTTGAATATGAGCACCTTTTTATCATAGCGTTCCTTGAGTTGACTCAAAGCCTTAGGGTAATTTTCTGCCGATATTTGGAATGACGACACAACGCTGAGAGCAGCATCTGACAGGCAACTTAAGAGATAAGTGAACTTGTCCACTGCGTGAATGCTGTCGTCATCGTCCACCATGTGTTCGAACGCTGTGATAAACCGCTTATATTCGCTATATTTCCCATCAAATTTCGGTAGTTTCAACGCTGGTAGGCGCGTATTATGCGAATTTGTGCAAGAAGAATTGAAAACACTTACGTCATGTAGTTTTTCACCTTTGGGTGTTACAATTTTATTGATGATGGCTGCCTTGGTAGCTATGAACAACTCGTCGAGTGACTCTCTTTCCTTGTTGTCCAAATCCAATAGTTCGATTCTCCCTTGTATGGTAGATGCTTGCCTGAAGTGAGACTCCAACAACTGCGATCTGCACTCCACGTTTGCTGCGTCCATTTTTTGTAAGGAATCCACCTTTGCCTTCATATTTTTCATGGCTAGAACAAGCATTTGCTTTTTCTGTTGAAGTGATGCTAGCTGCTCCTCGGGTTTCGTCATTTTGCAGTGAAAATAATTTAAATCTTTACCGCAGCAAAAATGTGTATACACAGGAATATAAAAAACGAAAAAACGAAGCAAATGTCGATATGCAGGCGAGTAGTGGATTGAAAGCTCCGTCTATGAGACTGATGGAAAGCTCGCTGATCGAAGCTCACTCGCTGAAGTGTAATGCAGACTAGCGGTTTCAGCGAGAATGAAAATCAAAAGGGATAAGCAAAACGGAGTTGATGTCGGCTAATTATACTCCACAGCAACAAGCAAGGTGACTTTGAGGTCGAATGAGAGAAGAGATGTGGATTGCTGTGAATATTCTCTCGTACGCCTACGCTCCTGAATAACTTCTTTCCGGTGGATGCTGTAACGGTTGTTACTCAACTGTGTGTGTGTGTTGACGATTTGCTTGCTGTCGCCAACTGCTAATAAATCCAATCGCTGGTAGAGTGAGGTCTCGAACTAGGATTGATGATGGTAATGATCAAACGATAATGATGATTATGTCTGAAGGCTGCGAGAGTCCATATGTAGGAGCAAATAGATGCGAGAACAATATCACGCCACGAACGATGTGTGTTGACCCCAGTGGCCAAATCTACCGCAGACACTTTTCTACGAATATTTTTTTTTCTTATTTAGTTTTGACACATGACACTGTATCCTTAATGTCCTGCGTCCTGTCACGGTCGCCAACTGTACGTTCTCTGCCCAATTGCAGAGTGAAACCAAAACGCGTGTGTACTGTTTGCTGGTCTGATTTCAAGTCGTTTTAATGATTTCATATAAGTTCGATTATGGTGCATATAACAATGTTGCCCTCTTGAAGAGAGAGATCAACAGATATGTTTAGATACATTGTGTAGAGAATACAAAAGTGAGTGATAATGTAGGTGTACAATGGGATACAAAAGAATTCAAATTAACAAATATTTAATAAACAATATGAGGCTCAAACAACCTAATTAAATCTAAAGTTTAAAAATTACATTTCCACATCTGCTTTGAGCCAATCAAGATATTTTAAACATGTTTTATATAATAAAATTAATTAATTGTTTAACATTAAAAACTGCCTAAGGTTGTCCCCAAATTGCGCTGCGCTACTAACTTCCTTTAATTGAGGGGATAATTGGTTCCACAAACGAACAGTGTGTACAAAGAATTGACGTTCTGAGCAGGAGAGTTTATGTCGTATGCTATTGATATTTTTAGTTCTGGACGATGTGCTAAAACATAATTTGTCATATAAATAGCTTGGCTCTTTTGTAAAAATGATTCGGTGCAAAAGCAGTAGATTTTTATAGTCGGTCCAGGATTTAAAATTTAGTTGATGGATTTGTCTGGCGAAACTGGATATATGCTCTCTTCTTCCAACATTGTAGACAAATCTCGCGATATTATTATATGCCACTGTGAGTTTTCGCTGAGTAGCCACGTCGCAATTTCCAAAAATTTCTGTACCATAGCATGCGCTTATAATTTCTGCAAGCTCGGTGATTTGTTCGAATGACTTGTCTAATACATTTGCGAATATATGACTGCTGCAATTCAATCGAGTATTCTGTTCTAACCAGGGACCGTAACTGTTATAACTTTTATGATAAAAATTACGAAAAAACAGTTATTTGAAAATTTGTATATAAAAATTGTAATATAACTGTTATGTTTAGTTTAGTTGTTTATTATTACTAAATTCCTAGCACGACAAGAAGTATTCTTATAAGTTATTGTGCTAGTCACGACGGTAACAGTATAACGATAATTTTAAATTATATTAAATGAGTTTACATTTCACAGACAAAGTTACAAACAATAATAACAGAAATAAGATTTAATTTAAAATGAGTTGACTTGTTTTCAATAGAAAAGATGGCTAACTTAAAATCTATAATAATTATAAATAGTTTTGTTTTGTGTTTTTAAATGGTGTGTAGGTGGCTAATGAGTTTGGTTTTAAATTGCGATGCGCTTCTAACTGTCTTTAGATAATGTGGTAGCTGGTTCCAAAGACGAACGGCATAAATAAAGAAGTGCGGGTCCGAACTAGCAAGTTTAGTTTTTATTGCAATAATATTATTGGTCCTCATTGATGCACTAAAGCTTAGCATAGAGTATAAGTAAGACGGTTTTTTCGTATTTACTATTTTATGCAGCATCGTCAAAGCTCTCAGAATTAAATACGATTTTAGGCTAAGGTTAAAAAGTTTGAATGCATGTTCCGTAATATGTCTTCGTGGTTTTATGTTATAGACATACCTAGCAATATTATTATATAAAACATTGACTTTTTTAAAACTATTGGCATCACACTTCCCAAAGACCTCTATTCCATAAAATAAAGAGGGCATCAAGTAAGATTTTGCAATCAATAGTCTAATATGTTGCGGTAGGCACAGCTTCGTTAAATTTAGGTTCCTTAGCATTCCATACGTTTTTCCAACTGCTCGGGTAACATGATTATGCCATGAAAGTGTTTCATTAAAAGTAAAGCCAAGATTGACAGCATAGTCAACGTAATCAATTTTACATGTGTTAATTTTAAGCTTTGGGAAGTGATCAGTATTCAGTTTTTTTTTATATATTACCAGGCATTTCGACTTTAATGGATTAAGTCCAAGTCCATTTTCTTCCGCCCATTTGTTTATAACTAAAAGCTCACTATTTCATACATTTATACTTTCACTAATTCTATTCAACGGACAACTAACATACATTTGAACATCATCAGCATACATATGGACTTCACTTTTCGACAATACACTGGGAAGATCATTTACATACAAAGAAAACAGCAGTGGCCCAAGGACGGACCCTTGGGGGACACCGCGCTTTGTCACAAGAAAAGTTGAAAAGTCAGATGATGTTACTACCGCTTGACTACGATTACTAAGATAGGAGGAGAGAAGTTTGAGGGATGTATTTGAGAAGTTGAATAGTTTTGCCAATTTTGTACAGAGAATTTCATAGTTCACTGTATCAAACGCTTTACTAAAGTCAAGTAGAGTGAGAAAAGTGACTTTCCCATTGTCCATCTGTTTTCTTATGTCTTCAGATATTTTTAATATTGCTGTGGTACTACTCCGGCCACTGCGAAACCCGGACTGATTATTATTTAGCAAATCATTTGCAGCAAGAAATCGTTTTATCTGGTTTGCCATGAGTTGCTCAAATGCCTTAGATAGATAAGGAACAATAGCAATAGGTCTGTACTCAGTATTTGATTTTGGGACGGGAACTATTTTCGTTATTTTCCACATTTCTGGGAAAGTTGAGTGAGTGAAAGCAGTATTGAAAATATATGTAATTAGAGGCAGAATCCGAGGTAACAATATTTTAAGAAATTTTGGATTAATATTATCAAGGCCTACTGCGTTTGATTTTATCCTAAGAATAGCTTCCAGTACATCACATTGGTCAACACAGACAAAGCTAAAACTAGTATCACAGTTGTTAGTAATTTGCACAGCATTCAAGTACGTGTTACATGTTACATCAGGTACGCAGACATTTACAAAACAGTTATTGTATAATTTTTATATAAAAATTTTTGAATAACAATTAAATTATAATTTTTTTATTTCAATTATGAAAAAACAATTAATTTAAATTTTTATCTACTTGCCACTCAAGTTAATGTCATTCCTGTGTTTTATTTAATTAACCGATTTTCGCCATTGCCCATTGATGTATTAGCCCATCAAGCAATAGAATATAAACATATAAGCCCTCAGATCAAAGTTACATCCAAACTTTTGTCCTACGATGTTTGGCACGAGGGATATCTTAAAGTAATTGTTATTTTTAATTTTTATAATAAAAATTTTTTATATCAATTAATTTATAATTGTTAAATAAAAATTTTTTTATAACAATTAAAAATTTAAATTAATTGTTTTTTCATAATTGAAATAAAAAAAATTATAATTTAATTGTTATTCAAAAATTTTTATATAAAAATTATATAATAACAATAAAAAAAATTTTTGGGAAAAAATTGCAAATAAAAATTTATTGCTTCAGTGGACTCTCCATTCAAAATTATGAAGTCTGATGCCCTTTTTTCATCGGGACAATAATTTTTAACAGAAATTGTTATTTTTTTCATAACAGTTATTTTCGGTCCCTGGTTCTAACGCCTTAACAATATTTTTTCCTCTGTCTGTAACAAATTTGATGGCTTCGATATTATTTACACCAAACTGATTGAACAAGGTGATTAGCTTATTACATATATTAATTATTATTTTCACCGGTTGATCTCTAAAAATCCATTGATTTTAGTCCCAAAATCATAACACACAGCTTAAAGTTTTTCTGGTAGTGCAATGTGACGCCTAAAAAATTTCTCTTGACATAATTGTCTGTCCACATATCGAGTGTGACGGATGCTTCATCGGAATTTACAACGTATTTTTTTTCGTTGCTGATAAGGGCTCTTTTTTCGTCTGCTTCTTTGTGCACTTTGCGAGAAACTGTAGTGGGATCGGGCAGCAAGTCATTGACATCAATGTTTCCCCAGTGTGATGCACCAATTTTAATCAAGAATTTAACCAAGCTTATGAATCCTGGTCCAATGACTGCCGTAAATGTCTGACCATCTTCAATAATCCATTCTGCAGACTAGTGCCATCTTCTTCTAAAATTTCTGACAAAATATTCCAAATGAAACTTTTACCCTTGTGCTGTTGCGTTAAGGTGTAAACTCCATTGGCAATTTGTTGCGCAACCAAATTAGAACTTGAAGTTATATTTGTAACTTCAAAGAACCAGTGCGACTTTTTTTTCTACGAACTCCGCAAGACGTTGCTCGGGAAGGCTTCGTCATAGCACACGTAGACGGAGTGTAGTAACTCCACGCCTGTCTTTTTCAAGGCACGTGTTAATCTTGCCTGCCTTTTTCAAGGCACAGGGTTCTTCCGGTTTATTGAACTACAAATAAATAATTATTGTACCTGGCCAAATGCGTCAAGCGGCCAACCAACTTTTGCTGTCTTTAATCATATAAAGACAGTTTTCAAGCCAAAACAACAAAAAAAAAGAACTCCGCAAGACAACTGAGCTTGACCTGCAGCATGTATGCAAATTCAACTAACACTTGTTTTCAGTTACTCAGTTACGCAACCAAATAATGCGAAAAAGAATACGCAATGCTTACATACCTACATAAGTATTTATGTGCTGTCCTCACTACAACTGCATTTTGCATATTCGCATTTTGGGCAAAATGTACATTTTCCCCCATTCAATTTTGTATGGCCACAAGAGATGCCAAAAAAAAGTGCATTTTGAGAAAATGTAATCGCATACTTACTACTATTCGATAGTCGACCATTTTTTGGCTAGTTGACGATGGTCATCACTATTGAGGGCGCGCCAAATGGCAGAAATTTGAAATTTGAGTAAATTGAATTAAATTGAAATTAATTTATACTTTTTTATGTTTACCAATAATATCAATGATAACACAATGAATTGCAGAAATTAGAAACTTCTTATGTAGTTTTAATTGGACTCAAGAGATTACAAGCCTTCTAGTTTGACCAAAACAATGCACATTGGGTTTTTTTCGTTTTTTTTTTGGCATAAACCCAAAAAAAATGTTGCTCTGTTTTTTGAAATAACTTTTATTTTTATGTTTATAATACTCAAGTTAAATAAAAAATCAATCGCTAAAATTTTTCACGGTCACACTGATTGATCGATACACTGTCAAAGTCAGCAGTTCACCTTAAAACATTGCAAAAGTTTTATTGCTCTCGTTGGCCACATATAAATAAAATACAACTTTAAATGATGCAAAGTCGTAGTTCAGGTATGTAAAACAAGAGTTATATAACATTTTCGTCAATTCTATGTGTTTTTGTCCTCGTGAAACGTGTTTTATTTATGTGTGCTTTTTTGATGAATCTTAGCAAATTTAGCAGCGTTTCGTGGAGTAGAACTCTCAAGGCACTCCAAAGTGCTCAGGTATTTAAATGTAGAGTTACTTACTAAAGTGTCCAGAATAATATGCAACTTCGATTGTCTGCTTTAATTTGCTTTTTCGCGAAAAAATCGCCTTTTTCCAGAGGGATATGCGTTTGAGCATGCAGAGCTGCTACACATTTTTGTCAGCCACAAACGCTCAGAGGCCGCTGTCAAACAGCATATACAGCAAAAAATTGGAAAAAAAACCTAAACAAAAGCGTCGATTCTCAAGTAAATGAAAAGGTACGCGATTTTGTCAAATATTTTGAAAGAACATGGCCAAAGTGCGGGCGACAAATTCAAAGATTTAAAAGTAAGCATTCTGAATGGCTTAATAAAAAGATAACAATTGACATCGACGTAAGTTGTGGCTCGAGAAATAGAGGTGGACGTCCAAAAGTGGACTATGAGAATGCTAGCTCCCGGCAAAAACGAAAGTTGGCGACAGAGCTTTCAGAAGTTAATAATAACTCGTTGCCTCTGCTAGTTCATGCTGCTAGAGTTTCAGCTACCAAATCAGCAGATAAGGACATGGTTGCTGTTTTAAAAACAGCAGGATCAAGCGAGGATCTAAGTAAACTGAAAAGGAAACTTTTTTCGACTGAGCCCGTACAAATGTCAGCTGACAGTGCCTTATCATTTTTATTGGAAAATGGATTTACAAAAGAGCAATATATTAATTTAAAGCAAAATGCAAAAAAGCACGGTTGCGATATATACCCGCCATATATGGATCTAACTAGTGCTAAAATAAAACTTAGACCAGACGACATTCAATATTTTGAAAATAAAGCACAGGTTCCCTTACAAAAACTTTTGGACCATGCGGCCTCGCGCATACTGGAAATGCAACATGAAGTGTTGGATATACTTCCAAATGTGATACGTTTAAAATTAATATATAGCTATGGATATGATGGCTCCACAGGACACAGTATGTACAAACACCGTTTTCAAGACCTTGCTGCCCCTGATAATGCATTGTTTGTAACATCAATTATTCCATTAAAACTGATAAACAAGGCCCAACAAATTATTTGGATCAATAAAATACCACATTCGGTTCGATTCTGTAGGCCTTTGAAAATTGAATTCATTAATGAAAGTCGTGCCGTCATCCTTAAGGAAAAAGAGTACTTGGATACCGAAATTCGAAATCTGAAAACATACGTGTACGAGTATAATGGTAAAAAAATAGTTGTGGAATATTTAGGGCAAATGACCCTAATTGATGGGAAAGTCTTAAACATTTTGACAGGATGCAACTCATGTCAGTGTTGCCCTATCTGTGGAGCAAAACCAACGCAATTGCTTAATATTAAAAATATTAAGTCTGATGTTTTCAAGCCTAAGATTGATGCTCTTCAGTATGGAATCAGCCCTTTGCATGCTTGGATCCGCTTTTTCGAGTTCGTTTTAAAACTTTCGTATAGAGTCGAAATAAAGAAGTGGCACATTAAGGACTGCGACAAACCCCAATTAATGGTGCGAAAACAATTAATACAACAGACAATTTTAAAGGAAATGGGACTCAATGTGGACAAGCCGAGACCAAATGGCAGCGGAAACTCCAATGATGGCAACACAGCCAGGAGGGCATTTTCTAACTCAGCCCTATTATCATCAATTTTAAATGTTGATGAACTATTATTGAAACAATTTTACATCATTTTAATAACCATTTCCTGTGAGCACGAAATAAGCTCAATTAAGTTTAAAACTTTCTGCGAAAAGGTTTTTGAAGTTTACCAAAATAACTATCCTTGGTATCCAATGTCGCCTACTGTACACAAGGTGCTAGTACATGGTCAACAAATAATAGAGAGTTCCTTAGTTCCTGTTGGCTGTCTTGCGGAACATGCTTCCGAGTCCCGAAATAAAATATATAAGAGTGATAGGAGGGGACATGCAAGGAAATGCAGCAGACTGGACAACATGACCGATATTTTTAACAGAGCCTTAGATACTTCGTACCCATTGCTATCTAGTATCTACATAAAAGACAGACAAATTAAAAATAAAAAAAAAAAATACCAAATGACGTTTTCTCGCTGCTGCAGTCAACACGCTTTGAAGTCTTACCAGATACTGATGAAACTGAAGAAGATGAGTTAGAGGATGACGAAGAACTTAATGAAGAACTCGAAGTGATTGCTTCAGACGAAGAATATTTTGAAGAGAAGAAAAAATTAAGTTCTCATACGTTGTAAGTAGCCTAAGTAAGCTGTTTAAACATAAATAAATTTAAATAATTTAATATTTGTTTTTTATTTTCAGAACACAACACTAAATTAAAAGTCGAATTGTTTTTGTACTAAAAACTTTGGAACTAAGGCACAGTTGTTAGGGCACAACATGTTAAAAACTTGTTAACATTAAAAGATTTGTTACAAGGACCAAATTTCTTAATAAGTTTGGCCCAAATTGGTTGTTTTAGATGTTTTTATTTATGTCTCATTGTTTCAGTAAGTACAAATGCACACAACAGATGAAATCTATCGAAAAACATATTTATTTTGAATTTTCCGAATAATTTTAGGTACCATGTTAGGGGAAGGGGATGTAGGCGTGGTCGAATCATAAAATAAACAAAAACCGAAATTCTACTTTAATTTGAATAATTTATGTGCAAAAACTCAGCTTTCTATCTTTCAATTTGAAGTTGATGCCAAAAAAAACGAAAAAAAAACCCATAGTGCAATGGTTCGCTTGGCCACCGAAATAATTCTAACATTTACAGAGAAGAATTTGATATAGAAGAGCTTTAAACCCTTACCTGTTTCGTCATCACTGAAAATGCAATTTCCTGTCCTCATTGTGTTGCATTCTGCATCTGCATTTTAACAATTTACAAAATGGCTGGCAACAAAGATAACAAATAAAACAAAGATAACAAATGAAACAAAGATATTCAGTTTTAATTTATTTCGCTGCTAGAAACATAAACTCTATAACACCAACAGGTAAGAGTTTAAAGCTCTTCTATGTCAAATTCTTCTCTCTAAATGTTAGAACTATTTCGGTGGCCAAGCGAACCATTGATTGGGTCAGACTAGAAGGCTTATGGTCCCTTGAGTCTAATTGAAACTACACTAAAAGTTTCTGATTTCTGGAATTTATGGTGTCATCAGTGATATTATTGGTAAACATTAAAAAGTAAAAATTAATTTCAATTTAATTTAATTTAGGCAAATTTCAAATATATGCCATTTGGCGCCCATTTAATAGTGATGACCACTTTGTTAACTAGCCAAAAAATCGTCGACTATCGAATAGAAACTATCGAAGAATCGTATGGCAAACGAGTAATGCGACTACATTTTCTCAAAATGCATTTTTTTGGCATCTCTTGTGGCCATACTAAATTGTATGGGGGAAAATGTACATTTTGCTCAAAATGCGAAAATGCAAAATGCAGTTGTAGTGAGGACAGCACATTAAAGTGTGTGTGCTGAGGACACTAAGTATTTTGCGCATTCCTCTCCGCTCTCCTTGTGTAAAATTAGTATCGTCGCTGCGAATAATGCGTACGAATGCAACACGACAACGACATCAACACGAGGAGCCGATCATAGCAAAATCAACCGCCTTTTACAGACGAGCATACAAGAGACTCATTTGCAAAAATACCAATAACAGAGAGAGTGCGTATTTGACTGGACTGGACAATTTTGAGTGCCAGTCACATCGCATACGCATTCAAAGCGAGTGTTGATGCAGTCAAAAAAATAGGCACTCTTGCATATCTCTGGTGTGTATACATATTTTCTGCCCGCGTCCTAATATGTTTGTGTGCATGTTTGCATATGTATGTATATGTGTGTTTGTGTGCTGACCGAAGACGAGAAAATGCATAGCAAAAAAAAAAAACAAAATGTGGCCGAGTTTAAAGCAAAATGAGAAACAACAGTTATCGTGTGCTTGCTTTGCCATTGCTTTCGACGGACTTTGCACAGATTCACAAAAAACTTATGCGAATTTAAAAATATAATATTTTTATTAATAATTTTTATATTAGTGGTATTCCAGAAAGTGATTTGCTTTTGATTTGCTTTCGATTTGATTTCGCAAAACAGCAGATCAGTGAGCCCAAAAATGTAAGGAAATTTAGGTCATACTAATTGATTTCGCGAAATCAGCCTCGAAGCTGATTTCGATTTGCTTTCGTTTTAGTGTTCTCTTAGAAAAAATGGCTCCGCGCGAATCGTGTTTGTTTAAATTTTATTGTGCTTTAAATATGAAGAACGTTGCTATTTTGTTATTTTGCATTCCATATTTAAGTAATTTAATTTCTTGCATCTTAGACTGCACATGAGACTACTGGAAAAAAGGCCCGCGGCCTACAGTGGACAGAGTCGTAAGTGCTCGAGTTCTTGGAGCTTGTGCTTGACGTATCCAAAGATGTTCATTGTTAAATATTTGCACAGCTCTCCTAGAAGGTTCGAAATCACAAATTATTCACAATTTTATCCTGTCACTTCCTCATTGGATTTGTCAAATTGCATGTCCCTTTCTGTGGCCATAAGCAAATACATAACTAATTGAATTCACCTTAGTAAAGTTGAGAACTTCTTAAAACTAAAGATTCTGCCCACATACTATTGTTAAAGATTAGAAAATTCAATTTTACAAGCTCATTCGTAATTTTTTGCTTTCGCGCCATTGTTTAAATTTTGCGCCAAGTGAAAGCAAATCAAAATGAAATCAGGGTCGTTCCACCAACTGCTTTGCTTTTGCTTTCACGAAAGCAAATCAAAAGCAAATCAACTTTCAGGAATACCACTATTATTTCACAGTTAAAAATGGAAGATATAAAACTCTTTGATCTGGTTCATAAACTTAACATTGAAAATTGTGTGTACGAAAAATTAATTGGTAAGTTTTGTATTGAAATAACTATTTTTCTCATTAAATTATTCAAACAATTTACGTTTTTTTAGAGCGTGGACTTGACCGCCTAAAATATATTTCTCTCAGCTACATAAAGCAGATTTTTCCGGAAAGAGATTTGTAATATGTATTATAAACATAAAGCTTCAGTTTTATAAAAATAAATACGCAAATTGGTACTTCAACTTAAAATACCCTATTGATATTTTATAAATATATCTTTGAAACTAATATGGTCCCACAGGAATTTTGAAAATATAGCTTTGATACTTTAAAAATATATCCTTGATATTAGCAAATATCAAACTGTTGATCTGAAAAAATATCATTTTCATATGTTCGAAATGCAAAAGTGATATATTCGAACATATCATTGTGAGGAACTAAAGTACCTCACAAGGGCCAGTGTAGGGAAGTGTGTGATCCACGGCGAATTCAAAGAGTGGAGGAGAGAGAGAGAAAGGTGAAAGGGGAGAGAGCAGAGCGCAGCGGAGCGGAGAGGAAAGCCATCAGACATGGTGATTGGTGGGCCCAAGGATCCGTTAGGCCGGGGACGAATGAGCAGGAACGGGTAAGAGCGCGATGCGGTATAACGGAATGGAAGGTTCTAGAAGGGCTCAAGTGCACTGAAAGTGTACGGAGGGCTGACGGATATGAAGACAAGCACAACAGGAACAAATGCTGTTGCTAGGCAGCAGACCGACTGCGGCAAGCGGTTATAACGGAAGGATGGCAAAGGAGCAAGAGATGGATGCAGGTCTATAAAAGCTCAGACCGACAGCAATCAGGCAGTCAGTGAATTCGGACAATCAAAGCGAGTGCGAGTGCGTCAGTATCGGTCGTAGCCAACACAAGTGCCAGCAAAGGATCACACAACGACGGTGCGAGAGACGGAAGTCGCAGGATCAAGGAGCGGAATAGCAGATAAGTTGCTAATATATATAACGGGGCAAATAATACGATGTTGGACGGGTGGCCAGCTGGCGTGTAAACAGGAGACGTGTGTCCCAGGTCGTAGAAACAACTGCTTCACGGAAAGGAAGGATCGGCGAGTCATAGACAGCACGACGAAATTCCGGGTGAGCGAGAGTTGTGGTGCGACGAGCAGTGGAACCTTGTGAGGGACAAGGGAGACCAATTAGAAAGTAAATATCATACCGTGTTAGTGATTAAGTACCGCCTAAAGCTTAGTATACACTTCCACCAAAGACTCGCCAAAACAAAAAACTCCATATAAAAAAAACTCACAAAAATTTTTGTGCCAAAATCCTTTGGCAGTCTCTTTGGTGGCAGTCCACACTCAAAACAAAAAGGCCTCGATTAAATACCGATAAAATACTAGATCCGTAGTTTTTGTGTTTTTATCGATAGCTCCCTGAATAATTAATTTTAATTATTTCAAGAGGTATCGGACATTGCCGATACACAAATATGCGTAATCGGGTGAAATTTGGATAATTTTCCCATCAATGATTGAGCGCAATATTCAAAGTAAGGTACAAAACACCATGAGACTTCAATCATACTTAAACTGGGTTATAATTATGAATTTAATCATTGCAAAAGTGTCATATCTGCTCATCAGGCCCAGTAGCCAGGGTTTGGCCATGAAGAGCGCATGTTAATAACTTGTATTTATTGATTGTAAAACTTATAGTTTAAAATTAAACCAAAAGCTACGGTCTTGGCAAAGTGACCATTTACATGCATACATCTTAATATCTGGTCACATTGTCCCAAAACAAAAGAATTGTCACTTTTGGTATTTTTGTTTTGGCGAGTCTTTGGTGGAAGTGTATACTAAGCTTAAGCCTAAATATTCGATATTATACGTGCAATACTACTGAAAACAGAAAGGTCTTATCAATTGTAAAGCTTAGTATACACTTCCACCAAAGACTCGCCAAAACAAAAAACTCCATATAAAAAAAACTCACAAAAATTTTTGTGCCAAAATCCTTTGGCAGTCTCTTTGGTGGCAGTCCACACTCAAAACAAAAGGCCTCGATTAAATACCGATAAAATACTAGATCCGTAGTTTTTGTATTTTTATCGATAGCTCCCTGAATAATAAATTTTAATTATTTCAAGAGGTATCGGACATTGCCGATAAACAAATATGCGTAATATGGGTGAAATTTGGATAATTTTCCCATCAATGATTGAGCGCAATATTCTAAGTAAGGTACAAAACACCGTGAGACTTCAATCATACTTAAACTGGGTTATAATTATGAATTTAATCATTGCAAAAGTGTCATATCTGCTCATCAGGCCCAGTAGCCAGGGTTTGGCCATGAAGAACGCATGTTAATAATTTGTATTTATTGATTGTAAAACTTATAGTTTAAAATTAAACCAAAAGCTACGGTCTTGGCAAAGTGACCATTCAACATGCATACATCTTAATATCTGGTCACATTGTCCCAAAACAAAAGAATTGTCACTTTTGGTATTTTTGTTTTGGCGAGTCTTTGGTGGAAGTGTATACTAAGCTTAAGCCTAAATATTCGATATTATACGTGCAATACTACTGAAAACAGAAAGGTCTTATCAATTGTAAAGCTTAGTATACACTTCCACCAAAGACTCGCCAAAACAAAAAACTCCATATAAAAAAAACTCACAAAAATTTTTGTGCCAAAATCCTTTGGCAGTCTCTTTGGTGCCAGTCCACACTCAAAACAAAAAGGCCTCGATTAAATACCGATAAAATACTAGATCCGTAGTTTTTGTATTTTTATCGATAGCTCCCTGAATAATAAATTTTAATTATTTCAAGAGGTATCGGACATTGCCGATAAACAAATATGCGTAATATGGGTGAAATTTGGATAATTTTCCCATCAATGATTGAGCGCAATATTCAAAGTAAGGTACAAAACACCGTGAGACTTCAATCATACTTAAACTGGGTTATAATTATGAATTTAATCATTGCAAAAGTGTCATATCTGCTCATCAGGCCCAGTAGCCAGGGTTTGGCCATGAAGAACGCATGTTAATAATTTGTATTTATTGATTGTAAAACTTATAGTTTAAAATTAAACCAAAAGCTACGGTCTTGGCAAAGTGACCATTTTACATGCATACATCTTAATATCTGGTCACATTGTCCCAAAACAAAAGAATTGTCACTTTTGGTATTTTTGTTTTGGCGAGTCTTTGGTGGAAGTGTATACTAAGCTTTATTTGGGACAACAAAAAATTTGTTGAGGCGAGCCACGACATTTCTCGAGCCTAGCTTAGGGTAGTTTCGAGCGAAAGAAGACTCGTTACATCATCTAGGTATTTTTCAGATGAAGGCCGATTTGATACTAAAAAATATCAACTTGATGCTAAATATCGCGATCTTTTTTTCAGAGTGAGAGTGTGTCTTTTTTGTAGATTTTATTTCGGGGTTCTGAAGAATTTTCGCCTAAGCATCCTAGTGGAACTAGTGGACTAATACTTTGTGAATCGTTGATGACATTGGGTACCACGGGTATTTATACGTATATAAGCGAAACGTTTTCTCACAAAAAGTCTGAAATTTTTTAGAGTTTAAATAATGATATCAGGAAATTGCTATTAATGTAACGTGAATATTATTAAAAAGGGTTTCGTCAAAGTAGGTTATGTATGATAGTTGTTTACTTTTTGCAAAAGCTTTGCTTGCTGCATTACCGTCATTGCTGTTGCCGCTGCCATTCTGCTTTGGCATGCTTATTCGAAGACCCATATCATTCCAAATCTTTTCCTGAATATATTTTTTGCGTGCACTTATTTTAATCTTGTCATCACCATTTATATGCCATTTTTGTTTTTCCATTCTGTATGATATGTTTAGAACAAATTCTAGAAACCGGATCCAAGCATGTACAGGACTCACCCCAAATTTTAAAGCTTCCAGATTTTTGAACTAAAATCTGTGGTTTCCAGTAACACAAGTACTCATTGGCCGACGCTGTATTTTAGCCAGGGTTCGTAAAATAACACACGTTTGTTTTTTTCACGCCCTATATTAACACAAAGAAAAAATTCAGTCTGTAAAAAAATTTTAATTTTCACACGTGTTACTAACAATTTTTTTCAGAAGAAAATAAAAATTTTTTTCATGATATTATCACGAGAATTTTTTTCACGCGTGTTACTAACACGAGTGAAAAAAATTTTTGCTAACATCTGTGAAAAAAAAATCCAGAAAATTTTTCACACAATATTTTTCTCGCGCGTGAAAAAAATTTTCAGAAATTTTTTTCATTGCAATAGTATTGGTGTGTATGTGAGACGCGTCGGCTAGCCTGTGCTCAGGCCGACTACAAACGGGGGTGGGTAAAAGGCACACACTCTTTGTGCGATCGAGCAAATTTGGGTTCATTACGAATTTCGTAATGACCTGCTGCAGCTGTGACCGCAAATATCCAGATTGAAGCAAAACATTCGACCTTTAACTCTGTCAGCAATGGTGACGCATGAGAGGGAATATCCCTTTTTATGAGGGCCATAAAAATTGGCGTACCTCAGTTTTCGCAGCTACCTGTTAACCGTCAATGGGTAAGGTAAGAGTTAACCATTTTAATAAAGAGACAAATGCATATAGCAAATGTAATTGATTTTTTGTCTTGCCAAACCTGGTATTTTCATTTAGAGTTCATTAAAAAATGGTTTCAAATAATTTGTTTTGAATTTTATTCGCAATTAATACAATTTCTTTTTACTATTACTATTTAATAGTCGAATGTTTGGACTCAATGTGGATATTTGCGGTCGCAGCTCCATAGTTCTGCTGTTGCTGTGGGCAGGTCATTAAACAAATCTACTCGATCACACAAAGAGTGTGTGCCTTTTACCCACCCCCGTTTGTAGTCGGCCTGAGCACAGGCTAGCCGACGCGTCTCACATACACACCAATACTATTGCAATGAAAAAAATTTCTGAAAATTTTTTTCACGCGCGAGAAAAATATTGTGTGAAAAATTTTCTGGATTTTTTTTTCACAGATGTTAGCAAAAATTTTTTTCACTCGTGTTAGTAACACGCGTGAAAAAAATTCTCGTGATAATATCATGAAAAAAATTTTTATTTTCTTCTGAAAAAAATTTTTATTTTCTTCTGAAAAAAATTGTTAGTAACACGTGTGAAAATTAAAATTTTTTTTCATTGATGTTAATTATCATGGCAGAAAAATATCTTTTGAGCATTTTGCGAACCCTGATTTTAGCTTCTATCACTTCATTGTAACTCGGATAAATTTCGCTGTGATGATTTATATTCAAAACCCTAGTGTTGACATATTGATGTTTGGTTAATAAATTTTCCAAAACTAGCAAACAAGCTAACTTCGGCTCGACCGAAGTTTATGTACCCTTGGAGCTTGATATGTGGCTGACAGTATGTATGGCAGCTATACTATATAGTAGTCCGATTTCGACAAATCTTGTTGAAATTATGTAAAATCATTGAAAACTTATAAATACGAGCGTTGGGAACGATAACATTGAAAACAAAAAGTTTTCTCACTAGGACTATTTTTCAGACCTAACTTTTGTATGGCAGCTATACTATATAGTTGTCCAATTTCGACAAGGCTTAGTGAAATCATGTGAAATCATTAAAAACTTATAAATACGAGCGTTGGGAGCGATAGCATTGAAAACAAAAAGTTTTTCTCACAAAAACCAGTTTTTCAACCGATCGTTCCTATGGCAGCTATATGCTATAGTCATCCGATCCGGCCGGTTCCGACAAATGTGCAGCGTATTTGTACCAAAAGACTTCGTGATAGCTTAAAATAGCTAAGATAGCTTTAAAACTGACGGAGGAGATAGTCTAGAAACAGACGGACAGACGGACGGACGGACATGTCTATGTCAACTCAGCTCGTCATGCTGATCAAGAATATATATACTTTATGTGGTCGGAGATGCTTCCTTCTATGCGTTACAAGCATCCGGACAATTTTAATATACCCTCTCCAAGGGTATAAAAACTGCCAAAATGTAACTAAGACAAAGCACGCTAAATGGATGTCGTCTAAAATATCTTTTGTTATACCCTTGGAGAGGGTATATTGAAATTGTCCGGATGTTTGTAACGCACAGAAGGAAGCATCTCCGACCACATAAAGTATATATATTCTTGATCAGCATGACGAGCTGAGTTGATATAGCCATGTCCGTCTGTCCGTCCGTCTGTCCGTTCGTCCGTCTGTTTCTATGCTATCTCCTCCGTCAGTTTTAAAGCTATCGCAACCAAACTTTGCACGAAGTCTTTTGGTATAAATACGCTGCACATATGTCGGAACCGGCCGGATCGGATGACTATAGCATATAGCTGTCATAGGAACGATCGGTTGAAAAACTAGTTTTAGTGAGAAAAACTTTTTTGTTTTTAGTGCTATCGCTCCCAACGCTCGTATATATAAGTTTTTAATGATTTCACATAATTTCACCAAGTCTTGTCGAAATCGAACAACTATATAGTATAGCTGCCATACAAAAGTTAGGTCAGAAAAAAAGTCTTAGTAAGAAAATTTTTTTTGTTTTCCATTTTATCGCTCCCAACGCTCGTATTTATAAGTTTTCAATGATTTCACATAATTTCACCAAGGCTTGTCGAAATCTGACAACTATATATTATAGCTGCCATACAAAAGTTGGGTCAGAAAAAAAGTCTTAGTGAGAAAAACTTTTTTGTTTTCAATGTTATCGCTCCCAACGCTTGTATTTATAAGTTTTCAATGATTTTACATAACTTCAACAAGATTTGTCGAAATCGGACCACTATATAGTATAGCTGCCATACAAACTGCCAGGCATATATCAAGCTCCAAGGGTATATAAACTTCGGTCGAGCCGAAGTTAGCTGGCCTCTATTTTTTATACCCTTGCAAAGGGTATTATAATTTTGCCCAGAAGTTTGCAACGCATAGAAATATTCATTTCCGACCCTATAAACTATATATATTCTTGATCAGGGCGACGAGCTGAGTCGATTTAGCTTTGTCCGTCCGTCTGTCTGTCCGTCTGTCCGTCTGTCTGTTTCTACGCAAACTAGTCTCTCAATTTTAAAGCTATCGAGCTGAAACTTTGCACAGAGTCTTCTTTTTACTGCACACTGTTAATATGTCGGAACCGACCGGATCGGATGACTATATCTTATAGCAGCCATAGGAACTATCGGTCGAAAAGTGAGTTTTTGTGAGAAAACTTTTTTGTTTTTAATGTAAACGCCTTCCGCTTCGACAATTATTAGTTTTATACGCTTTTACACAGATTTGGAAGTTTTTGTCAAAATCGGATGACTATATCTTATAGCTGCCATAGGAACTATTGGTCGAAAAGTGGGTTTTTGTAAGAAAACTTTTTTGTTTTTAATGTAAACGCCATTCGCTTCGACAATTATTAGTTTTATACGCTTTTACACAGATTTGGAAGTTTTTGTCAAAATCGGATGACTATATCTTATAGCTGCCATAGGAACTATCGGTCGAAAAGTGGGTTTTTGTGAGAAAACTTTTTTGTTTTTAATGTAAACGCCTTCCGCTAGGACAATTATTAGTTTTATACGCTTTTACACAGATTTGGAAATTTTTGTCAAAATCGGATGACTATAATTATAGCTGCCATAGGAACTATCGGTCGAAAAGTGGGTTTTATTTAGAACATTTTTTTTTAATCTCTGATGTATTAAAACATTTGCAAGGGTATATAAACTTCGGCAAAGACGAAGTTAGCTTGGCCTTCTCGTTTTTTTATAAAGGATTCAAAATAACTTATTATACCCTTGCAAAGGGCGACGAGCTGAGTCGGCTGAGCTGCGTCCGTCCGTCTGTCTGTCCGTCTGTCCGTCTGTCCGTCTGTTTCTACGCAAACTAGTCTCTCAGTCTTAAAGCTATCGAGCTTAAACTTTGCCACAGAGTCTTCTTTTTACTGCACACTGCTTATATGCCGGAACCGACCGAATCGGATGACCATATCTTATAGCTGCCATAGGAACTATCGGTCGAAAAAAGGGGCTTTGTGAGAAAAACTTTTTTGTTTTTAATGTTAACGTCCCCCACTACAGCAATTTTTAATATTATTCGCTTAAACGCAGATGTGGAAGTTTTGGTTAAAATCTGAGGATTTTATCTTACAGCTGCCATAGGAACTATCTCTCGAAAAGAGGGTTTTATTTAGAAAAATTGATTGTTTTAATGCTGGCGTTCTTATGTAGGTATTGAAACTTTGCTAGTGTATACAAACTTCGGCAAAGACAAAGTAAGCTTGGCCTTTTTGCGTATACACTTGAAAAGTGTATTATAATTTTGCCCAGAAGTTTGCAACGCATAGAAGTAATCATCTCCGACCACATAAAGTATATATATTCTTGATCAGCGTGACGAGCTGAGTCGATTAAGCTTTGTCCGTCCGTCTGTCCGTCCGTCCGTCTGTCTGTTTCTACGCGAACTAGTCCCTCAGTTTTGAAGCTAGCGAGCTGAAATTTTTCACAGAGTCTTCTTTTGTCTGCACGCTGCTAATATGTCGGAACCGACCGGATCGGATGATTACTTCTTGTAGCTGCCATACAAATGATCGGTCGAAAAATGGGTTTTAATGAGAAAAACTGGTTTTTTCTCAATATTACCGCTCTCAATCACGGTCATGGGTAATACTGCATATTTCCAATTTTTTTGTCATCATCCACGTAATTAATCTATATATATAAATCTGTACGCCCGACTGACAGACTGACATATTATCAAGCCACAGCTTAAAAGGCTTATCGTACAGGTCTGATTTTTGGCATAGACATTCGTTTAGTTATGCAGGCACGCACTAAGAAAGAAAATTTGTAAAATGTTTTTCCAACCGTCTGAAAAAGCCAATTAAAGGTTTGTATGGGCAAATAACTGTTGTTGCGCTCAGGCAATGTTGTGGAAAATGTGTTTCGCTGAGAACGCGAGAGAGAGTGAGAGCGCGCTGAGTGCGTGTATATGTATGTGTGTGTGTTTTTTTTCACATAAACAAGCAATAAATCCAATTAATAATGGCCTCATCCAATTGCATTAAATCTAACGGCATATACAAAACACATCGATAGTTTTAACAATATCTTGACCGTATATATCACAATAAAGGTTAAACTTTCACAAAGGTAGAAGCCAAAAATTGTGTTGTGTGTTTTTACAACAGACACAGGCACCGTGCGCTCTGTTGTTGTTAGAGGTGAGATCGGAAAAGTGATGGCACGCATGACGTGAGCAGTCTGCTAAAAATTAGTTGTCTCCTTATCTCATTTCCGAGTCTTTGTTAATAAACTAGGCTGTGAGTTGATAATCTAAGAGATTTATATCGATTGAATCGCCTAAAAATTCATAGCAACTTTTCGCAATGAAAAGTGTGTTTGAAGGAGAAAAAACAGTGTTGTCAAAAGAGCTTTTTTTTTCAATTTAGCTTTTTGCAGATAAAATATAAGAGGGCAGCGGGAATTGTGACCTTTATTGAAAATATTATATATTTATTTTTTCCGATTTTAAATAAAAAATGTTAAATTTCCATCTAATATTTTCTATTTTTAAAAATGAATTTTCCCTGTTTTGGTTGCCGCATAATAAAAACACATAAGTTGATATGTTTAAATAGTTACATATCCCACTGCGTTGATTTACATAAATTGATCAGAAAAGAATATCCTGGAGATCGAATATTAAACAAATGTATATAGGGGCCAGAGCTGTAAACGAATGATTCATTTTTGAATCAATCCTGCGAATCATTCAGCAACGAATTGACATATTTTGATTTAATTCAATTATTCCCAATCAGAATTGAATTGATTTTGATTTAATTCATTTCCAAAAAAAAGAATTGAATTGATTTTGATTTAATTCAAATGAATTAGAAAATTTGATTGTTCATTCATTTGATTTAAATCTGAATTAAATCAACTTCATTCATTTTGTCACATTTTCTAGTTTAAAATAATTAATATTGTTGTTTAACTTATCCAAATTCGTTACAATTAAATAGCAATGCAAAAAATATATTTTGTTAAAAAGAGCGCAAATAAAAAAGTCTGCAATTGCCTGGCAAGATGCAGCAAAGCAACTACATAGCTGAAAGCATTATTGAAAAGACAAACAATCACACAAAGCTCGCTGCAGCCGAATTCCAATACATACCAGGACATCTCTATATCTATAAAAGAGAGTGTCCTGACTGATTCACTGATTCACTGATTGGCAATCATCGCACAGCCCAAACGGTAAGAGATAGAGGGCTGTAATTTTCACAGGAGTTTCTGTTGGTGGTGAAAGTGCGTACTAAGACGGGGTTTTGGAAAATTCCACCCGGAAAAGTCGGAAAAGCGTCGAAAAAGTTTGTATGGGAAAAATGCCATTTTTCATCCGATTGACTTGAAACTTGATTTGTAAGCTTAGTAAGCGAAATAATTCGACACGTGTTTTCCCGATTTTGGAAAATCCGCCCACGAGGAAAATTCCCGGAAAATTCTGCATGAAAACAACTATTTTTCATCCTATTGGCTTGAAATTCGTTTTGAAAGGAAAGTAGGTGAAATGAATTGAAATGTGATTTTCCGAAGTTGGAAAATTTGACCCAACGGTCGGAAAATTACTGGAAAATTCTGCATGAAAAAAACTATTTTTCATCCGATTGGCTTGAAACTCGGTTTGTAAGGACAAAATACGAAATAGTTTGAAATGTGATTTTTCAATGTCAGAAAATTCGCCCACGAGGAAAATGGCCGGAAAATTCTGCATGCAAAACACTATTTTTCATCCGATTGGCTTGAAATTCGGTTGGAAAGGAAAGTAGGTGAATTAAATTGAAATGTAATTTTCCGAAGTTGGAAAATTTGCCCTGACGGTCGGAAAACTCCCGGAAAATTCTGCATGAACAAAAACTATTTTGCATCAGATTGGCTTGAATCTCGGTTTGTGAGGATAGAATACGAAATAATTTGAAATGTGAAATTTCAATGTCGGAAAATCCGCCCACGAGGAAAATGGCCGGAAAATTCTGCATGCTAAAATCTATTCTTCATCCGATTGGCTTGAAGTGCGGTTTGAAAGGAAAGTAAGTAAAATAGTTTGAAATGCGATTTTATGAAGATGGAAAAATTGACCTGACGGTTGGAAAATTCCCGGAAAATTCTGCATGAAAACAACGATTTTTCATCCGATTGGCTTGAAACTCGGTTTGTTAGGACAGAATACGAAATAGTTTGAAATGTGATTTTTCAATGTCGGAAAATCCGCCCCCAGGCGTGAAAATTCCCGGAAAATTCTATATGCAAAATAACTATTTTTCATCCGATTGACTTGAAACTTGGTTTGTAAGGTAAAAATGAGAATTCATTTTTGTTTTTATTTTTCGATGTTGGAAATACCGCCGGGATGTCCACTGTATGGTATGTGGGCGTGGGCGGGAAGTGGGTGGGATGTGGGTGGGATTTGGCCGGATAATTGGTGGGAAGTGGACGGGAAGAGGGCGGGAAGTGGGTGGTATGTGGGCGGGAAGTGGGTGGGATGTGGGCAGAAAGTGTGTGGGATGTGGGTGGGAAGTGTGTGAGATGTGGGTGGGATGTGGGCGGGAAGTGGGTGTGCGTTGGTTCTATACTGTTGAAGGCGCAGCGAAGCGCGACGGGTTATTTGCTAGTCTCTATATATATAAAAGAGAGTGTCCTGATTCACTGATTCACTGACTGACTGACTGACTGACTGATTGGCAATCATCGCACAGCACAAACGGTTAGAGATAGAGGGCTGTAATTTTCACAGGAGTTTCTGTTGGTGGTGAAAGTGCGTACTAAGACGGGGTTTTGGAAAATTCCACCCGGAAAAGTCGGAAAAGCGTCGGAAAAGTTTGTATGGGAAAAATTTTATTTTTCATCCGATTGACTTGAAACTTGGTTTGTAAGCTTTGTATGCGAAATGATTCGACACGTGTTTTCCCGATTTTGGAAAATCCGCCCACGAGGAAAATTCCCGGAAAATTCTGCATGAAAACAACTATTTTTCATCCTATTGGCTTGAAATTCGGTTTGAAAGGAAAGTATGTGATATGAATTGAAATGTAATTTTCCGAAGTTGGAAAATTTGACCCAAAGGTCGGAAAATTCCCGGAAAATTCTGCATGAAAAAATCAATTTTTCATCTGATTGGCTTAAAACTCGGTTTTTAAGGACAAAATACGAAATAAAGTGAAATGTGATTTTTCAATGTCGGAAAATCCGCCCACGAGGAAAATGGTTGGAAAATTCTGCATGCAAAAAACTATTTTTCATCCGATTGTCTTGAAACTTAGTTTCAAGGGTCAAAATCGGAATTAATTTTTGTTTTTATTATCCGATTGTCTTGAAACTCGGTTTCAAGGGTCAAAATCGGAACTAATTTTTGTTTTTATTTTCTGTTGGAAATACCGCCGGGATGCCCACTGGGAGGTGGTTGGGAAGTAAATGGGATGTAGGTGGTAAGTTGTTTTGGAAGTGAGATGTGGGTGGGATGTGCGCGGTAAGTGGGAGGGATGTGGTATTGTATTTAATAAAATAATAATACTGTATGGCGTCTAGTTTGCTATCTTGTATAACGCATTTGGATAAGTTAAAAAATAACTATTATCGTTGCACGTATCGCAACGGTCATCGTTCCAGGCATGCATTTTGGCTAGAGTATAATTATCGAAAGCGTTTCCGCTGAGCGGTCTATTTAAAAACTTGATATCTTTGGCTTTTAAATTGCAATTTGTTAGCGTAAATAGAAATAGATCGGAAAATCCTCTTGGTTTACTTGCAACGAAGTCGGCGCAATCCTTATGCCAACCGTCCTTTATAGATCTGTAGATTTTACAGATTGCATCTTTTAGACTCCAGTTCACAACTAGGAAAGGATCTTCTGTAGGAGCATTTTTGGCCTTTTCGTCTACTAGATTATTTTGTGGTATATTTATACTAGCAAATAGCCCGTCACGCTTCGCTGCGCCTTTAACAGTATATAACCAACGCACACCCACTTACCACCCACTTCAGGCCCACATCCCACCCACTTTCCGCTCACTTCGCACCTACATCCCACCCACATCCCACCCACTTCTCAACCACATCCCACCCACTTCCCGCCCTCATCCCACCCACATCTCACCCACCTCTCACCCACATCCCTCCCACTTCCTAATTTTGAAAATGAATTTGGCGCTAATCGCTGGCAACAAAAGTTTCGCCCATACAACCTTGACCACCCACTTTCCACCCAGGGGGGGTGAATTTTCCGGAAGATTGGTATGCAGTTGTTGTTGAATTTTTATATAGAGCTTTGAAAATGAGTTTGAACTTGATCGGATGAAAAACAAAAAAGTTTCATACAAAAGTTTTCCGCGAATTTTCCACACTTCCTGGCAGAATTTGACAAAATCCTTTCTTAGTACTCACTTTCAGCATAAGATAAAACTACTGTGAAAATCTCATCTTCCTGTCTTTTTTTTCAATAATGGTTTCAGCTATGTAGTTGCTTTGCTGCATCTTGCCAGGCAATTGCACACTGTTTTATTTGCGCCCTTTTTTACAAAATATATTTTTTGCATTGCTATTTAATTGTAACGAATTTGGATAAGTTAAACAATAATATTAATTATTTTAAACTAGAAAATGTGACAAAATGAATGAAGTTGATTTAATTCAGATATAAGTCAAATGAATGAACAATCAAATTTTCTAATTCATTTGAATTAAATCAAAATCTATTCAATTCTTTTTTTTGGAAATGAATTAAATCAAAATCAATTCAATTCTGATTGGGAAAAATTGAATTAAATCAATTTTTTTTAATTCATTGTGATTTAAAGTCAAAAATGAATCATTCTTTTACAGCCCTGATAGGCGCGCACTTATAAATATAATGTTCCTTGACCCTAAATTCACTACATTGTCCTTCTGAAGAAGAATATGCTATAGTTTTTTCAGCATTCACAAGACAGGAAGGGAATAATTTGTAATTCTGGAATTTCCGCGCGACTTGAAAATTTGGTTGTGTCTTAAGGCATGTTCTCAGAAGCGCGGAAAATAAATTTTTATGACGCACTCCATATAAAAAAAACAGTGGCGGAAAGTTTCCGCGGCTGAATTTATTTTCCGTGTTCTGAGACGCGCTAAATAAATGCCCAGTTGGCCTATCGATAGTTGACGTATCGATAGCGGTGTGGGTCGTGAGTGGATTGAAAGAACAGCTGATGTGATTTGAGGAAATAGCTGTAGCTCTTTATTTTGACAAGATAAATTGATTATGGAGATCAAATCACCTGAGCGCAAATGGAAACGGATAGAAAGTTTCAGAAGAGGGGAAGCCTAAAGCTAAGGGCCACAAATATGCCCAACAAAATGACGAAATCGGCACTGAAAACAGTCTCCAATGCCAACGTCCGACGCTTGGAGCCGCCTCGGTCGGTTGGCACGGACGGTTGCGTCCAAAATTGGAGGAAATCAGCAGGTGATAACCAAACCCAACCCGGTCGTCATTTTTACCACCACCAAAGCGAAAACTGTGTCGACCACGGCCGGCTTCTCCTTGTTGGAGGACAAAAATGAACCCAATGCGGACCAGCTGAAAATGGAGTTGGATAGCGATGCGACTGCTTTGGCCAGCACTTTCAGTTCCAGCGGCTACCGAGGAGGAGGATTTTGATTTAACGACAAATAAAACAAAAATGTTTGATGAAAACTTAAGTATATTTGCCAATCTCTAGCGTAGCGTTTCAGTTGAGAGGAAAACGGCTTCACAGCACAAGTCCATGATTTGCAAAGACTCCAAGTAACCTTCCTGCCAAGAATGAACAGTCAACCAACTTGGAATCAAGCCTTAAAAATGATACCACCCACCCCCATCTTGTCGCATATTTGGGCATCCGTCAGGGCCGCATGATGCACTATGTACTCCAGAAACTGCCCCCTTGAGACGATAGCAGGACTGCAAAGTGGACCACCGCCCAAAATCTGTACAATTGTAGACCTCCTCTTCAATCTGCACCTGCTCGAAGTCACAAATGTGTCTCATACGGGCAATAATTTGATCCTCGCTCACCGCCTTGAACCGGATTTTGGCGCAACGATACCGGCATGAACATATACGTGTTCCTGATATTTTGGCAAAAGACACCATTTAAATTTGTTTTTTGTAAACAAAACAGCGTACCACCTGTGTGGCCGTTTCTGTATTGGGCCTCATTGGCTGGTTTATGGGCACACTAAAAATTTATTGTGGATGCTAAATAAATAAAGTGCAATTTGGCGTGCTAAATTTTTCGCGCTTCTCAGAACAGGCCTTTAGGGACGGGACGGGATAAAATTTAATATGTGTACAGGCAACTGGATTATCCACGCCTTACAGATTGATTTAATTTAATCAACCGTAAATTCGAAACTGTCTTAAAATAATGCTAATGAAGCCAATAATACTAAAAAAGAAATTCCTTTTTAACAAATAGATTACATAAAAACACAATGTTCAGAGAGTTTTACCTTTTTTTTATACTTACTACGATTTTTTCAAAACTTGGACGCGGACGAAGTCGCGGGGGTTCAGCTAGTTAATTATAATTCCACATGGTAATTACTAATTTTTTTTTAATCCAATCTGAGACAAATGATATTTTGCGATTGTTGTTGCGCCAAATATCAAAAAGGTCGCTACAACGAAACTCAAACGTCCCTGAATATTGTGGAGTTTTGAGAAAAGGGGTACGAACGGGGAAGAGGTGTTTATTAGCGACTAGCAAATAGCCCGTCACGCTTCGCTGCGCCTTCAACAGTATTTAACCAACGCACACCCACATTCCACCCACTTTCCGCCCACTTCGCACACACTTTCCGCCCACTTACCACCCACATTCCACCCACATCCCTTCCACTTACCATTTCCATCCCACCCACTTCCCACCCACATCCCAACCACTAACCGCAAACTTCCCGACCTCTTCCCGCCCAAATACCGATCACTTACCATTTACATCCCACCCACATCCCTCCCACTTACCGCCACATTCCACCCACATCCCATCCACCTCCCATTTCAATCCCACCCACTTCCCACCCACATCCCACCCACTATCCGCCCACATCCCACCCACATTCCACCCAGTTGCCAGCCACATTCCTCCCACGTACCGCCACAATCCACCCACCCACTTCCCACCTACATCCCACCACTTAGCCACATCCCACTTCCCGCCCACTTCCCACCAACATCCCACCCACATTCCACCCACATACCACACACCTCCTGCCATCTTCCCGTCATCTTCCCGTCCACTTCCCGCCCACTTCCCATTAACATCCCACCCACATCCCTACCGCATCCCACCCACATCCCTCCCACTTCCTGCCACATTTCACCCACTTTACATCCACTTACCACCCACTTCCAAAACAACTTTCCACCCACATCCCATTCACTTCACAGTGAGCATCCCGGCGATAGTTCCAACATCGGAAAATTAAAAACATAATAAATTCTCATTTTGACCTTACACTCCGAGTTTCAAGCTAATCGTATGAAAAATAGTTTTTGCATGCAGAATTTTCCGGCCATTTTCCTCTTGGGCGGCTTTTTCGACATTGAAAAATCACATTACAAATTATTTCGCATTTTGTCCTTACAAACCGAGTTTCAAGCCAATCGGATGGAAAATAGTTTTTTTATGCAGAATTTTCCGGGAATTTTTCGACCGTCAGGTCAAATTTTCCAACTTCGGAATATAACATTTTAAACTATTTCGTATTCTATACTTACAAACCGAGTTTCAAGCCAATCGTATGATAAAAACTTTTTTGGATTCAGAATTTTCCGGCCAATTTCCTCTTGTGCGGATTTTCCAAAATCGGGAAAACACGTGTCAAATTATTTAGCGTACTATGCTTACAACTTATGTTTTGCTATGAGTAATTTTGAAAATGAGTTTGGCGCTAATCGCTGGCAACTAAAGTTTCGCCCATACAACCTTGACCACCCACTCTCCACCCAGGGGGGTGAATTTTCCGGAAGATTGGTATGCAGTTGTTGTTGAATTTTCATATAGATCTTTGAAAATGAGTTTGAACTTGATCGGATGAAAAACAAAAAAGTTTCATACAACCGTTTTCCGCGAAATTTCCACATTTGCAGATAGAATTTTCCAAAATCCGTTCTTAGTACTCACTTTCAGCATAAGATAAAACAACTGTGAAAATCTCATCTTCCTATCTTTTATGGCTTAGGCTGTACGACGGTCACCAGTCAGTCAGTCAGTCAGTCAGGTTGAACTTTTTTATATATATAGATAAACTAGCAAATAGCCCGTCACGCTTCGCTGCGCCTTCAACAGTATAGAACCAACGCACACCCACTTACCACCCACTTCAGGCCCACATCCCACCCACTTCCCGCACATTTCCCGCCCACGTACCACCCACATCCCACCCACTTCCCGCCCACATCCCACCCACTTTCCGCTCACTTCGCACCTACATCCCACCCACATTCCACCCACTTGCCACCAACATACCGCACAATTCCCGCCCTCTTCCCGCCCAAATCCCACCCACTTCCCATTTACATACCACCCACATCCCTCCCACTTACCGCCACATTCCACCCACATCCCATCCACTTCCCATTTCCATCCCACCTACTTCCCGCCCACTTCCCACCTACATCCCACCCACATTCCACCCACTTGCCACCCACATCCCACCCACATCCGTCCGACATCCCACCCACATCCCACCCACATCCCTCCTACTTACCGCCACATTCCATCCACATCCCACCCACTTCCCACATCCCACTTCCCGCCCACATCCCACCCACATCTCACCCACATCCCACCCACTTCCCGCCCACATTCCACCTACTTGCCACCCACATACCACACACTTCCCGCCATCTTCCCGCCCACTTCCCATTAACATCCCGCCCACTTCCCATTAACATCCCACCCACATCCCGCCCACTTCCTGCCACATTTCACCCACTTTACATCCACTTACCACCCACTTCCAAAACAACTTTCCACCCAAATCCCACCCACATCCCATTCACTTCACAGTGAGCATCCCGGCGGTATTTCCAACATCGGAAAATTAAAAACAAAATAAATTCTCATTTTGACCTTACAATCCGAGGTTCAAGCCAATCGTATGAAAAATAGTTTTTGCATGCAGAATTTTCCGGCCATTTTCCTCGTGGGCGGCTTTTCCGACATTGAAAAATCACATTTCAAATTATTTCGTATTTTGTCCTTACAAACCGAGTTTCAAGCCAATCGGATGAAAAATAGTTTTTTCATGCAGAATTTTCCGGGAATTGGTCGACCGTCAGGTCAAATTTTCCAACTTCGGAATATAACATTTTAAACTATTTCGTATTCTGTACTTACAAACCGAGTTTCAAGCCAATCGTATGATAAATACTTTTTTGGATTCAGAATTTTCCGGCCATTTTCCTCGTGTGCGGATTTTCCAAAATCGGGAAAACACGTGTCAACTTATTTCGCGTACTATGCTTACAACTTATGTTTTGTTATGTGTAGTTTTGAAAATGAGTTTGGAGCTAATCGCTGGCAACTAAAGTTTCGCCCATACAACCTTGACCACCCACTTTCCACCCACGGGTGTGAATTTTCCGGAAGATTGGTATGCAGTTGTTATTGAATTTTCATATAGATCTTTGAAAATGAGTTTGAACTTGATCGGATGAAAAACAAAAAAGTTGCATACAACAGTTTTCCGCGAATTTTCCACATTTGCAGACAGAATTTCCCAAAATCCGTTCTTAGTACTCACTTTCAGCATAAGATATAACTTCTGTGAAAATCTCATCTTCCTATCTTTTATGGTTTAGGCTGTGCGACGATCACCAGTCAGTCAATTAGTCAGGTTGAACAGTTTTATATATATAGATAACGACATTAATTTGTACAAACTGATCTACTTAGTTTTTGTGGGCAGACGTTGGGTCGATATTAGTATTCCAATTATGTATATTGTTTTTTTGTATATTGGAATGACTAATAAACTGTTTAAATATACCTTTAATAAATAATATAACTTATCATACCTAACATGGAGCTATATTTTAAAGCATTACGACTCCATATACCTTTTAGTACAAAGTACATTACGCCGTAAAGTACCTGCTTAACAACAGCGCACACTATGTGTATCGTCTAGTGGGCGGCCCATCCACACCGTCCGTACATTTTTTAGATTGTTATGTGCAGTTGTAATGGAGCTCCGAAAAACGTTCGTCTATCGCCCACTTGCCGATTACAAAGTAATGAGGATTCGAAAGCTAGCAGTCCATAATGCGGCCATGCTAATGTAAATCTGGGTTGTAATCGATGCTGTGCGCCACACAGCCTTCGAAGTGCTTAAGAGGTGCTCGATTCCGTAATGAGAATTTGCTCTGTACCAAAGGTACACAGAGCATATAAAGTTTGTGCTAAAGTATGTAACAGGGAGAAGGAATCATTTCCGATCCTATAAAGTATATATATTCTTGATCAGCATCAACAGCCGAGTCGTTTTAGCCAAGTCCGTCCGTCCGACGGCTATCGAGCTATCGAGTTGAAATCTTACACAGTATTGATTTAACTGGACGCTGCTAATATTTCAGAGCTACCTGGAAATAGGAAACCAGAAACTTGTTTTTGAATTGTATTTCTCTATTTATATTTTCAATCTGTTATTCCTTTCTTTTGTTAGTAACATTTTCACAAAATATTCAAGGAATTGGAATCATTAACATTTTGTGAACGTTGTTAAATGCTTGCCCGTGGAGCAAGGCTACAGCGTAAGCAAACGTTATGTACGACTCAATATAAGGATTAACATAATCCTACAAACTCTAAGTCGTATAAAAAATGCGATGGGTATTGTTAGTTACCAAATTTGTTTAAAATTTACAGAAAAAGGCAAAAGATAAGGTTGAAAAAAATGTTGAGCTTCGACAAGTGCCTGACCGAGCTAGCGCTAACGGATGAGACCCAAATTCGGGTCCGGGCATCTACATGTCTGTGTGTGCTTAGAGAATTTCAATTATTTTATTAGCCACATGAGCGGACCGAGGCTTATATTTCCTTTTGTGCACGAAAAGGGATAACTCTACCAGCTGGGAAGTTTCAGCACAGGTGAAAGTGTGGCACTCATTGTTGGCTAGAGGCGATTACTATGAAATATGTTGCATACTGGCCGGCTGCAAGTCTGCCTTGTGTCCCCGACATAAATCTTTCATGTATATAAAAGCATATTTACTAATAACCCAATATCCTTTGTGGTGCGGAAAAAGGACAGCCAGGGCTGCTTGGGAGTTTATCGATGCTAGTTTTGTATTTAGTTGAGTGCTTTTGTCTGTGCGGCTAACTCTACCCCTGCCTGTGCGTATTTTTAATTAAAGCACAAAAGCCAAAAACAAAAGGCAGAGCCAGGAGGCAGGACAAGGAATCCTTTTGGTATGAGCTTGGCAAATAAATGAAATATTTATTAACAACCAGCCGACATTCTTGGCAGTTTTGCGCGCGTAAGTGAAAAAGCCGGAACAAAACAAACAAAACCATAAATGAATTCAATTACATTAAGTTTTTCTCTGCAGCGGTGGACCTCGGACCTCTGACCACTTAAAGGGGTATCGCAAATCGCCAACGCGTATTATGCTTTATTCAACTCCACAGCACCCACACACACCCACCCACGCACAGAGCCATAAAACCAAACAGAAAAAAGGAATCGCACATCCGAAATAAAGTAAAAAAATAAACAAGAGACGAAAAATTCAATGTACGCGAACCGCAGCAATTTAAACAATGTCCAATGCAGTCCAAGTGGTTTTTACGCCCCTCGCTTCGCTGAGCTGGGGGCGTGGTTGAATGCATAGTAAGAGAAATCGTTGTAACCCCCCAAGGGCTATAATGAAATAGTGATGAATACTGTGCGGTTTTGTCCATTGTAAATCTTGAGGTGCTTTATGGGTCAGCTGCGGTTCGAACTTACCGCTGGATACAAGCATCGAAAAACGCATAAAAAAAGGGATTGTAGAGCTCTTGGCTGTTGCAATTTTAAGCAAACATGGAAATAATAAAAGTTCTTTAAAGCTAGGTACTGAGACACTCGAAATTTTTGCGGAGCGGAAATTGTTTGATAATTTCCTGAGCCGCTCAGACAATGTAGTGTGACCAGGCAACAGCAAAAAATTCAGCTGTTGTTTATTTAGAAATTGGCGGGCTAATTCAAATGAAATTAAAGAGTTAAGAGAATGGATAAAGGAAGTCACTGGGAGAATTCAAAGGTAATAGACAATGCCATTGTCAATTTCATGGATGCATTTTGTGTGTGGCTGGAGGTATAAGCAGTGTCCTTTGTTATTGTATTGGCTTGCGTGAGCAGAACTTATCCCCTCAGACATACTGCAATAGCGACTAGAGGTGGGCGCGGGCCTGTGTTTTGAGGCCCGGGCCCGCACGAACACGAACTCTTTTTTGAGAGGCCCGGCCCGGCCCAACACGAAACTTTTTCACCAAGGCCCGGGCCGGCCCGGCCCGGCACGAAACTTAATTTTGTCTAAATTTGAGCTTTTTAGCCTAGTGCGTTTTTCATTTAAAACATGGCCCGATGTTGAAAAAAGCCTTTCGCTCGTAGACGAACTGGCGGGAATAGCCAGAATGGTCCGAGCTAATTTGGGAAGGTATTTTAAGTCCGTTGCATTTTTCCAGAATTCTAAAATATGTGTGCCAGGAGCTGCTGGATAGGCCAAATATTTGTCAAGCTTTATGTCGATAACGTTTTTCTCAACTTTTCGTTTTTTTATATAACTTAAGTCTAAAAATTCAGCAAACATTCCATTTTCGGAATTATTTGGGTTTATGTTATTAGTTATATCATCAACCCCTATAAATTCGGAGAGCATTGCTTTTACCGTAGCTTACACATTATCTCTTTTTTCCTCTGAGAGAAAATTCATCTCTCTATAAGGAGGGTTCAAGAAAAGCCCAACCAAATGAGCGATTGCCGGAAGAAACCTTTTTTCTAAATCGCTTAGGGTCATTGTTTTAAACTCAGTTATTATTTGGGAATCAAGTGTGCTAGCTCTGCAAAGTTTACATAATTTTTTTGACCACAATGCAAATATTTGCAAATATTGCAAAGTTTTATCAATTTCACAATAGGACGCCAATTTTGAATAAGTGGTGAGCAAACAAGTAAAATATGTATAAGCAAATCGATAGTAGTATCGATAAACAATTAAAATGCGATAAATGGCGGTTCTAATTCGAGCATAAAAAAAAATAGCGCGAACAAATCAAAATTGTTTTCGGGCTTATATCGGGCTTTTACGGGCCTATTTCGGGCTTTTACGGGCCGGGCCTTTTTGCTAAGGCCCGGGCCCGCACGAAGCCCGCACGAATCTTAATTTTAAGGCCCGGGCCCGCTCCGGGCCTGTGTAAGCCCGCGGGCCACGAAAAAAAGCCCGGCCCGCGCCCACCTCTAATAGCGACAACCTAAAACGCATCGAACGATTAAAATTAGCACATTAAGCCACAGCCAGCTCCATGGACTGGAGGATCGTACTCGCCGGGCGTATTAGTTGAATACCTAAAGGTAACCACAGGAGCGGCTGGAGCAACGGAAACTACACAGTAAGTCGGAGGAAACACTGTGGAGGCTATGGAGGTTTGGACCCGGGTGGTGTGCACACATTGGGCAAATGGCATACCAACCGCATCAACGGGAGAGCATACCGGAGGGAGAGCATATTGGCCAGATTCCATAAAAATGCTAGCGACTGGCCCACTTTGATCAGCTCCACATGTTTGTCCACCTCGGAGCTTTCCAAATAACACTATGCAACAATTTTTTGATCCCGGCTTCTAAATAGTTGATCCTTATGTAAAATTTCACGCTGAAAAAAATGCCATTTTCTCTGATTTTAGTCCACCGATATGTATAAACTGGAACAAAAATTAAAGATAATAAAATTATTTCTTAAAAAATCGACAGTTGTTGTAAATCCAACCATAAATGACGAAGTTATGGCACTTCAAAGTTGAATTTTTGAAAAGTTTTTGATAATTTTTATTTTTTTGCTGCCTTTCATTAAGTTTTTTTTCAATCTTACCATAAAAATTCCTCAGGTCTCAGATATTGACAGGATTGGGTATTTTTTAACGAACGTTTTTTGCCCTTGGTCATCGAAATCGGATGAAAAATAAAAGCTATTTTCACAATTAAGTAAACATACCTCTGTTTGAGAGTATTTTTTGCTAGTTTTTTCAGTATAAAAATCACATTTTAGCAAGCCCAAAAAGAATAAACGTTGATCATTAGGAGTTTGTATTGCAGTTCAAAATTGGATAAAAGTACTCAAATGATGTAGACCGCTTTTGTTTTTTGTGCACTCTGTTTGTTTCTCGCAACAAGAACCAGCAATAGTCTCCCATCATTGCCGTATCCCACTTGCCTTGGTAGCGAAACTCCATCTGCTGCATTTGCTGATGGAAGCGTTCGCCATGCTCGTCGCTTTCGTCGCCTAGGTTGTCCGGGAAAAAATCCAAATGAGAGTGCAAAAAGTGAATTTTTATTTACACCTTTAAAATAAAAAAAAATAAAATTAGTAAATATAAAAACTCGATGAAAAACAGACTGAGATTATACCAATTTTTTTGTAGTTTTCCAATAAATCATCAACAATTTCTTTATAGTCCTCACTTCTCTTGCTTCCCAGAAATCTAGACACTACTGCGCAAAATGATTCCCATGCTTTTGCCTCGTCTGCTGATAGTGCCGAGGAAAATTCTCTGTCGCTCATTAGCTTTTTGATTTGCAGACCCACAAATACGCCTTCTTTGATTTTGGCGTCAGAAAGTTGTGCGAATCGTCGTTTTAAAAATTCAAATGGCGCAAAATTTTCATTTTTATGGAGAGGTTTAACGAAGTTTTTGAAAAGACCAAGCTTAATATGCAACGGAGGGAGAATAATTTTGTCCTTTTGAACTAGGAGCGGAAATTTTAAGTTATCTTCTCCGACTACAAAATTGGCCCTTCCATCCCAGTCTTTACGCAAGTAATGTTCACTGCGATCTCGGCTGTCCCATCTGCACAAAAACAGCAATACTTTGTCCATCCTTGTTGCAAATCTGTTACCATTGCTCAACTTTCAGATTGGCACAGTTTTTCCAATGGTGAACTGCAATACAAACTCCTAATGCTCAACGTTTATTCTTATTTGGCTTGCTAAGATGTGATTTTTATACTGAAAAAACTAGCAAAAAATACTCTCAAACAGAGGTATGTTTACTTAATTGTGAATATAGCGTTTATTTTTCATCCGATTTCGATGACCAAGGGCAAAAAATGTTCGTTAAAGATTACCCAATCCTGTCAATATCTGAGACCTGAGGAATTTTTATGGTAAGATTGAAAAAAACTTAATATAAGGCAGCAAAAAATTAAAAATTATCAAAAATTTTTCAAAAATCCAACTTTGAAGTGCCATAACTTCGTCATTTATGGTTGGATTTACAACAACTGTTGATTTTTTAAGAAATAATTTTATTATCTTTATTTTTTGTTCCAGTTTATACATATCGGTGGACTAAAATCAGAGAAAATGGCATTTTAGTAGACCTACCTTTTTTCAAAACACTAATATTGAAAATTTCGCGATATCTCAAGAACCGTTCTACTTTTGACATATCTGAGAGCAGATTTGAATTCAGCGTGCAATTTTACACTAGAATCAATTTTTAAAAGTGCGGGATACAAAAGTTTTTCAAATTTTGTGACATAGTGTAATTGTAGCTTAGTTTTTTTAGTCTTCTTTGCTTAAACTTTTTTCATTGCGTGCTCAATTTTCGAAGGTACCTCTGACAATTATCAAACACGTTCCCTCCCTTCGACAATTTATCAGCTGTTTTCAAGAATACGAGTTGGCAGGTCCATGTTTTTTGTCGTAGCGAATTTCGAGTGTCGCTCTGACAATTTTCGCGAGCGGATTTCCTGAGCTATGTAATTAGATGGGATCAGCGAAAATTTCGAGTGTATCAGTACCTATAGGCTATAGCTTTACGAAAGAAAGGCGGCCAGTAAAAGAAATATATTTTATTGAATTGAAATAGAAGGCACTTTGTGAAACACAGAGGATATGGGAAATGCCATGGTTATTTTCATGGGGGCCTTTTGTGTGGCGCTGGAAGAGGAAGAATAAAGTGCACGCAGGAGACGGCAACGCCGTAAATATTGAATTAGCCTATATTTGCATGAAAGAGGCATCAAAGGACGCTAGAGTATTAGTATTTAGTTGTATACATCCGTATACATATTATAATACAATGTACACACTTCGCATTTTGTTCATTGAAAACTTCCACATGTCGGAAGTAATATTCAACAGGCTGTTTTGTTTGGTAAAGCCGCACTTGATGGCCAAGCGCAATACACGGCCAGACGCTATACCATTCAAGTTGGCTATTGTATTGGAGTAAGTAAATTATGCTACATTCAGATATATTAACTAAAATCGTATCTTTATAAGGTATCTCACATCCGGAGATTTACAACGACATGCTGGATCCACATATAGGATCAGCAAGCAACATTTCGGCGTAATTCTTTGCCAAGTCTGCGATGCCATTGACAGTGCGCTACTGGAAGAGTTTCCTGTGTGGGAAGCAGCCACTATGTCCCAGTGGGCGCAGGAGTTCCATAAAAAATGGAATTTCCCTAACAGCGTTGGAGCCCTTGATGGGATGCATGTACCCCCAAAAGAGGCAGCTCATTTTACAATTATAAGATACAATGTCAAACAAAATCTGAAATCCTAACACCTGTTACTCTAACAATTTGATACAATTCCAGGGCTTTCACTCCATTGTCTTAATGGCAATATGCGACGCTTCATATCGCTTTACTTACATTAACGTTGGTGACTATGGAAGTGAGGACGGTATTCCCCCTTCATAAGCGTGAAGCCCTACGGTTCCCGAAACCTGACTGTCGACGAACGCATTTTCGATTACAGGCTTAGCCGGGCTCGTCGCTGTATTGAAAATGCATTCGGCATCTTGTGCGCCAAATGGTTGGCAGTACAACGTACGCTGATATGTAATCCCACCAAAGCCCAAAAGATTGTTGCAGCTTGCTGTCCACTCCACAACCTCCTACTAAGGACAAGTCCCAAGGAGTACCGATTCCCAAGAGATATCGATATACCGAGGGAGACACCGCTCACAAATCTGCGACCCCACCATGGTCGGTCGCATTCACAGTAATTTTAAAGAAATCCGAGAAAATATTAAAAGATATGTAAATAGTGAAGCCGGGCTGTATATGATTCCGCTGGCATACCAATAAATTAATAAACATGTAATAAAACAAAATATAAAACGAACAGTTTATTTTGTAGAAGATTTTTTATAGTTCGCATTCTTATAAGAATTTGTCTCTGACCACAGGAGAGCTGTCGTTTTTTGCTCGACTTCCTCAGCTTGTTCAGTTGGCTTCTTATCCAGGCAAGCGCTGCAATAAGCCAATATGGGACGAGCCTGTCGCTGACCTATTAGGTTTTTTTTGATGACCAGAATTGCACCGCCTCCTGTTAACAAGAATACACATTTGGTTTTTAATTGTTTGCCCATATGTATGAAAAGGTAGTGTCCTTACAAATGAGTATGTGGATGCACACACAGAAGAGATGTCGTCCATAAGGTTGTCGGTGATGGAATTGGCGAATGAGTCTTCGGAATCGAACACAACTGGCGAGGGCGGCTGAGCTGGTGAGGATGGATCAGCTTGCGAGGACAATGCTGCTTGGGAGCACGGATCAGTTGACCCGAATGGAATACCTTGTGAGGGCCAAGCATCTTCACAAAACGTAGTAGCTGGCGAAAGTGGAGCACTTGAGATCGCGTATGCAGCAGGCTTATAGGGACTGCTCTGTGCGTCGATAAGTCCAGTAAGAATGCCATGAGTGGCGCAAACCTCCACTCAACAGAGTCTTGTATGGCTGCTGCAAAACAACTCCACCACTACTCCCACTTTCTGGAAGCTTTTTAATTCAATTAAATGTACCGCTCACATGTTCTAATCATAAAATGGGTTGAGACTCGACCGCTTTGATTAACGCCGCTTGTTCGTACTCCGTAAAATTCTCCAAAAGACTTTTGTATGGATTTTGTCTATTTTTTGCATCCATTTTTTTAAATTATGTGCACGATCCCTGACAATTATCAAACAAGTTTCATAATTTCCTGAACCGCTTCGACAATTTATCAGCTGTCTTCAAAAAAACGAGTTGGCAGGTCCATGTTTATTGTCGAAGCGAATTGTTGGTGTCTAAGTACTCGTTTAGAAAATGCGCTCTGACAATTTTTACGAGCGGATTTTCTGAGCTATGTAATTAGATGGGCTCCGAAAAAACTTCGAGTGTCAGAGTACCCAGCTTAAGGACTACAGATTTAACAAGTGAGAAAGTCGGTAAAACCCGACTATAAATTACTCTGTACTCCAAATTGCAAATAAACTTGAACTGCATGCAATTATAAGAAGCGTTTGTCCCATACATGTTAAACCTCTATCTCTCAACATCTCTGAGATCTGTTTGTTCATACGGACGGACGGACGGACAGACGGACATGGCTATATCGACTCGGCTGTTGATGCTGATCAAGAATATATGTACTTAATATGGTCGGAAATGATTCCTTTTCCCTGTTTTTAAAGTTATTTACACTCTAACGGGGCTTTGATCTAACGTCGCACAAGTGCTACGGGCTGTCTGCCCTTGAGGGATAGAGTTTCCTTGTCGTTTTGCTGGAGGCGTCCGGTTGGGCAGGTCTTGCTGTGGTAGTGCATCCCAATCCAAGCCGGCTGTTCTGGGGTGAAGGGCAGTATCTCTACTGGTTCCAAATTACCCAGAGTTGTAAGCGCTGACAGCTTGTATTTCTGCGGGATGATGCTAAGCACACGCAATGTAGCAGTGCCGCGCGTTATGTCCACTGCTTACCATTTACTCAGTAGACCGTTGAGAGTGGACTCTTGGTTGTAGCACACAAGATCCTCCTAGGAGGGGCCTTGAAGGGTCACCTGACACAGGGTGACAGGCACTAGAACCTTGAGAACTCTGGTGTTCAGCAGCGACACGAAGGCGTCTGTGTCGATTATTAAGCGAACCAAACGTTTCTGTGAAATAAGAAGACAATGTAGGTTCTGGTCACCCAGGTCCCACGGTGGACGGTCTGCTGGTTGTGGTCATCCGAAAGCGGAAACAGGGCTGTGCACATAAATATGCAAAAAATGGATTATTTGCCCATTTTCCTTATTATACTAGTATCAAATATAAATTTGAAAATTGTATTATTTTTTGTTAAAAAGATCTAATGGATTGTTTATTAACTTTTTTTGTTAGCTGGCGAGAACATAGCTCTCAGCCAAGCGACACAAACACTATAAGAAGTGCAATTGCGGAGTCATTTTTAAATGAAAATAATAAGTTTTAATTTTGATGCCATCCGTAGGCCCTTAAAACTAATACTTATAATTAAATAAATATTAGAAAGTATTCATCACTTTTTATTTTGTTTCAGCAACTCTAGGAAGCTGCTTTGAGAAGAGGCGTTTTGAGCCTCATTTCCCGCAAAATGTTTCGGGTGTGCTCCTGGTGCTCCCTCTGCATTTTGTTTCGCTCCCTAGCCAACGAAATCAGTTCCTGCTGGGCACCAACCTTTGCGCATTTTGCTGGTGTTGCATAATACGAACTTATTGGATCTCCGTCCGCGCTAACAGGGTCGAATTCGATGATGTTCTGGAAAACTGTTAAATAATTTTCTCACTAACACAACAGAAAAAGCCAAGCTGGGGAACACACACACACACAAGGTACTGGCAACCAACGTCGTTCCCATGTCTGCCGGTTTTTTGCTATCATGTCGTTTAGGAATTCCCAAACGATTATGGCAGCGCTGGCATGGAGTGGGAGTCGATGGGGCCAGTACAAGCAAGCGAAGGTCACTGATGATATGGTAGAGATACCATTGAAACAGGCTGTATGACCAACTAGCTTCACTTGTGGTGTGATGTGTTCCTCCTTTTTGGAGTTATGCGCAAGCATAACGAGACCTTGAGCCAGCATAATATTGATGGTTTGATTATCATAAAGGGCGTTAAAGCACACACATTTTCCAAGTATATAAAAATAATGATAAAATCTTACGGATTGACTGGACCATTCTCGATTCTATACGGTGAACATGAAAGCTTCCCAGAATTCTGTCCACTTTGATGAACAAATTCCAAATTGAAGGTATTCCACCACTGGGGCCAACATTTTCTTTCTCTTTTCTAACAACAATAAGTATATTTATTATACAAGTTTGCTTTCGTTCGTGTCTCGCAACTTACTTATATGCCCGTGTTAAATTTTAAATTTTCGTCCTCACGTCGGTCCAGAGGTCATCAATATTAAGTTGCTGTAACTGCAGGGCCATCTCCTGATAGACATGGGTATTTTTCCTGTTCCTTCTGAGGTCGTCTATGCTTTCACCCTAGATGTCTACTAGTTGGTTCTCCATTTCTAGGGTCCACACAATCCGCGCTGACGTTGTTTTTGTTGCTAAAATGAAACACAGTTGAATAAATGAATATATATACAAAAAAGTTAACTTAACTTTTCCTTTAAGTCCTTTACAGTCTCCATTTCAAGATTGCCAGTCACTTGCGCGCAGTCATTGTTTACGTTTTCATTTTGAATGTTATTTTTATACCCGTTACTCGTAGAGTAAAAAGGGTATACTAAAGTCGTGCAAATGTATGTAACAGGCAGAAGGAATCATTTCCTCCATATAAAGTATAAATATTCTTGATCAGCATCAACAGCCGAGTCGATAAAGCCATGTCCGTCTGTCCGTCCGTCCGTCCGTCCGTCCGTCTGTATGAACACCTAGATCTCAGAGATGGTAAGAGATGGAGGTTTGACATGTATGGAACAAATGCTTCTTATACTTGCAGGCAGATCAAGTTAATTCCAAATTTTGGCCACGCCCCCTCCCGCCCCCGCAATTCGGAAAAAACGTTATATCTTCTACAGTTTTAAAGATTCGTACCTTCTAGAGATAGTTAGTAATTAGCGAAATGAATAAATTTGCCGAAGAAATGATAAGGATCGGATGAGCGGTTCTCAAGGTTTGAGCAAAAATGTGAAAAATAGCCAAGTAAAAAAGTGTTGCATACTTTTCAGATGTTCATCCTAAAGAACGCAGGAACACTGTTAAACATGTTTTTTCATAAGTAACGGGTATATCGAAGTCGGTTAGAGCCGACTTTAACTTGCGCTCTCGTTTTTTTAGTGGTGGAAGTAAAAATATCGCATACACGAAGACTGGTACAGCATGAGATAGGAGCATCCTCAGCTGACGGGGGAATATTTTAGGAAAATTTGGCACGGCAAGTTCTGACGTACCATCTTTGACGGTAGACAGTAAACGGTAGATGGACTGTAGTGTGAATAGGCTATTATCGTAAGTAAAGTCAACGCACCCAAAGCCTAACGCTGACCAGCGGTCAGCAAACGACAATCAAACGACCAACGAAAAATCAAACGAACCGAAAATAGCAATGCTTATGCTTATGTAGACACAAGCGCCAGAGTTAAGTCTAACTGTCGCAATATTGCTGGACTTATCTTCTCTTTGCTGCGAGGGGTTCCGAACAAGTTATGACAATTTTCACACCACTTATTTATGGCAATTATCGCTGACAAATTTTAGTATGTTTTATTTTTCGAGGCAATTTTAATTCTAATTTATTGATTTGTGTTCGAGATATATATGTATGTTGCTTCAATGTTCACAAAGTTCATTTCAATGCCAACACAATAGAGCAAATTTTACTTGTATGTACAACCAGCTTGTGTATGATTTTTAAACAATTTTTTGTGTCTTGCAAAATTGCTAAAACCCATATATGCAAAATTTTATTGTTTTGGCATTGTTACCTGGTCATCTGACGAATATCCATCCACCTTTCTTGTATCAGTGTTGATGATCATGAGTTGATGATCCAGCAGCAATTATTTTTCACAAGTGGAATGGGTGAGAGATAATCGAATGCACGCAGGCATCTAACCAGTCTTAGAATATTTATTTGTTTAATTAACACAACCAATACTTTCCGAAGTGCCTGCTCGGGCGCCATGTTAAATTTTAATAAAAAATACTTTTTTTTTAGCTATTTATTGTCTAGGAAAACTTAAAGATAACACATGTTTATTATATCTAAATTATGGTTCAGCCTTGGGCGACTACTCCACGACTAACTAAAATACTGAAAATTAATGTGGTCCAGGGCACTAAGTGCCTAATGAGAACGAAGGCAATAAGGGTGAATTACTAAGGATAGATCTAAAATTAAAAGAGGATTAGTATATGATTCTAAAAGAAATGAAAATTTACATTTCAAATGTAAGCATACGCTACACGAAACCCCACGAGTAAAATCCTGCATTACAACAAGGATTTTTGTTGTTTATAACTAAAACTAATAAAACAACCTACGAAACCTAATAACTGAAAAGAGACAGAGAGAAAAGAGCTGAAAAGAAAAGAAAATATTGAAGGTATTTATTTATTTACTATGGTTATTTATTAGGTATTTGCAAAACTGAAAAACATCTTTTAATATTGTTAGTTTCATGCAATGGGTCCAAAGCTTTAAATGAGTATAACTCTGGAACGGTAAGAGCAAATTTCAATTTTTTTCCAATTTCTTAAATATTTAACCATCTTTTAAACTGCATCACTAGTTTGTTTAATGTTCATAGAAATTTTAAGAGTTATAATGCGTTTATTCTCATAAAAGTAAAATTTGGACAATTTTCTTTAAAATGCTGATTTGAAAACTAGGAATATCATGGTTATTGACCATGTTATAAGTAAAAATCGAAATTAATACGGAAAACCCCATTTTTGGGGGGAAACTTAATTTGTGCGACCTCTAAACGTCTTTCAAAAAATCTGAAAAAAATCTCAAAAATACTTTACTCTATAAGCTTTCAGAAAATGCTTGTGCAAAAAATTTTTATTTTTTTGGGACACCCTAATGTGTATGTTACATTTCAATTACATACGTTTTAAACACAGCTTTAACTTCATTTTAATTAATATAATTCTTGTAAATATAAATTCTAAATTCTTTAATTAATTCATATGGGAATTAATAATAAAGTTGTGCAAATGTATGTATCAGCCAGAAGAAAGCACCTCCGACATCAGCAGCCGAGTCGATTTTGCCACAATTCAGTCAAAACCACAATTTTTAAGTTAGGACCTAGTTATTTAATAAATATCAATCTATTTCGTATACCATAATAAGATCCGAGCAAAACACCCAAGATTTGCAAGTGCCCCGCCCGATTTATTTAAATAAATTTTAAAATCAGAAGCAGGCCTTTCAAAAAGGTAAATTCAAAACTATAAGCATCTTGTCAAGATGCACGAAAATATATTCATTCGAATATCAAAGCCATAGGAACCACATTTCTTGGTACAGGGTATTTTGTATTGGGGGCACTCGACTACAACACTCTTTTTTTGTTAACATTAATGCCAATAACCAATACATAATTACATATGAAATGACTGCCAAATAGTAGGGATCGAAAATGCTGTAAAATAGTGTTATGTCTAACATCTTCAGACAAAAGCGTTAAATTTACAAAAAACGTTTGTGTGAACGGATGGGGATGTGGAGCGGTTCAGCGCTCCCCTTACCTATGATTACTTCAGGAAATACTTACTGATGTAAGTAATACGTTTATTTACATGCGACTCAAGGCAAACGGCATTAAATTGTATTTATGCTGCTAGTGGAAGTTCCTCTACTTCATCTTCTTTATACCTGGATTATCTCCCCTAAGCCGCAGGAGCGCTTAACCACGAGTCGTGTGTATGCAGCCATCAATATCGTGTCCTTAAACGACAATTTTCCGCATTAAAGGCCAGGACAGCGACTTGTCCTGCGGTCGCCCGTGGAGGGCGTTAACCGAAAATCGATGGTCGCGCCAATGGTACGGATGATGTATGCGGCCAATGTCTGCCAAGTGGAAAAGTTGTGTACTCTCTGGTATCTGTATCGCATTTGTGGCAACTGTGCAGCGAGAGAAAGGGGATCTGTTAGCAGGAGATGTAATTGGAATTTGCGGCATGGCATCCTCCACATGGTCAGCCATTGTTTACACACTCTCGCTCTCATCCACACAATGATTAACTGCACAATACCCGCCCAGGGCACACCTGAAGGACCTGCACACGAGGTGGCAGGGTGGAGGAGTATCCTTTCCTCTTCCCTGGGCAGTAATGCGAGTCGTCAATCAGCGGCAGCGACTGTCTCGCAGTTTTGGGAGTGTTCCTCTCTGTGTCAAGTGAGTGGAGGGTCAATGCAAATGGACGGTCATTAAGCACTCACTGACAAAGTGCTCATAGACAACGTTTCTCTCAGCTGAAGTGCTGCATTCACAGGCAACGCATGTAGTGAGCGTGCACTGAGAAAAATCCTATCAAAACTCTGTCATCTTTAACGCGAATTTGTCAACTGCACAGCCATCGCTCTCCTGTCAATTGAATTCGCATCTAAGCTTTGGCGTTTTATGACTTCTCACAACTTTAACAATAAAATGTGCTCGAGATTATTGGCCAAAGGCGATGAGCAGACTCAGCCACCGTCAAATGCAGCAAATTTCAAATTCGATTTTATTTAAGTCTGTTTGTGCATTTTGTCATGGAAGGATTTGCAATCACAGCTTAGCTGCACAGAGAAATGCACACGTACAGTAAACTATATGCATGATAGGAGAATTGACTTAGATGGGCTGCTTGACGGAAGATTGAAAAGAAGGAAAGAAATAAGAAACAACATTTAATAATATGATTAAAATATTGTAGTAAACATTTAAGTATGTCGATCCACAAAATGCCAAAAATAAATTTTACAAAAGTTCATGTGAAATGAAAGACAATGTTAAAATTGGGTAAAGATATTTACTTGCGTGAAGACGTTAGCTTTCAGTCGGACATCCTCGTAGTTGTTAAACTTTATTTACAATAACGAGCCAAATGGAGAGTGCGTATGGCGACCTAAACATGTTCAACTCCTGAGAATAATGCCGCATAACAACTGTGTACGTACTCATCAGGCCAATTTCAGTTTTATATTAAATAGATGCGCGAAAGTTATACAATCTTTTCCAAAAAAACAACGATTGAAAAAGTTGTAAAAAAGATGTGAAATCTATTGTTTCAGTAAAATATCTGTAAAAATTGTATTAAATTGTGCAATGGCAACATTGGAGGAAAGAAAACTATACAAGAGCTTTAACTTATTTCTTTTCTCCGCATTCAGACTTAAGTCATGAACTAGAACATCATATGCTACTTTTTACAACACAGTTCTTTGTAAAGCGAGACCAACAAAAGTTATTTTGAAGCCATAACGAACAAGTAAGAAGTCGGTCAAGCCTACATTGAACCTTGTGAAGCTGAGCTGCGGCAGCGTAATTTATTTTGGTCCTAACTTGACTAATAGATGGCGCTGCCACTACGACCACTTGGCAACCGTGCTGCCAAGTAAGACACTAAGTTGTTTTAGTATTGCCAAATAATACATTTATAAAGTTAATTTCAAGAAGACTCTGTTCAAAGGCTTGTGGTAGCCTTCTTACTACTACGAGAGATGTGATTATTGTGAAGTATACGATAGATAAGTGTGACCAGAGCTGGCACTGATAAGTGTGTCCGGAGCTGCCACAGATACGTGCTACCAGGGCTGCCACAACCATAACAGAACCGACAAATAGATGGCGCCACTGCTCTAACCATTTCATATCATTTGATGAATGTAGCAGAATGATATGACGATTTTTCCAAATTGCTGGGGCGGGAAGGGGCGTGGCAAAAATTGCTAATAAAGTAAAAGCAACACATGTCCCATCCATTTTAAACCACTTTCTCTTACCATCTCTGAGATCTGTGCATTCATACAGACGAACAGACAGAAGGACATGGCTATATCGACTCGGCTGTTTGTTGTCAAATCTAGCATAAGGGTTGCTCAAGGTCATTGGTTAATTATAATTCAATATAATCATCAACAGAGATAAATCTCATTAAAGAGAGAGTCTCTTGCAGTGTTTAAAAATGCTCTGCTATTTCGTAGTATTTAGTTTTTGCCAGGGACCGTAACTGTTATAACTTTTATGATAAAAATTACAAAAAAACAGTTATTTGAAAATTTTTATATAAAAATTTTAATATAACTGTTATTGTATAATTTTTATATAAAAATTTTTCAATAACAATTAAATTATAATTTTTTTATTTCAATTATGAAAAAACAATTAATTTAAATTTTTATAAAAAAATTACAAATTAATTGTTATAAAAAAATTTTTATATAACAATTATAAATTAATTGATATGAAAAATTTTTATTATAAAAATTAAAAATAACAATTACTTTAAGATATCCCTCGTGCCAAACATCGTAGGACAAAAGTTTGGATGTAACTTTGATCTGAGGGCTTATATGTTTATATTCTAGTGCTTGATGGGCTAATACATCAATGGGCAATGGCGAAAATCGGTTAATTAAGAAACAATTTTTAAAATCGCCCCCAAATCGCCCAACAAAATTGTAGAAAATTAGTCCATATATGTACTACTAGGAATATGCAAAAAACTTATCTCTGACCATCCTCATCACCAAAATCAATCCATATGCTTACCAACAATGAAAAACAATTTGTTTGCACAAACATTAATTAGGTAACGAAATATAAAGGTTTTAAGAAAATAGCGGTGAATAGCAATGTCTGACTTGACAGACCAAAGCGCCAAACACATTTCTTATTCTTGTGCGCGTTCCCCAAACTAGGTTTTTCTTATGGTACAATAAATTGTAAAATGATAATTTCGAGCATGTGTGTTCTGTCGGCTCCTGCTTTTTGCTAAAATTGCTAAAACCATACAATCTGCAGACATTTTAAACTGGCTGAAAGTTCAGCCGGCTGGTTCAGCTTACTTCATAGTACTAGCCTACACAACAGGTTCGTAGCTTAATCAATTTCTGTCTGAACCAAGGCTGCTCTGGAAAAGGTTCGGAACGGGATTTGAACCCGTTGATAATTATAATTTTTGTTACTCGCATAGGTTCCTTTTTACTTATCGATCCTAATGTTTAGGTTCGAGAAGAGATTTTTGAAATGTCGTTGGGATATTTGCCATCCAATTCAGTTGTGGTGCTGATTATCATCCTTTCGTGAGAAGGCTCTGCTATTGAACTCCCTACAGAGCCCGTAGTAACATCATTTTTTCAATGTTATCGCAAATTTCCCCCCAAATTTTCCCTAGCTAAATTTTAATATATGTATCCTCGTAAAGGCGGCGAGATTCAAAAATTGGGATCCAATGTCAGCTCCCAAAAACAGTAGTTTTCACATGCGTCATCTATTATGTCTATAATTCTTTGGCTGTGGGCAACTCTGTTTGTCAGTGAGGAAACACTGTTTTATATAAATATATATAGACAAAGTACTTAATAAATAATTTGGATATATAATATTTTTTGTTTATTTATTAAGTTTTAAAAATAACCACCGAATATTTGATTGGTAATAGTCTTAAACGCATCAGAGTCCAGTGCAGAAAAAGGCATTTTCTGCGAGGTGACCAAATCAATGCATGCTCCTTTTAAATCATTTTGGCTGAGACATACTGTAATTTTTTTTTATTTTGTCCGCATGGTCGTGAACTTCTTTCTGGGTCAATTCTTTTTTGGTACACGGCCCAATGCGCATCTTTCACATGTCTCCTCAAATTTGTTATGACGTCGCCTTTTAATAAGCGGCTGCACATTTTGCACTTAAAATTGTTTTAAGATTGCAGCGTGAAAAACTCCCGCACAACAGAATCCCGTTTTCTTCCCATTTTATTTATTTTAGTTTTTATCAATTATAAGGCCAGTTGAAATTAAATAAAACACAGGAATGACATTAGCTTGAGTGGCAAGTAGATAAGTAAAATAAGATGTGAATATATAGAATAAGCGAGATCAATTCACTGGTTTTGGCGGTTGGCTGCATTAGAATAAAGCAAAAGCTACACATTCTTAGTAGTACATATATGGACTAATTTTCTACAATTTTTTTGGTGTAGTAGATTGGGGCGATTTTAAAAATTGTTTCTTAATTAACCGATTTTCGCCATTGCCCATTGATGTATTAGCCCATCAAGCACTAGAATATAAACATATAAGCCCTCAGATCAAAGTTACATCCAAACTTTTGTCCTACGATGTTTGGCACGAGGGATATCTTAAAGTAATTGTTATTTTTAATTTTTATAATAAAAATTTTTCATATCAATTAATTTATAATTTTTAAATAAAAATTTTTTTATAACAATTAATTTGTAATTTTTTTATAAAAATTTAAATTAATTGTTTTTTCATAATTGAAATAAAAAAATTATAACTTAATTGTTATTCAAAAATTTTTATATAAAAATTATATAATAACAATTAAAACAAATTTTTTGCGAAAAAATTGCAAATAAAAATTTATCGCTTCAGTGGACTCTCCATTCAAAATTATGAAGTCTGATGCCCTTTTTTCATCGGGACAATAGTTTTTAACAGAAATTTTTATTTTTTTCATAACAGTTATTTTCGGTCCCTGGTTTTTGCTCCTGCTCCTGCTCTGATTGTAAAAAGAGCAGAGCAGTAGCCGTAGCACAAAATCAAATCTGAACACTATTGCTCTGCTCCGTGCTGTCAACTTTGTCAATAGCATACAAAAAACTACTATCAAAATGCTCGGAGCAATGCAAACCCAGAGCTGCTCAATCTGCTTCCAATTGTGCTCCGAAAAGCTGCTCCCGTAGTTCCTCCAAATCGTCTGCTAAGAATTAACTAAATATTTAAACAGACTGACTCATTGTTGATTATTATAGATCGTATTCTAGTTCTAGAACTATTAGTACATCAAGGGTCATCTCAGGATTTAAATTGTCCTTCGATGGTACCTAAGAATTCACGATATTAACTTTGATAAATTTGGAGAAAAGGTTGGCTAAAGCAGCAATGTGAAGATTTGGGGTTCTCGATTTCTCGGATCACTGTTTTTATTAAAGGGTACTCAAAGGGTTCTCAAAGAAGTTCTCAGAGCTAAAGTCACGTGCTGTATATTAAGGGTACTGTATAGTATGCTGAACGGCGATAAATACCATGGATGACCAATGAGCACATATCAAAGGCGGTATATAAGTGTATCAGAAAGTGTCTGAATTGGCGACACCCATAGTAAATGACGTTTGCAAATATTATTGAATGAAACTTATGGACTACATCTAGCAGGCTCTTGCGCTTAATTACCCGCTTAAATGGTAATACTGAGACATTCTTTATGCTCTTGCTCTCTTTGACACAAATATAAGGAGTCGTGGGAGAGCGAGTGAGCCTGCCTTGTTTAGTATACCTTGCTCCGGCTACTGCTCTGCTCTTTTCACATTCAGAGCAGGAGCAAGAGCGGAGCATATTTTTGGTTGCTGAATAGGAATCAAATCAAACACTGGACTCTTGTGAGTGATTTACGTGTTTTTTGTGCTCCGTATTTAAAAATTATTTGTGACTTTTAACGTCCCTTTAATTTCCCAATTTCATCTCAAATCGTTTTCTTATTAATACCCACTGTGTGAGTGCATTGCTTTCTAGTTGTGCATCTTGGTATTATTAAATTAATAAATATAAATAACACGGAGACAGTCCTGTGAATTTGTTTGTGTTTGGGTTTCGCTAATTTCTTTTTGGCGATTCCCCTTTATCCAGCACTTAATAAAGGTTAGTGTGTGTGTTCGCTGTTGCATACTGATATTGCTGCCATGTCTGAATTGTCACTGAAATAATCTTTTTTTTTGAAGCTATACTCCAGTTTGCTGTACGTTTCACGAGACTGACTTTCACGGGCTTGTGATTCAAAGCCAATCCTTTCCCTGCTGTCTATGCTCTGCAGCAGTTTTGTCTGCCAAAGATTCCATGTGCTGTAGCCCTCTATATTGCATCTAATATTGTGGTTCAACGCCATGGCTTCCCACCTGCCGAAGAACTGTGATTTTTCTTCTAATAAGTGTTCTGTGAGAATTCTTGGGAGACGTGTCGATGGCATTTGCATAGTTTTCTTAATATAATCAAAGTAAAGTTGCAATGTGTGGAGAAACATAATGGGGGACACGTTTCCAAGAGGAAAGGCAAGTGGAACACTCTCTTTCTATAAAAGCTGAGGAGTTGTTCTACTTCTTCGTATTGGCCAAAGCCCCATTCTTGGGCAGCATAGCACATAATTGCCCTGGTTGTGGCCTTTGTACAATTGACAATTTGTTCTTAGTGCTGTGATTGACGTTTCTTTTTTAAGCAGTTTCTTCCACATGGTATTGATCGATTTTTGTTCAAATGCTTGCGGAATAACATATTTTGTGAAAGAGTGACTCCCAAGCGCGTGGATCATTTGCAGCAAATCCCGGGCGTCATCGGCCAGGACTTTGATTCGTTTCGATCCCAGTTAAACACCCCCTGCCAGAATGGATGATATATCGTCGACGTACAGTGCGAAAGGTATCGGCTCAGTAAGCAACCTTTTTTCACTCCAAGGTTCGTCTCAAACCATCTGGATAGGTTGTGGCCGTCCCAAACTGCGGTCTTGTTGCAGATGTATAGGCTTTGGATCATATGAATTACCTTATTAGATAGTCCAATGTTGCTAAGTTTTAGGTAGAGACTTCGTCTGTCGATCGTGTCGAATGCAGCTTTAAAATCGACAAATTTTGGTTTTGGTTTTCCAAGTTCTGTTTTGCAACGGCGGTGAAGGTGAAGACGCTGTCAACAAAGGTTTTCGCTTGTGCTTTTGACCCATGTAGAAAGACGATTTTGCAATATTGAAGAACAGGTCTTCATGGTCCGTTTGAAAAGCATGTACCTCTGTAGTTCGATGGTTCGCTTGCCTCTCCTTTTTTAAAGATTGAGCATATAACATTCCGGCTGAAGTTTTCTGGTGCATTTCCCGCATAAAAAATTGTATTATATTCGTTAGTAAGAAGTTGTACTAAGTAAAGTGTGGCATTTTTCAGGAACTCTGCTGGGACTCTATCCTCCCCGGGTGTCTTATTTCGTTTACTGCGCGATATTGCTGATGTTACCTCCGTAATATCAATTTCCATATCTAGCTCCGGGACACTGGTAAATGGCAAGGCAAACAGGTGTTGCATTGGAGGAGCATCTATAAACAACATGCTGTGGATATGCGCTGCCAGTTTGTTTGCATCAATTTACATCGTTCAAGGCTATTTCCATCTGCCTATAGTATTCGTTTTACGTGCGCTTTCATAGGGTTTTGTATTCTTTGTTGGCTGCCCAGTAAGCGTGGTAGATTTCTCGCTTCACCTGACGCAATAGGCACATGGCTTTGCTTCTTGATCCTACGCATTCTCTTCCAAACCATGGTTGTTGGCTGATAAAAGCATTTTTTTTCGGTCTTTGCATGATCTGCAGTTTAGAACTGTCAGGTTGAATGATTCACACATCTCAATTATTTTTTTTTGCATTCCCATCTATTATCAGGTTCTTAGCTCCTCTCGGAAGATTTGCATACCTTGCGTTGGGGTGCGCGTCCTCTGTGATATCTTGCTCACGTGCATGTGAAGTGGGGCATCGTATAGTTAGTGTGGTACCCACCATCGCGGTTTTTCGATGCATGTTATCATCTCTTAAGGACACATTCAACTGGTCAGTATCTCAATATGTTTAAAATCTTATACAATTCTATCGAGTGGTTTTCCATTAATTCCATTTTCTAAGTTAGTCCTTTATGGGCGGGGTACTAACCGCTTATCCAATGGCGGTGGAAATTTGGTATAACAATTGTGGTAACTCCCTTCATCTTTGGTGAATTTTACAAAATTTTAGCTCTCATCTTTATTTGACCAGCAACAGATGTTGTAACTGTGTGTTGCTAGTATAAATGTGCCCATTTAACGCGAACTTGACGTGGTCCAGAAAAACTGGGTATGAGGAGTTGCTACTAGAAGTCTCTAGGTGCACAATTTATTGGTCCCAATCCCAGGCAATTTTGAGTGTTCCACAGTGTTACAGTTCAGATAGACTGGGAATATGTGGAAAAGCTCGCGGTCCAATTTGATTTCAAAAACATTAAGATCTTGGACCTTGCTAAAAATGCAATTTATGTTCTGCTCGAGCTATTTTCAGCACCTCCGCTTGCTCTGCCTCTAGTGCTCGTTCTGATTGCAAGCTCCCACAAAAGCACGTAGTTTCTAAAACAGGACTCGTAGTCTTCTAAATGGGATTCGGCAAATATCTCGAGTACAATAATAATACCGTACTGATTTATAAAATTAAGAAAGTGGGACTGCTTAAGCTTGTTGGCTAAGCCTGCAATGTTGTATACTAATATCTCAAGACTAAGTTTGGTTACGTGATTTAAGTAAATTGACCTTCTATTGTACGTTTTCTTTAGTTTGGGCCGATTTTTGACGCTTTAACCTTTGTGTGAAGTGCTTCGTATTTTATGCTCTCCGGATGAAGCTCTCTACCGTGCAGCTCATTTTTTATTCCGGTCCTGCTGGCTGCCCTTTGCTCACTAGAGTTTTGTTGTTGTTTAAATGTATCCATCTGCCATTGACATTTATCGCGTTGCTTTTGACGAACACTTTGTAGGAGTTGTTGACGTTTGCCAGTTCCCTTTTGAGCTGCAGCAACACCGACTTCTGCTCCTGTTTCTCCAAGCTGAGATCTTTTTCTACGAAAACCGAGCTTCCAGCTAGTTTTCTAGTAAAATATCCATTTCAGCAGTCCCAATTTCGACAATTAAGCCCACTTTGCACCTTCGTTCAAAAGAAATCCGGATTTCCCTTGCTTGGACTCTTTTGTAGCTAAATCTATTTGTGTACCTTTGACTATAAGGTTTTTTTCTTTGCTGATGTTTACCAGCCTGTTTAATTCTCGCCCATCCATCTCTCTATCTGCTTTTAACTGCGCTAGTTCTGCTCTTAGCTCTTTATTTTCGATTTCCAAGTTTTCAATTTTTTGGGTTATTCCTCCGAGATGCGTTTTGATATCTTCCATGTTGCTTAGGTTCTTTAAGTTAGAGTCCATTCTCTCTCCAATGCTCTAAATTGCTCCCATAAGAGTCGCAAAATCACAATCTGGTGACAAATCTGACCGTTTCCTTTACTCCGGGTCCGGTGGATTAGTGGAATGCGAAACACCTGTCGCGGACGCAGGGTGAGTGGCGTGTGGTGGAACCCTGAGTAAATTGGCCATTTGTATTTCGCGCCCTATTTGCTGCCTAAAGCTATGCTATCTTTATACACTTGAAAAGTGTACCTACTAATTTTGCCCAGAAGTTTGCAACGCATACACTGAAAAAAAAAATCATTCCATTCCGGGATTTCCGGGACCAATTCATGCCAAAAGGGTACTAAAAATGGGTTGATCCTGGAAATTCATAAACCATTCCCGACAGGAATAATTTAGGTACGGAAATACTTTCAAGCTTTGATCCCGGTTTTAGCCCAGCCGAACCTAAACTGATCTCTCTTTTCGAACATAACTTACTCCCTTTCGAGAAAACATTCTAGTTCACTAGAGAATGATTTGTTCCCGATATCCGAACTCAGTTTTGTTCCATTCGAGATAAAATTCTAGTTCGGCTGAGAATGATTTGTTCCCGATATCTGAACTCAGTTTTGTTCCATACGAGATAATATTAAAAAAAAAATCTTTCCAAGCATTCCCTTTTAAATAAAACCTCTTGTCTTTAGCTAGTTCAACAAGTGCTGTTATCACTGAATGCTGTTTATTTCACGAACTAGTTATTTTATAATTAATTGTTCGAAATGCTGCACATCCTGCGTTACGCGTTTCTATGTCCAGATGTAGCACATCAGCTACGTTGCTTTGACAGGCACTTCGACAATTACACACAAAAACGAAGACGGTGAGACAGAAGTCCAGCACAGAAACCAGCATCAAGGTCACTAAGGTGATCTGATCGTAGCTGAAAGTGCGATTGAGCACATGTCAGTAGCTGATAGTTGACTAGCACTTGGGTGCAATTGGAAGGCGGCTTGGGTTGTTGTACAATGATCTCATGGTGTTGCACCTATAAAATAAAACAACATACATAAGACATCCATCCACAAACGATGCCGCCGAAAACTCACCTGCTCGTTGAGGCACAACCGAATGACCAGATTTTTAGCACTGTACTCATCTTGGCACCAGGAACATCAGTGGCACCAGACAGCCACTCACTAAATTAAATGTTAGGCTGATCAAAGCATTGACAATGCTGGCGAAGACTTTGGAAGGCAACAGATATACACAAAACAGTGCCAGAGTTTGGATGAGTGTTAGATAGACCAACACGTAGCCTAGAGGAATGATTCAACTTTTAAGTAATGTCCATTATCAATATAGATGCTTTCACTTACCCATATAAATATAGATGCCTATGTCACTGTTATTAGAATAGTTTTAGTCTCCTGCCATGCTATCAGCGGGATGCAGATTGGCCAACCAGATCCAAGGACTGGGAAAAAATGAAAAAATTACTTTCCAAGTTGTGAGTGTGAGGCGGAGGACACATACGTAGAGCACACATCCAATCACACATATGTAACACTGCACATGTGAAAAAGCAAAGCATCGCTTGAACACCGGCTGTTAGACATGTACATATGTAGGTATACACACCCAAGCCGAAAATCACAAACGCGCACTACAACTAAAACAAAGGCTAGCATGTACAGTAGGGTGGACGCCGATAAAAAATATAGCTGATACCATCTTAAACGATTACTTTTGGGGTGTGCATAATGAATTAAAAAATCAAAAAATTTTATATCATGTTTTAACCTCTGCGAAAAGAATTCAAAGTTTCCACAAATATTACGTATACAACCCGTTCACCGAATCGAAATTCTGTCGACGAATTCTTCGTATCATTTTAAAAGTTGTCAAATTTGAATTTAATCGAACAACAAATAAAAATGGAGCAGGAATCGAATATATTTTTGGTTGGTAGACTAGGACCAAATTTTGACGAAGTGAGCCCATTTCCAACAATGAGATCCGATTTATCCATGCACTTATATGGGACTAAGTTCTTAAGACTGCCCATTTCAGAGAGTACGACTAGTGTTGCTCGCAAGTTGAAGTCAGCATGGTCCACAAGCGGGGTTTCAACAAAGGGCCATGTACGCATGAACGCACTGTACTTCTAGTCAGATTCTACAGACATCAAAGTGAAAACCATTTTGAGTGTACATTTTGGCTACTATGGGCAATTCGAAGATCTCTCCGTGGACACCGTTTTGAATCGATAAAGAGACAGAGCCCCAAACGAAGAAGAAATTAAAGACTATACCAGAAGAAGACTTTGCAGTATGTTCCTAAAATTTGTCCTACAAACACAACCAAAATTGTAAAAAACGTTCGCACAAGTGTAATGCAGTAGGGGGAGGTTACTTTCAAGGGAATGAAATGAATTGACAATATTAAATAAAGAGTTTTTGATTTATGAATAATTTCCCTGTATTTTTTGCCCATAGTAATTAATCTGCATTATTTTTCGATCCTGAAGAAGCTTAATCATAAGCAGCCCAGTAAAAGTAGACTATTCGCAGGAACGGCTGGAAGGACCCCCGGTCCTTTGGTTGCAGTCGCGCTTGCTATTTCCGTTTAATAAATAAATTGCTGCAGAGGCTTTGTTTTCAAATCCGCTTTCTGCTAGGCTTGTGGCGTAAGCATCTAGTTTATTCTATTATTATACTGTCATATCTATTAGTTTATTAGTTCTTGCTTTATCGATATACAATCTAGCCGATAAGTATTTAAGCACCCTTTGTTATCGATAAGTTCTGTCGATGACCAATAAACTCAAGCCGACTCAGTCCTGATCGAGCATCGAAAGAGATTACAATAGTGTGTTTTAAGTTCAGCTCCAAGGTTTATTTGTCTCCCACAACAGTGTCTTCATAGTGAAGTTTAATTTATCATCATGTTTCACATCAAATCCTCGTCAGTGTTAACTCACACCTTTTTTTCTCATATCAATAAAATCAATGAAGAGCCATTACGATACACTTAAACTGATATTTTCGATCATATCATAACAATATTTGTAAAATCAGATTGATATTTTATAATTCAATTATGCACAGAGAAAAATATCCCGTTTTAAAATCGTAACCAAATGGTCATGATTGTGGTCTGTTTTTTCCGTTCATAAAACATGAACGGTAGTCATGAAATGCGAAAAAGTGTTCATGAAAATATAAATATTTTAGCTATTTTATGATTTCAGTGCTTATTTACATTTATTTATATCATGTGCATTGTAAAAAATATGGACAATGTTAAAAATACTTAAAAATAAAATTGAAAGAAAAAAACAGGAAACGACGGGGATTTGAAACCAGGACTTCGGCGTGCTAAGCGAATGCCTTTCCGCTGAGCCACAGGGCTTGGATCTGTCCGGCAGTCTCAATGCTTACTTACACTCAAAAAAATAATCAATCCATATGGGATCAAATCAATCCTAAGCGGTAATGAAAACAACGTAATCGGATATGATTGACCCGATCGAAAAAAGATTGAGTTGATCCGACTTTTTCAATCCTAAGAAGGATTACTATTCTCGGGGTAATCCTAGAAGATTGAATTGTCAAAAATTCGAGCACAATTGAATCCCAAAACGGATCATTTATGCCTATTCCAGTTAACTTATATTCTCGGGGTAATCCTATGAAAGATTGAATTGTGCAAAAATCGAGCACAATTGAATCCCAAAACTGGATCATTTTATGCCATTCCAGATTAACTTATGCTCGATATGTGTTGTTTGATCTGGTGATTACTATTCTTCTTTCCCGCCAGCCATTTGCCATAGGACATCCTCATACACTTCAAAGACCAATCACATCAGTTTTGGTTAATTTAGATTTGAAAAAACAAGAATAATTATAAAAATTTTTGGCACTGGGACTCGAACACACGACCATCGAAACAGGAATAGAACGGCATCTCTCGCACACCACCAACCCAATGTTTGTTTCGCGTGTGATAGGCTATTTATTTTCTCTGTCAATTTATGGGCAAGGATCTCGAAAGGGATTGTAGTAAGCACATTGGAATGATACAAGCTCGAAAGGAATGGACCAATCCTTAAAAGTTGATTGTGTAGATTCCCGGAAATCGAGATTGAATTTTCAAGCCGGCCGGGCTACTCCAAGATTTAAAAGTTGAAAATCCGGGTTTTTTTCTGTGTAAGCACTTCATTCTGAAAGCACTCATTTCTTAATTTGAATTTGTCGCTGTCTCGCGCGTGAGCTGGATGGTCGTGTGAGTTAAAATGACGTCGTCCGTGTTTAGTCCCTTCGAGGTCCTGAGTTCAAGTCCCAGACTAGGTGAAGCAAGAAAATTTTCAAATTAATAATTCTAATAAAATTTAGCTACAGCTTAGAAAAGGTTGTGGGTTGCAACGCGGTGGGTGAGGTGTGTGGGTTGGTCGGTCGTCTCTTCCTTCCTTCCGTGCCCTTCCCGAGTAACCAAAACCACCACCCCGGAGGGAGGAGACTTCCACATTCACCTAACTATGGTTAATTTTTTTTTTCTGGATCTTAGTTGCCGGCAAAGCGAAAACAAAATGTTCTTGAAGCGAGCACAAAATGTTAATAACACAAGCCCTAACCGTTCATGTGTGAGAACAAAATGTTCATGGCATATTGTGAACGAATGTTCATGAATATCGAAAAAGCGTGCTTAGCAGACTATCGTCAACAAAAGTTCATGATTTCGTAACAATTCGAACGGATATTTTTCTCTGTGTGCAGCAAAGTCAAAAAATAATATATCGAAAACGGCAGGTAAGTCCGTGGGTCCGATTTGACATCTTTCCATGTAGAAGATGTGAGCAGCAGCACAACTTGTCCCTAATTTTGAACGTTTGCCTAATTAGACTTTCCCATAATTTAAAGCGACAATTATTTTACACCCAATGCTCGATATACATTAAAACGAGAGCGTAAGTCAAAAGTCGGCCAATCGGACTTTGAGATACCGTTTACTCAGGTTATAAAATTATTTATAGCCTTCCCCTGAGTAAATTAACAGATCGTAGACATTAACACAAATGTATGAAAAAGTTGGCTCTAACCGACTGCGATATAACCGTTACTCGTGAAAAGAAATGTTTAATAACGTTTCTGTGTTCCTGAGTGGGAACATCCGAAAAGTAGTCTTTATCTGTGCTATTTTATATCTTATATTTATGATCCAAGTTTTCAATATCGATATTTGATATATCGCCTTCAAAAAACATCGATATATCGATATTATCGTTATTATTTAAAGCTTTAAGGTAGGGTTGTCGAAAATATTATCGATATATCGAAATATCGATTTTTTTTGCCCAAAATGACGAATATCACTATCGCATATTTTTCCGAGGCGATATATCGGAAATGGAATATTTTTTGGTGATATTTTTGGTTTAGCGTTCGGTCGCACTGTTGCGAATACCGGTTTTTTGGGTTCTGGACATTTAAGGCAAAATGATTAAAAATTATTTTATTAAGGTTAATGCACAGAAATCGCAGTGCAAACTGTGCAATAAAACTTAAAGGACCAGTGAAAACCAGTGGCGTATAAGATGATGAATCCCCTCCCATTGAGTTTAAAAATCCGAATTAAACAGAACAAATTCGTAAATGAACAGAGAAAAAATCGAATAAACTTCACTTTAATTTGAAAAAAATAAGTAATTAAAATAGACAACAATAAATAAAATTTGAAAGACCCACAAAATTAAATATTTATAAAATTTCGACTTCAAACCCATGGATGTAAATCAAATGAAATATCGGAAACTGTCCGCTGTGTGGATTGTTTAGGTTTTATTTACCTTATTAGCAAATGCGTGACTTTGTATAAATTCTCAAGTCTCTCAAGTGTGTATTTTTAAGTACTATACTCTATTTATCCCCACCTCCACTTGCCAACGACAAGTGGTGTTTTATTTGAAGAATTGATTAAAGAAAAGTAGGGATTAGGTGAAACAGGCGTTTCAGAAAATCTATAGTTTTGCATTCACCTGCGATGCCATTACCATTATCAACTCTAACAGGGCCTATCTGACGGTAACAGCTCAAAATGAAATAAATATATTATGTTAATTTAATAAATATATATTAAATGTATATTTTTTAAGCGTGGTCAGATTGTAGATCTTATTACGCGTCAAATGACTCCTCAATATCGATAATATCGATGTTTTTGACAACAAAATATTTATATCGAAATGACACTTTTTCAATATCGCCAAAAATATCGATATAGCTATTTTTGAAATATTCGACAACCCTACTACAAGGCCTGTATCCAGCACTGCGGAAAATTCTTGTCAGGAAATTGCTAAATATTTTTTTTGTGTATGTGGAACATAACTAAAACAGTGCGACCAAGCACATAAAAGGTGGAAGTTACCCTGATCGATCAGCTGTGTAGCACTGTTAACTATTTAAATTTAAATAAATTTAAAAAACATATAAGGGTTTTAGTGACCTTCATTGATTTTAGTCAAAGTTTTTTGTGCTGTTTACAAATTTAAAAAATATAAATAATATTTTCAGAATGAAGCATGCTGCTCGGAGTATGTGCTAAATATTTTATATGTACCATACCATACCTGTGTGTAAACACCATTCCAAACTCGAATACAAATCAGTGAAACTCCGCCATGCCAGTTTGTGTAAATTAATTTGGCATGTGAACTTAGCTTGATTTAATTGTGTGATTAATTAGTGATTTAATTGGCAACACGGTTACCAAAGGGTGTAGCGGTTCCAGTCCCAGTTCATCCAGCTCCAAGCACAGATCCAGTTCATCTATTTGGATTACACATCATTAACAACTATCGATGATCGATACTCCTGCCTTTTTATACCCTTGGAGAGGGTATATTGAAATTGTCCGGATGTTTGTAAGGCACAGAAGCATGACAAGCTGAGTTGATACACCCAACCAAACTTTGCACGAAGTCTTCTGGTATTTGTTACGCTGCACATTTGTCGGAACCAGCCGGATCGGATGACTATAGCATATACACACAAAAAAATCTGGTGGGTAAAATTAACTACGCTGACAGTAACTTTTTTCAAAATTTTTTATGCATGCGTTTTTGTTGTTGTTTGGTAACTGTACTAACAGTAAAATGTACAGCAGAGATCTGTAAGGTTTACGTATTATTTAGCACGAGTTTTGTTGTTGCATTTTATAACTGTACGCTGAGTAAATTTAACTACAAATATTTTTCCACATATTTTGTTGTTTTAATAAGTTACTGTAAACTTCAGTAACTTTACCATAGAAATAGTAACTCTGACGTGATTTTTTCATCTCATAATTTGTTGTTGTTACAACTAACTGTACCCACAAGTAAATCCAACCGCACATATAGTATAACTTTTTGAATGCATTTGCTGCACTGATTAACTGTACCGACGGCAAATCCAACCGTGGAAATTGTTGACTCCGTAAATTTTAGTTGGTCTTATATTGCATACTTGAACGGAATTTGAACTTGAGAATTACTATTGGTCTCAACTATGCGATATTCAAGAAATTTGTCGTTCATGTGCTTAGGCAGAATTCATACAAGTAAGAAGTTAGAGGCATTGCTTTTAACGTGCGCCGTAGCGTAACTGGTAAAGACGTCGTTACAATCGTGTTGAGACCAATGGCCCCGAGTTCGAATCCGCCCAGAGTAAGTAAAAATTTTTCAAATTTAATAAATATTGTTTAATTCTAACAAATGCTTCAGGACCACAATTGGTGCGTGGGGGCAGTGGGAGTTGCCTCTGTGGGATGATGATGACCTCAATTAAATTGCCAACGTGTGACAGCTACAATAGTCTCCCACCCTACCATTCTACAGTTCTATAATAGCAGTTACATTAATAATTTTATGGTAAAATTACTGTAAATCCAGTAGAAAAAGTACTTACTGCAAACATCGGTAAATATTACAAATTATGTGGGTTGGCGCATTTTTAAACGAGATTTTCGGTTGGATTTACTATAGCAATAGTTCTCCTTACGTAAAATCTTACGAGAAAGTTACAGTGAAATTTGGTTAATTTGAACGACTTTGTGGGTTGGCGCATTTCCAACCCACAATATTGGTTAAATCTACCCACAGATTTCTTTGTGTGTAGCTGCCTTAGTAATGATCGGTCGAAAAAATAGTTTTAGTAAGAAACACTTTTTTGTTTTCAATGCTATTGCTCCTAAAGCTTAGAATACACTTCCACCAAAGACTCGCCAAAACAAAAAACTCCATATAAAAAAAACTCACAAAAATTTTTGTGCCAAAATCCTTTGGCAGTCTCTTTGGTGGCAGTCCACACTCAAAACAAAAAGGCCTCGATTAAATACCGATAAAATACTAGATCCGTAGTTTTTGTATTTTTATCGATAGCTCCCTGAATAATTAATTTTAATTATTTCAAGAGGTATCGGACATTGCCGATACACAAATATGCGTAATCGGGTGAAATTTGGATAATTTTCTCATCAATGATTGAGCGCAATATTCAAAATAAGGTACAAAACACCGTGAGACTTCAATCATACTTAAACTGGGTTATAATTATGAATTTAATCATTGCAAAAGTGTCATATCTGCTCATCAGGCCCAGTAGTTAGGGTTTGGCCATGAAGAACGCTTGTTAATAACTTGTATTTATTGATTGTAAAACTTATAGTTTAAAATTAAACCAAAAGCTACGGTCTTGGCAAAGTGACCATTTTACATGCATTCATCTTAATATCTGGTCACATTGTCCCAAAACAAAAGAATTGTCACTTTTGGTATTTTTGTTTTGGCGAGCCTTTGGTGGAAGTGTATACTAAGCTTAACGCTCGTATTTATAAGTTTTAAATTATTTCACATAATTTCACCAAGATTTGTCGAAATCGGACAACTATACATACAAAAGATAGGTCTGAAAAAAAATCTTTGTAAGAAAAACTTTTTTGTTTTTAATGCCAAACTTGTTACTGATCAATGTTACATGCTACCACACATTTCAGCCAAGTTTGATTTTTAAAAGGGATGACTATAGCATATAGCTGCCATAGGAACAAAGGGCCGGAAAAGTAGTTCTATTGAAAAAAACTTTTTATTTTGTAACACATTACACTTTTCAGTTATGAATATTTTGATGATTTTATTGTATAACTGGCATACAATAAACCGATCTTTAACCTATAACCTTATCTGTGTTTTAAACTAAATAGTTAAAGTGGCGTAGCCACATAGCCAGTTGTTTATATGCCAGACATTTGAGATATACATCCAAATTTCAAAATTGTGCTGGAAAAAAATTTATAACTAAAATCGCAGAGCTGGGTGACGTTAACATTAAAAACAAAAAAGTTTTTCCCACTAGAACCCCCTTTTCGACCGATAGTTCCTATGGCAGTTATAAGATATTGTCATCCGATTTGCTGATACCAGAATATGGTTCTTGGTTTATTCCAAGTTGGGATCTGAAAAAAACTGGGCAGCCTTTGTCAAAATGTATATACTTTTATAAACATTGAAGTCGTAAACAATTACACACTCTATCATGAAACATTCTCAATGTTTTCAAATATTCTTCCTATGCCTCTTGTACACAAGCATTGCTGATGGTAAGGATTTTTCATATGCTTTTTTCAAGGATGCTTTACGAAGACCGTTTTTATAGAAGACAACCCCTTGGACTTATCGCAATTCCTAGAATGTAACACTTGTCGAGAGATGCTGAACGATTGCAAGATCACCGAGGAAGGCGCCACTGGGAGAGAGTGTGCCGAGCCTGAGGACCTTGGCGCTGTTCTTCCAGCTAAGACAAACAACTCGGAAGACATTCAAGCATGTTTACCAGATAACTATGGGGTCTATGGTAATTTGATAAGTCAATATTGTAGAAGCGACTATTAACAACCGACTCCACAGACCGAATAGAAAAGTTTTGTTGTGTTTGGTCGCCACGTATGGGTTGCACTCAAATCAAAAACAAAAAGTCAGATGCCTCATGCAAGGATTGTACTGCAACAGTACAAAGCTTTGGTGAAACTCTTCCGAAATACTGTCCATGCTATAGGAGAGGGGCAGTGACTCGATTGATCAGCAATAAGTATGCAGCGATTATATTGTCACTGTGCTGGATAGGGACATTTACTTGTTTATATGCATAAAATATATATTTAACGTTACAAGCAAGTTTAATCATTAAAATGATGTCAAATTCGCCAGACTTTTGCTCATCTCAAAAAATTAACTATTTCACTACGGCCGAGTTTATAAAGCCCCTCCTGTATGTCTGAGCGTATACATGAGACTTTCTTGGCCATTGAAAGCATTTATGACTCGTTAAATCCAGGGCTCACCGAAATAAACCGTTTCAAGTCACCTACCGGAACCGGAACCGAAACCGATACAAAATTTGTTTTTGGGAACCGAATACCGTTTACCGTTATTATTGGAACCGATTGTACCGGAACGAAACCGAAACCTTGACACTGGTACATTATCTGATTTTTTTCCTCATCATCTGCTCCAGTGTTGCGGCTCCAAGTAACATCTTTCTTCTGCATTAGAAAGTATGGGACTCATTTCGCAGAATTGTATGCATGTTAACACCAGCTGAGATGGCAACAACTACACTTCAAGCGGAAAATTTAGTTCTTGTTAATTTTTATTCCATCGTCATCTAGTGAAATAGTTTTTGAAGGTAATAGAAATGCGAGAGAAATCCCTTATTGAAAACAATCGTTCCTGATCGTGTTTCTGATTCCTATGGCACATATGTGTGGAGGGAGAAGCAGCAGCGCGAGTTACATAATATTTCCTACAAATCTAGGCAACACTGTACTGAGCTGTACCGAAGTTGGGTCTGGCAGATAAGCGGCAGTAAAAGCTTAAAATGAATGAGCGACTTAAAAAGAAACGGAGTTCAGTTAGAAAAGGTCGGCCAATGGAGACGGAACGGAAAACTTATAAACTACTAGCAAATAGCCCGTCACGCTTCGCTGCGCCTTCAACAGTGTATATAACCAACGCACACCCACTTACCACCCACTTCAGGCCCACATCCCACCCACTTCCCGCACATTTCCCGCCCACATCCCACTTCCCACTTCCATCCCACCCACATCCCACCCACTTCCCGCCCACATCCCACCCACTTCCCGCCCACTTTCCACCTACATCCCACCCACTTGCCACCCGCATCCCATCCACATCCTACCCACATCCCTCCCACTTACCGCCACATTCCACCCACATCCCATCCACTTCCCATTTCCATCCCACCCACTTCCCACCCACATCCCACCCACTTCCCGCCCACATACCACCCACTTCCCGCCCACTACCTACCTACATCCCACCCACTTGCCACCAACATACCGCACACATCCCTCCCACTTACCGCCACATTCCACCACTTTCCCACATCCCACTTCCCGCCCACTTCCCACCTACATCCCACCCACATTACACCCACTTGCCACCCACATCCCACCCGCATCCGTCCCACATCCTACCCACATCCCTACCACTTACCGCCACATTCCACCCACATCCCATCCACTTCCCATTTCCATACCACCCATTTCCCACCCACATCCCACCCACATCCCTCCCACTTTCCGCCCACTTCGCACCTACATCCCACCCACTTGCCACCAACATACCGCACACATCCCTCCCACTTACCGCCACATTCCACCACTTTCCCACATCCCACTTCCCGCCCACTTCCCACCTACATCCCACCCACATTCCACCAACTTGCCACCCACATACCACACACTTCCCGCCATCTTCCCGTCCACTTCCAGCCCACTTCCAATTAACATCCCACCCACATCCCTCCCGATTCCCGCCACATTTCACCCACTTCCCATCCACTTCCAAAACAACTTTCCACCCATATCCCATTCACTTCCCAGTGGGCATCCCGGCGGTATTTCCAACATCGGAAAATTAAAAACAAATTAAATTCTCATTTTGTCCTTACAATCCGAGTTTCAAGATAATCGTATGAAAAATAATTTTTGCATGCAGAATTTTCCCGCCATTTTCCTCGTGGGCGGCTTTACCGACATTGAAAAATCACATTTCAAATTATTTCGTATTTTGTCCTTACAAACCGAGTTCCAAGCCAATCGGATGTTTTGTTATGTGTAATTTTGAAAATGAGTTTGGCGCTAATCGCTGGCAACTAAAGTTTCGCCCATACAACCTTGACCACCCACTTTCCACCCAATGGGGGTGAATTTTCCGGAAGATTGGTATGCAGTTGTTGTCGAATTTTCATATAGATCTTTGAAAATGAGTTTGAACTTGATCGGATGAAAAACAAAAAAGTTTCATACAAAAGTTTTTCGCGAATTGTCCACACTTCCCGGCAGAATTTTCCAAAATCCTTTCTTAGTACTCACTTTCAGCATAAGATAAAACTACTGTGAAAATCTCATCTTCCTATCTTTTATGGTTTAGGCTGTGCGACGGTCACCAGTCAGTCAGTCAGACAGTCAATTAGTCAGGTTGAACTTTTTTATATATGGGACATTCCATATCAACTCGGGCACCCAACTTTTTTTATTTCCAAGAAATTTTTAATGGCTATTATTTTGAAGTACTATACATAGATGAAAATACCCCAAACCATTTTTCCCCTACCCTCAATAGTTCTTAAGATAAACCGGGTACAAACGAAATTTTAAAAAAATCATAACTTTTGAACGGTGTATCGGATTTAGTCAAACTAAAGACGCTCTTTTGTTATTTTCTCGTGAACTTTTCGATAAAAATGTGAGACTTCAACCAAAACCATCGGAAGTATTTTTTTCCTTTAAAAAAATCAGTATTTTGTACTTTTCTCCGCGAGGGCCAATCTGTGTTTGATCCGAATATTTTTTCGCAGAAAGAGCATATTTTTATGTACATTTCACAATTTATTTCAAGATGAAAGACAGCCTGAGAGCGCGGAAATAATTTTTTTTTGTAGATTTTTTTTTGGTTTGACTGTGATTTCAAATATTATGACCTAAAAATAAACAATTAATTAATTTCTGTTAAATTTTGTTCATCGAGCTATAAAACTTTTATTACCCATGTAAAAAGTCCAAATTGCTGCTTTTCTTTTTTTGCCATTAGGAAACGATTTTTATACTGTTGTGCCGCCCCGTCTGTGACATAGATGATTTTTTCAACGCCATTGCATATCTTTTTCTCGTGTTCCACTGTAGTCTTCCGTATAAAATGAAAAGCAGCCGTATCATGAACAAGACTATGGGACAGAACTACCAAACTCTTATGCAGGATCTCATTTTGCTATAATAATAGACCACTGGATGGACCGTGCACTGATCGTTATTGTGCAGCATCTTGAGCACCATCTTGAGCCACAAACGCGTTATTTTCAGAGAAATCGCAGTGAAACAGCAACTCGCCCTCAGCCAAATTTTCTTTCTTCTGTTGCACAAAAGCAGACTGTTCTTTCGCGATAAAATGATAAGGCTTCAATTCTTTTAATCATTCACTAAGTAGATCGACGAATTCATGAGTTTGAAAGGTGCATTTGTCCGTGCTCTGATACACTCGATATTGCACAGTCTCAATCGCAGCACTGGACAGGAGCTTTTCTGGTTCAAGTGATAGTGATTGAACGCCAGGACCCTCTTTTCTTCGTTAATTTTAACAGACACTGTGTCTCTAAACCCTGGCATTATTCGACTGTTTTCTAGGTAAAAGCTGAGTACTTTTTCCACAGTCTCACTTGATAATGAATGACCTGCTTTAAAATTTAACAGAAATTTGATTAATTGTTTATTTTTAGGTCATAATATTTGAAATCACAGTCAAACCAAAAAAAAATCTACAAAAAAAAATTATTTCCGCGCTCTCAGGCTGTCTTCCATCTTGAAATAAATTGTGAAATGTACATAAAAATATGCTCTTTCTGAGAAAAAATATTCGGATCAAACACAGATTGGCCCTCGCGGAGAAAAGTACAAAATACTGATTTTTTTAAAGGAAAATAATACTTCCGATGCCTTTGGTTGAAGTCTCACATTTTTATCGAAAAGTTCACGAGAAAATAACAAAAGACCGTCTTTAGTTCTACTAAATCCGATACACCGTTCAAAAGTTATGATTTTTTTAAAATTTCGTTTGTACCCGGTTTATCTTAAGAACTATTGAGGGTAGGGGAAAAATGGTTTGGGGTATTTTCATCTATGTATAGTACTTCAAAATAATAGCCATTAAAAATTTTTTGGAAATAAAAAAAGTTGGGTGGCCGAGTTGATATGGAATGTCCCATATATAGATACTTAATAAAACGTCGTGGGTTTGCATATCCGAATACGACAATAGTTTTACAATAGTTTCAATTATCATAAGTGTTGGTTTAATAAGTAAAGAAATTAAAAACAAATACACATCTCAAATAATCTAAACACACAAGAACATAATTGGCGCAGTCGCGGTATTTGGCAAACAGAAACTGCCAAATAATCGAACCTAGTGTTTAGTGCATTTAAAATGATAAATTGAACTACTAATTGATGATGTACACTAAAATAAAAGTGCAAGCGAAATTTCGGTACATAGCGAAGAACGTGGTGAACATATTAAATTAACGGGAAAAAGCTAAGAATATGTGAAAACAGACTGGCTGACAAAGTGCCGCAACCAAAGCTGATAAAAACGTATAAGACAAACATCACATTAAATAAGAGTGGTATAAGAGAATGTGTATATGTGCATTTGGAAATAAAGAACTCGAAATTGAACAAACCAAAAAGAAGAACTAAAAACACTAATAAACTTAAAATATCAAATGTGAAAAATGGCTAACAAGGACCAGCATATGCAAAATTTAGCACAAGCAATAAATGAAACTCAAAATGCTCTCAGAGTTCTTGTCAATTTACAAGCAACTTCTATGCAAAACTCCAATAGCCAACGGGATCGTTATCTTTCTGAGATAAAGCACCTTACACCATTTATGGGCAATGATTCAACCAACGTCGCCGCCTTTATTCAAAGGGTTGAATATTATCTTGACCGTATCAAAGATGCGGAACACAAGAAGTTTGCAGTGGCAACCATATATTTGGAGAAAATCCAAGGAGAAGCCAAAGCTTCCTTACTACATATCGAACATTATGATGACTGGGAGACTGTCAAGAAAGAGCTGAGAAATAGATATAAGCCTGACATTCTACCGGAGGAACTTTACGATAACATAGGAAAGCTTAGAGCTTGTAGTGTAAGGGACTTACTTAAAAAGATTCAAAACTTTAAAACTGTAAAACAGGAACTAAAAGTATATTACAAAGACATATCACATATAGATTTGAGTGGTATAGATTCGCTTCTGGTTAATTAAATCAAAAGAATATCCAAAGGTACATTAGCATATGCTATAAGAAATATGACTAGACTTGAAGAAATTATTGAAGAGCTAAATACAACAAGTTTTGAGAACAATTGCATTAAAAATGAATTCCGTATTTTTGAGAATAAAAATAGAGTTGATATTCAAAACAGATACAATCAAGGTTATAACAATTCTGGTAATCAGCAAATGTTACAACAAGCAAAAAATTCCACTGAAAATAACTCAAATAAAATTATCTCACAATCTGACTCTAGTAAATGGCAAAAGAACAATTACAATAGACAAAATAACTCCAATTATAATTTTCGACAGAGTCATACACAACAGTCAGGGCAGACAAGATAAATGCAAGTCAGTAATCCATCGGGACAATATTATTATCAGTATTATCAAGTTCCAGAAAGATCTCGTCAAACAAATAATTATCAACCTGGTCCAATTCCTATGGAAGTGGAAAACATTTCTCAACAGTGCCAACAACAAAGTCCCCAGGAAATGGATTTCTTGCCAAGGCTTTCGGAAGGTGAACAGAATCAAAATGAAAATTGTTATGAGACTAGAGATCAAAATAATTCTAATCAAACTCCTGAAATACACAATTTTTTTATCAATTAGCCTCGGAAATATCTCCACTTATTAATATAACCATTAAAAATAAAACATATACTGCCTTGATAGATACAGGAGCACTTCGAGTTAGTCTAATTGATGATAGGGTAACTGACTTTGGAAAAATCAAAATAAAACCTTTAAGTTTTTCAACAATTAGTGGAAATAATGAGTTCAATGAAGAAGTGCATACACCAGCTCCAAAAGAATTCTGTGCTCCTAAACAAGCCCTGATTAGATGGAAAGTAACAATATTTCCTGAAAATAGACCATATCAATTTATTATAGGTACAGATATTCTGCACAAACTTGGTGCCAATATAGATTTTTCCAACAACAGATGCATAGGTTAGGTTAGGTTGCGATGGCTGAGAGCGTCAGACGCTCTCCCACTTAGGCCACTTTGGGCCCATTGCGATGCCATTTTTATTCCCTGTTAACCCTTTTTAGTACTGAGGGGGGTCCTCGTTACTGAACCATTGTGTGGACAGAATAAATTTTAGCAGAGCTGGGATCTCTAGGTCGGATGTCTCCGAGAGGTTGAGTAAAAATGGTTGACCAAGTGTCCTGAGTCTCCTTCTACTCAGAGAGGGGCAGTGACAGAGAATGTGTTGTACCGTTTCCTCCTCTTCTTCATATCTGCAACTTCGGCAGAAGTCCTGGTATGTCACACCTAGACGTGCTGCGTGTCTGCCAATAAGACAGTGACCCGTGAGGGTGCCCACCAGAAGTGATATGTGGTTCCTTCTGTGACGTAAAAGTGTGTTGGTGCGTTTTTGGTTGAATGTAGGCCACGTAAGTCTTGCTATCGTACAGGAAGAAAGGTTTTTCCACCGATCCGTAGCGAGACTTAGTGTTTCAGCTTTAATGTGGAGCTTAAACGTCGCCATAGGCATACCTATCGTGCTCTTCTCTGAAAGAAGCTCGATGGTGGTTCCTATTCTGGCCAGTTGGTCCGCAGACTCGTTTCCTTCTATGTTGCGGTGTCCAGGCACCCATATTAGGTGTATACTGAAATGCCGTGCGATCTCGTTAAGAGATGAGCGGCAGTTAGTAAGAGTTTTTGCATTGTTTGTGTGTGAGTCAAGTGCCTTGAGGGCGGATTGACTGTCTGAGTATATAAATACGTTGCCTTCTTTGACCGTGAGTGTGCTGAGGTAGATGGCAGCTTCCTGGATGGCTACCATTTCCGCTTGGTACACACTACAGTGGTCAGGAAGACGGAACGATAAGTTCAAATCTAGGTTGGGAGAGAAAACTCCCCCTCCTACTTTTTCGTCGAGCTTAGAACCATCAGTGTAGATGTTGATGGCGTTAGCTCTGCTGTGGGGCAGGTTGTCCCAATCGTTTCGGCTTGGGATATAGACGTCGTAAAATTTGTCGAATGTCGTTTGTGGTATATGGTAGTCTGTAAATAATGGTATACCCGTTTGGTCGTCGAGTATGGTAGAGTGTCCAGAATTTTCCCTATTCCAGGTATCAGATTCTCTAAGTCTTAGGGCTGTTGTGATAGCCATTTGTTTTGCTACTAGGTCTAGTGGCAGAAGGTGAAACATGGTATTTAGCGCTTCCGTTGGTGTCGTTCGGAGAGCGCCACTAATACATATCTCAGCACTTCTCTGTACTTTGCTGAGGTTGTTCAGGATTGATTGTTTCCTGAGGGCTGGCCACCATACTAGTGCTCCGTAGAGTAGTATGGGACGCACTACGGCTGTGTATATCCAATGCACTATGGCGGGAGAAAACCCCCATTTGCGGCCTATGGCCCTTTTGCACGAGTAGAGGGCAATGGTTGCCTTTTTTATACGTTCATTTACGTTGTCTTTCCAGAATAGTTTCCTGTCCAGAATGACACCCAAGTATTTGGCATTGTCTCCAAATTCAAGGCTTACTCCGTTGATTTTTGGAGGAATAAGCGTGGGAATTTTGTACCTTCTGGTGAAGAGAACTAATTCCGTTTTAGCCGGGTTAACGCCCAGGCCACAAGATTTAGTCCACTGAGCGAGTGTTGTCAGTGCGGTCTGCATAAGGTCGCACAACGTTTGAGGAAAGATTCCGCATTTAAAAATGGCAATATCATCCGCGTATGCCACCACTACGTGTCCCTCCGCCTCCATTAGTCGCAGCAGTTGGTTAACTGTTACAACCCACAGCAGCGGAGAGAGAACACCTCCTTGCGGAGTACCTCTGTTCACACATCTGCGAGCAGATGCACCGCCAAGTTGGGAGTACACCGACCTGCTGGTTAGCAATTGGTCGATGTGTCTTACTAGCGGTACTTCCGCTCCCACATATGCCAAGGCAGAGGTGATGGCGTGAGGTTGGATGTTATTGAAAGCACCCTCTATGTCGAGAAATGCTACTAGGGAGTAGTCGCTTACTTCAAGTGATCTTTTGATCTTTGAAATCAAGGAGTGCAGGGCGGTTTCAGTAGATTTACCCTTGCTGTATGCATGTTGTGTGCGTGCTAGATAAGCGGGATTTATAGATTGCCTTAGGTGTGCATCTATAAGTCTCTCAAGAGTCTTAAGAAGAAATGAAGAAAGACTGATTGGCCTATAATCATTTGGGTTGATATGTGAAGCTTTGCCAGCTTTAGGGATAAATACCACTTTCGTTTCTCTCCACCTGATGGGAATGTAGTTGACTCTAAGACAACCTTCATAAATTGCGAGGAGCCAGGTTATAGTGTGCCCACCTGTTTTCTGTAGTTGGGCGGGAAATATGTTATCTGGACCAGGTGATTTAAATGGTTCGAACGAGTCGATTGCCCATTTAATTTTGGCCTCTGTCACAATGGTATTATTGTATTGCATGTTTATTTCATTTGTATTAACCTGAGGTGTTATGTTGAGGGAGCATTCAGGAAAGTGAGTGCTTAGCAGAAGATTTAATGATTCTTCGCTCGAGACTGTCCACGATCCGTCTGATTTTTGCAGAAGTCCTGGCGAAGTTGGTGAGCTTGCCAGGATCTCCCGGAGCCGCGAGGCATCAGAAGTAGACTCAATGTTACTACAGTATTGGGCCCAGGTGGAGCGTTAAGCCTTCCTGATAGCCTGTTTATAATTTCTTAACTTCTGTTTATACATCTCCCAAGCGGTTGTTTGGTCATTATATTTCGCCACGTTAAAGGTATGAGGACATTCTTTTCGGAGTTTATCCAACTCTGCGGACCACCAAGGTGGTTTAAAAGTGGATTTTATTTTCCTAGGGGGGCATGCCTTATTAAATGAGTCATTATACGCGATTGTAAGCGTTTCCACAAGATCATCTAATTGTTTTCCTGTACTTGGTATATACGGTGGGGATTGTTCAAGTTTTTTGAGTAGAAGCTTGTTGTGTGCTTCCCAATTGGTTTTTTTTGGGTTCTGTATCCTAATGGGTGAAGGACATTTTTGTGTAAATAAGATCTCTATATAGCGATGGTCAGAGAAGGAGTGCTCTGGTAACACCTTCCATGATATCAGCTGATTACAGAGCTCTTCAGAGGTTAGGGTAATATCTAGAACCTCTTTTCTATTTTTTATAATAAAAGTGGGAGCGTTCCCTTTATTGGCTATGTGCAAGTTCGACTGCAAAAGGTAATTAAACAGTGACTCACCTCGCTCGTTAATATCTGTACTGCCCCAGAGTGTGTGGTGTGCGTTGGCATCGCCTCCCAAGATGAGGCTTTTGTGTGTGTTTTTACTGTTTTCCGCCAGGTCACGGAATGTGTTTGATGGATGACTCTCGGTGTCATGAGCCATATAAAATGATGCCAGCCTGATGGTTGAACTCCCCAGTTCCAGGCTGACCGTGGTGATGTCACCATCACTAAACAGGGGAATTAGAAGTGAGTTAAAATGCTTTTTTGTTAGAATGCATGTACGAATTTTACCCTTACCCTTGGTGTAGAAAAGGTTATATTTGGGAGTCCTTAAGCCGTTGATACTGTCGCCAGAAATCTCTTGGACAAACACAATATCTACTTCCCCTGGGGTAAGGCGAAGTAGAAGTTCAGCGGTTGCTGTTTTAGAATGATGCAGGTTTATTTGTAGAACCCGCATCATCTTGAATGGTACTTTCCTCCGTCAGGGTGTCATCGGCATCTTCCGATTGGAGAAGTTCCTGTTCAGTGTACAGTCTTCCGAAGGCTGGTCCATAGTCTGAACCACCTGAGATGTAGCCACAATGTTCCTCTTGTGGAGGATTGCACTCTATGCCCATCTCATCATCGCTTTCTTCATCCACCTCCCCACTGGCAGCTAGGTTAGCAAGCGCAGTTGTGTCAGTCTTGTACACTTTCATGTATACCTTTTTGAAACCATAGTTTAAGGATCCGTCGCACTTGGTTAAGTAATCGACAGATTCCTTATCAATTTGGAAAATGACCATAGTAGTCGCTCTGGTTGAGCGCTCTACTTTGATCACTTTCCAGTTGCTGGTGGGAGCACTTGGGTTAAGCATTCTCATCATTTGCAAAATCCTTTCAGGTTCCGATGGGTGCACGGGTAACCATACTCGGGCCCTAGGACGGGAAGGTATGTCCTTGGCATCGACAACCTTCAATCTCGCCCCCGGGTAGACTTCGCCAACCTTGCCGATTGCGGCCTTATAAAGATCAGCGGATCTTTCCTCATCGCATGCCACGAGACGGATGTTTCTCTGGAACCACCCTATGCTATTGCAGATCGGTGGTGTCCCTGGATTCTCCAGCAGCACGTCGAGGGTGACGCGGCTTGTGGCCGCCTCAATCCACTTCCATTGGTGTAGAGGGATCGTACCGAAGGGACTACTCTCGTCCATCACGCCAACAATCTTTTTGTCTTTTGCCATCTCTGCGAAGGAGACACGGAGGGGTGCTCCATGGGTCTTTGGTCGCTTGGAAGAAAGCGGTTGCTGTTCTTCCATTGACCGATCTCTCTTCGCAGAGGATGGCTTGACATTCTTAGCAGCTGGTGGCTGCTCAGGTGGGGTCATATCCGGAAAGAAGTCGGGTAGGGCTTCTTTCGCCCAGGCGATGTCCTCCTGAACCTTGGCGAAATCCTCCTTCGACGTCTGGTCCTCCCTGATTGGGTTAGTAACCAGACGTTTCAGGATTCTGAACGCCTTACGTTGATCGGCTGGACCGACTTTGGTTGGGTCGGGCCTGGTGTACAGCACGGCTCTGGCGCAAACTATCTGTTTGTCCTTCCCCACTCCATTGGTCGAAACCCCAGCTGCTGGTTGCTGGCTGTGGGCTTTTTCCGCTGGAATAGCAAAGGACTGGGTTGGTTTCGCAGCCATGGCCGTGCTGCTCCCATTTGGGTGTTGTGGCGCCTTTGATTTTGCAACTCCCAACATGCTCAGCTGGAGTTTTTGATAGTGAATTTGTATTTTCACTCATGTTCTATAAACGTTTTTAGGGAATAGAATAATAGTAGAATGTTATATAAAATAATAATAGAAAGAAGTGATTTATTTCTACCCGTTAGCACCAGCAGACTCCCACATCAAGCAATCCCTCATCGCTTTGCCCTGCACTGTTCAGTTTCTCACATACAAAGTCAAAAATAAAGAAAAATTTTTTGGTTTTTAATTTTTCTTCCTTGTAACCGAATGTAAGCCACTTAAGCAGAGAGCAGAAAGAAACGATACGAGTTTAAACAACAATTTTTCGGGATTAGGCCTCAGAACTAACAGCTAAAAATCACTCACTAACAACAAAAAGTCACAGTGACAATGTGTCAGCACTGACGGTTTGCCAGCACTGACTCGTTACTTTAACGTAACTTACTGACGTTAGGTGGTTACTTACGTCGGCAACTGAAACCACAAATAAAAAATAAACACAATTGGAATTGTGATGGCTCAGCTGAGGATGGTTGACTGGGTGGTCTCTCCTTTCAATGCACTGCTCCGTGTGCGTCCACGCAAAAACACCAAAAGGCGGGCTCTGTTTGGCTGAAGATCACCACCGGCTGCTGGCGGCCACGGGGGTGGAAAAACACAGCGTGTATGTGTGTATGTTGCACAAAAACAAACAATCGGTTCTCAACGAGATCCTCGACCGCACGTCACTAGGAAGACACTGTGCACAGTGGTCCGGTTTGTATGGGGAGAGCGGCCAAAAATAGTTCTAGTTGAGGTAGGGACTTGAAACTTGGCGCAAATTTTTTTATATTTATCCTAAAATAATATGTAAAAATCAGCCCGATCGGACAACTATATCATATAGCTGCCATATGAACAATCGGTCTGATATTCAGTTTTTATATGAAAAACTTTTGTTTTCCATTTTATTGCAACAAAACTTTGGAAATTTTCGTATATAACCTGGGAAACTTCAGTAAAAATCCGGATACTATAGCTTATAGCTGCCATAGCACAACTAAAAAATCAAAAAAAGAAAACACAAAACATAAAACAAAAAACATAAAGCTGGTTATGTAAGGTTAACCCGGGCGGCGTTCAGGGCCCTTCATCTATGATGTAGGGGGGCAACTACCCACAGACCCCCCATCACTACCTCCGTGAGCCGCCACCCCCCTGGCAACGCCGTTGTCCGTCACGCAAATACAAAATTGAGAAAAAAACATGCATTACGTTACAAATTAGTACACGCGCAAGAGCGGATGGTAGCAAGAACACTTTGCATTTTTAAAATCTTAAAGTATTAAGAAACAATATGTCATAAACGATTGTGAGGGCTGAGGAGGGCGACACACTTAAAACTTTAACTAAACATTTGACACTCGAACCAAAAACAAACACAAAAATATACTAATCTAAGACAACGATTTACACAACATACAACACGAAATTTCTTTAAGTTGAATTGTAGAAGTTAAGTCAATACCTTTATAAACAATATCCATTTTACACAACTTGACTTAATATGGCTTTTATGCAGTAATTTAATTTAACAAAATTATCATGTGGCAGCGAGCGGCGTGCACTGTACATGACAGATGGAGAAAAGGTCACACTTTCGATGGTATTTTAAGAGAGCACCGTTATAATCAAAGCAAAATAAGTATGCCACTGTGAAGCTTGACCAATTAGCTGTAAATTAAGGCAGTTACGGTTTGAAAATTTTAACATTCATTTTTTGATTTTTGGCCTATGGCAGCGACCACTGTGCTGTGGTGGCTCAAAAACACTGTATGGCACTATAAACAGTCGCGACTTGTGTAAGAAACTTAAAAATTCGCACAGCGGAAAAAGAGCAACTTGATCAGACGGATAGTGTGACCAGAGTCACAACAGATGCATTATAAACAGTAATATTTTAGAGTTCAAACAACATCCCTATGACAGAGTTACAGTATTAGAAATGCAGGATGAGAGTCAAATTGAAACATTAATTGACATGGACCATTTGAACCATGAGGAAGAACTAGCCCTAAGAAAAATTTTAAGAAGATTCAAAACATTGTTTTATTTTGAAGGAGATAGATTAACACACACTCATGTAATAGAACATGAAATAAATACCTCATTTGAAGAGCAAATAAATTCTAAACTTTATCGCTATCCGATAAAATATGAAGAAGAAGTAAGAAAGCAAATTCGAGAAATGGAAAAGCAAGGAATCATTAGAAAAAGTTGTTCAAGATACTCAAGTCCTCTTATAGTAATTTTGAAAAAATTGGACAATTCGGGTATTCAAAAATATAGACTTGTTGTTGACTATCGCTGGCTGAATTTATACACAATTGATGATAAATACCCATTGCCAAATATTGAAACCCTGTTGGATAAACTTGGTCGGGCCCAATACTTTTCTACCCTAGATTTGGCCAAGGATTATCACCAAATTGTTGTTAAAGAAGAGCACAGACATAAAACTGCATTTATCACCCCTTTTGGGCTATACGAATTTGTTCGGATGCCTTTTGGGCTTAAAAACGCACCAGCTACCTTTCAGAGACTAATGAATGAAGTCCTAAGAAAATTCATTAATCACACTTGTGTTGTTTATTTAGATGACATTTTAGTGTTTTTGCATTAGGTGCTTACTCAGGATTCGCAACCTGTCTGTTATATTTCGAGGACATTAAACAAATATGAACAAAGTTATTCGGCGATTGACAAAGAATTTTTAGCTGTGGTATGGGCTGTAACGTATTTTCGTCCTTACCTTTATGGTAGACCATTTAAAATTCTAAGTGACCATCAACCTTTAAAATATTTGGTAACAAAGCATAAGGGGAAAGATTTAACAGAGCGACAAACAAAATGGTTAACAAAATTAAATGCATACAATTATAGTATGGGTTACATCAAAGGAAAAGAAAATAAAATTGCGGATTTTTTATCTCGAATTCCTGGCAAGATTGAGACTGAAGATGAATCTACTAAAGAAAGTTTTTCTTAAGTGGAAGTAAATAATCATGAAGAACATCTTGAATCTCAAGAGCAAGAAGTTGAAAATGACTCCACTGCAGGAACAATACATTCGGCTGACGAGAATTTGCTAGATTATATTTTTATAAAAGAAGAAATTGTTAACAAATATAACATGCAAATAATTTTGGTAAAAAAGAAAACAACGGATTCGGAAATAAAACATAAACGCCAAATAATATACATAGAGGAAGGAGAATTATCAAACTGCAAAGAAAGGTTACAAAATATACACCTAAAAGGTAAAGTGGGAATATTTTCGGAGTTAAACGACAGACTCTACAACAAAACTGGAAACCATTAGGGATCTATTTTGGAATGATAAGACAGTATCTTTTGTAAAATGTGTGTATAGGACAGTAGATATAATGTCAGAAGAGGAACTTACGAAGCAAATATCATTGTACCATACAAGAGAAAGCACTCATTCAGGAATAAACGAAACCTATTGCACTCTAAAACATAAGATGTATTATCCAAAATTATTAGAATACATATGTAGAGTCATTAATAATTGCCAAACGTGTCAGCTTGTGAAATATGACAGGAATCCAATTAAAGAAAAATTTCAATTGACAGAAACTCCTAACGATATAGGACAAATCATACATATAGATACATATACCATTATGAAAATGCATTTTTTGACAATAATCGATAAATTCTCAAAATATGGATATGTCTATAATCTTAATGATCGAAATGCTATAACTATGGTAGAAATTTTGGAAGATCATTTTACGAAGATAAAAATTCCATTGAGAGTTGTAGCAGACAATGAATTTAATAATTTTCATATAAAAGAATTAATGCAGCGAGAAGGCATCGAGTTACATTTGACGAAACCGAATTCTCATACTGGAAACAGCGATATAGAGAGGTTTCATAATTCCCTGGCTAAAAAATTCCGTATTATAAAAACTCAGGAACCGAAACTTAGTGCTCGTAAAATAATAAAACTTTCAGTGAGGTCCTACAACAAGAGAACACATAGCACTATACAAACAACTCCAGAAAAAGTAACAAACAATGAAGTAGACAAAGGAAAAACTTTTGATAGATTGGTAACAACAAAATTGAAAAAAATTGAACATCTTAATCAAAATAGAGAGGTGTATAAAGAAAGCAGAGAACAGGGATATATAAAAAACTACAAAGCAGTAAGGCACAAGGAGGAACCAAAATATAAACACTCAAATTTAAAAAATATTCACTCAACCAATATAAAAAGAAAACTTAAATATACTAACAACGAAAGAGATATTGCTAAAAATAGTTCTAATGAATAGAAGCACTATGCTAACTGCTGTTTGAAAAAAAAAAAATTATATTTAAGTTCTTAAAATTGTTCAGACAAAATCAATATCAATATGGTAAAATTAAGAATATATATTATCTCAATGAAAATTAAACTGTAAATTTAAGTTGTTAAAATTTTTCAATCAAAACCCATATTGTATAACATTAAGTATTTCACTAATTTGTAGCAAACATCATGTTGTAAGAAAAAAAAAAAACCAATCCAGATGTATCGTTAACTAAAAGGGGGAGCAGTTACATAATATTTCCTACAAATCTAGGCAACACTGTACTGAGCTGTACCGAAGTTGGGTCTGGCAGATAAGCTTAAAATGAATGAGCGACTTAAAAAGAAACGGAGTTCAGTTAGAAAAGATCGGCCAATGGAGACGGAACGAACCTGTCCATACTAAAAACTTATAAACTGTACTTAATAAAACGTCGTGGGATGGAAATGGGAAGTGGATGGAAAATGGGTGGAATGTGGCGGTAAGTGGGAGGGATGTGGGTAGGATGTGGGACGGATGTGGGTGGGATGTGGGTGGCAAGTGGGTGTAATGTGGGTGGGATGTAGGTGGGAAGTGGGCGGGAAGTGGGTGGGATGTGGGCGGGAAGTGGGTGGGAAGTGGGTGGGATGTGGGTGGGAAGTGGGTGGGATGGAAATGGGAAGTGGATGGGATGTGGGTGGAATGTGGCGGTAAGTAGGATGGATGTGGCTGGGATGTAAATGGGAAGTGGGTGGGATTTTGGCGGGAAGAGGGCGGGAAGTGTGCGGTATGTTGGTGGCAAGTGGGTGGAATGTGGGTGGGATGTAGGTGCGAAGTGGGCGGAAAGTGGGTGGGATGTGGGTGGGATGGAAATGGGAAGTGGATGGAAAATGGGTGGAATGTGGCGGTAAGTAAGAGGGATGTGGGTAGGATGTGGGACGGATGTGGGTGGGATGTGGGTGGCAAGTGGGTGTAATGTGGGTGGGATGTAGGTGGGAAGTGGGCGGGAAGTGGGTGGGATGTGGGCGGGAAGTGGGTGGGATGTGGGTGGGAAGTGGGTGGGATGTGGGTGGGAAGTGGGTGGGATGGAAATGGGAAGTGGATGGGATGTGGGTGGAATGTGGCGGTAAGTGGGAGGGATGCGGGTGGGATGTAAATGGGAAGTGGGTGGGATTTTGGCGGGAAGAGGGCGGTAAGTGTGCGGTATGTTGGTGGCAAGTGGGTGGAATGTGGGTGGGATTCGCACCTGGGCGGAAAGTGGGCGGAAAGTGGGTGGGTGGGATGTGGGCGGGAAATGTGCAGGAAGTTGGTGGGATGTGGGCCTGAAGTGGGTGGTAAGTGGGTGTTCGTTGGTTTTATTCAGTTGAAGGCGCAGCGAAGCGTGACGGGCTATTTGGTAGTATCTTTATAAGATACTAAACTTTGCTGCGTCTCAACGAACTAAAAATCTAATCTGCACTAAAAATAAACTCGCTACCTCTGACTTTCATTTCTTCCCATTTGCTATTCGCCTATAGAATCATTTACCAAACAATATTAAATCGATAAAAAGCGCACCACTATTTGAGAAAAGTTTAGAACACCATCTCAAACAATAGTACAAAAAGTAAAAATAGTAATAATATTTTCTTCTTTTTATTGTTCTCTCTCCTTGTGTTTTTTAAATGTAATTAGTGATTGGTTAAATAATTTATTCGTAGTTTAAGTTAGTATATTTTTGTATGTTTTTTCAAATCGATTTCAACCTGTGATTAGTGCCTTTAACATAAGTCTCCATGTATTTGTAGCACTAAGAAAACTAATAAACAACAACATAGAACTCTGCTTTGAATCAGAGCGGGCAAACAAACGAAACGAAACGTTTCTGAATCGTTTCGTTTCTTTCTTTGCACAGAGCGAAATACTAACAAAACCCGAGAAAATGTAACTGTAAAAAAAAATGAGTTCTGTTCAGTTTGCGTTCATCTTGATTTGCGGACAAAGGGAATCGGAACGATATGCAACGAGCGCGAATAGTTCGGAAACGTTCGCTGCTCAATTTGTATACACTTAGTTGTTTTTTTTTCTGTTGCTTACTTCTTTGTTTCTCTCAGCTTTGTGGTTTTCGTTTGCTTTTATTTTATTTCTTCAAGTCAGCAGCTGAAATAGCACTAAAAGCCGATCATTCCGCAAACGATTTCTTAGTATACGTTTCGTTCCGAAACGTTCCAAGGCAATGCAGCTGTCGGGAGAACAATATTTCAATCGTTTCGTTTGCGCTCTTCGGCAATATAAAGTTAGTGGTTTCGTTTTCCCTGACTATAGTAACAGCAACAAAACATATGAACATATGATAGTTTTTTAGCTTTCGCGAACGGTTCGTTAAACGTTTCGTTTGTTTGCCCGCTCTGCTTTGAATAGGTACATTATGCCAACAAAAACGGCCAAGCTTACGTAAATGTATACAGAGTAGTAACGGATACTTGAGGGCTGGCAGCCTTCAAAGTGTTTATCTTGTAATGGGCGTTTGCGTGGTTTTTTGTTGACAATGTATCTTAGTCTTAGGGTACTTGAGAATCAAAATAAGGCATGCGAATATGCTAAATATCGACTTACTTGAGGCAATGGAGACGCATTAGCAAATCACTGATTCAGCGCTGTGAGCAGAACTGGCTCAATGTGGAATATCAATTGCAAATCACCGAGCAGCCCAACAACAGCAAACAACTACAAAGCAGCTAAATCAATCTGCAGTTAATCCAACAACAGAACGCACTCAGCGGACAACAAAATGCTTTGATAAAACGGCTTATCCACTTAATTTGCTGTTCAGAATATTCTATTCCTATTCCTATTCTCGCCTGTGTACTTCCCACGTGTGGAGCATGGGACGGCAATCAGTGGGCGTCTCCCAATTCAGTTGGCACTTGAAGAGAGACAAATGCAGCAGAACGGAGGATCAACAAATGTTTACGGAGGTATCGATTGAGGGGATCGTCCCTATTGGGAAGAATATTGCCATGCGAGTCGCATGATGCGACAATACGAAGTAATATGCGGTGCTTGGACTAAAGTTGCTTCAACTGATGGGTTCGGAAGATATGATTAAGAAAATTAAGCATTATGGCATCACTGATGCAGATGTAAAATTTATAAAAATAAGGGCCGATCACCATTCACATCTGTTACATAGAGCTATTTGTCACATAAACTAACAAATAACTGTATAAAATTGATGACTATCTGACACATAGCAGCTATCTGGGAGAACAGAAATCGGCCCTAAAAGACTTAGATGATTTTCATTGGAAAATTTAGTTTTAGCGTTGTACAATATTAGCTTAGCAATAAATGGCGCCACTACTTTCACTATTTGCTTCCCATTTTGTTTTATGGCAGCAATCATTCATCAGATTTTAATCAAACTCCCCAAAACCGATAATAGACGCAACCTTTAAAAACAAGTAAAGTTTTTGACACTACACTCAAAAAACAATTTGCCATGTATTTTAGAAAATCGCCTTATTTTTAAATTTGCCCTGGTATTTATAAAAACTTTCTTATAAAAAGAAAAAGTTCTCAAGAACTTCGAAAAATATGCCATAAAAAGAAATTCTTAGAAAAAACTTTTCTAAAAGCTAGAAAAGGAGAGATTTTTCTGATAATCAGGGTTCTTTTTTCTAAAATCACTTTCTTAAATCTATGGCAAAATTCACCCTTGATTTTAGAGTAAAAGCACCCTCAAAGTGAATATTGCATTTTCTTAAAAACAGGGAAGATTTTCTGGAATTAATTTTCTTAAAAGTATGGCGAGACTAGTCATTGTTTTTAGAAAAAATGTGTTGAATATAAGGTAATTTTTCAACAAACAAAGCAAATGAAATTTTTTTTGAAGCTAAAATAGCTAAACGAGCTAAAACAGCTTAAAAAACTCTAAATTAATCGAAAATTATCGAAAAGCAACTCTGTTCGTCAGAGAGAAGGACGATAATGAGAAACGAAAAGAGAGCGCACTGAGAGCACCGCCAACGATATTACGGTTCTTTTGCTCTGTTCGACTTTAGAAAATGCGTATGTGTGTGTGTGTGTAGCCACTAATACAATGTTAGTATAGCTCGAGTTTTTCGAAGCGTGAGCGGCGCCGAATTTATTTAGTTGTGCGCAGCAGTTTTGAAACGACATGGATGATGTACTGGCAAAGCTGAATGGGCAGGCGTTCGGTCCTATTTTTGGTGGTAAGTAAAATTCAACAAAAAATACATGTTTGACTGTTCTTGTCAGCTTTATTTTTATATTTAAAATTCATTACAGCGAATAAAATATCAGTTGAGGCCCTGCGCGTTATGAAATGGGAGCACCTTTTTAACATTGTACCGCTAAATTTGGTGGGGCCGGCAATCATTTTTTTCGCCAACTTGGAAGAGTGGCAAATGCAGGTAAGTAATATCACAACAGTCAACATTTATATAAATGCTTATGTAGTACAAGTTTTGTACATATGTACATAGCCTTATGTACAATAACCTGCCTCACCAAGGCGCGTGCTGCCAGATATCTAATACATATCATGATGAAATAAGTAAGGGACAAAATCGAGCTAGCGTCGGCTGCCTTACTTATTTAATCATAATACATACATACCTAGTTAAGTATGTACATAAGTACATACGTACTTGTAAATACATATGCACATTGTACATATTCAGGGGCGGCTGTTTTTATACACTTGAAAAGTGTATTATAATTTTGCCCAGAAGTTTGCAACGCATAGAAGGAATCATCTCCGACCACATAAAGTATATATATTCTTGATTAGCGTGACTAGCTGAGTCGATTAAGCTTTGTCCGTCCGTCTGTCCGTCCGTCCGTCTGTCCGTCTGTCTGTTTCTACGCGAACTAGTCCCTCAGTTTTGAAGCTAGCGAGCTGAAATTTTGCACAGAGTCTTCTTTTGTCTGCACGCTGCTAATATGTCGGAACCGACCGGATCGGATGACTACTTCTTGTAGCTGCCATACGAATGATCGGTCAAAAAATGGGTTTTATTGAGAAAAACTGATTTTTTCTCAATATTACCGCTCTCAATCACGGTCATGGGTAATACTAAATGTTTTTAAGCTGATCTGCGAAGTTTGGTCGAAATCGCTAACCGTTGAGACAAGCGATTTCAAGTGTATAAAAACTTCGGCACGGACGAAGTTAGCCTTGCCTTTCTCGTTATTTTTTCAAGCTCGACACTCTGTGCACTATTTCTGTCCCTCTCTGTCTTCCAATTTTTCGTACTGCCATTGGGCTGCCAACACTGACTTACATATGAACAGTATGTCAAGAAAGTGTATTGATACAAGGAAAATATTCACTTTGTGCACTTTTATTGCGAAAAGGGCGCTTTCTCTAAATGGCAAAATTTTGTTATTATTGTATTCTGATTCTGTATCGTTCCTAAAACAAGTATGCAAAAAAGTAGCCAAATCCATCTAGTTTTAACATTTTAAAATAGATTGTAAAGGTAGTTTAATATTTCATGTACGTTGTTCATCAGTTCATCAGTTACGTTTTGAATTTAAATAGTTAAGACGTTGTTAAACACCGATAACTGCGCCTTTACCAACACTTTCGTGTGAGTAAAGACGCACGAACAAAATACACAGTCAGTCGAACGCGTGATCAGTGCGAAGCAGACGTAACATTGTCGACCTAAGAACCATTGTAAACTAACTTAACAAACCTGTAAATAAACCTGTACATACCTGCTTAAATTACTCTGCGCATAGGTGTATTTATTGGATCACCCCGACACAGTTAACAACTTCAGAAGTGGGATTTATGTCCAGCAAAGCCTACAAGAAAAAATCGTTTCGACATTGCTACGTGTATGTGTGTATGTGTATAGTGACGCTTCGAGAACATTCGACACAAAAAAGTCTGCACACAGGGAAAGAAAGAGACAAACGTACAATTGCCAAAATAGATGCACGAAATTCTTAGAAAAAATTTTCGTCGCACTAAAATTGAACCATGAAAAAAGACGAAATAATTGCGTGGCTTAACAGCAACCAAATTGAATTTAATGCGCAAGCATCATACAGACAATTGCGTAAATTGGCTATGGAAAAAGGAGCTGTACTAAGAGACCTGGATGAGGAAGCCAGTGAGGAGGCAAGCTTCGGGAGCGTATCGGACTTGGCGGCAGAGGGCACAATGACGAAATTGATTCTGCACCCGACTTCCACTCAGGCCCTAGTGGAACCATTGTCAAAGTTGGAGCACGAAATAAAGAAATTAAACATGCAGGAGGAGTCGTGCGCAGCCCCAGTGCAGCCTGAAATTAAGCTTCGGAACATTGAAATAGAAAAATCCATAATCCAAGCCGAGATTGAATTGCTGCAAAAGAAAAAAATGTTGAGTGAATTACTTGGCCAAAGTAAGCGAAATTCCGCCGAGCTCAGTGACGTCATACAAGCCATGACACCTTACTCAGGAGCAGAAATGTATGATGCTCACAAGTGGATCAAGGATTTTGAGCGTGTTTGTAATTCGGTGGAGGATGACGACATGTTTAAGTTAAAATGTGTCCGTCGCCTTATGAAGCAAGGGTCGGAGGCTGAGCTATTTCTGCGTGTAGATAAACCTTTCTCCTACGAAACCTTCAAACAGAATTTTTTCCAAACCTTTGGCCACTCGTTCTCGGTGGTTGAAGTGATAAATCTCCTTAAGTCAACAGTGTTTGTACCCGAGAAAATGTCTATACTTGGTTACATTATGCTTATGGAGGAAATTGCGTCCCGAGCTGAAATTGAGGAGCTACAGACTGTACAGATGATCATTGAAGGGTTCCGTGACAATTCTCCAGATATTGGCGTACTATACGCAGCAGAAACAATCGAGCAGTTGAAGCAGCGATCTCGTCGCTATCATCAGATGCGCACCAAGCGTATAAACAATCGGAGCAGTGTACCCATCCCCATCAGGAATACAGTACGTTGCTATAATTGTTCTGATTTTGGACACATGGCGATTGCTTGCCCAAAACCACTGCGAGCTAAGGGATCTTGCTTCAAATGTGGATCCAAGCAGCATTCAATAAAGGATTGCAACTTCAAGGCCCCGACCAAAAATACAATCATCGCTGTAGCAGACGAATTTGGTAAAGATGAAATAAGTCAACATTCCTCTGAAGTAGGTGATATTAATACGGTAAGAATTGCTTTCAACATGAATGGTTCTCCCAATATTGATTTGTGTTCTCTGTTTGACACTGGCAGCGCCATTAGTTTAATACAGCATTCCGCATTACCACAAAAACTAGATGAGAGTGAACTCGAAAGAACGAATTTTAAGGGACTTGGAAATTTTCGTTTATGCACTTTTGGCAAAATATTGATTAACATTAATTTTCTTCAAATCACAAATGAATTGCTTATTTACGTTGTTCCAGATCATTACATTCCGTATCCGGTGTTACTTGGCAGAGATTTTCTTAATAAGTTCAAATTAAAAAAATAGAGGCAGGCTAACTTCGGCTCGACCGAAGTTTATATACCCTTGGAGCTTGATATATGCCTGACAGTTTGTATGGCAGCTATACTATATAGTTGTCCGATTTCGACAAGCCTTAGTGAAATTATGTGAAATCATTGAAAACTTATAAATACGAGCGTTGAGAGCGATAGCATTGAAAACAAAAAAGTTTTTCTTACTAAAACTAGTTTTTCGACCGATCGTTCCTATGGCAGCTATATGCTATAGTCATCCGATCCGGCCGGTTCCGACAAATGTGCAGCGTATTTGTACTATAAGACTTCGTGCAAAGTTTGGTTACGATAGCTTTAAAACTGACGGAGGAGATAGCATAGAAACAGACGGACAGACGGACGGACAGACGGACGGACAGACGGACGGACGGACAGACGGACATGGCTATATCAACTCAGCTCGTCATGCTGATCAAGAATATATATACTTTATGTGGTCGGAGATGCTTCCTTCTATGCGTTACAAACATCCGGACAATTTTAATATACCCTCTCCAAGGGTATAAAAATAGAGGCCAGCTAACTTCGGCTCGACCGAAGTTTATATACCCTTGGAGCTTGATATATGCCTGACAGTTTGTATGGCAGCTATACTATATAGTGGTCCGATTTCGACAAGGCTTAATGAAATTATGTGAAATCATTAAAAACTTATAAATACGAGCGTTGGGAGCGATAACATTAAAAACAAAAAAGTTTTTCCCACTAAGACTTTTTTTCAGACCTAACTTTTGTATGGCAGCTATACTATATAGTTGTCCGATTTTGACAAGGCTTTATGAAATTATGTGAAATCATTAAAAACTTATAAATACGAGCGTTGGGAGCGATAGCATTGAAAACAAAAAGTTTTTCTCACTAAAACTAGTTTTTCAACCGATAGTTCCTATGGGAGCTATATGCTATAGTCATCCGATCCGGCCGGTTCCGACAAATGTGCAGCGTATTTGTACCAAAAGACTTCGTGCAAAGTTTGGTTAAGATAGCTTTAAAACTGACGGAGGAGATAGCATAGAAACAGACGGACAGACGGACGGACAGACGGACAGACGGACATGGCTATATCAACTCAGCTCGTTATGCTGATCAAGAATATATATACTTTATGTGGTCGGAGATGCTTCCTTCTATGCGTTACAGACATCCGGACAATTTTAATATACCCTCTCCAAGGGTATAATTATGTTTTAAGAATGAGACTAAAGTCCCAAATATTGAAATTTCGGTGAATAAAGAAAAATTACAGATTTCAAACAGCGTTTTGCATTGTATTTACAGTGCAGTAAAGAATGATCACATTGATAAACACTGTGAGTTGTGTAAGAATGGGTCCCAGGAAAATTCCAAATTTTCAGATATTGTTATGGAAAATAGAAAAATTTCAGAATCTTCAGATATTATTATGATGCCTTCCGAGTCTTCTGCGTTCGTATTGGAAAATAGTGAAAAAGTAGAAAACTACTCAGGGTCTGAAGAGTTAATAATTGATTCAGAACAGTTTATTTTTTGTATTGAACCGACGGATAGCAAAGAGTGTCAAATTGGTCCAAATTTATGTACAGAAGAACGAAAAATTGTTAATCAAGTTATCGACAGAAACTATTGGGATATGGATAATATACCAAAGATAGACCATCAGTACGAAATGAAAATTAAGATGAAATATGAAGCCCCAGTGTCATCTGCACCACGCAGACTGTCGTATCACGATCGCCAAGAAACGGAAAAAATAATTGAGGATTTATTGAAAAAAGGTCATATAAGACCCAGCTCTTCACCCTATTCATCTGCAATTGTGCTAGTAAAAAAGAAGGAACGGGAAAAACGAATGTGTTTTGACTATAGGCCGATTAATAAAATGACTGTGAGAGATGGGTACCCATTGGCAAGAATCGATGACTGTTTAGAAAAACTGGAGGGAAACAGCTACTTTAGTATATTGGACCTAAAAAGTGGTTACCACCAGATTAACGTTGCTGAAGATTCAATAAAATACACTGCATTTGTTACGCACAACGGACAGTTTGAATTTCTGAAAATGCCATTTGGATTGAAAAATGGCCCGGCAGTGTTTCAACGTTTCATTCAATTTGTGCTTCAGTCAATAATAAAAGAAGGAAATGTTGCTGTATATATGGATGATATTGCGATAGGAACGAAATCATTCGAAGAACATGTGGTTCTACTCCAGCGAGTCCTAAGAAGGTTAGCCGAATTCCGTTTAGAGTTAAAGATAAGTAAATGCAAATTTGTATTCTCGGAAATTGACTTCCTTGGCTTCACAGTCTCTAAGAAAGGTATTAGACCAAATGATCAACATACGTTAGCGATTCAGCATTTACCTATACCAAAGAGCGCAAGAGATGTAGAGAAATGTTTGGGTCTGTTTTCGTATTTCAGACGATTTATTCCATCGTTTTCAAGCTTAGCAAAACCACTCAAAAACTTGACAAAGCCTGGAGCTCCGTTTGAATTTAACCAGGAGTGCCTACGAACATTTAAATTATTTTGTAAGACCTTGTCATCAGAGCCCATTCTAGCTTTATACAGTCCGGAAAGGGAAACGGAATTACATTGTGATGCAAGTATAAATGGGTTTGGGGGAATCCTTTTTCAAAAACAGGATGACAAGAAATTCCACCCGATTGCATATTTCTCGCGGGCAGCTACACCTGCAGAATCACGATACCATAGTTTTGAGTTGAAGACATTGGCAATCATTTATTCTTTAAACAAGTTCAGTATATATTTAGAAGGAATTCCATTCAAAATATTTACAGATTGTAATTCATTGGCACTTACGTTAAATAGGAAAAGTATAAATGCGAGAATAGCCAGATGGGCCTTAGAGTTGGAAAACTATAACTGTACAATCCAACATCGAAGTGGTAAATACATGAATCACGTAGACACATTAAGTAGATGCTTTGAGCCAGTAGTAAACGTCAAGAGCCCAAGCCATTTGGAACAAATAGTTTCCGTAATTGATGAGGATAACACAAATTTTCAGTTGCAAGTCACCCAAAACAGAGATAAATGCATATCAAGCTTAAAGGACAAATTGGAATTGGGACCAGTAAAGGATTATGTACTCGAGGATGGATTAATATATAGAGAAATGAGAAATGGATCGTTGTTATTGTATGTGCCTTCTGAAATGAAAATGAACATTATAAGGTCTGTCCATGAAAAATTATGTCACATGGGAGTCGAAAAATGTATTACAGAGATTAAGCGTCATTATTGGTTTCCAAATATGGAGAGCAAGGTTGATCACTTTATAAAAAACTGCTTAAAGTGTGTTATGTTTACTATTCCAAGACATTCAACTAGTCGCACATTGCATAATATTCCGAAGAAACCTATTCCGTTTGACACGTTACATATTGATCATTTTGGTCCCCTTCCGGCTATAGCATCAAAAAAGAAACATATATTTGCCATAGTAGATTCGTTTACAAAATATGTTAAACTATATTCGGTAAATTCAACAAGTACAAAAGAAGTGAATATATGTTTACGTAAATATTTTGAAAGTTACAGTCGTCCAAAAAGAATTATAAGCGATAGAGGCAGTTGTTTTACCTCAATGGAATTTTCAGCCTTTTTGGTAGAAAACAATATTGAACATGTCAAAGTGGCGACGGCGTCCCCTCAAGCAAATGGCCAAATTGAACGAATCAATAGAATTTTGAAAACAATGTTCGCAAAAGTTACAGAGCCGATTCAACATTCAGATTGGTGTAAATTGCTAAACAAAGTTGAATATGCCATTAATAATTCTGTTCAGGCAACCACAAAGCAAACCCCATCAATGTTGCTATTTGGTGTACATCAAAGAGGATGTGAAATTGATGTTCTTAGTGAGTATCTGGATGACAAAAATGAGAAATGTAGTGATTTGGAAGACTTACGCAAAACAGCTGGAGAAAAAATCCAAGACTCCCAAAAGAAAAGTGCTGAGGCACATAGCCGTAAAAATAAACCTCATGTTAGCTTCTCGGAGGGAGATTTTGTGGTGGTGCGAAATGTAGACACAGTAATAGGAACAAACAAGAAGTTTATTCCAAAGTATAAAGGACCTTATGTCATAAAGAAAATATTACCAAATGACAGATATGTTGTATCAGATATCGAAAATTGCCAGATTACACAAATGCCCTATGATGGAATAATTGAAGCATGTAGAATAAGAAAATGGGCTGATTGGAGAGAGCCTGTTGAGAGCGATTCAATAGACAAATTATAATACATAAACAAAAGATAATTAAAACTTACACTAATACATAAAATTAGAGATATAATACATTAAGTAATAAATTTTAAGTTATATAAAAATAAGAGAAGTCCGTTGCCAACTTATGTATATTACCTTAAATTGATGTTCTCACTTTATAGCACTATTGATCGGGACGATCAAAAAAGTCAGGATGGCCGAGTTGTAAAGGTAGTTTAATATTTCATGTACGTTGTTCATCAGTTCATCAGTTACGTTTTGAATTTAAATAGTTAAGACGTTGTTAAACACCGATAACTGCACCTTTACCAACACTTTCGTGTGAGTAAAGACGCACGAACAAAATACACAGTCAGTCGAACTCGTGATCAGTGCGAAGCAGACGTAACATTGTCGACCTAAGAACCATTGTAAACTAACTTAACAAACCTGTAAATAAACCTGTACATACCTGCTTAAATTACTCTGCGCATAGGTGTATTTATTGGATCACCCCGACACAGTTAACAAGATAAAACAAATAAAAACCCAATTTTAAAGTGTTGAAGTGTTTTAACAATAGTAAATGCACGTATATTCACAGTACAAGAGCTTAAATGGAAATAAAATTTAATGATTCTCGACAAGTTTGACATGCTGAACCCGATTCTGGTTATATGAACTCCATATCTTTCATGTATTAGCTGCAAATTTAAATTTAAATGAACAAAATGACTAATTTTACCCCTTTATGGTATATTTTCAAAATAATCTGATTTCTTCATGATTCGAATGTATGTATTTATAAAAAGTCCCTTTTAGCAATAAAAGTGCAAAATGAGAATTTTTCTCTGTGTCAAAACACATTCTTGACATACTATATATATAATTTTTAAATATTTTCTTTTTCTTTTTTATTAATAGAACACGCCAGTGGAAAATAAACGAATCAAGGTATTTTATATATCATTATCAATTTAAAAGAGATAATTAAACTTTTTTATTTCAGATTGACTTGCACCATATTATTGCCAACTCGAGCAAGGCCAAAATTTTGTTACAAAATTATGGCAAGGAGAACAGATTAAGCTTGAAATACAAGAAGCTGTTAAGCCACATTGTGGCAGAGTACATGCTGGCTAACAAAAAACAGCCAAAACAAGATCTGTTGAATGAAATCTCCGAAGATATCATAAAACTTTTTACATCTAAAATTAAGGTAATTTAAAAACATTTATTTCGGACTCCATAAAGTATGTCCGTGCGTCTGTCTGTTTGATTCTTTACAAACTAGCCTCTCTGTGTTAAAGGGTATATAAACTTCGGATAAGCTTAAGTTAATTTTCCGCTATTTTATTTTTTAACTGCACGCTGCTTATAAATATGTAAACAAGTTGAAGTAGCGAAATCGGATCTGTTGAAACGAACCTTTGTGTGTGTTGTGTCCCTTCGAAAAAAACGAAGTTAGCTTTTCCTTCTTCTTTAATTATTTGTTATAATCTTTAATTTCTGTATAAATTTATTTAATAGGATACCTACTTCATTAAAATCGAGGGAAAGAAACCTGGTGGCTTAATTTACTCCAACTACTACAACCTGAAATCCAAATACAAAGACACTAAAAGAGGTTTTGACGATGGCAGTCAAAGTGTAAATGTAGCGGCTGACGATTCAAATTTGGATGATGGTAAATTTAATTTAAAAATATTTGCAAAAATATCCGTAACAATATTTTTTATACAGATGAAACGTGTGTTTATCTCTATTGGCTTAAGTACAATATAAAGCCATTATATGAAGTTCATGAGAAATGGGAAAAATTTTTGAACAGTCTATGTCGTTAGACCAAATTTTGGAAGAGTTGCCAATTTTGAAGCAGTCTTTTGGATATCAGCTGGTAATTTAACTTGCAAATTTGTCCAACTAAATATGGCATAGCAGAGTAAGCATATAAAACTGCACTTATTATCACCAAATTATTTTATACTATTAGGCACATTGTATCTACCCATACCATTTTAATAATTAGAACTCTGATAGCGACCAGGAAAAGTTTGTGCTGATAGCCTCGGTGCAGTTTTTGTATCCTTTCTCTGATATTCTGTATTTATATAAAACATATCTTCTAAAGACATAAAATACATGTTTTGTTTTTACAGATTGCGTCAGACTTTGAAAAGCTACATCCAAATGCAAACATTTTAATTGACAAATGGGACTTTTTTAAAATAAAAGGCCTACCACTTTTTCACACAAAAGTAAAAGAGCAAAATGGTAAAAATATTTTGCAAACTTTTACTGAACAAGCTGAAGGTATGCACCTAACAAAGTTGGTGGATTTAATGGCTTGTGTTATTTATTTTTTTAATTTTTTTTTATTTTGTGTAGATACCCAAAATGTATTAATGCTTTTGTTGATACACGCTGTCTTATTACCAACATCAAGAGGAAAGCAAATGCTACATGGGTCGAAACGCCAGAAGTTCACGATTGAGGACTCCAAAAACAAATTCCTCATCTGGAAATCGACAGTTGGCGAGCTGAAAGCGCAATTGGAAGGAGACATTTAGGGTGTTCAACAGCCCGCGTAAAAGCGTAAAGCAAAAAGCGTAAACTCCAAAAGTTTACGCCACAACAACAAAACACATGAGAAAAAATTTACGCTCTTTTTGCTGCCCTGGGGTATGTTTACAAAATCAGTGTAAAAGTGTAAAGAGAGTAAAGTGTTGAAGTGTTGTAAAATCATTCAAAGTAACGACAAAAAGTACTCGGGTACTCTTCAAAATATGCGGTCACCCCGAGAATAATTAAATTTTTTTTGTCAGTTTAACTGCATCTGGCCAGCAAATCAATTGAGACATCTTCCCCAAAATAGCTGTCTGTAGCTTCACCTCAAGAGCCGTCATCACCTACTGTAAACATTGTTGTAGTTTCACTTATTGATGCAGCTTCCCCAAACTACCCCAAACAGAAAAGTGCTCCCTGTAACTCAACTTCCACTTGGGGTCGAAATGCATTCGACAAAAAGCATGGGGCCGCACAGACCCATTGGTCATTGAAAAATGGTAGCTCATTGGTTCGCCAGTTGACTCATTTGGGCACATAGAACTTGGATCCTCGCCGCCAGCATGCAACTGCTGTAAGAACCTCCATAACGTCGTCTACCACTTCATCGACAGCATCATGGTTGTATCTCAAGATTTTTTAGCTTGATTTATACACCAACAATCAATGCTTTAAAAATACGAATTAAACTTTGACACACACAAGTAACAGAAAAACTCACAGCTTGTCAAAAACAGCTGATTTACGCCAAAAATTACGAGGGCAAACCCTTTAGGGGCGCTTAATAGCTGCGTCGCGTAAATTTACACATTTACTTTTTTACGCGGGCTGTTGAACACCCTAATTGAGATAGCTTATAAGGAAAAATCCAATATACAGCCTATAATTTGTTGCACCGGAAACGGTCCATATGAACTAGAAAATTTCTACGTTTATGTTTCTGGAATATTTTATAAAATGCCAGATATTTTACATTGCCTTGACATATGCTTTAAAATTTTTTTTGCATTGAATCTTAAATATCCAGAGGAATGTGTTCTCGTCTGGACTTTCATACAGAAATTCTTTTATAACATTCATTTGAGCAATGATTTAAAAAATAGATCAGTGTCGGAATTGTTGAATGATCTTAAAGATTAAGTCTATTTTAATTTTTTTCAGCTCGTTTGATATTAATATACCCTTGTTAAAAAATGCATTTTGTTTGCAAAAGTTGCCAAGAGCAATTCACAGCTATATAACAATTTCCTGCGGTTATCCCTCTTGTTTTCAAAATTTTTCAAACTTTGATAGTTTTAAGAAACATGTTTTAAATGAAAGAATACATGGCAGTACTAATGACATTCAAATTAATGCTTTTCCATTTGAAAATTAAAATGCAGAGACTGATACTCTTGTGCATGAAAATGAGTCTTATGTTAAAAATTCTATTTCCAATAATTTATATAATAGTTTACATCATTGACTGTTGCGTTAAGTTCAAATTGAAAATTGCCACGAGAAGAGGCATATAAAATACAAGATTTAAACAAAAACCGTATAACGTTACCAATAAAAGATAAATTAACAGAAATGGCTCAACAATTAAAGTGTCCTCATGAGTTGGCCAATGCAAACAAAAATTTAAAAACCCTTATTGAGTTTTGCAATCAGCCCTTTCAAAATGTAGGAAGTGAAAATAATTTAATAAAGTATCTGAAAACTAATAATCTTTTCAAAGATCCCCATATTGTTATAATTAATGATACTATTTCTACACTTAGAAGAAAGAGCCAAGTGACTTTAGACTCGAAAAAATCGAAAGGTATTATATTTCCATTGAAATTTCAAATTGCTAAGTTTTTTGAGTTGCCAAATATGTGGGAAAGTTTTATAAAAAGGTTAAATAACTTAGAGAAGATTAAAAACATCACCAATTTTGCAAATTTGCAAATTTGTGAAAAAAAATTAAACTGAATTATCTTGGCAGTAACAAAATGGTAATTCCATACTTCATTTATTTCGCTCCAATAACGGCAGTGTATTTGTCGTTTCCCACATCGCCTCTGAAATATAACCATATATTTTGTGCAGCTTTGTTTAATTCGACAGATTTCAAAAATTTTGGTACTTCAAAGTGCTTGTATCAGCTTGTAGAGCTGCTCTGTGAACTGGAAACTGAGGGCTTAAACATTTCTATAAATGGAAAGCAACAAACTATTTATTTAGCTTTAGGGCTTATACTAGGAGACAACTTAGGTTTGAATGGTGTTCTTGGCTTTACCTCATCCTTTAATTCAAATTATTTCTGCAGATTTTGTAAAATTACAAAACATGAATCCACTCAGGATTTACATAGGGGTAATTATTTCTGAAGTGGGCAACTATTTTTTTTCATAGTCTCCAAAAATTTTAATTTTTTTGCCAGGATGAAACCGCAGTTTTCAACGATTTTTAATAGATTTTTCAGAATTTTACCATTGTGGGATGCAAAGATATAGCGACTGTTTATATTTGTTAAAGTTGGTTATTACTAAATATTTAATGGGCCTAAAAATAAATAAAAAATTTTAAAAAATATAGCTTTTCCTTTACTTTGTGGTAAAAATATTTGCGATGGTTGAACTGGAGGAAGAAACCGCCGAAACTTAAGAAAAAAAATTTAAATCGCGGTTTGTGGAAAAACGGCCATTTTGAGATTTTTCAAAAAAATCAGGAGTAATCCTCTTGATATTCTTAATGCTCTGAAAAAGGCTTTATGATGGGACGGCCATAACTTTCCGAGAAATTAAAAAAACCGCGACACAAAGTACCATTTTTTGATTCACCCACGATCAACTTCATACAGGCCTTAAACCATACCTAAAAATAGACCGAACTGCCTTTATAAATTCTCCAATGAAGCTTTGGTTCATGGATTATGGTAATTTTTGTTCTCTCAATTGGCTTTAAAAAATATTGACCAATTGGGCATCAACCAGATTTTCCAATATTATGCAAATGATCTTATTAGTGATGTTTTTAATCACCAGCAGGAAAACAGCGCAAATCATTTAATTTTGGAGGAACTGGTGATACCCAAATGGTCAATGTTTTTTAAAGACAATTGCTAGAACAAAAACGCCCATAACCCCTGAAACAAGGGTACATTGGTGAATCTGGAAATGCAGTTCGGTGTGTTTTTAGGTCTTACCTATTGCCTATATGAAGTTGTTCGTAGGTGAATCAAAAAATGGTACTTCAATTGACGGTGTTTTGCTTTTCGCGGAAAGTTATGGCCGTCCCATCATAAAGCCTTTTTCAGAGCACTAAGAATATCAAGAGGATTACTCCAGATTTTTTTGAAAAATCTCAAAATGGCCGTTTTTCCACAAACCGCGATTTAAATTTTTTTTCTTAAGTTTCGGCGGTTTCTTCCTCCAGTTCAACTATCGCAAATATTTTTACCACATAGTAAAGGAAAAGCTATATTTTTTAAAAATTTTTTATTTATTTTTAGGCCTATTAAATATTTAGTAATAACCAACTTTAACAAATATAAACAGTCGCTATATTTTTGCATCCCACAATGGTAAAATTCTGAAAAATCTATTAAAAATCCTTGAATACTGCTGTTTCACCCTGGCAAAAAAATTAAAATTTTTTTGGAGACTATGAAAAAAAATAGTTGCCCACTTCAGAAATAATTACCCATAGATAAAACTGAAGATCTTAGAAATGAGTATAATTACCAAAAAGATGTTGAAACTTCAGATGTTACGCTAACAGGAATTAAATCTGGCTGTATCTTCAACAAGCTTAGCAAATTTTCTGTAGCAACTAATTTTGCGGTTGATATTTTGCACGATGTCTTTGAAGGTGTTTTAAAATATGATATTTGCCATATTATCCTATACTATATTAAAAACAATATAATCAAATTAATATTTTTTTTACTAAGACTGATAGCGCAATTTGCTACTCTTACATAAAATGTAGAAATATCATATACAAAAGAGAATACATTGTATTTAAAATAAAGAAAAATTTTAAATCATATGTAATCAAAGAAATTTTTGTTCTCGAAGAACGCGTCTACTTTTTGTGTGTTCTCATTACGACCGTATTTTGTGAACATCTCACATTTCACAAACAAATTGATAGTAATAATAGAGAATATAAGTTAATTATGAATTGTTTGTAAAGCCTAAGTTTTATTTTTAAGATATTTTTTAATTAACTATTTTTGAAACAACTGGAAACGTTCCTACTATGTATAATTCATTTAAGTAATAAATTCCTTTTAAAACATACATTTTTAATTAAATTTTATTTTTTTTTAAATTTTTACTAAAAGAAGTAAGTATTAGAAAACATTATCCTGCATTAAAAAAAACTTTCTCAGTTTAAGAAACTTTTCTATAATTTTAGGAAAAAAATTCTTGTTCTAAGATATGTTTGCTACATATTATATAAGAAAATCTTTTAGTCTATTGAGAAATTATTTTTCTTGTCAAAGAAAATTTTTTCTGCTTTTAAGAAAATAATCTTCCTCCAATTAAGAAATTTTTTCCTAATATTATGAAAAAATGTTTCTCTTTTAAGAAAATAGTTTTTATATTATTACAAAAAAATTTTCTTTATATTAGAAAAAAAATTTCTTCTTTTGAATATTTTTTTTTTCTAAAATCTAGAAAATAGTTTTTTAAAATAAAGACAAATTTTTCTAGGACATTGAAAAACATTTTCTATAATTCAGAAAAGAAATTGTTATATGGAGAAATTTTTTTCTAATATAGAGAACATTTTTTCTAAATTCAAAGAACTGTTTTCTTATATTCAAGGCTTCTTGACTGTTGTTTAAGAAAAACTTGCGTTACATTTCAGAAAAACTTTCTATTAAATTAAGAAATTTTTTTTCTACATCTTAGGGTGAGTCGCCTGAGGACGGATTTCAAAGGCGAATTTCTAATTTTCAGGGCGAATTTAGGCCTTTTTTTTCTGAGTGTATAACTTCTTTTTCGAAAATCAGCTATGTGCTACATTCGATTTGGATCAACTTGCCAAAATTATGTGGAGGCATATAATTCACAGTGGAACAGTGTCTCTCTCCCTCTCTCTCTCGCTCTTTGTTGATCGAATTGCGTTTTAAGCTTGGTATGGAGATACTTGCGAAAAGTGTGCGAAATCGCTGCGCATTATTTCGTCGATAGCAAGTGCAAAATAAGTCGCTCATCTCTAGTTGCTTTGTTTTCAAATTTAATTTGGCGGGACAATTTAAACTAATTAACAGCGAATATTTATGGTTTCCTATAATGATGCAATAGGTGCAGCAAAAGCTTTATGTGATTTGTAAGAAACTTTAGTGAAGACACCTAGGGTTCGGCAGTGTTGGTTTAATCCTTACTTCCTGTGAAGAGCCATGTGGATCCATGCAGTTGTATAACTTAAATAAATCGCAAAAAAAAAATCGTTTGTTGGTTCATCGATACCTTTATTTGTAACTTTTCAATCATTTGCTCCAATTGGCAATTGGTGCTCTTTGGACACGACTAGGGAAATGGCAGAATCGACTGTTGTGGCCATTTCATCTTGACGTTATGTACTTATAATGCAATATCATGGATTAGAAGATGTTGTCCACGACTTGCGGCGACAAAGAGTACCAAGTTTGACCATTGAATAGTTCTGCGGCTCATCCGGTCGACATACGGAATCGCCGTCGTTTACAATTGAATCACTTTGTGCTGGACCAAGTTCCTCATCATCACCCCTTTCGTTCGAGGAGCTAAGGCTCTTGAAAAGAGAATGAGCACTTATTTGTTCATATGCATGGCACACATACCTTGGTATGGTTGCGATGAATACTCCACCACCGCTTTGACTCTTGGCGTGCTTAGGACGCCGCCAGCGAACGGTGGCGCTGTCCTTTAACGAAGCCCAAGCCGCGTTGCAATGATCTCCTATCAAAAACAATCAATTGTGAATAGCATAATTAAACTCAATAAATATCTATACATTTACAGATCTTTTTTGTCAAGCCGCCATCACCTTTTCCTCCAATGAAAAGATGTTCAGCCTTTTTAATGTTTTTGTATAGTTGTCCTACTCATTTAAAAACTCCGCGCCACAACACTTGTATGTATATGAGTGTCTACCGCCATGTAGAGTACGAAAAATATGTTTTACATATATTTCACACCTTCGAAATCATCTCTCATCACTTGCCTATCGCATGACACGTTGACGTCGGGTGGCAACGCTGTGATATCGATATGCCAGTTTCGCGCGTGAACTCCATACCAACTCACGAAACAGCAACTTGCGAAATCCGTGCGAAATCATTTTTATACCCTTGCAAAGGGTATTATAATTTTGCCCAGAAGTTTGCAACGCATAGAAATATTCATTTCCGACCCTATAAACTATATATATTCTTGATCAGGGCGACGAGCTGAGTCGATTGAGCTTTGTCCGTCCGTCTGTCTGTCCGTCTGTCTGTCCGTCTGTCTGTTTCTACGCAAACTAGTCTCTCAATTTTAAAGCTATCGAGCTGAAACTTTGCACAGAGTCTTCTTTTTACTGCACACTGTTAATATGTCGGAACCGACCGGATCGGATGACTATATCTTATAGCAGCCATAGGAACTATAGGTCGAAAAGTGGGTTTTTGTAAGAAAACTTTTTTGTTTTTAATGTAAACGCCTTCCACTTCGACAATTATTAGTTTTATACGCTTTTACACAGATTTGGAAGTTTTTGTTAAAATCGGATGACTATATCCTATAGCTGCCATAGGAACTATAGGTCGAAAAGTGGGTTTTTGTAAGAAAACTTTTTTGTTTTTAATGTAAACGCCTTCTGCTTCGACAATTATTAGTTTTATACGCTTTTACACAGATTTGGAAGTTTTTGTTAAAATCGGATGACTATATCCTATAGCTGCCATAGGAACTATAGGTCGAAAAGTGGGTTTTTGTGAGAAAACTTTTTTGTTTTTAATGTAAACGCCTTCCGCTTCGACAATTATTAGTTTTATACGCTTTTACACAGATTTGGAAGTTTTTGTCAAAATCGGATGACTATATCTTATAGCTGCCATAGACACTATCGGTCGAAAAGTGGCTTTTATCAGAAAAATGGTTTGTTTTAATGCTGACGTTCGTAAACTCTGTTGTATTAAAACATTTGCAAAGGTATTAAAACTTCGGCAAAGACGAAGTTAGCTTGGCCTTCTCGTTTTTATATGGACTATTTCATTTCGCGGGTATTTCGCGGGTATCTCCATACCAAGCTTTAGTTGTAAAGGGTGGTGAGCGGAGGGGGATATTGGATTTATCTCTCATAACTTGAGAACCGCTCATCCGATCTTTATAATTTTTTCAGCAAATTGTTGCGAACTGCCAAGTTCTTCGTGTGGGCATCCCGGCTGGCTCAGCTCATCTCAAGGGGGGATTTTCCCCGGGCCGCAGTTCGTGACAAATTTCAAAACTACACATCGACGACAAAATTTGGACTTGAATAAAATTGGCAAACATATCTAACCGGACTGAGGAACAACTCTCTGGTGGCATAGATGGATCTGCCACAACGCACCCTCCCAACCTGTGATGCCTATTTTCTGAAGAGCACCACCCAACGCCAGCCTAGGACTGGAATGGCCTAATCCTGGCTAGCCATACCTTCTCCCTCCCCCCTTCATCAAAATTTAGCACTTCATTTTATCAATTCTTATTAGACTCAATATATATGTATATTATTAACAACGATCATATCCTAAATACTAACATTAACCAATGCAGAAAAATTTACTTAAATCTACAAACAAATTTTCTATAATTTTTTGAGGCGAGTACAAACCACCAGGGACGACGACACAGGACAGTCACAAAACAAAATATTTTAGAAGAAAAAAAATATGTAGAATAAAATAGTGTATAACTGAATAAGTAGGCGAATAAATATGTACGTTAATATATAGGAGAAATAACGAATAAATAACGAATAAATAATGAATAAATAATTAATAATAAATAGTGGCGATCACGAAAAAATCTGAATTTCTAATTTTTTTTTCTATTTCCCAGGTGAAAGTGAGCGTCGTCTCTACCTCCGGGTATGAACGCTCACGATTAAGTGGCATCTACCACCTTGAAGACGCACTGATCCGTGATTTGGGATCAAGAAGTGGGATTGGGATACGTCGCCTAAGATTGGGACTACCGGAACGGACTCACTTTTAGTTAGCTTGCTGGTGGACGATGCAATCCGAACGTGCTCAGTTGGTTGCTGCGGTTCGACTAGTTACTTTTCTAGTTGGCCAACGGAAGATCGGGACGATCACATCTGGAGGGGTTTTATCCAAAGCGCCGGGAAGATTTGCATTTTCTCTAAATTATTAATAGCATTTACGTTTCTCTCCAAAAAACCATTTTGTAAGCGGAAAAGCATCGCTTAGCATTCAGATTTAAAATATTATTAATTTTGGAAACATATTTAAATCTGGATTTCTATTCAAAATGGATTCAAATGGTCCAATCAGAAAATGATTCAAAATGGATTCAAATTTAAATCTATTCCGAAATCACCAGTTATGTTTTGAACAATATTTTTAGCTTCCTTAATCAAATTTATTAACTTTGCCAATGGTAACAAGATTTTCAAGATCTATATGAAAATACAACAACAACTGCATACCAATCTTCCGGAAAATTCACCCCGCTGGGTGGAAAGTGGGTGGTCAATGTTGTATGGGCGAAACTTTTGTTGCCAGCGATTAGTGCCAAACTCATTTTCAAAATTACACATAACGAAACATAAAAAAGTGACTTTCAAATTTTGGAAAATCTATCCCCAAAGTCGGAAAATTCGCGGAAAACGGTTGTATGAAACTTTTTGGTTTTTCATCCGATCAACTTCAAACTCATTTTCAAAGCTCTATATGAAAATTCAACAACAACTGCATACCAATCTTCCGGAAAATTCACCCCGCTGGGCGGAAAGTGGGTGGTCAATGTTGTATGGGCGAAACTTTAGTTGCCAGCGATTAGCGCCAAACTCATTTTCAGAATTACACATAACAAAACATAAGTTGTAAGCATAGTACGCGAAATAGAGATTTTGGAAAATCTGCACAAGAGGAAATTGGCCGGAAAATTCTGAATCCAAAAAAGTTTTTATCACGGATTGGCTTGAAACTCGGTTTGTAAGTATAGAATACGAATGGGTTTAAAATTTTAGATTCCGAAGTTGGAAAATTTGACCTGACGGTCGAAAAATTCCCGGAAAACTCTGCATGAAAAAAACTATTTTTCATCCGATTGGCTTGAAACTCGGTTTGTAAAGACAAAATACGAAATAATTTGATATGTGATTTTTCAAAGTCGGAAAAGGCCGGAAAATTCTGCATGCAGAAACTATTTTTCATACGATTAGCTTGAAACTCGGATTGTAAGGTCAAAATGAGAATTTATTTTGTTTTTAATTTTCCGATGTTGGAACTATCGCCGGAATGCTCACTTTGAAGTGAATGGGATGTGGGTGGAAAGTTGTTTTGGAAGTGGGTGGTAAGTCGATGTAAAGTGGGTGAAATGTGGCAGGAAGTGGGAGGGATGTGGGTGGGATGTGGGAGGGATGTGGGTGGGATGTTAATGGAAAGTGGGCGGGAAAATGGCGGGAAGATGGTAGGAGGTGTGTGGTATGTGGGTGGCAAGTGGGTGGGATGTAGGTGGGAAGTGGGCGTGAAGTGGGCGGGAAGTGGGATGAAGGTGGGAAGTGGGTGGGTGGAATGTGGCGTTAAGTGGGAGGAATGTTTGTGGCAAGTGGGTGGAATGTGGGTGGGATGTGGGCTGATAGTGGGTGGGAAGTGGGTGGGATGGAAATAGGAGGTGGATGGGATGTGGGTGGAATGTGGCGGTATGTGGGAGGGATGTGGGTGGGATGTAAATGGTAAATGATCGGGGTTTGGGCGGGAAGAGGGCGGGAAGTGTGCGGTATGTTGGTGGTAAGTGGGTGGAATGTGGGTGGGATGTAGGTGCGAAGTGGGCGGATAGTGGGTGGGACGTGGGCGGGAAGTGGGTGGGATGTGGGAGGGAAGTTGGTGGGATGGAAATGGGAAGTGGATGGAATGTGGGTGGGAAGTGGGCGGAAAGTGGGTGGGATGTGGGCGGAAAGTGGGTGGGAAGTGGGTGGTATGTAAATGTGAAGGGGGTGGGATTTGGGCGGGAAGAGGGCGGGAAGTGTGCGGTATGTTGGTGGCAAGTGGGTGGGATTTAGGTGCGAAGTGGGCGGAAAGTGGGTGGGATGTGGGTGGGATGGAAATGGGAAGTGGATGGGATGTGGGTGGAATGTGGGTGGGAAGTGGGCGAAAAGTGGGTGCGAAGTGAGCGGAAAGTGGGTGGGATATGGGCCTGAAGTGGGTGGTAAGTGGGCGTGCGTTGGTTATTTCCAGTTGAAGGCGCAGCGAAGCGTGACTGGCTATTTGCTAGTGATATATATATAAAATCCCTATATAGTTTGTGATTTTTTATCAGTTTCTTTGCCAGCTTTATAGATTCAGCATCTTTTGGGGCTGAGTGTTTTAAAATCCTAAAATTATTATTTGGAAGTAAATAAAATAAATGCAAACAAACTAAAGTAAGTTGTCCAAAATGTTCTAAAATTTAAAATGTTGTTGCTTGTTCTTATCTTACCTCTAATATTCCCCCCATGTTATCTGCATAAAATAAAAAAACTTTTAATGTTTACCAGCTTTAATCATATATGCATCAGCATCCGTTAAGAGCAACAATTCTTTTGACTCATTCCCTTGTGGCCACAGAATACGAATGCTGTCGTTCTCAGATCGAGAAAAAGTTGCTTTATTTACTTCTGAAAACATTTTCGCTCAATGTTCCTAAAATCCAGATCTTATATTCTTCTGTATTGTTTGCACTTAAATATTTAACGAGTGGAATCCAGTTTTTCAATGAAATTCGACTGCATATACTTTGCATATTTTTTGCATATATTTAGCATATTTTTGACATAGTTGTTTGCAAATCATTTGCATATTTTCGATAGGCACTAAAATTTGTTATATTTGAACGATAAAAGGTCTAAATACAAGGTTTGGTACCGATCTGATGAAAATTGTGGAAATATGCAAAATCCGAGGTCTACTTATTACTTACATTATTTAGAAGCTACAATTATCATGTCTGAGATCTGTTTGTTCATACGAACGGACGGATGCTGATTAAGAAAATATCTACTTTATAGGGTCGGAAAAGATTCCTTCTCCCTGTTACATACTTTTGCTCAAACTTAAAGGGGTATTCTCCATGTCAAGGCTGTTTTTTTTGACCTTTTTTAAAAAAAATTCTTATTTGAAAACGCAGAGTTTTTTCAATTCTGTTTTTTTTTTGTTATGTTACAAACAGATTAGAGTAAATAAAAAAATTGTTACTGCTTCGATGCGAGGGCTGTTCCAAAAGTTATCGGCCGTCAAAAAAGGTGTCCGAAAAAAAAGTTATGGTGCTGGCGGCCATGATTCGAGGTCTCCGGAATGTCTGAAATGAAAAGTGAAAACGGGGTTATAATCAGAATAAACGTAATTCTGGTCTGAACCTCGAAAAAATTTTTTGGACTTTTTTTTTTGTTTTTTGTAAAAAAAAATTGTAAAATTTTTTTAAAATTATGATTGAGGTTCAGACCAGAATGGTGACAATTCTGCGTCGATTTCAGTTTAAATCATCAAAATCGGTTCAGTCTAACTGGATATATCAAGGCCGCCAGTTCGAAAAACGTGGTTTCGAGATATACGCGTTTAAAGTTTGAAGTAACTTTTTTGGGGGAAAAAAAAGTAAAAACGAGAAGGCCAAGCTAACTTCGTCTTTGCCGAAGTTTTAATACCCTTGCAAATGTTTTAATACAACAGAGTTTACGAACGTCAGCATTAAAACAAAGCATTTTTCTGATAAAGCCCACTTTTCGACCGATAGTTCCTATGGCAGCTATAATATATAGTCATCCGATTTTGACAAAAACTTCCAAATCTGTGTAAAAGCGTATAAAACTAATAATTGGCGAAGCGGAAGGCGTTTACATTAAAAACAAAAAAGTTTTCTCACAAAGACCCACTTTTTGACCGATAGTTCCTATGGCAGCTATATGATATAGTCATCCGATCTGGTCGGTTCCGACATATTAGCAGTGTGCAGTAAAAAGAAGACTCTGTGCAAAGTTTCAGCTCGATAGCTTTAAAATTGAGAGACTAGTTTGCGTAGAAATAGACAGACGGACAGACGGACAGACAGACGGACGGACAAAGCTCAATCGACTCAGCTCGTCGCACTGATCAAGAATATATATAGTTTATAGGGTCGGAAATGAATGTTTCTATGCGTTGCAAACTTCTGGGCAAAATTATAATACCCTTTGCAAGGGTATAAAAATGCAGTTCCAGAATGGTGACAATTCTGCGTCGATTGTATATTATTTCATCAAAATCGGTTTAGTAGAACTGGAGAAAAGTGGCTTGGCAGTTGTCTGTTTCTACGCAAACAAGTCTCTCAGTTTTAAAGCTATCAAGCTGAAACTTTGCACAAAGTCTTCTTTTTATACTCTGTACCGAAGGTACATAGAGTATATTAAGTTTGTGCAAAAGTATGTAACAGGGAGAAGGAATCATCTCCGACCCTATAAAATATATATTTTTGATCAGCATCAACAGCCGAGTCGATATAGCCATGTCCGTCTGTCCGTCTGTCCGTCTGTCTGTCCGTCCGTCCGTATGAACAAACAGATCTCGGAGATGGTAAGAGATAGAGGTTTGACATGTATGGGACAAATGTTTCTTATAGCTGCAGGCAGATCAAGTTTATTTTCAATTTTTGCCACGCCCCCTTCCGCCCCCGCAATTTGGAAAAAACGGTATATCTTCTACAGTTTTGAAGTTAGACGACCACCTTCTAGAGATAGTTAGTAATTGGCAAAATGTATCGATTTGCCGAAGAAATGATAAAGATCGGATGAGCGGTTCTCAAGTTATGAGCAAAAAAAGTACATCACCCTCCCCCACCCCCTCGCACCCTATTACAACTAACACCGCACAATCTTAAAGAGAGAGAGAGAGAGAGAGTGAGATGAGAGAAAGACTTAGAGATGAGCGCAGCACCAGCATTGCATTCAGCTTCTACTCCAGGTACAGAGTATGTTATAGTCGGGCTTGACCGACTTTCTTACTTGTTTTTACTGCACACTGCTAATATGTCGAAACAGACAGGATCGGATGACTATATCTTATAGCTGCCATTAAAACTATCTGTCGAAAAGATGGTCTTTTTGAGAAAAACTTTTTTGTTTGTCATTTTTACGTCTCCCAATTTAGCGATTATTACTATTATACGCTTAAGCCGGGTATCCAGCACGGCGGAAACTAAAAATTCCTGTCAAACTTCATATAAAAAAAATAGAGGCAAGCTAACTTCGGCTCGACGGAAGTTTATATACCCTTGGAGCTTGATATATGCCTGACAGTTTGTATGGCAGCTATACTATATAGTGGTCCGATTTCGAGAAGTTTAGGTGAAACTATGTTAAATCATTGAAAACTTATAAATACGAGCGTAGAGAGCGATAGTATTGAAAACAAAAAAGTTTTTCTCATCAAAACTAGTTTTTCGATCGATCGTTCCTATGGCAGCTATATGCTATAGTCATCCGATCCGGCCGGTTCCGACAAATGTGCAGCGTATTTGTACTAAAAAACTTCGTGCAAAGTTTGGTTACGATAGCTTTAAAACTGACGGAGGAGATAGCATAGAAACAGACGGACGGACAGACGGGCGGACAGAGGGACGGACAGACGGACGGACAGACGGACAGACGGACATGGCTATATCAAAACAGCTCGTCATGCTGATCAAGAATATATATACTTTATGTGGTCGGAGATGCTTCCTTCTGTGCGTTACAAACATCCGGACAATTTTAATATACCCTCTCCAAGGGTATAAAAACTGTGCCAGGAGTTTTTAGTTTACCTTTTCGTTGCTTGTGTATCCAGCAACATGAACGTAATCCACATTTTTTTATCGATAGTTGGCCTATCGATAGCGTTTGTGGATGGCGAGAACAGCTGACACACAGCGCAGAAATATATTGTCAACAATTATTTTGGATTTTTTTGGAAAATTTTGGTGAAATGCTTTTATATTTTATTTGTTATGAGCTGCAGAGGGACGCTTTTCATAGACAGAAAGGTTGATTAAGACGCTTTCTTAATCTGTGTGTCTCCAGATCATAGTCAAATCTATTAGAGTGTTGCACCAATTGGTTATGATACCTGCAGGTGTGCATATTAATTTGAGCGCATAATGGCTAGGCGTCTAAACCGCGATATATGTATATGTATGTAGTTGTATGCCACTCATAGCAGAGGCCCACATATGTGTGTGACTCTAGTTTCTTAAGGGCAGTGGATCATGCCGCACCCCATAACGGGATCGCCCAGATCCACCGCTACGAGGCTTAAGAAGCCAAGGGAGCTCCAATGCCATTAGCTGCAACCGTAGCCACTGCCCGAGTCACATGGACTTTCCTGGTCAAGCGGCGGTTCAGACACGCCAAGGTATTAAACGGCGTTATCCGTATATGGAACTCTTGATTCTACACAGAGAAAACAAAGTTGGCTACACGGCGCGCTTAGAAACGTCAAACCTAAACGCAACGTATTTCGCCCTGTTAAATTGCACACGCTGCGTGTAGAATTTAGAAAGACACACGGACGTGTGGAAAACCTACACGCGACGTGTGGGAATTAAAAATCTAAATGCAAATGTAGAAAAGTTAAATGCTGCGTGTGCAAAAGCAAAGTCTACACGACATTTGAAAATCAGCTTGTTTCCCTTAATAATTCTAAATTTTTCATGCAGCAATCTGATTGCCACACGGACGTTTCGATTTTCTACATTGACGTTTGGATATTGAAATGCTACACGCGCGTGTGGAAATTCTAAACGAAAAATGTAGCTCTACATCAGTACTGAATTCTTATTTTTTTTCGTTTAGCAAACTGGTTTCCACACGTGGCGTGTGGGATTTCTAAATGTACGTTTAGATTTACAAAGCCTTAACGCTGCGTGTAAAAAATCTAAACGAATCGTGCGCAAATTTCTGTTGCCTGTATATAAATAGCGATAGCGTTGAATTAGAACTTGAGAATTACAAGCAAGCAAATATTGGATTGTGCCTTTAGTAGATTCCATACAAGTAATGTCTTAGAGGCCTTGCCTTACACGCGTGACGTGGCGGAGACGTCTAAGCCATCACTCCAATCGTGTTTCAGTCCAAGGGGCCGGGATTTCAAATCTACCAGAGTAAGTAAAAAAATATAAATTTGTTAAAAAAAAAAAAATAGAGGCAAGCTAACTTCGGCTCGACCGAAGTTTATATACCCTTGGAGCTTGATATGTGCCTGACAGTTTGTATGGCAGCTATACTACATAGTGGTCCGATTTCGAAAAATTTTGGTGAAATTATGTAAAATCATTGAAAACTTGGGAGCGATAACATTGAAAACAAAAAAGTTTTTCTCACTAAGACTTTTCTTCAGACCAAACTTTTGTATGGCAGCTATACTATATAGTTGTCCAATTTTAACATGGCTTGGTAAAATTATGTGAAATCATTAAAAACTTATAAATACGAGCGTTGGGAGCGATAGCATTGAAAACAAAAAAGTTTTTCTCACTAAAACTAGTTTTTCAACCGATCGTTCCTATGGCAGCTATATGTTATAGTCATCCGATCCGGCCGGTTCCGACAAATGTGCAGCGTATTTGTACCAAAAGACTTCGTGCAAAGTTTGGTTAAGATAGCTTTAAAACTGACGGAGGAGATAGCATAGAAACAGACGGACAGACGGACGGACGGACAGACGGACGGACGGACAGACGGACATGGCTATATCAACTCAGCTCGTCATGCTGATCAAGAATATATATACTTTATGTGGTCGGAGATGCTTCCTTCTATGCGTTACAAACATCTGGACAATTTTAATATACCCTCTCCAAGGGTATAAAAAATTAAAAAGCTACACGAAAATTTAGGATTTCTACACGTTTCGACCGGGATTTTCAACCCATTACTTTCGTGTAGCTTTTTTGCACGCCGCGTGTTGAAATGACAAAGCCACACGCGCGTGTGGAAAACCTAAACGCGCCGTGTGGAATTCAGAAAGCCACACGCGGCGTTTAGAAAAGCTACACAAAAATAGTGGGTTAAAAAACCCGGTCGAAACGTGTAGAAATTCTACATTTCCGTGTAGCTTTTGATTTTTTTTTCTCTGTGTAGGAGTCGCACTCAAGCTACTTTTCCGGGTCTCATATATAGCAATCGTGTTGACTCTTTGAACGATTAACGGCTATGTTCCAACAATTCGCCCATCGACCAAAGAGTTGGCAATCTTCTATCCGACAATGAAAAATTTCATTTAACTGGCGTATAACTAAGAGGTCATACTACTGCTGCAGTGATGTTTTTCGCCACTGCAAAGTGTCATGCTCAGCTATCGTCCTATCATTCCCAAGTATAAAGTATGTAGCACTGACTTCGAGCAGCGTGCTTCCTCCAAAAAATACTACTTTCTTAAATATATTTAAATTCAAATAGTAAACGGTGCTTAACATCTGTTTATTCAGAGTGACCTTTCACCTTTTAGGTAAATGGTCACACTGTTTTAGTTATGTTCCACACACACAAGAAATAATTAGCAAATTCCTGACAGGAGTATTCCGCAGTGCTGGATACAGGCCTTTATACACAGATTTGAAAGTTTTGGTCAAAATCGGTTGACTATATCTTATAGCTGCCATAAAAACTATCGGTCAAAAAGTTGGTTTTATTTAGGAAAATTGTTTGTTTTAATGCTGGCGGTCTTAAACTCTGATGTATTAAAACATTTGCAAGGGTATAAAAACTTCGGCAAAGACGAAGCTAGCTTGGCCTTCTCGTTGTACTAGCAATTGCCTTAGAACAACATCACCTTATAAAAGGTGATGGTCCCGAACTTCTAGTTATAAATTTTCTGGACCTAAAGGGGGCGCGTGTAGTGAGCGCCGATCGCCCTTCCTTACGGGATACACCATATAGGGTTAGAGCGTCGGGTTTGCTACCCACCAACGTCGAAAATCTCCACCAATGAAAACTACGACAACAATCCCTCGGATAAAATTTAGGGATACGCACCTGGAATGTTCGCACCCTTAACAGAGATAGTGCTGATATCGATCGTTGCATTAGATAAGTACACTTAGAGAAAAAAATAGAGAATTTCACTCTTGAATCAAAAGCATTCGTTCTCAAAAGTACGGTAAGAGCAGTTATTCTTGATCCAAGAGCGAAGTTCTTTTTTTCATCCCGACATTCTTGACTCAAGAGTTTCAGTACTTGATCCAAGTACGAATAATTCTCAAAATAAAAGACAAAAAATAATAATTGAAGGGGGTGGGGGGTTGGGTGTGAGAGACACGACCGAGACCCCGGGACCCCCCGTCCGATCGACGTGGTGTTTGTTTGTTCCGCGCTGCCCTCCGATACTCACCATCAGCCACCCCACCCATTTCTGTACCAAAGTTACATAGAGTATATTAAGTTTGTGAGAAAAGGGAGAAGGGTATGTAAAAGGGAGAAGGAGTCATTTCCGACCATATATATATTTACTTTTCAATCTGTAGGCCCGACTGACTGACATAGTGACTGACATATTATGAACCCACAGCCTAAACGGTTTATACTTGAGGGTTGAGATTTGGCATAGACCTTCGTTTAGTTATGCAAGCGCACTAAGAGAGAAAATTTGGAAAAATTTCACCGCTTATTAGGAGAAAACGCCAAAAAAAAGGTGTTGTGGCCTAGGCTGTTCTGCCAAAAGCGCGCGAGAAAGAGTGAGAGCGTGTTGTGTGCGTGTATATGTGTGTGTTTTTTTCCACAAAAACAAGCAGTAAATCAAATTAAGAATGGCCTTTTCCAACTGAATTGAATCTCTTAGCACATACAAAACACATCTATAGCTTTAACAATATGTAAACCGCATATCAAAATATAGAAGTTAAAATAACACAAAACTAGAAGCCAAAAAATGTGTTTGTGTTTTTTTTCTGTGCCAGGCGTCCGTCTTTTGTTAGAGGTGAAATCGGAAAAGTGATGGTACACATGTGAGCAGTTTTGTTAGAATTAGTTGTCTCCTTATCTCATTTGCGAGTCATTGTTAATACACTAGGCTCTAAGTTGATAATCTAATAGATTTATATCGATTGAAACGCCTAAAAATTCATAACAACATTTCGCAATGAAAGTGTGTTTGAAGGAGAAAAATATACAGTGTTGCCAAAACAGCTTATTTTTCAACATAGCTTTTTGCAGATAAAAAATCTGAGGACAGGGGGAACTGTGACCTTTATTAAAAATATATTTATTTTTTCCGCTTTTAAAAAAGAAAAGTTAAATTTGCTTCTATTTTTAAAAAAATGAATTTTCCCTGTTTTGGTTGCCGCATAATAAAGACACATTGGTACACATGTTTAAATAGTTACATATCTCAATATTCTCAATATTCTGGAGATCTAATATTGAAAAAATGTATATAGGTGCACACTTATTAATTAAATGTCCCTTGACCCTAAATTCACTACATAGTCTTTCTGAAGAAGAATATACTATAGTTTGTTCAGCATTCACCAGACAGGAAGGGAATAAGTTTTAGTTCTGGAATTGTCCCTTACGACGGGACTGGATAGAATTTAATATGTGTACAGGCCACTGCATTTTCCACGCCTCACTAAATCCTCTTTTCCTAGATTGATTTATTTTAATCAACCATAAATTCCAAGTAGTAAAAATAGAGGCAAGCTAACTTCGGCTCGACCGAAGTTTATATACCCTTGGAGCATGATATCTGCCTGCCAGTTTGTTATATGGCACCACAATTTTGACAAAATTTTGAAAACAAAAAAGTTTTTCTCACTAGAACTACTTTTTCGACCGATCGTTTCTATGGCAGCTATATGCTATAGTCATAAGATTTGAATCAAACTTGGCAGAATTGTGTGTTATCATATAATATTGACCAGTAACAAGTTTGGGAGTGATAGCGTTGAAAACAAAAAAGTTTTTCCTACTAAAACGTTTTTTCAAAACTATCTTTTGTATGACAGCTATACTTTATAGATGTCCGATTTTCATAAAACTTGGTGAAATTATGTGAAGGCATAGAAAACTTATAAATACGAGGTTTGGGGACGATTGCGTTGAAGACAAAAAAGTTTTTCTCTCTAGAACTACTTTTTCGACCGATCGTTTCTATGGCAGCTTTACGATATAGTCATACGATCCGGCCGATTCCGATGCAATGTTTGTTTAAGATAGCTTTAAAACTGACGGAGGAGATAGCATAGAAACAGACGGACAGACGGAAACAGACGGACAGACGGACATGGCTATATCAACTCAGCTCGTCATGCTGATCAAGAATATATATACTTTATGTAGTCGGAGATGCTTCCTTCTATGCGTTACAAACATCTAAACAATTTTAATATACCCTCTCCAAGGGTATAAAAATAGAGGCAAGCTAACTTCGGCTCGACCGAAGTTTATATACCCTTGGAGCTTGATATGTGCCTGACAGTTTGTATGGCAGCTATACTATATAGTTGTCCGATTTTGACATGGCTTGGTGAAATTATGTGAAATCATTAAAGACTTATAAATACGAGCGTTGGGATCGATAGCATTGAAAACAAAAAAGTTTTTCTCACTAAGTCATTTTTCCAGACCTAACTTTTGTATGGCAGCTATACCATATAGTTGTCCGATTTTGACAAGGCTTGCTGAAATTATGTGAAATCATTAAAAACTTATAAATACGAGCGTCGGGAGCGATAGCACTGCAAACAAAAAAGTTTTTCTCACTAAAACTAGTTTTTAAACCGATCGTTCCTATGGCAGCTATATGCTTTAGTCATCCGATCCGGACGGTTCCGACAAATGTGCAGCTTATTTGTACCAAAAGACTTCGTGCAAAGCCCATCGATACGCTGATGTTAGCTGTGGACAAAATCAAATTCGAATACCCAAAAGTACAGGCCGTCATTGGATATATCTTGCTTCTAATCGTTTAACATACTCAGCAGTTAGATTCAATTACGTTACTTAAGATACAAAAGCTGACTTTAAATGTTAATGTAGCCAAAAGTAATAATGAAAACGAAATTTCAATAAACAAGGACAATTTAAATATGGCTACGCCTCAAATAGCTGACAGCGCTCTCTTTTAAGTGGGAGACAGTGTCATTTTTAGCCTGGTACTGCCGCTCTCTTCCGAGTTCTTTTTCTCAAACGGTGGGCTCCGTCAGCTCTAGCGGGGTAAAGGTGCTCCTCTGGCATCTATTAAACGGCGCTTGTTGAAATCTGTCTTCTAGCTGCTATCCGTTTGTATGAAATCGCTGATGGCTAGCCGGTAGGCTGCGGCTGTGTTGCGATCCGAAAACCAAGGTTATGTTACGCCCCCAAGGAATTACTTGACGCTTAAACAGTTCTACCAAGAATTGTGGACCAAATCCTTGTCAGCATAAATATGCACCGACCGGCCACGCAATGCACATTGGGCGGTTTGTTTTTTTGGCAAAAACCCTAATTTTTATACCCGTTACTCGTAGAGTAAAAAGGGTATACTAAAGTCGTGCAAATGTATGTAACAGGCAGAAGGAATCATTTCCGACCATATAAAGTATATATATTCTTGATCAGCATCAACAGCCGAGTCGATATAGACATGTCCGTCTGTCCGTCCGTCCGTCCGTCCGTCCTTCCGTCCGTCCGTCCGTCCGTACGTCCGTCTGTATGAACACCTAGATCTCAGAGATGGTAAGAGATAGAGGTTTGACATGTATGGAACAAATGCTTCTTTTATCTGCAGGCAGATCAAGTTTTTTTTTCAAATTTTGGCCACGCCCCCTTCCGCCCCCGCAATTAGGAAAAAACGTTATATCTCCTACGGTTTTGAAGATAGACGACTCGTACCTTTTAGATATAGTTAGGAATTAGCAAAATGAATAGATTTGCAAAAGAAATGATAAGAATCGGATGAACGGTTCTCAAGCTATGAGCAAAAAAGTAAACCAAGCCCCCCTCGCTACCACCATAAAAAAATGTTGCAGGAACACTGTTAAACATGTTTTTCATGAGTAACGGGTATATCGAAGTCGGTTAAAGCCGACTTTAACTTACGCTCTCGTTTTTTTTAATTTGTATGGTTATAATATTTTTTTTCATTGAGCAATTGTCCCTCCTCATCGAAAATATTTAACTTAAATTTTATTACACAACCGTTGTTTAACACCAGCCCTTCAAAGTCAGCTGACTTTGCCACGCTGTATCTGCAAGCGGTCTGATTACAAAATTTGTAAATATTTGACAGTCTCCCATTTTTAAACAGTTTGACGGATTGAAATAATTTAAAATGGAAAATAAACGTGAAGGTGTGTAGAAAAGAGTTGTATATGTGTTAAATTATATAAGCTTTTGTTTCGTTATGTTTTCTATGTTATACATAAATCATAATTTTTACGAATCTAACCTCAATATAGTTGTGTTTCGTGGAGCATATCTAGCAAGATACAGCAGGATTCAAAAAAGTGCATATGTGGTAGTATGCGTTATTATGTTTATATTTATGTAGAGTTTAAGACATAAGCGGATTTTTGCGGTTTTTCGATATATTTCAATAAGTGTGAGCGAGGTTTCTATTCGTCGTGCGATTTGCTGGAAGTTTGCTTGGAAATGCGTTGCAACATCAACGCCACTTTCGACTGATGAAAATGCTTTAATGGACATTAAAATGAAAGTAAAGATTTTTTTTGTCAAAGTCAAGAGACTTGTGAATAAAGGCCAAAGAAATGTTCGACGGGTTAAGGATCAAAATGTTTGCTGGCTTCCATTAGATATAACATTTGGTTCAAAAAAGGATAGTTGTGGCAATAAAGGTGGGAAACCACCTCTATCATATGAAAAAGGAAGTTCTCGTCAAAAAAGAAAATTGGTTTCCAAACTGATCTCCTTATTCGTGCAGCGTCTAAGTCTGCTAAGAAGACAAACGATAATACAATACCATTATAAAACGAGAGCGTAAGTTAAATTCGGCTCTAATTTGATGTCGATATCTTAAAAAATGTGGAAGTTATTCAACATTTTTTATTGTGGGGGCGGGAGTGGGCGTGGCAAAAATTTGAAACAAACTTGATCTGTATGGTGGCTCTGGCTCTTCTAGTCTCTGATATCTAGGTGTTCATACAGACGGACGGACAAGTCTATATCGACTCGGCTGTTGATGCTGATCAAGAATATATATACTTTATATGGTCGGAAATGATTCCTTCTGCATTTGCTCGACTTTAGTACACCGTGTTTCTTTACGAGTAACGGGTGTAATGAATAAAAACATAAAAGTGATGCAATTTTACCATTAATAGTTTTGTAATATTGATGCATATTTTAATGAAAATAAGTTCTGTTTTTGACAATAGATTTCCAATTATTCATTCTTTTTAGAAAATAATTTATAATATATTAACTTTAAAGAAAAAATTATAAAAATAAAATTATGTTTCGATTTGTCATGAATTTTTATATTTAATGCAGTTCTATTATGTGGGCGGCGGGCACGGTATCTCGCAGCGCTAAACAAAAAAAATCAAAATTCACAAATAATATGAGCAGCAAATTCCCAAAGTTTCAAGTTTCTTCTAAATCGGTCTTTCCGCCCACTGTGCAATGTGCATGTGGAAGCAAGCGCCATAGCGCCGTGTGCATAGACCGGCCAGTAACAAGGTCTTGTGACGCACTGTAACAAAGCGGTATCAGTTAACAAGCACTTAAACAATTTCACCTGGCACACTTAATTATGAAGTGGGTACGTTTCACAATCTCTGGGCATAGAACACGAAGAAATTTGGGAACTGCACGTTTTTCCTCCGAGGTATTTTAAGGTTATATAACCTCTTGGATTGATTAGCGTTTGTCGCTTTAATTTAAAGTTGCATCCAAAATTTTAGGTCTGCTTTGTAGCGCAGCACAAAACGAATAGAACTAATGCCACGCGTCTGCTTGCCCTTCAACCAAATCGTTGATAAGCGCAGCCCAAGCAGTGAACAAAAAGTCTCCAAACGAATTCCAACGGTAAAAGTCGTCTGATCTTCGCTTATTCCTCCATCACATACAAAGAAAAGCAAAATATACTGTGTAAGAGTAAGATAGACGGTGCGATTTATAAATGCGAGACAAGTGTACAGCTCATGTGTATGTATGCTGCCTCTAGTTCGCCGCCACAGAGAGAGAGTTAGTTTAGTTTGTAGGCTTGCACAGTTGGTGATTCTCGAGTCTTAGTAAACCAATTTGCCAGCTGGCTCCTACAAAATAGGAACCAAACTTTTCGAACCATTTGATAGCAAAAGAGGTCTTAGGGAGGGCAATACCTTATCGTGTGACTTCTTTGAAATGCTGATGGAATATATACTGCGCCAGAGTCCACATGCCAAGTGAAAGGGCGGACTTCTTTGTAAAGATCTAATACTGCTCGCACATGCCGATCATATTGACATTATCGGCAAACAGAGATTTAAAAGTCCTTTAAAAGATGCCGATGATTTCCGCATTCGAATGAATAACATTTCATCCGGATGAAAGAAGAGGTTCCTAAAAATGGCCGCATAAGGCGAAGGCACCGCACCACTAAGATAGGACGACCAGTTGAACAATTTGTGTCAGCTCGCACGGAGCAAGAACGACTGGAGGGCATTAATAGCAAAGGCCGAGAGTGTTAAACGGTTGTGATGGCCAAAAAAGATAAAGAAGATAGAAAACTTATTACTTTCTCACAAAATCTAGATTTTGACCGATCGTTCCGATCCGACCGTTTCAGACAAATGTGCAGCGAATTTGAGCCTTGGAACGATAGATAGATTAAGATATCTTTAAAACCGACGTATCTAACAGACGGACAGACAGATAAATTCAGCTTGTCATGCTGATCAAGAATATATATACTTTATGTGATCGCAAATAATTTCTTTAATGCGTTACAAACATCTATACAATTTTAATATGTAAAAATGTAAAATTGGCTTACAGCTCCTCGAACGGGGCCAAGCCAAGCTTCTCTCAATCTCTTGGCGTGTGTGCTTTAAATTTTTCGCACAAGAGAAAGGGACCTACAGTTTAACGCCGGATCCGAACGGCAAAGTTTGAGAATTTGCTTTTTCATGGCTAGTTACTTCACAGCTGGCGCCAATAGCTGGTGAAGGTGACCATATGTGTGCAAGCTATTTTCCAAAGAAAGAAAAAAACTTTTATTATTAGATGTTCAGAGGCGGGATCGAACCCACGACCTCCCGCCCAGCAGTCCAGCACACTAACCACTAGGCCACATAAGTCCACAATTTTAATATACCCTCTGCAAAGGTATACAAATTCCTGTAATCGGTCAGAGTTTGGTCACTCGGTCTCTGTTTGCAGCTCTCCAAGTGTAAGGAATGGCTCCTTAGGAAAAGATGCACCAGTTATACAGAAAGAAAGATTTCGGTTAAAGTGATTTTATCGTCTTTTCCATAAGTCATTCTGAAAAATTTAGATTTCTTTGATTGCGTTAATAATTTCAATCTGCCTTTTCTCTCCTAGGCTTAAAGTTCTGACGAGAGTTGCTTTCTTATTTGACTTTGATCTATCAAACACATATGTTGCTTCTTCTTAGACATCCTTAGACTTCATTTAACTTGGCAGGCATTGAGCTTGGCAACCAGCCCACAGGCGAAAGCCCCACACTCTGCCCACCTAATGTCGTGCCTAACAGTATCATCGACATAAAATAAACATGCATAATGGAGCATCTTAAATGCAACTTATTTTGCATAGTTAAGCATTTGAGTGGCATCAACTCCAGCTCGGCCATCGTCTCAGCCTGCTACTTCACTAACTTTGATACTTCCACTCGACTCGACCCGACCCGTCTCGGGGAGGTACACAGGAAACTAAATGAAAATATCTAACGTTGGCAGCGGGAGCACCGCAAACCACACTGGCTATGGAAAGTATGCCCCTCTGTCTGGCAGCCACCGTCTAGCTCTATCTCTCCTCCTTTTGTGTTTTATTCGCTGCTTTTCGCACAAGCCACTTGCCATATTTACACCAATTCCCTTGTCTGTGTTGCCAGCGTTCCGTTTCCTCTTTTTTGTTGCGCCCACAACACGAAGGCAAAAACAACAACAATGAGCTCCATTTGCTGTTGCTTAAGTAAAAAATTTAATGCCGCTGCTTTTGACTCTGGCCAACATCATCATCTGCAGCAGCAGCAGGAGCAGAAGCAGGCAGCCAGAAGCCAAGTCCGTGCAGCATTTTTTGATTGCAAATTCTTGGAAGAGGTTGCAACACTTGTTCATCAAGCTGGCCACATTTGAATATGTGTATAAACATCTAGGTGCACTGGAAGTGAACAAATAAGAACACGACCGAAGCACGAAAAAACACGCAAGCTTGATGATAAATTGGCCTTTTCGGGTGTGTCCCAGAAATCTCTAAAGTTTTTTGTATAAATTCTTGTTAAAGGCCTGATTCCAGATGACATAAAAATCAATTTTTATGTTGAAGTTCACATGAATAGAAACACTTTCGAACTGTTTTGAAATCTGAATGCTATTGCAAAGCAGTCTTATTTGAATGAAGTATTGTGCCGAAATAAATTTTTATGTCATCTCGAAATAGGCTGAAAATAGAAAAAAGTTATAGAAAATCACGCAAAGGCCGAACCACTCTAGGAGGTCTTGGTCAAACTTCGAATATGTATTGCAAGGGTATTCAAAAGTCGTGGACTCCAGACTTGCCTAAAGTCTCGCTATTTGCTGCATTCTCATTTTGGGGGTGGTAGGCACTTAGTCGGTTGTCTGCACAGCGTCTTCAAAGGGCATTATATTCAATCATGGGGTTAATCATTAGACAACACTCCGCACAAACTGTCTCTGGACTGACAACAAAATGGACAGACAACCTGTCAGTCAGTCAGTCAGCGATTCACAATGTTTTGCTTTGCAAATTGTGCATAATAAATGCAGCAGTTTGCCGGGTTTGTGTGTGCAATGCGGCGTATGATTGATATATCTGGAGGAGTGGAGGACGCTTTAAGAATTTCCCTGGCTTATGCTAAAGACTGAATGGCTAATTAGAATGGCACACACCCACACTCACACACGCACATTTATTTGGCTCATTAAAAATGTTGCCTGCTGGCTAATTATTTCGTTCACTGAACGCCAAAAGGCGTCCGCTTTGATCATACAAACACCTGTTAGTCTTTTCTGTAGTAATTAGTGCTCAGTGTGAGGTCTTTCCGGCACAACCGGTTGCCACGCATGCACTCATGAAGTGCGAAATCATAAATAATAAAAACCAAGTCAAGGGTCAAGGCACAAAATTTCCCGCCGTCATCATTATCACCGAAATGGCAGAGCAGAAAAGCGATACAGAGGGCGGTCGAGGAAAATTCACTGACCCATGAAATTTTGGACGCCTACATGATAATCAATGAAGATTATGTGCGTGTTAATGTGGCTGGGACTGCCTTTAAATGCCCACTTTTGTCAGTTACTGCGAAACCCAATCATGCTGAAAAAGCTATGTAAGCCGATGTACTCAAAGTCCAATTATAATAACATTTTAGAAACTTAGCATCAAATGTCTAGTTTGGGTTATTCAATATTCATAATGTCTGTCTCCTCATTTTTGGCGTACGAAATAATTCGGGCCAGCTTCATACGATTAATTAAGGGCTTCTATGACAATGACCCAAGCCAACCCAAAACGAGAAGGCCAAGCTAACTTCGTCTGTGTCGAACTTTTTATACCCTTGCAAATGTTTTGAAAAATGAGAGTTTGGGAACTCTACACAGAGAAAAAAAAGGATAGTTTCTGATGATCCTCAGGATATTTTCGGTATCCATTTGGACTGGATAGTTAACTATCCTTTTTTGGGATCCATTGGATATTTTCGAAATCGATTTATTTTCGCTTAAAAAGGATATATCAGAGAAAAAATATTTCATTGATCTTTTTTCTCCATCCAAAGGAGCTGAAAAATGTGAAAAGGATATTTAAAAAAATGGATCTTAAGTATATATTTGGAATATCCATTCTACGGGGATCTTTTTTTTTCTCTGTGTAGCAATAAAATCAGCAATTTTTCTCTATATAAAACATTTTCAGACCGATGCAAGATGCAAGTATTTATATTGTTTCAAAAAGGCATCAGCAGTGAAAAGTATCATCAAACGAAGAACATTGGAATATGAGAAAATTCGGTAGATACTTGAACTAGTTTTTATTAACCGCTAGTCTATACGTGGCAACAGTTTGCGCCAAGTTTCATTCTAATCGATTCCTATCCTCTCTTCACCTGGCGTCACTGAGCGAACAGTTTTCACTTGATGACAACGGTTGTATGCACGAAAAACACGAATGTGTGTACTCTAGACCGGACTTTTCTCCATACGATTTTCAACATGTGAAGATCAGAGTACAACATGGCTCTAAAAATTCAGTATATTTTATAGAAAATTGATCAAAAATCACAAATGAGATATATTGAGTTTTGATGAGCCCGCCAAGGCTTTAAAAGTTCGAATTTCCCAAAGGTTTCCTGCGGCTCATTTTCTTTATCTAATTTTACCTTCAAAAGAGGGATTAAACCGAAACGAATTTTGGTTTCGCTCAAGGCAAATATATTGACACAAACCTACCAAAGATACACAAAGTATATTAAAATTGTATGTAATAGCCTATTTCCACTGAACGAATGAAGCTTCATTTCATGAAATGACAAGAAATGAAGAAAATGATATCATTTCTTCCATACGAATTGTCACTTCATTTTGCCTTTCATTTCTAAAAAATGATGAAAAATGATGACATTCCCCACGAAGGAATCTGGTATTTTTTTAAAAAATACTAGCTACTCTCTGGCATTACTCGCTACTCTCTGGAAACGGAAAGTGTCATCACCAATAATTTGTTAATTTAAATTTAAATAGTAGGCGCAATTTTGTTTGAAATATAAATTAGTCAATAAAAGTTGTGTATTTAGCTTTCTTTTGATAATTCAGGATGATAACAATGCGTTTGCCCCTGAAAATTGCTGTCATGACGGGTATGTTATTTTTTGCTAAATATTCCACGTGGGTTTGAAAGTGGCGCCTGTTGATTAAATCAAACTTTTCAGCTGTTTTTCACAACGTATCGTTGTGAATGTTAAACAAATGACAATTTGTCAATGGAAACGGGAAAATTTTTAGAAATGAAAATGACATGAAATGAAGCCAGTGGAAATAGGCTATAACACGGAGAACGAATCATTTTCGACCCTATAAAGTATATATTCTTAACCAGCATCAAGAGACGAGTCGATTTAAATTCAAATCAAATCCTAATACGATTCAAATTAGATACAATATTATGTATCGATTTGAGGAAGAAATGATACGAGATCGGATGAGCGGTTCTTAAGTTATAAGCAAAAAGACCAGTAAACCAGTAAAAATGTTATACATACAGTCTGTGTTTACGGAAACCGCTTGTGAAATCTAAACTTACATAAATTATTCTAAGAAATATTGCTCTTTTTTGGGATCGTAATGTGGCAATTCGCCTCATTCTCATTTCGACACAGCCTTTCTATGTTTTGTGTGTGGGAGTAAATTTGCGAAGTAAAATCGCAACTTTAGTTAATTCTTGTTTAATTTTTCCCCACAAAAGACTCTTCTTCTTCTTCTTGAATGGCTATCACAACCGTTTGACGATCTCGGCCGCTGCTATTAATGCCCGCTAGTCGCTTCTGCTCCGTGCGAGCTGGCACCTGTTTTTCACATCAAGCTTGGAGATGTCTTTCCGCACCTGGTCGTCCCAGCTTAGTGGTGGTCGTCCCACCTTGCCATGTCCCAGTTGTTCAGCACGCTTCTTGTAGACAATTTATGCTGGAGCTTGTTTGTCCATTCCGAAAACATGCACTAGCCGGCGCAACCGCTGTTGCTCAATGCGCTTGACTACTCTAGCATCCCCATAGAGCTCATACAGTTTGACATTCTTTCGGACGCGAAAATCCTCGCCAACTTTCAACGGTGCATAAGTCCTCCGAAGAATCTTTTGCACAAAATCGCCATTCATCGCCTCAACCGCTGATATTCTGTGCCATATTGCAGGACTTTGATGATATGGGCATTTCCAAAAAATGGTCCTTCTTCTCTTCTTTATTGGTCATCACAACTGTTTGACGGTCTGGGCCTCTGCGATTAACGCTCTCCATTCGATTCTGTTCTGTGCGAGCTGGCACCAGTTGGTCACATCAAGCTTGGAGATGTCTTTCCGCACCTGGTCTTCCCATCTCAGTGGTGGTCTTCCCTGCTTGCCGCCTACGATTAATACGTATTTTTTGCTGGAGCTTCTTCCTTCATTCTGGCGACATGTCCTAGCCAGCGCAGCCGCTGCTGCTTTATGCGCTTGACCAGACTGGTGTCATACAGTTCATCGTTTTTTCGAATGCGGAAATCATCGCCGACTTTAAAAGGTCCATAGATTCTCCGGAAAATTTTTTGCTCAAACACGCCAATCGCCGCTTCATCCGCTGCTGTCATTGTCCATGCTTCTGCGCCATATTGCAGGACTTGGATGATAAGCGACTTGTAAACGGCTATTTTTGTTCTTCGCTTGAGGTCTCTGCTCTTGAGCTCCCTACTTAACTCGTAGTAGCATGGGTTTGCAAGAGTGATTCTTCGTCGGATTTCCAGACTGATGTTATTGTCGCTAGTTATCGTCGTTCCGAGGTAGACAAAATCCTCCACAACTTTAAATTTGTTCTCTCCCATTGTAACAGATTGTCCAAGTCGCAAGGATTTTCCGTCCGCGGACTCTAGGTACTTCGTCTTGTCCTTATTTACCGCTAAACCCATTAGTTCAGACTCCTTTTCAATCTCTGAAAACGCCTTGCTTACTGCCCGTTTGGTTTTGCCGATAATGCCGAAATGGTCCACCAGGGACCATAAAACAAACAACTTAAACAAACTTACACTTACTGATAACCCAATTGGATATATTCGGGTTCACTGCCATGCTAGCACGACATGAAATTTGCTTAATTTTTTGGAAAAAAGTGACTATAGATATAATACATGTAGTATTTTCGTTATCTTAAATCATTCTGATGGTAAAAAGGGCTATACAAGAATGCAAAAGAAACCATGAGAAACTATGCCAATGCAATTAACTGTAAGTTTTTGCTTCGCATTATAGCAGAAACCACATAAATATGATGATGGAAAAAATGTCACGTTCGACATGTCACGTGTCGACAGAGATAAATATTTTTTTCCAAAAAATTTACTTAAGATTATTAAATCAAATAATATACATTTTAAAGAACTATTCATTCATAAGATATCAAAACTATTTGGGCTTAGTTATTGTGTTAGGTTTCGCTAAACGTTGTCTTTATATGGCTGCTCCCCAAAACCACTTCTGTTTTTGTCACGTTCGAATAGCTTTCAATTTGGTCATTATTTTGGAAACCGAATTTCAATTGATATACACTTTACCACACTAATTAAAGTGTTTGTAGAGTGCTATATTAAACAGTAAAAAACGAATTAAAAATTCGATTTATGTTGACTTTTTTCATTTTCAATGCGTACGATGGTCACGGTTCGACAGAATGGAAATGCCGATATGCGACTTGTATAGCGATATTTTCGTTCATTAGGCGACTTATACGATCAGATTGCTAATAAAATCAGATTTAGATTTTCCTAAAAATAGGTAATTTTTACGATTCTTGAAGGGGGCATCATTTTAAAAACCAATCTATCAGTATAACAGCTGAATCTAAATCTTATAGGGTCGTAGATGATTCCTTCTGCCTGTTAGATGCTTTTGCACAAATTTATACTTATATACTCTGTGTACTTTTGGTACTTCCTTTGGTGATTCCTTCTGGAGGCTAAATACTTTTGCACAAACTAAATACTCAATCTTATACTCTGTATAGTAACAGAGTATAACTTTTGCATACCCGTTGGTTGGACAACAGATATCTACCGAGAAGCGAAGAAAATCATCGTAGTAAGTAGAAGAAATTGTTTAGCTTTTTGAACACAATAAATGTTTGTATTTAATCTTTTTGTTAAAACGCAAACTCTTTTTAATATCATTGGCTTCACTAGCTTAATTTTAAGACAGTTTCAAGTTTACGTTTGATTAAAATATCGTTTTTTAAAAACATATAAAAAATTAGAAGCAAATTTCACTTTTCTTTTTTAAAAGCGGAAAAAATATATTATTAATAAAGGTCACAATTCCCGCTGCCCTTTGATTTTTTATCTGCAAAAAGCTAATTTGAACAAGTAAGACCGTTGTAGTCGAGGAGCTCGACTTCGAAATACCCTGTACAATTGACAAACAAACACATACACAAACAAACACACACGTACACATACACATAAACGCATTTAAAAACACGCCCTCACACACACACACACACACACACGCGGGCGCAAGCTGCAAGCAATGCGTAATAAGCAAAGCGTGTGGGGTGGGGGGATTGCAAAAATTGTTTCGTGAATAACTTCTGTGTTTTTGCTCAGATCTCATTGTGCGTTTCAGAATAGATAGATTAAGGGCATAAGATAATATATATTAAGCGACGATGTTGTAACTTTAAAATTGTCTCTGACAGTTTTTTGTGGTTTAAGGGGGGGAGGGGGGAAATTTTGCAAATCTGAAAGAAACTTGATCTCCGTACGGACAGACGGACGGACGGACAAGTCTATATCGACTCGGCTGTTGATGCTGATCAAGAATATATATACTTTATATGGTCGGAAATGATTCCTTCTACCTGTTAAATACATTTGCACGACTTTAGTATACCCTTTTTACTCTACGAGTAACGGGTAAAATAAGCTGTTTTGGCAACACGGTTTATTTTTATACCCTTGTAGAGGGTATATTAAAATTGTCCAGATGTTTGTAACGCATAGAAGGAAGCATCTCCGACCACATAAAGTATATATATTCTTGATCAGCATGACGAGCTGAGTTGATATAGCCATGTCCGTCTGTCCGACCGTCCGTCCGTCTGTCCGTCTGTCCGTCCGTCTGTTTCAATGCTATCTCCTCCGTCAGTCTTAAAGCTATTTTAACCAAACTTTGCACGAAGTCTTTTGGTATAAATACGCTGCACATTTGTCGGAACCGGCCGGATCGGATGACTATAGCATATAGCTGCCATAGGAACGATCGGTTGAAAAACTAGTTTTAGTGAGAAACACTTTTTTGTTTTCGGTGCTATCGCTCCCAACGCTCGTATTTATAAGTTTTTAATGATTTCACATAATTTCACAAAGGCTTGTCAAAATCGGACAACTATATAGTATAGCTGCCATACAAAAGTTAGGTCTGAAAAAAAGTCTTAGTAAGAAAAACTTTTTTGTTTTCAATGCTATCGCTCCCAACGCTCGTATTTATAAGTTTTTAATGATTTCACATAATTTCATTAAGGCTTGTCAAAATCGGACAACTATATAGTATAGCTGCCATACAAAAGTTAGGTCTGAAAAAAAGTCTTAGTAAGAAAAACTTTTTTGTTTTCAATGCTATCGCTCCCAACGCTCGTATTTATAAGTTTTCAATGATTTTACATATTTCAACAACGTTTGTCGAAATCGGACCACTATATGGTATAGCTGCCATACAATCTGTCAGGCACATATCAAGCTCCAAGGGTATATAAACTTCGGTCGAGCCGAAGTTAGCTTGCCTCTATTTTTATACCCTTGGAGAGGGTATATTAAAATTGTCCAGATGTTTGTAACGCATAGAAGGAAGCATCTCCGACCACATAAAGTATATATATTCTTGATCACATGACGAGCTGAGTTGATATAGCATGTCCGTTGTCGTCGTCGTCGTCCGTGTCTGTCGTTGTCCGTCCGTCTGTTCTATGCTATCTCCTCGTCAGTTTTAAAGCTATCTTAACCAAACTTTGCCGAAGTCTTTGGTATAAATACGCTGCCTTTGTCGGAACCGGCCGGATCGGATGACTATAGCATATAGCTGCCATAGGAACGATCGGTTGAAAAACAGTTTTAGTGAGAAAAACTTTTTGTTTGCAGTGCTATCGCTCCCAACGCTCGTATTTATAAGTTTTCAATGATTTCACATAATTTCACCAAAACTTTTCCAAATCGGACTACTATATAGTATAGCTGCCATACAAAAGTTAGGTCTGGAAAATAGTCTTAGTGAGAAAAACTTTTTTGTTTTCAATGCTATCGCTCCCAACGCTCGTATTTATAAGTTTTTATTGATTTCACATAATTTCACTAAGGCTTGTCAAAATCGGACCACTTTATGGTATAGCTACCATACAAACTGTCAGGCACATATCAAGCTCCAAGGGTATATAAACTTCGGTCGAGCCGAAGTTAGCTTGCCTCTATTTTTCTCCTTTAAACACACTTTTCATTGCGAAATGTTGTTATGAATATTTAGGCGGTTCAATCAATCAAAATCTCTTAGATTATGAACTCACAGCCTAGTTTATTAACAAAGACTCGCAAATGAGATAACATGATACAACAATACCTGGTATGGCATTCAGAGTTTATCGATTACTGACACCTTTTGCTAAAATCGAAAGAGAGAGAGAAATCGCTGCTTGGGAGCGTTGCCGGTAGGAACACTCAAGCCGTCTAATGGCGCTGTTTGTTCGTTAGAGATTTGTTCTGAATTTTGATTGTTTGGCCAATAACTGTATTTTGATTTTGTGGCCTTTTTGCTAGTGAAGATTTGTATTTGTAGTGATTGTTCGCGCTTGACTTGCTAGCCGGTGTCAGCCCAAATGCTGTGCCGTTGCAATATGGCAGGAGAAAGACACAGTCACAAATTCGCGCTCTCTTCTTGGGGAACCCTGTTTTAATTCAGTGCCGGCCAAGTGGAGAGGACAAAAGAGCTCTCTTCAAACCAGAGGCGGCAATCCACAGCCCACACGAGCCGAAGTTATGCGTGTTTTTAAGCAAACGCGAGCCGAACTTATGGTTGTGTGAATCGGTGAACACTTTATTGCAAGTTAAACTACTGTAGTCTGAAGAGAGCTCTCTTGCTCACCAACACAAGCGCACTTTTCCGTCCTCTCCATTTGGCCGCCCCTGCTCCAGACAACAGGCGTCTTGCAAATTCAGGGTTCACCGATTCACACAATCAAGAGTTCTTCTCGCGTGTGCATAAATCATGGACTGAATTCAATTCCTGGTAGCTAAGGGCCGGCACATCAAAAAAAATTGGGCGCACACAACCTTTTCAATCAAATGACAGAAACACAATAAAACTTTGTAGTCCCGAAAAGAGAGCACCTTAACTGTCTTAGTTGTATCATGTGAGATAAGGAGATAACTAATTTTTAGCAGACTGCTCACGTCATGTGTGCCATCACTTTTCCGATAATTATCGTTGAGATCAAGTACCTCCACTTCGAACAAAAGACGGACCACAGATAAAAGCAATTACACATACATTCATTTCTTGGCTGCTAGCTTTGTAAAATTTTAACTTCTTTATTGTTTAATATGTGCCATAAGATTTAATTCAATTGGATGAGGCTATCGCTATTTGATTTTTTGTTTGTTTTTGTGAAAAAAAACGCACACACATACACGCACACAGCACGCTCCCACTCCCTCTCGCGTGCTCTTAGCGAAACAGACTGGTCCACAACAGTCCTTTTTTGGCGTTTTTTTCTAACTAGCGGGAAATTTTCCATATTTTCTCTCTTAGTGCTCGGCTGCAAAACTAAATGAAGTTCTATGCCAAATCTCAAACCTGTAGTATAAGTCGATTAGACTGTGGGTTAATAATATGTCAGTCAGTTGGGCCTGAAGATTTTTAAGTATAGATAACAAAGACAACCACACTAGCACTTTCGGTAATCCGGCGCACTCTTGCTCTAATGTAAGCAGTGTACACGATTTAACAGCATATTTTAAACCACCTTAATATACAATCTTATTAGAACGGCTGATAACACAAGTTAACACGATTTTTCATCCTCTTTAATTTGATGTCCTTCTTGATGTAAAATCACGCGCTGAATCCGAATATGGAGCTGAAAAATTCCTTGTAGAACAGATTTCGAGATGGTCTCAAATTAGGACCTCTCACTTAATTTTAAATATCTCAACTATGAAATATTTTAAGAATAAGTTTTATACACCAAATAAAAGCAAATAAAATTATCTCTCAATTATTTCAACATTATTTTATTGTCTTTTATTGTCTATTGTAACGTAGATGCCATTTACAAAGATATCGATAACACTGCTCGACAGCATTTTTCCCCAAAGCGCCAAACCAACTTTTTCTAAGGTAAATTGGCCCGCTGATCACGAAAATCGCCATGAAAACCAAATCTATCGACGCGTTATCAAGATATTATCGATAAACCTTTTTTTCGATTTTTCAAAAAGTTACCCCCACTTAAACTCTCATAACTTTTTTGTTTTTTAAACGACGCTAATGAACTAAGCAAATTAAAAAAGACAAAGCTTGGCCAAACAGTTTGTTTTTGGACAAAAATCAGCTGGGTCGTGTGCTTTTAACGCTATGGGCTTAAATGGAGAACAAAAAGTTTTTTTTTTGCCAAATTTAAAAATTTATCGAAATTAAAACGCTTGTAGATTCATAATTATACAAAATTGTTATGTTTCTTAATTTGGACAATAAAAACTATTCAATTTACTTTAAAACAAGCCCTCAAATACAGAAATCGGACATAAAGTGGAGTTTTCAAGAATTTTTTAGACTAAGATTTAGTTTTCTTCAGATACCGCTGTGACTGATTTTTCTGACTTCTAGTGAGTGGTTTTAATAAGCTCAGGCATAGAATTATTCTAGTATGTATAAAATTTTTTTGCAAAATTAATAAAATTTTATTTTTAACACTTTCAAAATATAGACCACCACTTTTTGCGGCTGTATGTGTTTCTTGTAGACTCTCGAATAAGACCATGACAATAACACAGTTCAAAAAATATTGGGCCATTGAGGTTGATACTGTTTGACGGAGGCTTTTAAGTTGAGAAAAAGTAAATTTTCAAGAATTTTCTAGCACTTCAAGTTTTTAAGATATCAATGGTCAAAGTTGGTAAAAAATGCCTATAAAGGCAACTTTCAAAGTTATAGGTACCTATTAAAAAGCCATCTTTAACGAAATAATGCTTGTTAAAATAAATAAATAGTTTGTTTTTTCCTCCATTAAGTGTCATAAACCAAATTCCGCCTAAACCTCAACCTCTCTGTCAAAAAAAAAAAAAAAATACGGATGCCTTTTATTGTCCTAGGACATTAGAGGGAGCAGAACAATCATCTAACTGATTGTTCCTGTTGCCTATCGAAAGTATCGGTCTATTCAACAAGAAATAGAGATCATAACTCCCACCGAATCGTCTGTTAGCAAGATGCCAACTTACAATGATATTGATTATGGAAATGTCTTTCTCAAAATGAATTACCTAGTGTCTTATTCTCTATTTAAGTGCAATACAAATAAAGAATAGGATGCAATATATTAAAATTTGCATTGAATGTGCTACATTATTCAACATTGTTTTTATTTTTTTTTTACAGAAATAGAAGCTAAAAAATAGAGGCAAGCTAACTTCGGCTCGACCGAAGTTTATATACCCTTGGAGCCTGATATATGCCTGACAGTTTGTATGGCAGCTAAACTATATAGAGGTCCGAATTTGACAAATTTTGTTGAAATTATGTAAAATAATTGTAAACTTATAAATACGAGCGTTGGGAGCGATATATTTAAAAACAAAAAAGTTTTTCTCAATAAGACTTTTTTTTCAGACCTAACTTTTGTATGGCAGCTATACTATATAGTTGTCCGATTTCGACAAGTCTTAGTGAAATTATGTGAAATCATTAAAAACTTATAAATACGAGCGTTGGGAGCGATAACATAGAAAACAAACAAAATTTTCTCACTAAGACTTTTTTCAGACCTAACTTTTGTATGACAGCTATACAAATTATGTGAAATCATTAAAAACTTATAAATACGAGCGTTGGGAGCGATAGTATTGAAAACAAAAAAGTTTTTCTCACTAAAACTAGTTTTGCAACCGATCGTTCCTATGGCAGCTATATGCTATAGTCATCCGATCCGGCCGGTTCCGACAAATGTGCAGCGTATTTGTACCAAAAGACTTCGTGCTAAGTTTGGTTAAGATAGCTTTAAAACTGACGGAGGAGATAGCATAGAAACAGACGGACAGACGGACGGACAGACGGACGGACAGACGGACGGACAGGCGGACGGACGGACAGACGGACATGGCTATATCAACTCAACTCGTCATGCTGATCAAGAATATATATACTTTATGTGGTCGGAGATGCTTTTTCTATGCGTTAAAACATCTGGACAATTTTAATATACCCTCTCCAAGGGTATAAAAAGTTATGAGAGTTTAAGTGGAGGTAACTTTTTGAAAAATCCAAAAAACGGTTAATCAATAATATCTTGATAACGCGTCGATAGATTTTGTTTTCATGGTGATTTTCGTGATCAGCGGGCTAATTTACTTTAGAAAAAGTTGGTTTGGTCCAATGGGGGAAAATCGACTCTCATTTTGTCGAGTAGTGTAATTTAGTTACATTTTTATCGAAAATTTAAAAAAAAAAACCGTAAATTACACCGTTATTTTCACTAAGCAAATATTTTTTTAAATTTCTTTCTCTCTCGGATGATGTAACCAATACATAAAAAATTCAAAAAGTGCTTATATATCGATATTATTTGGAAATTGTAGAAGCTATTAGTATTTATATAAAAATTGATCATTTTCAGTTTTACCGTTCAAGTAGGATGATAGATAGATAGATTAGATTTTATTCGTATTTTTTTGTGTAAGGTATTATAAATATTTGTATCACATATTAATCAATACGAACAAAGTTTTGTGTTTGTATAAATACCGACATGGTTTTAAAACCGTCAGTCGGCAGTTTGTTCACTCAAAGTGCTGACTCGGACTACTACACCTGGCTGCCCGGCTCGTCGCCGAATACCAGATCGTTCTTTCTCATCAACACAGTTGGGTGGACTTACTTTACAATTATCGACTAACATTAATTGATATACTGAATATAATTTATTAAGTGACATTTATTATACATTAAACTCGCTCATAACTAATTTCCTATAATTTATGGCCTTCTCTGCAAGCATGATCCAGCTAAAGGGGTCTTCACCGTTTAATGCGCATATTATCTCCTGATCCGTAAGTTCTTCCAAGGGATCTGCATCGAAACTCTCTGAGAACAGGACATCTGCCTAGGAAGTGTGTTATATCCTCGACTTCTCTAAGGTTGAACAGCGTGCACTCCTTGTTTCCCCGTCTATGTATACTTCCGTTAAACCTCATAGTGTCAGTGCGTGCTTTAAGTATCCAACTTATAGTAGTTCTGCTGTATGAATTGTTACAATACGTTCTTCCTCTCCTGTAGTCAAGATGCTTATAAAAACGAGACTCGCTTGATGTTGCACTCTGGATATGGGATATGTGGTCTTTTTTTCTTAGCGCCATAAGAAGTTCAATACATATATTGCACCAATGTTCTTTTGTAATACTATCATTCATTAAGATAGCTCACAGCTTAGCAATAGTTTTTTTACTTCGTGAAACCAAAAAACTTGCTTGCGTATTACGTATTTGGTTAATATATGAGGTAGTCGGCAATCGTCGTATTCAAACATTACCCTGTAAATGTACTTAAGGTGCAAATTTAGACCGTACAGATATCCTTCTTCCGCTCCCGTTTCTAGACAAAGTGCATAATTTGGCGTAGTTTCTGCTATCTTGAGGATTCTTTTTATAAAACCGCTGAAGTGCATTTGTTTCGCCAAACCAGCCGAATCCACAAACTTGAGCCCTAGCTGTTGCCTGGAATAGGCTTCACATGCTACTCAACGAAATATCAGGCTTATTCATGAAAGTTTTCCAAGTTGAGTTCAATGCCCCTTTTGCTTCTGATGTCCTTCGTCGAATGTGAGTTCCAAACGACATAGATGGGGTTAAAGTTACTCCAAGATACTTATATTCTGTCACTGTTTTTATTGCCTCAGATCTATAAGTCCATTTTTCTGCTGCATCATTATTTCTGATTTTGCCAGGTTGACTTCCATTGCCCACTTATCGCAATATACTTCCAACTTATATATCATGTTTTGCAGAGTGTTTATATCATCGGCCAGTAACACAATGTCATCGGCATAAAGTAGGAGTCATATGTTCGTATCTTCTATAAAAAGGCCACCTTCCAAATTTTCGTGCATATCGTTAAGGTATAAAGCAAAAAGCAAGGGGGAAAGTAAACATCCTTGCTTGACTCCAGTTTGAGTTTCAAATGTATCAGAAATTTCCTCTCCTGTCCAAACGGCGCATTTCGTGCTTTTATATATTCTCTCAATAAAATTGACAGTTTTTGTTGACATTGCATTTGATGTAGCTTGTATAACAGTAATTGCCTCGGAACTCTGTCAAATGCTGCTTTAAAGTCCACGAAAAACAGTAAACCCTTTTTTTTGTGCAAACTTCAAATGGACTATTGATGCCAGATTGTATATTTTATCGATCGTTGAGTAATTTTGTCTAAATCCGGCTTGATATTCATTTAACTTCCCATTGCTTTTGACCCACGTTGCCAAACGATCGTTAATTATCCCCATAAGTATCTTTGCAGCACAATTCATGAATGATATTCCGCGATAATTTGCAGGCTCATTTGGGTCTCCTTTGTATACCCTTGGAGAGGGTATATGTAGGGGAGAGTGGGGGGTTGTGATCATAGTTTTGTTTTTCGAACATAACTTAGCCAAAAATCAATATATTTTTATTCTGTAAATTTTGTATTTTAGGTAAAAGATGCACGAAACTTTCCTCATCACTAGTTTAAAAAAATAAATTTTTGGGGTTTTTTTATTTGATATTGAAAAAAAAGTGACTTTTTGAAATTTCAAAAATTTGTGGGGGGTTGTGAGCCACCCATCTAAAAGTTCAAAATTCGTGTTTTTAAGCAAATATTCTTTATTAAATGAAAAAAATAAAATTTTTCCTCATATTCTGAATTAAGAAATATCAATGAAAAGTGAAAATTGATTGACGGCATCAGGCTTGTTTTCTTTTATATAGGAGCACTTTTTGCTGGTGCACAGAAAAAAAATAAGATCCATATCAATTTGATATGGGCTGGTTAATTTGATATTTTGTGAAATATCATTATATTCATATCATTTCTAAACTATAATGTTTCATTTTAACAGTAAACAATATCAACTTGTCAAATGATATTAGAAAAGATTTGAAAGATATTTTTTTATTTTCGAAACTCTCACAATAGGAAAGGGATGTATAGAATAGGATGTATAGAAAATGCGAAAAGGAAAGAGACAGATAGTTTTTGCAATCGAAACTTCAAGCAACGAAAAGAAATGTATAAGTAGGCTTTCAGCCATGAGTGCACACACATGCCCGATAGCGCAGTGCGGTAAAACGCCATGCCAATTTGTGACGTGCAAGTGGTCCCGAGTTCGATCCCCAGTCAAGGCGAAGTCAAGGAATTATAAATTCGTTCTTTTTCTGTTTCTATAACACAATAATAAATAGTTCTTAGCTAAAAATGAACGCCTGGTAGGTAGTAGTATTAAATGTACGACCTGCCATTTGTAATTGATTTTTTTCGTTTTGTAATAATGAAATATTTAAATATCAATTTGATCTTAAAAATATAATTTTGATGTGGTCCAAAAGTTCACTTTGATATTTTCGAACAGGTCAATTTCAAGTTTGTCATATCGGCTTTTTAATGATATGAAAAAATATAACATTGAGCCCCATATCATATCATTATTTTTTTCTGTGTGGCTGTTCTTTTGTTTGCCTTTTTTAATGGGTTTTTAACTTCTTTGGAGAGTTTTTCCTCTGTTTTATTGCGTATCATTGCAATATCCTCTTTGGAAGTCAAAACCAACATTTTTCCAAAGTGGCTCACAACCCCCCATATCTCACTTTTTTTTGGTGACGTCACAAAACAAAAAAAAACTATTAAAAAAAAAAACATAGTTCTATTAAAAAGGCAAATGACTTTTGGCATTACGAAAGAAATTTTGTATAATATTCACAAGTCAAAAATGAAAAAAAAAACCAGGGACCGTAAATAATGATTATTTTGTGTATTTTTAAACCAAAAAATCACGCACTTGGAATAGCCGTAAAAGAAAACCTTTGATACCAGAATTATTCTTTTATGATAATCTATGGAAATCCACCATGATTTTTATTTTGTAAGTTTTATTAATATTGCTCATTGGTAATGATTATTTTTGATCAAAATAAATAAAACTCAAAAATAATGATTATTGTTGAGTTTTATTTTTTTTGCTTAAAAATAAAACTCACCAAGAAATTACGGCTGTACCATAAGGAATTTTGGAAAGTTTGAAGTATATTCTTAATAAATGAAGCAAGACGAACATTTAAAATGCAATTTTAAGTTAAAATAGTTTCTTATACTCTGTACCGAAGGTACATAGAGTATATGAAGTTTGTGCATAAGTATGTAGCAGAGAGAAGGAATCACATCGGACCCTATAAAGTAAATGTATTCTTGATCAGCATCAACAGTCAAGTCGATATAGCCATGTCCTTCTGTGTGTCTGTCTGTCCGTCCGTCCGTTTGAACAAACAGATCTCAGAGATGGTAAGAGATAGAGGTTTGACATGTATGGGACAAATGCTTCTTATACCTGCAGGCAAATCAAGTTTATTTTTATTTTTTGCCACGCCCGCTCCCGCAATGTTGAAAAAACGATATATCTTACTCAGTTTTGTAGATAGATGGCTTGTACCAAAAACACTACATATATAGATACCGCATCGCGTAGAAACTTTTTTTTTGGGATCCAATGTCAGCTCCCAAGAAAAATCGTTTTGTGAGTCACATGTGTCATCTATAATGGTGCGAGCTGGCACCATTTTTTCACGCCAAGCTTGGAAATGCCTTTCCGCACCTGGTCGTCCCACCTTAGAGGTGGTCTTCCCACCTTGCATTGTCCCAGTTCTTTCGCATTCCTCTTGTAGACCATTTTTGCTGGAGCTTGATCATCCATTCGGGTTACATGTCCCAGCCAGCGCAGCCGCTGTTGCTTTATGCGCTTGACCAGACTAGTATCCCCATTGAGCTCATACAGTTCGTCATTCCTTCGGATGCGAAAGTCCTCGCCAACTTTTAAAGGTCCATACATCCTGCGAAGAATCTTTCGCCCGAAAACGCCAATCGCCGCCTCATCCGCTGATGATATTGCCCATGCTTCAGCGCCGTATTGCAGGGCTGGGATGATAAGCGACTTATATAGCGCTATTTATGTTCTTCGCTTGAAGTTCTGCTCTTGAGCTTAGCCCGTAATAGCATCGGTTTGCGAGCGTGATTGTTCTTCGAATTTCCAGGCTGATGTTGTTGTCGCCGGTTATCATCATTCCGAGGTAGACAAAGAACTCTACAACATTAAAGTTGTACTCTCCCTTTGCAACAGATTGCCCAAGTTGTGTGTACTTCTGTTTCGAGCACACTAGGTATTTCGTCTTGTCCTCGTTTACCGCTAAACCGATTAGTTATAATATAACCGTTACTCATTGAAAAACATGTTTAACAGTGTTCCTGCGTTCCTTAGGGTGACCATCTGAAAAGAATGCAACATTTTTTTAGGGTGGGTAGCGGGGGGCTTGGTTGACTTTTTTGCTCATAACTTGAGAACCGTTCATCCGATCTTTATCATTTCATCGGCATCGATTCATTTTGATAATTACTAACTATCTCTAAAGGATACAAATCGACTATCTTCACAAGTGTAGGAGATATAACGTTTTTTCCAAATTGCGGGGGCGGGAGGGGGCGTGTCCAAAATTTGAAACAAACTTGATCTGCGTGCAGATAAAAGATGCATTTGTCCCATACTTGTCAAACTTCTTTCTCTCACCACCATCTCTGAGATCTAGGTGTTCATACAGGCAGACGGACTGTTGATGCTGATCAAGAATATATATACTTTATATATTCGGAAATGATTCCTTCTGCCTGTTACAACCTTTTGCACAAACTTAATATACTCTATGTACCTTCGGTACAGAGTATAAGAAACTACTTTAACTTAAAATTGCATTTTAAATGTTCGTCTTGTCATTTATTAAGAATATACTTCAAACTTTCCAAAATTCCTTATGGTACAGCCGTAATTTCTTGGTGAGTTTTATTTTTAAGCAAAAAAAATAAAACTCAACAATAATCATTATTTTTGAGTTTTATTTATTTTGATCAAAAATAATCATTACGGTGTGAGCAATTGATTTAAAAATCAAAAATAATCATTATGGAGTAAGTTTTATTTTAAAACTTATAATGATTACGGTCCCTGAAAAAAACTTTTTTTTTTTGAAAGAAAAGTCGAGTTCTGGTTCTCAAACTTAAAGAACGTGTTGACTGATCGGTTGCTAGCCAAAAGTTAGATAATAAGAAGGGAAACACTTGACATAAACAAAAAGTTTAAATTTATTTTTTTTTGTGGCCAATATTCGAGTGGCTCACAACCCGCAGCGGCTCAGAACCCCCCATTCTCCCCTATTAATATTGACCGGATGTTTGTAACGCAGGGAAGGAAGCATCTCCGACCACATAAAGTATATATATTCTTGATCAGCATGACGAGCTGAGTTGATATAGCCATGTCCGGCTGTCCGTCTGTCTGTCCGTCTGTCCGTCCGTCTGTCCGTCCGTCTGTTTCTATGCTATCTCCTCCGTCAGTTATAAAGCTATCTTAACCAAACTTTGCACAAAGTCTTTTGGTAGAAATACGCTGCACATTTGTCGGAACCGGGCGGATCGGATGACTATAGCATATAGCTGCCATAGGAACGATCGGTTGAAAAACTAGTTTTAGTGAGAAAAATTTTTTGCTTTTAGTGCTATCGCTCCCAACGATCGTACTTATAACTTTGCAATGATTCTACATAATTTTAACAAGGCTTGTCGAAATCGGACAACTATATAGTATAGCTGCCATACAAAAGTTAGGTCTGAAAAAAGTCTTAGTGAAAAAAACTTTTTTGTTTTCAATGTTATGGCTCCCAACGCTCGTATTTATAAGTTTTCAATGATTTTACATAATTTCACCAAAACTTGTCGAAATCGGACTACTATATAGCTGCCATACAAAAGTTAGGTCTGAAAAAAGGTCTTATTGAGAAAAACTTTTTTGTTTTCAAAAATATCGCTCCCAACGCTTGTATTTATAAGTTTTCAATGATTTTACATAATTTCAACAAGATTTTTCGAAATCGGACCACTTTATAGTATAGCTGCCATATAAACTGTCAGGCATATATCAAGCTCCAAGGGTATACAAACTTCGGTCGAGCCGAAGTTAGCTTGCGTCTATTTTTATACCCGTTACTCGTAGAGTAAAAAGGGTATACTAAAGTCGTGCAAATGTATGTATATATTCTTGATCAGCATCAACAGCCGAGTCGATATAGACATGTCCGTCTGTCCGTCCGTCCGTCTGTCTGTATGAACACCTAGATCTCAGAGATGGTAAGAGATAGAGGTTTGACATGTGTGGGACAAATGCTTCTTTTATCTGCACGCAGATCAAGTTTATTTTAAATTTTGGCCACGCCCCCTCCCGCCCCCACAATTCAGAAAAAACTTTATATCTCCTACAGTTTTGAAGATAGACGATTCGTACCTTCTAGAGATAGTAAGTAATTAGCAAAATGAAAAAATTTGCCGAAAAATGATAAGGATCGGATGAGCTGTTCTCAAGTTATGAGCGAAAATGTGAAAAATAGTCGAGTTAAAAAAGTGTTGCATACTTTTCAGATGTTCACCCTAAGGAGCGCAGGAACACTGTTAAACATGTTTTTTCATGAGTAACGGGTATATCGAAGTCGGTTAGAGCCGACTTTAACTTGCGCTCTCGTTTAATATTGGGAAGATCAGGGAGGTCTTAAAGCAATTAATATTATTTTTTCCATCCAATATACTATTGTACACGTCAGCCAGTTTTTCCAGAAAGTCGTTCGAAGCATTTTCAAAGAATTCGTAGGGTATTCTGTCAATACCAGGGGCTTTATTGTCTTTCGTTTTCTTTAGCATATTTCCTATTTCCGCCTCATTAATCTGCCTATCTAGTTCTTGATCTGTTATCATATTAGGGGCGTATTGGATCCAAGAGGTATTTTGTGAGAAGTTGAGTAGACTGTGGAAGTATGTTTGAAAGTCCTGCGCTGTTACTTGTGTTCCCATTTTCAACGGAGCGTTTCTTATTTCTCTTGCCAATGCCCACCAATTTTTGCTATTACGAGTGCTGTTGATTTTGCCGTCTAAAGATTTGTAGTAAGTTTCCTTTTTTGTGGCGCAGATCACAGCATATTTATTCTTTTCCTTTTTGTAAATTTGATGGTCAGCTTGATTTTGCGTCTTCTTGTATTTCTTTTACGAGCTGAAAACTTAATCCCTTTGCCGCATGCAATTTGAATCAAACCATTTGTTTTTGAATTGTTTGTATGACCCTTCCGGTTGCTATTGTACGGTTGATGTTTTGATTATTGCGCACACAGTATCTAGTCCTATATTCGTTTCTTGACGTACACTGGTTAAATTATCGTCCAGATTCCGGATATATTCCTCTTTTTTATTCTTTTTCCATTTAAGTTTCGGTAATATGTTCATATTTATATTTGTCGATTGGTCAGGTTGTGTTCTCAGGGTAACTAAAATGGGCATGTGATCAGACCATATTGCACTCTCCACTGAAAAATCCTTCACTTGGTCCAGTATTTAAAATGAGATCGCACAGATGTCGTTTACAGATTGACCCATGTTGCTTAGGTATGTAAAATTCCCAAGTGAATCGCTGTTTGTTCGGCCGTTTAATACTAATAGACTGTTGTCCTCACAAAAATTTAGAAATTCTTTGACATTACTGTTGAGTTCTTTATCCTGGGATACTCTGTTTGACGTTCCAGCTGCAAAATTACTGATCATTACCTCATCGAATACGTGGTTTTCTTCTCCAATTCGGGCATTGATGTCTCCCAGTACTATTGGGTTGGTTGGAGTGTGTTGAGTGAAAAAGTCGGAGACTTCAAGGAACTCGGTTCTCCAATTAGCTCATCCTCTTACATATAGTGGGAAAACTGTAAATCCTTGCGTGTTATTCCATATTTTTATACTGTTGACGGATCCATGTTTGGTAAAGACATGCTTGATGCCAAATTTCCTAAGCCGCTTGTTTACTCCTAAAAGTATGCCACCAATAGCTCGTCCAAACCTACTTATTCGACTTGCCGGTTCCCATTGAATATAAAATTCTTCAAACTTGTGCTCTAAGTCCTTTGTTGTCGCTTTTTCAATATGCGTTTCTGTGAGAGCAAATATGTCAAATCCCTTACGTATTCAAAAAAGTCTGTAAACAGATTCTTATTTTTAAGGCCGTGAATATTATTAGCTAAAATATTTGTATATGTATTATTACTTGCAGCTAAATTGTTTGTTTGCGAGCTAAGACTAGTACTTAGTTCTCTATAGTTATGGCGGTCGGATTTATGACTGTACTACTATACTTCACAGGATCATTTCTGTAGTCAGCCTTCACTTTCTTTCACACTAACTGAAAGCTTTACCGTTCAAGTATTAAAAAGGTATTAAAAATGTCTATGGTCCATTTTGTTCCGCCGCACATTGGCCAGTTCCGCTGATTTAACGTTGCATAAATCGTAACTTTTGAACGAAAAGAGGTATTTAAAGATTAATACTCTGAAAATGTGGGAAAAGAAAATGCATAACATTTTAAAAACTATTTAAAATTAACAAAATTAAAAAAACCCAACTTTTGATAAAAAAAATTTATTTTTATACAAAATGAATACTTTTACTACACAAAAGTAAGCATTTTTTTAAATGTGGTTAATTTAAAGAAGGGAACCAAACCGAAACGAACATCGGTTCCGGTTCCGGAACGTATCGAAACTAACGTTTCGGTAAAGGTTCCCCCAATTTTTTTATTATTTACTTCTTATATTTATTTAGTTTGTCCCAAATCAAGATTTACCCAGTCGCGCTTTGCTGCGCCTTCAACAGTATAGAACCAATAAAAGAATCAGTTTGAAGTTGATCGTAAAGAGTGAAATATTTACCGAAATTGAAAATATTTTTTAATTTTGTCCCCTGTAGAGCCCAGTAATCGATTCTTACATAAAAATGCTTGAAATCAACAATTTGCTACTTTGCATTTTTCCCGTTAGGACTTAGCTACTGGGTTTTCCCTCCAATTCCCACCCACTTCCAATTCGCTTCCCAACTACTTTCAACCGCATTCCACCCACTTCCCCTCACTTCCTATCCATATCCCACCCACCCCTTTCCACCCACTTCCCAACGACTTACCACCCACCTCGTACCCACTTCCCTCACACATACCACCACCCACTTTCCTCCCACTCTCCACTCACATCCCACCCACATCCTATCCACATTCAAACCACTTTCCACCCACTTCCCACCAACATCGCACCCATATCCCCCCATTCCACCTGCTCAGCACTTACATCCCAACCTCTTCCGACCCACTGCCCAACCACTTCCCTGCCACTTTCTAGTGGGCATCCCTGCGGTATTTCCAAGTCAGTAAATAACAGCACAAATGAAATCGAATTTTATCACTACAAACCGGGTTTCAAGTCAATCGGGTAAAAACTGTTAAGTTGCATGTAGAATTTTCAGACATTGCAAAATCACATTTCAAATTATTTTGTATTCTACCCTTACAAACGGCATTTCAAGTCAATCAGGTGAAAAATTTATTTTTTGCATACAGAGTTTTTCAGGAATTTTCCGACCGTCGGGTCAAATTTTCCAACACCGCAAAATCAGATCTCAATTTTTTTCACTTACCATTTTTATAAAGCCGAGTTTCAAGCCAATCGGATAACATGTAGTTTACATGTCTATACAATAGTATAGAATTTTCCGGCCATTATTCCCGTGGGAATAAAATTGGTACGCAGTTATTGTTGAATTTTCACATAAATATTTGAAACTGATTTTAAAATCAGATCGGATGATAATCAAAAAAGTTTCATACTGCAGTTTTCCTCAAATTTTTTGACTTGGGGGATAGATTTTCCAAAACTCTCGCGCAAGTAACCTTAACCACCCATTTTCCACCCAGGGAGTGAATTTCAAAGATCTTTGAAAATGAAACACAAAAAATATTCATATAACAGTTTTCCATGAATTTTCCGACTTTGAGGATTGATTTTCCAAAATTTGAATGTCACGTTTTTTATGATATATTATGTGTAAATTTGAAAATGAGTTTCGAGCTAATCGCTGCCAACTAAAATTTCGCTCATTTAACCTTGACCATGAGTTTGAACTTGATTGGATGAAAAAAAAAATAGAGGCAAGCTAACTTCGGCTCGACCGAAGTTAATGTACCCTTGGAGCATGATATATGCATGCCAGTTTGTATGGCAGCTATACTATATAGTGGTCCGATTTCGACCAATCTTGTTGAAATTATTTAAAATCATTGAAAACTTATAAATACGAGCGTTGGGAGCGATAACATTGAAAACAAAAAAGTTTTTCTCACAAAGACTTTTTTTCAGACCTAACTTTTGTATGGCAGCTATACTATATAGTTGTCCGATTTTGACAAGTTTTAGTGAAATTATTAAAAACTTATAAATACGAGCGTTGGGAGCGATAGCTTGGAAAACAAAAAAGTTTTTCTCACTAAAACTAGTTTTTCAACCGATCGTTCCCTATGGCTATATGCTATAGTCATCCGATCCGGCCGGTTCCGACAAATGTGCAGCGTATTTGTACTAAAAGACTTCGTGCAAAATTTGGTTACGATAGCTTTAAAACTGACGGAGGAGATAGCATAGAAACAGACGGACGGACAGACGGACGGACGGACGGACAGACGGACATGGCTATAAAAACTCAGCTCGTCATGCTGATCAAGAATATATATACTTTATGTGGTCGGAGATGCTTCCTTCTATGCGTTACAAACATCCGGACAATTTTAATATACCCTCTCCAAGCGTATAAAAAGAATTAACTCATATGCTTTTTACATATACTCATATTCTTTTTATTTTAAATATGCCAAATATGCTAAAGCATATTTATCCGGACTCTAGTAATCATACACTCAAAAAATATTCAGCACAGGCCTGTCAAAAACTACAACGAAATATTTCTATATTTTCATTTAGGGTAGATTCATTATCTCATATATCAAGGCTAATTGCCTTGCTTCAAATACACTTTTTCATTTCGTATGCCCATTTGTGTAATCCACAGATGTATCGGGCGTCGCTGTAAGTGAACATTTTAAGCTAAACAGCCAAATTATTTGTCTATCGAGCATTTAAAGCACATTTTGAATTGTCAACAACTGACCACAAGCATTTGATCCACGCTTTTCAACAAAAGTTGGACAACTCCCACCAATGCACATACGTCATCTCAATTACATCGCACAGTTTCCAAAATTTTACACGTGTCTGACTCGAAAATATTGTGGAAGATGCACTGTCACCCATCAATCAGATAAACATGCCAGAAGTAATAAGGGGTATTACTTCAACTTGGTTATCAAGGAATCTGCTTAAAAATTAAATCTCCAACAATACGATTTAAATGTGCTGCATTAAAATAAGCTCACATCAGCAGCCCAGACCCAGTTGCTTCCTACTATATATTGGCAACCACGTTGTACATGTAAAAAATGTTGTTGTTTTTTTGTTGTGAAACAAGAACAATTATCAAGATAATCACACAGAAGTGTGTTAGCAACTTCTGAAAATAAAATTGTATTTCTTTACAGATAATTTGGTAACCAAGTTGATGTGAAAACCGGATGTATCTCTACGTCAAATTTACCTGCCAAAAAGACTAATTTTATGTGTTTTATTGCCGCATTTTTATGCAATGTAATTATTAATATTACTTATACTGTGTACAAAAGGTACATCAAGGATATTAACTTTGTGCTCAAGTATGTAACAGCAAGAAGGAATCATCTCCGACCATTTGATCAGCATCAACATGACGGACATGGCTATATCGGCTCGGCTGTTGTTGCTGATCAAGAATGTATATATTTCATGTGAGTTGGAATATTGTTGTCTGCTCACAATTCCACTGCTTTAGAAATGCAGCACCTTACAAACCGAGACAACATCACGATGAAGACAACGAAAAGTACTTCAAATGTTTACCAAAATACACTAGAGTCAATTGATAAAGACAACGAGAGGTATTTCAAACGTTAACCGAAATACGGAAGAACCAGACGATGTTCGAGCGAGCAAAGAAAATCTAACATAGAAGCACACTCTGCTGCGTCGTCAACATTTCACTCAGAAATTAATCAGCTGTTTGCTAACATTTTGGCTCTTTGAGTCATTTTTTGACACTTTGAGTTATTTTTGTGACTATGTGCGTCTCCCTCTAACAAACATGGTTTCCTATGTCGACAAACATTTTGAGTAAAATTTTGAGTTGTTACAATGAATGTTCTCTTTGTCAGGATTGAGTTAACATCACTCAAAAAAGAGAGGCGTTTCAAAGTGTGCTTCTATGTTAGATTTTCTTTGGAACGAGCCTTAAACAAGGGCAGTTGAAGATGTGTTCGATCGTTTCATGAAGGAAGACGTGCGCCGCAGAGTTGTGAGTGATTTCGGGCTTTCGAGACTTTCTAGCTAGCGTTAAGGAGACTATTTGGTCTCTGGCGATCAGACGATTAATTGAAATTTGATTTCAAACATTAATCTACATTATTTAATGTATCTTTTAAACTCTAGGAGTGGGCTCCTCGAGCGCTTCCATCGTCAACTGGATCGTCAGTTGTGAACGAAGTATTTTGTATTCGACTTTTAAAATTAATCTTGTGCTTCGACCATTCCTAGTTCTCGTTGAAATTGTTGTTTTGTCATTTTTGTGGTTTTGGACCAACACAACAAACCCCCTCACATGCCAAAAGGAAATCAAAACCAGAAAGTGGCACAAGGACTAGCAAAGGATGCACCCCATTTTGGTACACGACTGTGGGAAATTCTCTTGGCATTTTATTTAAGCGGATTATTTTGGCACATTTGCGCTTAATTTTTCTTTTGGTTCATTTTATTTTCATTTTTTGTGGGCATTGAAATGCCTAATGAAAGCACATTTGGTCTTGGGGACTTGAATGTACGTAAATTTACCTAAATGATGTGCTGATACACACATGAGCATGCACACACACACAGTCACACTGCCTGCATATGAGGCTTATTTGGCATTGTGACAAAAGTTATTTAATTATGATTATGCTGCTGCCTCCGTGCTTATGTGTGCTCCAGGCTGCTCATTTGCACTAAAATTTACTTAGTTTTGCACTAAAGCGGCAGCCAGGCTCAACATCAAATGTAGACATAAAACTTAAACACACAACCAACCAAGTGGCAGGCCTGGACATTGCCTGAAATGGGGAACGGGTAACGAGAATGGGGGCTATGCCTGGCAGACTAGTTACATGTTAACTTTGGCGCTAATGTCAAACTCCATGCACATGTCGCACGCACAGCAAAGATGTGGGGTTCCCTCATTACCCCTCAGCCCAGCAGAAACAGCCTGGCATAATGGACCGACAGCTCAGCAGGCTCGGCGAAATAAGCAAGCGTAAGTACTGTACTCATTTTCAAAAATTACAAAGCAACTTAAACACACACTACAGTCAAAGTTCAAGTATAAATCGGACATTTTTTTTAAAAATTTAATCTATTTTACAAAATATTTCCCTTTCAGCTTAAGCTGAGTCTCTTCAACATATCAACGGAGAATTGTTGTTATAAAATCGTAACCGATCAACGATGAATGATATTTAGGTTCTGTCCTCACTACAACTTAATTTTGCCTGAAAAGTGAAACATCGAAAGTCTTCGAAAAGTGAAACATCCAAGTGAAACATCGAAATATTACATATTCAAATATTTTGGAGTTTTTCGTCAACATGGCAATCAAATAAACTGTTTAAAAATTAAATCCAGGCAGGTGCTAGCACCTCATTTAAGGTTAGGCCCCAAAGGAGAAAGGAAGGCATGCAAGCGAAGGCCCAGTATAAGGCGGCACTCAAAATCAAAGCGCGGCTCTATGGCTGCTGCCGGCTAGCTGTTTGGAGTTAAGATCCTCCAGTGTATGGACGATCTCACCCTCAAGTGGGTCATGCAAAACCTCATGCAAACTGACAGTTAGCAAAAGGAGAACCAGGCCCCCATGGTGGACCCAAGCGCTGAAAGAGCAGAGAAAGGACGTGCACTCAAAAAACAATTTGCCATGTATTTTAGAAAATCGCCTTATTTTTAAATTTGCCCTGGTATTTAGAAAAACTTTCTTATAAAAAGAAAAAGTTTTCTAGAACTTCGAAAAATAAAAATAAATTCTTGGAAAAAACTTTTCTAAAAGCAAGAAAAGGAGAGATTTTTTTGTTAATCGGGGTTCTTTTTTCTAAAATCACTTTCTTAAATCTATGGCCAAATTCACCCTTGATTTTAGAGTAAAAGCACCCTTAAAGTGAATGTTGCATTTTCTTAAAATAGGGAAGATTTTCTGGAATTAAATTTTCTTAAAAATATGGCGAGAGTAGTCATTGTTTTTAGAAAAATATATGTTGAATATAAAGAATTTTTTAACAAACAGAGCAAATGGAATTTTTTTTAAGCTAAAATAGCTAAGCGAGCTTAATCAGCTTAAAAAACTATCAGGCCAGTTCCGAATTCCGAACGTTTTCAAAAAGTAAAAACGAAACGAAAACGAACGTTTTACTATTTGCTGTTCCCAATTCCGACCGATTTGGTTACGTTTTGACTTTTCGAACTCGGTTTCGAAGTCGCTTTCTTAAACAGCTGGCTGACTGGCCTGCGCGCGTGTTTGTGTATATCGACAGCAGCCAGAGTTGGCATCATCGCTATAATTTTAATGTACAAAGCTCTTATTTACACTTTAAGTCAATTTATTTTTATTTAAAACAGTTTTTAATTGTTACATTTGAATATGTGATGTCAAATATGGTTAGATATAGCTAAATAAAATAGAAAAAGTGCTGACCGAATAAATTAATTTAAATAAAGCAACCCTAGCAGCTATCGATTGACGATTGAATTCGACTAAAACGTAAAGTGGAATTCAGAACAGCTCGGTTTGAAAACGACCGCTCGGTTTTGCTTTTCACGCAATATTTTATAGATGTTTATAAAAAAATGATTTTAAAATACACTTAAACTGTTAACATTTTAAGTAGTGATGCTAATCGATTTTAAAAATGTTCAATATTATTAAATTGATAAGTGTATAATTTTTGCGATTTATTTTAATGCTTTTATTAGCAATGACTTTTCATTCTGCCGACTCTGCAGCACAACTTTTGAAAACGACAATTCTGGTCGATTTGCGGAATTCGGAACAGCAATCAACTCGATTTGCGACAATTCCACTCGATTTCGGAATTCGGAACAGGCCTGTATATCTTAATCGAAAATGATCAAAAAGCAACTCTGTTCGTCAGAGAGAAGGACGATAGTGAGAAACGAAAAGAGAGCGCACTGAGAGCATCGCCAACGATATTACGGTTCTTTTGCTCTGTTCGACTTAAGACAATGAGTATATGTGTGTGTATGTAGCCACTAATACAATGTTAGTATAGCTCGAGTTTTTCGAAGCGTGCACGGCGCCGAGCTTATTAAGTTGTGCGCAGCAGTCTCGGAACGACATGGATACTTTACTTGCAAAGCTGAAAGGGCAAGCGTTCGGTCCTATTTTTGGTGGTAAGTAGAATACAAATAAAAATACATGTTTGACTGATCTTGTCAGCTTTATTTTTATATTTAAAATTCATTACAGCGAATAATATATCAGTTGAGGCCCTGCGCGTTATGAAATGGGAGCAGCTGTTTAATATTGTACCGCAAAGGCAATTATTTTTTTCGACAACTTGGAAGAGTGTCAAAAGCAGGTAAGTAATATCACAACAGTCAACATTTATATAAATGCATATGTAGTACAAGTTATGTACATATGTATATGTACATAGTTTTAAGAACAATATCCTGGCTCACCAAGGCGCGTGCTGCCAGATATCTAATACATATTATGATGAAATAAGTAAGGGGTAAAATCGAGCTAGCGTCGGCTGCCTTACTTATTTAATCATAATACATACATACCTAGTTCGGTATGTACATATGTATATTTACAAGTACATATGTACGTACTTGTAAATACAAATGCACATTGTCGGCGCCCCCCTGGCCGACATGGAATATATTTTTATATGCAAAATACTATACTAAGAAAGAAGCATCTAAAGACAAATTAATAAATTTGACCCTACTTAACAACAATTAAAAAAATAGAGGCCAGCTAACTTCGGCTCGACCGAAGTTTACATACCCTTGGAGCTTGATATATGCCTAACAGTTTGTATTGCAGCTATACTATATAGTGGTCCGATTTCTACAAATCTTGTTGAAATTATGTAAAATCATTGAAAACTTAAAAATACGAGCGTTGGGAGCGATAACATTGAACACAAAAAAGTTTTTCTCACTAAGACTTTTTTTCAGACCTAACTTTTGTATGGCAGCTATACTATATAGTTGTCCGATTTTGACAAGGCTTGGTGAAATTATGTGAAATCATTAAAAAAATAAATACGTTGGGAGCGATAGCATTGAAAACAAAAAAGTTTTTCTCACTAAAACTAGTTTTTCAACCGATCGTTCCTATGGCAGCTATATGCTATAGTCATCCGATCCGGCCGGTTCCGACAAATGTGCATCGTATTTGTACCAAAAGACTTTGTGCAAAGTTTGGTAAGATAGCTTTAAAACTGACGGAGGAGATAGCAAAGGAGATAGACGGACGGACAGACGGACATGGGTATATCAACTTAGCTCGTCATGCTGATCAAGAATATATATACTTTATGTGGTCGGAGATGCTTCCTTCTGTGCGTTACAAACATCCGGACAATTTTAATATACCCTCTCCAAGGGTATAAAAAAAAAGTCGAGGCGGCCATCCAAGGTTTCCTTTTTAATTAATTTTTAAAATTTCCGATTTCGTTCTGGAAATATGTGAATTCTTTTCGTCAAATGTCAAATAAATAAGACAATATTACAAAAACAACGATTTAACCACGGAGCTTAAATGTAATGGCAAAATACAAATAACGTGTTCAACATTTTTATACCCGTTACTCGTAGAGTAAAAAGGGTATACTAAAGTCGTGCAAATGTATGTAACAGGCAGAAGGAATCATTTCCGACCATATAAAGTATATATATTCTTGATCAGCATCAACAGCCGAGTCGATATAGACATGTCCGTCTGTCCGTCTGTCCGTCCGTCCGTCCGTCTGTATGAACACCTAGATCTCAGAGATGGTAAGAGATAGAGGTTTGACATGTATGGGACAAATGCTTCTTTTAACTGCAGGCGGATCAAGTTTGTTTCAAATTTTGGGCACGCCCACTCCCGCCCTCGCAATTTGGAAAAAACGTTATATCTCCTACTGTTTTGAAGATAGACGATTCGTATTTTCTAAAGATAGTTAGTAATTAGCAAAATAAATCGATTTGCCGTAGAAATGATAAAGATCGGATGAACGGTTCATAAGTTATGAGCAAAAAAGAGAACCAAGTTCCCCCGCTACCCCCCTCCAACCCTAAACAAAAATGTTGCATACGGGTATATCGAAGTCGGTTAGAGCCGACTTTAACTTACGCTCACGTTTGATTTGAAATTATGATATACTTGAAAGTAAAATTTTAAAATTTTCTCTACACATCTCGCAAAGTTTTTCAATGATTTTTAATTGAGGGCCCTGCGAAAAATGGCGCCAACGAAATGAGGCCTAAACAATTTATATAGAAAACAAAATCCACTATTTTTGATCAAATTTGGGGCTCTATTTTCTATTTTGGGGCATTATTTCCTGAATAATACTTTAAAATGAAATAAGACCTTAAAAGAAGAAATGAAATAAAACCGCAAAACTAATTTTTGGGGTCCTGTTCTATTTTAATAAGGAAAAAGGACGCCAATTTTTTATACGATTTTTTGGGTTCTTATTTAATTTTTCTTATTTTTGCTAAATACAAAAATCGCACGATTTTTTGTATCACATTTTCATTAATTTTTGATTCAGTTTTAGCGCCGCAGAAAAATTCGCGCGATTTTTGTATTTCAAATTTTTGAAATTGAGGTACTATTTTATTTGAAATAACAATCCAAACTTGGGGCATTCTTCTTTGTTTTTTTTTTGCTTGCGGCGCTCTATTTTTTTTTCCAATTTTACCTAGACTAAACCCTAAATTAAATTCAGTTTGAGTCAACCGATTCGTTGACAAATTTGGTTGAAAAATTCTGTGTTTACGGAAAGCGCTTGTGAATTTTCGTGGTATTGCTCGTTTTTGGAGTCATAATGTGGCAATTCGCCGTTCTCAGAGCCTTTTTATACACTTGAAAAGTGTATTATAATTTTGCCCAGAAGTTTGCAACGCATAGAAGGAATCATCTCCGACCACATAAAGTATATATATTCTTGATCAGCGTGACGAGCTGTGTCGATTAAGCTTTGTCCGTCCGTCTGTCCGTCTGTCCGTCCGTCCGTCTGTCCGTCTGTCTGTTTCTACGCGAACTAGTCCCACAGTTTTGAAGCTAGCGAGCTGAAATTTTGCACAGAGTCTTATTTTGTCTGCACGCTGCTAATATGTCGGAACCGACCGGATCGGATGGGTACTTCTTGTAGCTGCCATACAAATGATCGGTCGAAAAATGGATTTTTATGAGAAAACCTGTTTTTTCCTCAATATTACCGCTTTCAATCACGGTCATGGGTAGTATTAAATGTTTTTAAGCTGATCTGCGAAGTTTGGTCGAAGTCGCTAACCGTTGAGACAAGCGATTTCAAGTGTATAAAAACTTCGGCACGGACGAAGTTAGCCTTGCCTTTCTCGTTTATGTTTTGTGTGTAGAATTGAGTTTTTGAAAGAAAATCGCACTGGACTTTTGTTAATTCTTGTTGGTCCTCCTCAGAAACACTGAAAAAATTTAAAGAATGAACCTCTTTGCGCTATCACTCAGTCTGCCCAGCGTTTTGCACATTTGTTAACGGTAAATAGCATTTGTGCTCAACCAAAAAATTGGGAATTTCGTATAGCTTGATAATAAAAATGAACACGCAGTTAATTTATATATTTTTCGATTCATGTTGACCAAAAATTGTTTGAAAATATGGAGGAAATGAAAAAATGAATGCAGTTAAATTCGAGAGGTAGCTCCAAAATTGTAATACTACGCCTTTGAAATCTACCCGATATCTTTATGTGGTCGGAGAGTCTTTCTTCTATGCGTTACAAACATCCGGACAATTTAACATACCCTGTCCAAGGGTATAACCCCCGCGAAACCCGGTTTTAAACTGAACCTAGGTTCAGGAACCTTCTAAACCCGTGAACCCGAACTCAAAGAGTCTCACGTGAACCTCTTCCAATTTTTAGTGGGCTTGCAGCGCCAAAGAAAAACCAAGGCTTACCTTGTTTTTCATATTTTTAAGAACATTATATCTAATATTTGAAAGTCATTTTAGAACAACATTTGCCAGCGTCGCAGCCGACACACGCATAGAGAGAGTGTTGGTTCGCGATGCGTGCCAGAGGCTTTAACCAAAAAAATAGCACCGACTTCGAGCTCCCCCACAGTCCGCTGCCCAACACAAAGGCTTGATTTGTGGGTTAATTCAAATGTGTGCTGACGAAGAGCTGAAATCTTTATTCACATGTCTTAGTTCTCTATATTACATAATTTTCTGTTCAATTGTCTTACATTTGTGCTTTCCTCGCCTCTGGTTTTTTATGCACATGTACACCGTTTGCCAGAAAATTCTTTACTAAAGCCTGGCATAGCAACGGAAGAAGCTAGCCGTTGCATATGCACGCAAAAGAAACTACAAAACTACAAAGCATACATAACGGTTGATCTTCGAAAGTAGACAGGGGCATAGTTACACGGGTCAAGGGATTTAACATTCAGGCGCGGGGCTATTAAAAGAGTTAGCGACGCAACCCCCTCCGGTAATTCACCAGCGCTCCTGCGTGGTGGGTTACCTTCCATAAAATCCAATTTAGCCAGCTTCACTGCTGGGCGTGTGACAAGCCCTTCAGCTGTGCGCATAACAGCACTGCGCACATGGCCATCCTTTCCTCGGTGAACATCTATCACTCTGCCTTTGGGCCAGGAATTGCGCTTGGCGTTTTCATCTACATCTATCGGTTTTGGCGGCGGCTGAAACCATTTAGTCCGCCTTGTAAGTGTGGGAAGATACTCTTGTAGCCACCTCTTCCAAAAGCGGTCAGCTAGTTGTCTGGCCACCCGATACTGTTTCGCCAATCGAGCTCCAGATTGATCCAATGAGCCGCTTTCACGCAGTCCACTTGATCTGCCAGTCAAAAAATGGTTCGGGGTCAGGGCCTCCGCCTCGCCACTAGCCAGTGGCACATAGGTCAATGGACGGGAATTCAAGATCTGCTCGACATCGGCAAATGCGGCACGTAGCACTTCCTCTCGCAGACCCTCGGCTGGACGGATTTCTGAAAGTATAGATTTAGTTGAGCGCACTAGGCGCTCCCAAGCGCCACCCATATGCGGCGCGCCAGGTGGGTTGAAGCTGAAACCCAGAGTTGGATATTGCTGTTCCACGGCCGATGTGGATAGTCGCTCAATGTGATCCTGCAATACTCGGTTGGCGCCTGTAAAGTTGGTGCCATTGTCTGAGACCATTCGGCGTGGCACTCCTGTTCTTGCTACAAACGCCTTCATGATGCAGAGGAAGGAGTCCGTAGAGAGCGTAACAGCAATCTCCAAATGTACAGCGCGTGTTGTGAGGCATGTAAATAACACACCCCACCTCTTCTCATGTCGTCGGCCCACTACTATGTCAATAGGGCCGAAGTAGTCCACACCCGTAAATGTGAACGGCGGCGTGTATGGTGACAGCCGCTCTATTGGTAAATCGCCCATTTCTGGTGGCATGGGTTGGGCGATTCGTATGCGACACTTTGGACAATTCTTCGCAACTTCTCTCACCAAAGCGCGTAGACCTTGAATCCAATAGCGCTGCCGCATCTCGTTGAGGACGATCTCATTGTGCAAATGATGATACCTTCTGTGATAAAACTCAGCTATCAGATACGTCACTCTGTGGTTGCGGGGCAGTATCGATTGCATCTATACGGCCTTTGACACGGAGCACACCCAAGTCATCTAGGTAGGGGGAGCACTTATACTTTGCGATTTGTTACCCCGCGTCCGGCTCTTAAAAGGCTGATCTCGTCGTGCCTCCTCCTGGCAAACGCGAATAAAAACAGCATCTGCCACAGCATCTCGTTCAGGGTTTAAAAAGCTGCTCAGCGGTCCTCCAATAGGATTCTTGACTACACGACGCAAGAAGTCTAACACTCGCCTCTGACAGGATTGCAGCCTCTCCAGCTTACTAAATCGTTCGGGGTCGGGTGATATGACGGATAAAGGAGACACATGCACAGGCCTCTCCTCATGATGGAGAACTTCAGCGTCATCTTTCTCTGTGGTTTTGTCCGTATTTGGCCATTGTGTCTCATCTAGATGCAGAAATTCTCGTCCACAAAACCATCTCAAATGACCTGCAATATCCGGTGCTTTCACCCATTTGGTGCCATCATCCGCCACATTTTGCGCGGTTGGCACCCATCTCCAATTTGTGACTTCAGAGCCTTCAAGAATTTCCCCAATGCGCAGAGCCACGAATTGGTGAAACTTTCGAGCATCAGATCGGATCCAGTAGAGTACATTCCTCGAATCGGTCCAAAATGCGCGCTGGTCAATGCGCACTGAAAGCTCTGCTTCAACACACCTAGCCAACCTTAGACCCAAAACTGCGGCCATAAGCTCCATTCGGGGTATGGAAACGGGCTTGAGAGGCGCCACTCTGGTTTTTGATGCCACTAGCGAGCATCGAACTTCGCCATCCAGCTCGGCACGCAGAAAGACAACAGCAGCGTATGCGTCCGTCCATGCTGGCATCTACAAATGTATGTAGCTGCAACCCTTGCGCAGCAGATACTAGAGGAAAGCATCTTGGGATTCTCACCTCCCTAAGATTTGGCAACAACTCCAACCAGAGTCTCCAATCTGACTCATCATCCTCCTTGATAGGATCATCACACGCTACTCCAGAGCACCAAATATTTTGTAGGATAATTTTGGCTCGAATGATGAAGAATCCAAGGAAACCAAGTGGGTCGAAAATCGACATCACAACACTCAGCACCTTCCTCTTTGTAGGCCTAGTTGCAGAGGCCTTCTCAATCAGCTCGGGTTTGACGTCATACGTAAGCACGTCTTTGCCAGGCAACCACCACAAGCCTAGTACTTTCTCTTGGGCAATGCGCCTGGGAGGGGAATCTGGTTCGTCTTCAAGGGCTCGCTATACACGCATGGAGTTGGATGTCCAGCTGCGCATGTCAAACCCACCATCGGCTTGGATTCTCCTCAATGCAGTTGCCAGCATGATCATCTCGTCTTCAGAGTCGACAGATTGCAACTAATCATCGACGAATGTGTTCCTGCAAATAGCTGCCACGGCCTGTGGATGCTGCTCGCTAAACCGCTCCGCAATGCGATTTTTAATATAGTTGGCCAATGCAGGAGAACAGGACGCTCCGAAAGTCATGACCATCATGACGTACGTCTCTGGGGCTCGTGAGGAGTCACCGTCGCGCCATAAAAACCTTTGCGCTGCCTTGTCCTCTGGGCGTACTGTAACCTGGTGGAACATCTCACGTATATCACCAGCTACAGCGATCGGACGTTCTCTGAAGCGAATAAGGACGCCCATTAACGAAGCCAATACGTCTGGGCCCTTGAGCAGGACATCGTTCAGCGACATGCCGTCAACTTTGGCAGCCGCGTCCCAGACCAGTCTTGTCTTCTTCTTATTCGGGTTGGTAACTGTGAAAATAGGAAGATACCATAACTTTGTACCATATGAGCTCTCACTTTCCTCCAGCTTGCGGATATAGCCTTTCTCCTTGTAGCTCCGAATTGTGTTCGTCATAAACATCCTCAGATCTGCATCTTTGCACATTTTCGTCTCCAGGCACTTGAGACGCTTTAATGCCATTTGGTACGAATCTGGCAACTGAATTTTGTCGAACCTCCACAACAAGTCCGTCTGCCAACGCTTCTCAGTTGGGCTATAGCTTGTCGTCGCCTCCATGATATGCATTGCGCGCTCATCCTCTATTGACCGTAAGGGTTTGGTCGGAACGCTGACGCCAAGGGACTCCAGTGTGAAGTACTCCTTCATGGAATCATCCAGTTGTCGCAAACTACTCGGATCGTTGCATTCACACATATGCAACAAGCGATTTGAAGACATTTCACCGGCGCAGTGGCGGCCATACACAGACCATCCAAGTTTACAGCGCACGGCAACGACATCATCTTCTTCGGCTTCCCGCAGTTCCAACGGCACGCTCATTTTAATATTATCCAACCCAATAATGATTCTCGCCTTTGCACCTTCGTATGCCAGAATTGGTACGGACTGAAGGTGACTGCGTGAGCACAGCAAATCTTTGCTCACAGATTGAAAGGGCAATTCCAAGTGTTCAACTGTGCGCACGCCTTTAAGCTCGTACCTTGCTGCGTCTGGGTTTCTCGCCGATATTCCAACACTCACCGACTTGGAGGCCTTTTCTGTCTGAGTAACATCGCCAGTCCATCTCAGACAAAGTTCCTTGATGGGGCCATCCAGTTCCAAATCATCGGCTAACGCTCGCTCTATAAGGGTGCACGCAGCGCCTTCGTCTATTATCGCATACGTATTTTTGATGCACCTCCTCCCATAGAGCTTAACTGGGACGGTTCGAAACTAGGCCTTAGTTGCTTCTTTACCATGAAACAAAACTGAGGGCTGCACAGGGTTGGCACTTTCCACTACTGCGCGCTGACTCGGTTGCGCACATTTGGCATTAGAAGCGTGCAGCAGAATGTGGTCAATCATTTTGCAGTCATCGACGCCACAGTTCTTCTTTGCCATACAGTTTCGGATTATGTGTTGACCAAAACAGAAGAAGCAAAGTCTCTTGTTTTTCACCAAATCCCAACTCTGGCCACTGCTCTTTCCTTTGTCGTCTTCTTCGCTTCTTTGGCACCATCTTCTATTTGAGGAGCGTATGGTGTCACCATAGAAGCACACATTGCGACGCCAAACAGCCAATTATCAAACATGCATAAATTGAGGTCACTCGGCATCTTCTCTACAAGGGCACTTAACAGCGCAGGATCATGCAAGTACTCGTTGAGCCCAATCGCAGCCATCGTTGCACAGTAGTTTTGCACAGCCAGAGCAAAACGAATTACCGAATCCAAATCATTTGGACGTATGGATGGTTCTTCTCTTAGCTTCCGCTGCAGGCTGGAATAAACAATTTCGGACCCTCCATACAGCATCCTTAGGGTGCCTATAGCATACGGTACTGTAGCCGGACACATCAGCTTTCCTCGCACAGCTTCCATAGCTGGTCCTTTGAGACACCTCTGAAGCCGGATTAGGTTCTCCTCGTTGCTGAATCCGCATCTCTCAGTGGACTGCTCATAATTGCTGATAAAGAGCAGCCACTCTTCAGGCTTTCCAGAGAAAATAGGTAGGTCTCTGCTCAGCACATGGCGCGCTGCTATCTGGGCTGAAGATAATGCGGCATTACTTTGCTCTTTGTCCAAAGGTTGTGCTCCAGGACTTTGACCCAGCGACGTGGACGGAGCCAGAAGGGTTGGCAGCCCAGCATTTGTGCTTGTATATACACTGCCATGTTCCGGTGTCATGCGGTTAAATACTGCCGTATTTGCTAGGAATGGCGGGCTCACACCTTCTGATGACACTAAAGCTGTCTTGTGAGTGCTCCATGGCGATGGGTCAGGCACTGACAAATTCCCAATCACACTGTCAACTCCTGTGCGATTAAAAAATGTTCCATCAAACAGCCTTTGATTTGTAGCTCCACTGACACCTGCGCCATTGTAAGTCTGGGCCTCTGGCGTCGAGCTGTTTTGCAAATTAGATTGCCTTGAATCCAGTTGGGACACCAATGATCGCACTGATTGTCCCATGCCGGACTACAAATTAGCCTCATCCTTGTCTGAGCTCGACATCTTGTCCCAACCACGCGACGGTGTTACGCAACAGTTAAGGTTAGGTTCTCTATACGGCCAGACGACCTCACACAGATTACGTAATGTTTGAGGTTATGTTTTCCTTCACACTAGTTCAGCCTCTCGCTCTCGCTTCTCACTTAGTTAGCCAGCTCGTTGTTCACGTGCTACTGGCTAGTTTTCACAGTGGATGAAGTTCTCCTAAAGCAGGAAAAAGTGTCTTGGCTGATGAAATATATGCACACGATCTCTTCTTTGTTCCCCTGCAAGCCGGTTCGTTGTTCACGTACTGCCGCACTTGCACTCCACTCTGATTTGGGAGTTGAAAACGTATTACAGGTCGCGCAGCCAGAAAAATATCTCCGGATTTTTCTGGTTGGAAATAAATATTTCAGGTTGTTGATTCGCGATGCGTGCCAGAGGCTTTAACCAAAAAAATAGCACCGACTTCGAGCTCCCCCAAAGTCCGCTGCCCAACACAAAGGCTTGATTTGTGGGTTAATTCAAATGTGTGCTGACGAAGAGCTGAAATCTTTATTCACATGTCTTAGTTCTCTATATTACATAATTTTCTGTTCAATTGTCTTACATTTGTGCTTTCCTCGCCTCTGGTTTTTTATGCACATGTACACCGTTTGCCAGAAAATTCTTTACCAAAGCCTGGCATAGCAACGGATAAGAAGCTAGCCGTTGCATATGCACGCAAAAGAAACTACACAGAGAAAACAAAGTTGGCTACACGGCGCGTTTAGAAACGTCAAACCTAAACGCAACGTATTTCGCCCTGTTAAATTGCACACGCTGCGTGTAGAATTTAGAAAGCCACACGGACGTGTGGAAAAGCTACACGCGACGTGTAGGAATTAAAAATCTAAATGCAAATGTAGAAAAGTTAAATGCTGCGTGTGCAAAAGCAAAGTCTACACGACATTTGAAAATCAGCTTGCTTCCCTTAATAATTCTACATTTTTTATGCAGCATTTACGTTTAGATATTGAAATGCTACACGCGCGTGTGGAAATTCTAAACGAAAAATGTAGCTCTACATCAGTACTAAATTCTTATAATTTTCGTTTAGCAAACTGGTTGCCACACGTGGCGTGTGGGATTTCTACATGTACGTTTAGATTTACAAAGCCTTAACGCTGCGTGTAAAAAATCTAAACGAATCGTGCGCGAATTTCTGTTGCCTTTATATAAATAGCGATAGCGTTGAATTAGAACTTGAGAATTACAAGCAAGCAAATATTGGATTGTGCCTTTAGTAGATTCCATACAAGTAATGTCTTAGAGACGTCTAAGCCATCACTCCAATCGTGTTTCAGTCCAAGGGGCCGGGATTTCAAATCTACCAGAGTAAGTAAAAAAATATAAATTTGTTAAAAAAAAAAAATTAAAAAGCTACACGGAAATGTAGGATTTCTACACGTTTCGACTGGGATTTTCAACCCATTACTTTCGTGTAGCTTTTTTGCACGCCGCGTGTTGAAATGACAAAGCCACACGCGCGTGTGGAAAACCTAAACACGCCGTGTGGAATTCAGAAAGCCACGTTTAGAAAAGCTACACAAAAATAGTGGGTTGAAAAACCCGGTCGAAACGTGTAGAAATTCTACATTTCCGTGTAGCTTTTGAATTTTTTTTTTCTCTGTGTACAAAACTACAAAGCATACATAACGGTTGATCTTCGAAAGTAGACAGGGGCGTAGTTACACGGGTCAAGGGATTTAACATTCAGGCGCGGGGCTATTAAAAGAGTTAGCGACGCAACAGAGAGAGAATACGTGTGCTCTATAAAATGCACGCACACACATATGTGTGTTTGTTTGTAGCCTATATTTGACATAACGACATTTACTTCGTGTTGCTCTGCTACACACACAATCGCAAAACTTGATAGTGTGTGTTTGGGCACCGCTGTTTTAGAAGAAAATTCTTGTTTTTAGACAAGCATGTTATAAAACTAATTTTATGGCATATAGTTTCAAATTTCTGAAAAATATTCTAAGCTTTTTATACCCGTTACTCGTAGAGTAAAAAGGGTATACTAAAGTCGTGCAAATGTATGTAACAGGCAGAAGGAATCATTTCCGACCATATAAAGTATATATATTCTTGATCAGCATCAACAGCCGAGTCGATATAGACATGTCCGTCTGTCCGTCCGTCCGTCCGTCCGTCCGTCCTTCCGTCCGTCCGTCCGTCCGTCTGTATGAACACCTAGATCTCAGAGATGGTAAGAGATAGAGGTTTGACATGTATGGAACAAATGCTTCTTTTATCTGCAGGCAGATCAAGTTTGTTTCAAATTTTGGCCACGCCCCCTCCCGCCCCTGCAATTAGGAAAAAACGTTATATCTCCTACGGTTTTGAAGATAGACGACTCGTACCTTTTAGAGATAGTTAGGAATTAGCAAAATGAATAGATTTGCAAAAGAAATGATAAGGATCGGATGAACGGTTCTCAAGTTATGAGCAAAAAAGTAAACCAAGCCCCCTCGCTACCACCATTAAACGAGAGCATAAGTTAAAGTCGGCTCTAACCGACTTCGATATACCCGTTTCTCATGAAAAACATGTTTAACAGTGTTCCTGCGTTCCTTAGCGTAACCATCAGAAAAGTATGCAACATTTTTTTAGGGTGGGTAGCGGGGGGGCTCGGTTCACTTTTTTGCTTATAACTTGAGAACCGTTCATCCGATCTTCATCATTTCTTTGGCAAATCGATTCATTTTGCTAATTACTAACTATCTCTAGAAGAAACAAATCGTCTATCTTTAAAAATGTAGGAGATATAACGTTTTTTCCGAATGCGGGGGCGGGAGGGGCGGACTGCGTGCAGAAAAGAAGCATTTGTCCCATACAGTCAAACTTATCTCTTACCATCTCTGAGATCTAGGTGTTCATACAGACAGACGGACAGACGGACGGACGGACAGACGGACAGACGGACATAGCTATATCGACTCGGCTGTTGATGCTGATCAAGAATATATATACTTTATATGGTCGGAAATGATTCTTTCTGCCTGTTACATACATTTGCACGACTTTAGTATACCCTTTTTACTCTACGAGTAACGGGTATAAAAATGTTGCATACTTTTCGGATGGTCACCCTAAGGAACGCAGGAACACTGTTAAACATGTTTTTTCATGAGTAACGGGTATATCGAAGTCGGTTAGAGCCGACTTTAACTTACGCTCTCGTTTCTGAGTGTAGGGAGTTTATTAAAATCGATCTTTGCGTCTCACGCACGCATTTGTGCAAATCGAGACAAAAATCAAAAAGGCTTTGATTTTTTGTGTTATTTGCGCAAAATTTGTGTGGTTAGTGGGCACATTGTGCAAAAACAGAAGCAAATGAGGCTTTTATTTTAAAACTCATAAAAGTGTATCGTTCCTGAACTGCTTTGTGGATCATAAAAGCAAAGGAGTACGCCAACAGGTAAACAACTCCCAATATGCAATTTTGATAGAAAAATACAAAGAGCGCTACCCAGATGCTTGCTTTAAAATGAAAATTGCGCATATACTGGTGTGGTGAGTGGGCTAAGTGCGTGTGAAGTTTGCGCAAAAATTTGTAAGATGTATGGGCCGCTTAAGATATAAATTGTGGAGATTAAAGAAAACTTAATTGACTTTTATATTGACCCAAATGTTCTAAGCAAATAATACTTAGGGCCGATTTCACATCTTCTACATAGCGCTATTTGTCACATAAACTAACAAATAACAGAGTAAAATCGACGACTATCTGACACATAGCAGCTATCTGGGAGAACAGAAATCGGCCCTTAATGCTCAAATGGAAATTCATTAGAATGGTGTAATATCCAGCTTATTTGGATTTACGCTCCTGTCTTTCTTTATCAAACTTAATTAACGCCAGAGAACAGTAAACACATTCTCCTGTCCTTTTGCTAAGGCAAACGGCAATTGCAGTCAACAGTCTACAGGCAATGGCAAGTGTAAATGTCCATTTCAATTAAGCAACATTTTCGGCAAGAAATTCATTCAATTCATTTGCATGGCTTTTCATTAGTATACAGAAATGCGCAATGAAGTAAATGCTTTGGGGGATTTTTCTGGCCAATGCCCCTCTGTGCATTAAAGTTATAAAATGGATGTATTATGAACTCTTTCCCTCTCTCACACACGCACACACGAGTTGAGTGGCTCAGGGCTAAGGCCAACATTTGATCATTCATTCATGTATGTATTTACATTCATTTATAATTCAGTTGGACATTTATTAAGCCCCTTGGCTAAGGTTTTGGAAAATTTGAATGGCCCCGGCCTGACATATTTCGGATGATGGACTTGGCGTTTGTGCATCTATCGATTGTGTGTGTATGAAAGTGTGTGCTTATCTAACAATGAAAATAAATGTTTATTTCCCCATTCCATTCCTTCGTGCATAGTTCGACTTGCATTGTATTCAGCATTTGTTTAATTAATTTTTTGTTAAGCCAAGCAGTTAATTAAGTCCCAAGCAGCAGAGTTTGGTTACTATTTGTTCTTGAATTAATTGTAGAAGTCCTGGCATGTCCAAAGTATTTGTGAGTGTTAAGTGAGTGTTTGAGCTCTGCAAAGTATTCAATTAATTAGCTGCATGTTGGGGCAGAGCAAGGGTAAGCTAAGCGCATTGAGGGATTTACATTATGATGAATGGAATTATTTGTGGGAGGTGGGCAAGTTTGATTTTGTTTAGGTATGAGAGATAGAGGAGGTATTAAAATGTCAAATGGATTCCAATTTAATTGTCACTCTACAAAGAAGAGCAGCCTGACGCAGAGTTCCTAAACACTGATAGCAATGTTTAGTGGCCTTGTAAGAAAAAGCTTAGCAACTTTCTCGCTGAGTTTGGAAGCACCTAGGTGCTTTACTTCGGTATATTAAAATTCGAGTACCTTTTACTTTCCCCAGCTCTTCATATTCATATACCTTGTCAATAGGTAAGGGACTGTGTACTTTTCGTAATGTTTATAGCGCCTTTAAAAAGTTAAGAAATATTTAAAATAAAACATATTTGGAAAATTGCGCTCACATATACAGACATTTACTTGACAAAATACATACACCTACTTGACCATAGCAATAAGAAAATAGACTCAGTTTCAAACTCCGCAGCTGACTGATTGGACGCTGTTGCTCTCAGTATGTAAACATTTTGTAAACTTTTGTTTTTGTATCAAGTGTAAAAATTCGTGTTTTCTTGTGTTATTGTTTATACAGCCCTGATGACCAGTGGCGGATCTAGGAATTGGCTAAGGGGGGGGCTAAGGGCACTCAAAATCACTCAACATTGTTCGGATTTTATTCTGCTTCTCAGAATAGATACATCATCTCATACAAAAAGTCGATATGCTCTGAAGGTAATAAGTTTCCCAAGGTAAAAATAAAGAACTTGTTTTTTGATCAGTTTCTTGAACAATTTTTGTCTTACCTCTAGAGTGCGACTGCATTATCATTCACTCTGTGTACCATTGGTTTTTGGCCAATATATGTATATGCCTTGAGCGAAACCGAAATATGTTTCGGTTTTAATCCCTAGTTTAAAGGTAAAGGTAGTTAAATAAATAGCGCCGCAGGCGATTTTTTTTTAAGTCGCGAGTGAAGAAGGATTTTTAAGTAAGTATCAACAAACTGCTCAAACAATAAACATTGAAAAACTGCGCAGGATGTGTAGAGCATATTTTAAAATGTTACCTTCAATTTAAATCAAAAAACGTCGTACACGTCACTAAGACCATATTTGTACATACATTATTTTGGTTAGTTTTATAAATTTGGAAATGCTATTGCATTTAAGCTACGTGGTTAAGTTTTACCGTTTTCTTTTACAATTGCCGAATAAAATTCACATATTCTTAGTACAAAACCTGCAAATTTAAAAACTTCATTAAAAAGGAACCCGGGGATGACCTCCTCGACTTTGTTGTATAATAATTCTTTATAGTTCGCGGCCCATCGATGACATTTTTTACAAAATTGTTGTTTTGAACGGTGGTATACTAAATATTTACTAATTTCTTTTTAGATGCTTCATTCTTAGTATAGTATTTTGCGCGTAAGCTTTTGCTTTTTTGACGACCATATAATCGAGGAATTTTCAACTCAAGTGACATTTCGTCTGCAATTTTGTTGATTTTTTTTTTAAATTACATCAAAAGATGATTAATTATTTCTTGTTTCAAGTAACAATTCAATCACATGGGCGACGTGAGCACAGGCTGATGATATCTGAAGTTCTGGAGTCTGAAGAGTCCTACTGAGTGTCAAAATTGCAGCATTGACGGCAGTAAAAACATGCAAACAGATCAGAAAGTCCGTTTTTCCAATCGCACTTATGAGATTTGCCGCTTCTGATGATTTATCGATGTCTCTATCATTCTTAAGCTTTTCTAATTCTCCAATAATGTATAAAAGCAACTCGGCGAATGTGCACTCGCATTCATGTTTTGCGTGCATACATCAACCATTCTCATCAAGCGACAACTGTTCGTTCAGTGACGCAAGGTGAAGAGCTGATAGGAGAATTGATATGAATGAATCCTCCTGCAAACTGTTGCCACGTAAAAAACAGTGGTTGCTCAAATTATTAAATATTCCACCGAATTTTCAACGATCGGTCGTAATATTTCAACCCATATTCCAACGGTGTTTGTTTGTAGATACTTTTCACTGCTGAATAGGGTTGTGAAATATCGATTCCCTTGGATATTAGTAATATCAAAAATACTAGTAATATCCAAGAGAATGTAAAATTGGCTATACAGCTACAAAGGGGCCAACCCAAGCTTCTCTCAATTTCTTGGCGTGTGTGCCACCGAGTCCGAACGGCAAAGTTTGAGAATTTGCTATTTCAAGGCAAGTTACATCACAGCTGGCGCCAATAGGTGGTGAAGGTGACCGGATGTGTAAAAGCTTTTTTCTAAAGAAAGTAAAAACTTTTATTATTAGATGTTCCAGCGGGATCGAACACACGACCTCCCACCCAGCAGTTCAGCACGCTAAACGCTGGGCCACACCGCCAAAAATATATTCTTCAAGTATTAGATATCGATATTTCGTTTTAAAACAATCTAAGTATTTGCATATTTTTCTGAAATTCTTAATTACTTATTTTGCTCTTTGCATATATTGGGTGAATTAAGATATTTGGGCTCTAAGGGGGGGGCTTCAGCCCCTATAGCCCCCCCCCCCCCTGGATCCGCTACTGCTGATGACGATTGCCGACGGCATATCGAAATACATTGGAGACAAAAATCAAAGTGTGTTTTATTTCACTATAAAGCACATAAAATATTCACGACCTTGAGCCTGCTATCAACTATTTTTAAAATAAAACTTATTCTAGGTAAGTTGTGTAAAGTGTAGCTCAGGTAAGTATAACAAAAGTATATGTTGTGTAAAAGTAATATTAAAACGAGAAGGCCAAGCTAACTTCGTGTTTGCCGAAGTTTTTATACACTTGAAATCGCTTGTCTCAACGTTTAGCGACTTCGACCAAACTTCGCAGATCAGCTTAAAAACATTTAATACTACCCATGACCGTGATTGAAAGCGGTAATATTGAGGAAAAAACAGGTTTTCTCATAAAAATCCATTTTTCGACCGATCATTTGTATGGCAGCTACAAGAAGTAGCCATCCGATCCTGTCGGTTCCGACATATTAGCAGCGTGCAGACAAAAGAAGACTCTGTGCAAAATTTCAGCTCGCTAGCTTCAAAACTGAGGGACTAGTTCGCGTAGAAACAGACAGACGGACAGACGGACGGACGGACAGACGGACGGACAAAGCTTAATCGACTCAGCTCGTCACGCTGATCAAGAATATATATACTTTATGTGGTCGGTGATGATTCCTTCTATGCGTTGCAAACTTTTGGCCAAAATTATAATACACTTTTCAAGTGTATAACAAGTAAGAAAGTCGGTCAAGCCCGACTATAACATACTCTGTACCTGGAGTAGAAGCTGAATGCAATGCTGGTGCTGCGCTCATCTCTAAGTCTCTCTCTGTCTTTTTCACTCTCTCACCTTCTCTCTCTCTCTCTCTCTCTCGCGCTCTCTCTAAGATTGTGCGGTGTTAGTTGTAAAAGGGTGGGAGGGGGTGGGGGGAGGGTGATTTACTATTTTGCTCATAACCGATCTTTATCATTTCGCAAATCGATACATTTTGCTAACAACTAGTAATAAGAAACGAATCTTCTATCTTCAAAACTGTAGGAGATATAACGTTTTTTCCAAATTGCGGGAGCGGGAGGGGGCGTGGCAAAATTGAAAATAAACTTGATCTGCCTGCAAGTATAAGAAGCATTTGTCCCATACATGTCAAACCTCTATCACTTACCATCTCTGAGATCTGTTTGTTCATACGGACGGACGGACAGATGGACAGACGGACAAGGCTATATCGACTCGGCTGTTGATGCTGATCAAGAATATATATGGGTGATTCCATGAAAAATCGCCCACTGGGATTTTTTTTGGATCGAAATAATTTTTTTCGTATTCCTTGTGGTAAAATAGTATATACGTATTTTCAGCATTTTGGCGAAATACACTTAATTCGCGGACAAAGTCGATTTGAAAATTTACATATTTAAAAAATTTAATTATTTTCAATTGCTTGCTATCCAAAGCCATTGGTAATAAAAATATTTAAAAAATCTGAAAATTAACATCTGAATCCAAACTTTCAAATACCGCACACTTAAAAATTTTTTAAAATTTTCTTTGGTCTTTAAATCGCGAAAATAAGTAAACAAAAATTAGTTGCCGCTAACGGGATTTTTTTTTTCTTCATTTTTTTCTCAAAATTTGGTCTTGTATCCAGTAATTTACTGTATTAAGCTGTAAATGGGCAATCAAATAGTTCCAGAGTTATGGCCATTTTTCATTTATTTAAATTAATTTTCTGTAACAATATCAGATTTAGTATGTTTAATTTTAAGAGGGTAATATTTTTGTGGTCGAATATCGTCTATCATCATAAAAATTATTTTAACAGATCGGCGGAGTGGCTTTTCCATGCAACGGTAAAGGGCCTTGCGATGGAGCTGGATAAACACTAAAAAGAATGGCTAGAAGGGCAAGCCTTCAAATGATTACCGATAAACAGATTACCCCAGCCCTGGAACTTTATGAATGGGTCAACGAATTTTTACCAAACATCACAGTAAGATACAGAAACATAAATCTCTAAACTAGGGCCACAGAATTATTAAAATTACGATTTTCGAAATGCAAAACTATACATGGGACACTCTATTCAACCACAAAATAACTATCTTCTTAAAACCAAAACATTTTCACATTCCGAAACATCTGATATTGTTAGTTCCTAAATAAAGTGAATTTTAAAAAATGAAAAATGGCCATAACTCTGGAATTATTTGATTGCCCATTTACAGCTTAATGCAGTAAATTACTGGATACAAGACCAAATTTTGAGAAAAAATGAAGAAAAAAAAATCCCGTTAGCGGCAACTAATTTTTGTTTACTTATTTTCGCGATTTAAAGACCAAAGAAAATTTTAAAAATTTTTAAGTGTGCGTTATTTGAAAGTTTGGATTCAGATGTTAATTTTCAGATTTTTTAAATATTTTTATTACCAATGGCTTTGGATAGCAAGCAATTGAAAATAATTAAATTTTTTAAATATGTAAATTTTCAAATCGACTTTGTCCGCGAATTAAGTGTATTTCGCCAAAATGCTGAAAATACGTATATACTATTTTACCACAAGGAATACGAAAAAAATTATTTCGATCCAAAAAAAATCCCAGTGGGCGATTTTTCATGGAATCACCCATATACTTTATATAGTCGGAAACGATTCCTTCTCCCTGTTACATACTTTTGCACAAAATTAATATACTCTATGTACCTTTGGTACAGAGTATAAAAATAAATAAAACAATAAATTTTTCTAAATTAAACCCACTTTTCGACCGATAGTTCCTATGGCAGCTATAAGATATAGTCATCCGATCCGGTCGGTTGCGACATATTAGCAGTAAAATGAAGACTATGTGCAAAGTTTCAGCTCGATAGCTTTAAAACTGAGAGACTAGTTTGCGTAGAAACAGACAGACAGACAGACGGACGGACAAAGCTTAATCGACTCAGCTCTTCGCCCTGATCAAGAATATATATATTTTATAGGGTCGGAAATGAATATTTCTATGCGTTGCAAACTTCTGGGCAAAATTATAATACCCTTTCCAAGGATATAAAAATTGTACAGCAATGAACACTGAGAATATTACACTAGTTTCAGCATTTCCGGTCCCGACCATTTGACAGTCATTTCATATGTAAATCCCTTCACTGAGTCCAAAAATACAGTCCAATTATTTTTTAGTAAGGCCGTTCTCGAGAAATCGCGGAAAAGATAGTTCTTTGATTGCGAAAAAGTACCTTTAGAAAAATGTTTATATCTTTAGTATCGGTTCATTCATTATAAAAATGTAATGCGCTCTTGGTAGGTAATTGAACCCCCTATTATTCATTCATACACCACTTCTTAATCCGGTGCTTGATTTCGGCGTTATATAAGTTTTTTATCGGCAACTTTGCATTAAATTTATAATTTTTTTAAAAACCTAGATTTTAAGTGCGATTTTCCCTCCGAAAAAAACTATGTAAAATTTATTTTATTGCTAGTCACTAAAGATTTATCTATTAAAAATACAACGCCACATAGTTCATTAAAATCCGTTGAAGAATATAGAACTTATTGGCATTTAAGTAAAAAGTGGAAGGTTTCAAGTTCATGCAAATCGACTTAGCTTGATTGTTTTTATGTTCGTCGTAGGAGGCTTAGTCAAGGAACTAGCTTTTCCGCGGGAGGGTTTTCAAATAAGGAATTGCCACCAAATGTTCAGGGTCGAAAAATTTTTATTTTTTTTATACTTTATAGGGTCGAAAATGGCCGTCAGCCGGTGTAAAGTCAGCTGTAAAACAACGGTCATATAACGAATGAAATGCACCGTCAAATCAAGAAGAATGTCAAGAAGGACAATCGTTCTTTCGCGGAAAATGTTGCCAACCAAGCGGAACAATGTGCGAGGAGTGCCAATCTTCGTGGTGTCTACAAAGCCATCAAGAAGTAAGCAAATACAACACAGAGAAAAATATCCGTTCGAATTGTAACAAAATCATGAACTTTTGTTGACGAAAGTCTACTAAGCACGCTTTTTCGATATTCATAAACATTCGTTCACATTATGCTTTAAACATTTTGTTCTCACGCATGAAAGGTTAAAGCTTGTCTTATAAACATTATGTGCTCATTTCAAGAACATTTTGTTCTCGCTTTGCCGGTGCCCAAGATGCAGCCTCCCTGCCTTTATATACCCTTGGAGCATGATATTTGAAGCCAGTGTGTTATATGGCAGCTACACAACATATTCAACCGATTTTGATCAAACTCTCCGAAATTGTGCTGATGCAGATAATATTTTTAACTGAAAATTGTAAAGACGAAACAATTGAAATCAAAAAATGTTTTCTCACTAGAACTACTTTTCCGGCCTTTCGTTCATATGGCAGCTGTATGCTATCGATAGCATTGAATACAAAAAATTATATCTAACAAAAAACTTTTTTTCAAACCTATATTTTGTATGGCAGTATATATTTTTTATTATTTATTTACGAGGGTTGGGAGCGATAACACTAAAAAGAAACAAGTTATTTTCCCTAAAACTAGTTTTTCAACCGATCGTTCCTATGGCAGCTATATGCTATAGTCATCCGATATGCAAAATACTATACTAAGAAAGAAGCATCTAAAGACAAATTAGTAAATTTGACCCTACTTAACAACAATTTAAAAAAAAAAAGTGTCAACGATGGACCGCGAATTGTAAAGAGTTTTTAAACATATAAGTCAAGGCGGTCATCCAAGGTTTCCTTTTTAATTAGTTTTTATTATACTCTGTACCAAAGGTACATAGAGTATATTAAGTTTGTGCAAAAGTATGTAACAGAGAGAAGGAATGATTTCCGACCATATAAAGTATATATATTCTTGATCAGCATCAACAGCCGAATCGATATAGCCATGTCCGTCTGTCTGTCCGTCTGTCTGTCCTGCACGCAGATCAAGTTTGTTTCAAATTTTAACCACGCCCCCTCCCGACCCCGCAATTGGGAAAAAACGTAAAAATGTAAAATGTTGGCTATACAGCTCCTACAACGGGGCCAAGCCAATCTTCTCTCAATCTCTTGGCATGTGTGCTTTAAATTTTTCGCACAAGAGAAAGGGACCTACAGTTTAACGCCGGATAAAAAAAAGAAAGTTTTTGAAATTTTTTTTTTTCAAGGGTTGTTTCTTCACAGCTGGCGCCAATAGCTGGTGAAGGTGACCGTATGTGTAAAAGCTATTTCCTAAGGAAAGAAAAAAACTTTTATTATTAGATGTTCAGAGGCGGGATCGAACCCACGACATTGGAAAAAACGTAGGAACACTGAACAGGAACACTGTTAAACATGCTTTTTTTATGAGTAACGGGTATACCGAAGTCGGTTAGAGCCGACTTTAACTTGCGCTCTCGTTTGATTTGAATTTATGGGGGTGTTATTTTCTTTTTTGGGGCATTATATCTTAAATAAAATAAGTCCTTAAAAGGAGAAATGAAATAAGACCGCAAAACTTATTTTTGGGGCCCCGTTTAATTTTCATAAGGAAGTAAGACGCCAATTTTTAAAATGATTTTTTGATTTCTTATTTAATTTTTCTTATTTTTGCTAAATACAAAAATCGCACGATATTTTTTTTATCAAATTTTTATAATTTTTGATTTTATTTTAGCGCCGCAGAAAGTTTCAGCAAAAAAATTCGCGCGATTTTTGTATGTCACATTTTTGAAATTGGGGTATTATTTCATTTGAAATATCATCCCAAACTTGGGGCCTTCTTCTTTTTTTGGGCTTTATTTTATCGCAGTGGGGCCCTATTTCTTACTTCAAATTTGGGGTATTGTTTTATTATGAAAAAACACCCCAAATTTGGGGACTTATTTCCTGCTGCCCTTATTGAGCGGTTGTTCATAAACACAAAAACTAGTTACCACGCGCGTTTTAAAAAAAAATTTCCTGCGGAGCTCTATCTTTTTCCAATTTTACCTTCAAGCCAGAGACTAATCCCGAAATTAAATTCAGTTTGAGTCAAGGCTTTTCTATTCGCCTAAGGCTTTTTATACCCTGTAGCCATTGAAAATGGGTAAAAGGGGATCATGAAGTTGTGCAAATGTATGTAACAGGGAGAAGGAAACATTTCCGACCCTATAAAGTATATATATTCTTGATCAGCATCAACAGCCGAGTCGATTTAGCCATGTCCGTCTGTCCGTCTGTCCGGCCGTCCGTCCGTCCGTCTGTCCGTCTGTCCGTCTGTCTGTATGAACGCGTAGATCTCCGAGACTATAAGAGATAGAGATACAAATTTTTGCATGTACATAGGTATAGGCCGTACGCAGATCAAGTTTGTTTCAGATTTGCAAAATTTCCCCCCCTCCCCCCTTAAACCGCAAAAAACTGTCAGAGCCACAATTTTAAAGTTACAACATTGTCGCTTAATATATATTATCTTAGGCCTATAATCTATCTATTCTGAAAAGCACATTGAAATCTGAGCAAAAACACAGAAGTTATTAACGAAACAATTTTTGCACCCCCCCTCCCCCCACGCTTTGCTAATTTCGCATTACGTTTGCTGCTTGCGCCCGCGTGTGTGAGGGCGCGTTTGTGTGTATGTGTGCGTGTGTGTTTGTTTGTGTATGTGTGTGTTTGTCAATTGTACAGGGTATTTTGAAGTCGAGCTAACTCGACTGCAATGGTCTTACTTGTTTTACTTGTACAGCAATCGGACAAGCAAACGATTCCCGTTTCCAATGACATATATCAGTATTCGAAATCGGACGAGTTAGACACCGCAACCGATTCGTTGATAAATTTTGTTGAAAAATTTTATGTATACAGTATGTGTTTACGGAAACCGATTGTGATATGTGGATTTTAATAAATTTTCGAAATATTGCTTGTTTTTTTTTGGAGTCATAATATGGCAAATCGCCCTTCTCAGAGCTTTTCTATGTATTGTTTGTAGAATTGAGTTCTTAAAGAAAAATCGCACTAGACTTTTGTTAATTCTTGTTGGTCCACTTCAGAAACACTGAAACAATTTAAAGAATTAACCTCTTTGCTCTATCACTCAGTCTACCCAGCGGTTTGCACATTTGTTCACGGTAAAAGGGCTTTTGTGCTCAACCCAAAATTTCAGAATTTCGTTTAGCTTGATGATTAAAATGAAGACTCAGTTAATTTATATATTTTTCAATTCATGTTAAAGCCCCATACGGAGTACGACGAAAAATTCGTTTTTTTACAGTATTTCACATAAATAGAAACACTTTCTAACAGCACATGAACATTAAAGCAAAGCCAATGTGTTTCTATTTATATGAAATGCTGTAAAAAAACGAATTTTTCGTCGTACTCCGTATGGGGCTTTAACAAAAAATAGTTTCAAAGATATGGAGGAAATAAAGTGCAGTTGAACTCTAGAGGTAACTGCAATATTTTCATACTACGCAAAACAAATATTATATATGAATGTAGAGCCTTTGTTTTCGCCTTTGAAAGATGAGAGCTAAAATTTTGGAAAATTCACCAAAGATGAAGGGAGTCACCACAATTGTTATACCAAATTCCCGTCCGTATGAACAAACAGATCTCAGAGATGGTAGGAGAAAGAGGTTTGACATGTATGGGACAAATGTTTCTTATAGCTGCAGGCAGATCAATCAATTTTTGCCACGCCCCCTCCAAAGTTTTGTAGACAGAGGGTTTGTACCTTCTAGAGATAGTTAGTAATTGTCAAAATGTATCGCTGAAGAAATGATAAAGATCGGATGAACGGTTCTCAAGTTATAAGCAAAAAAGTGAACCAAAAAGTGAAAAAAAAAATTTCAGTAGAAATGGGTCTTTTTGGCTGTAAACTAGTGTTATCGATTTTGAAGGCGCTGCCAAGCTTTTTATTATATCTATTGTGACTAAAACTAAACTTTTTCACCCCGGTATTTTGAAATCTAATGTAAGGGGCCAGTCTACTATAGCTACTCATTTTTTCAAGATTTACTTGGCATCGATATACGCAGAAGAGAGTGAACGCTAATTTTAAATGTATTTATGTAAAGGGTGTTGTTGAAGTGATTGCACATTGCCGTCTTGGGCTTAGGAAACTCGTCAGACAAATTGCACTCAAAACAACTTTTCGCCCAAATGCCAACTTCAGTCAAAAGCATTCCGTCTGTAGTATAGCTGTCGAGTATCCGTTGATAGTAGAAATGGCCACCTATCCTGTCCTTTTATCCTGCCATCGTCGTCACTTCACCTGACATGTGCACGTCTCTTGGATGCGAAAAATGCTAAAATGAATTGCCGCCTTTTGTTAAGATTTCTTGCATGTTCGTTCGTTCCCTTCGCTGCATTCAGCCTGACAGCTGCTGCTTTTTTACGCTTTGGCGTTGCTTTGGCCCTTAACAAGTTTCACGTGCATGTTTTCAACAATGTCGCCGTTTCCGTTTCCGCTTCCTTGGACGCGCCATAGAAAATGGCATGCAAAACATTAATGTTGCTACCTTCTATTGCTGGCAAAGAATGCTGTGTAGATAAATTGTTGCCGGCTACAGTTTGAGCTGCTCAAGTGTCTACGAAACATTTGTGCATCATATTAACCCAGATAGGAGGCAGTCAAGCGAGTTTCTGCTACCTTCAGCCGAAATTGCGACTCTCACTAATGAACTTCCTCCCCAGCTCAGCGGCCGGCCACCAGGAGCTTCCACTCGACCCCCATCCTTGTCAAATGCCAATCTATGGCCGTTTGAACCATTTTATTTGCGGTTCCCTTTTGAGTGCATTTTTAAAATAAATTTTACCCAACGGTGCAATTTCGGACTAACAAATTTATGTGCTCAACAATTGATTTTCCAGTTCAATTTTCGGTCGGTGCAGATGCAGCAGCCAGGTGAAATAAATGGCGTGAAAGGGGAGGGAGCGCGGTCGGGAGCTAGAGAGTTGGTTGGCACTTCATAAAATATGAAATTAGATTTGCAAGCAGCAGCCAGCGGGAGCTGCCAAGGATGTGCATACATATAGCTTGTTGCGGACCCACAAAAAGAAACTCGCTTAATGTGCGCGAAAACAGTACGCGGGAAGGTAAAGGGTCAGGACTAAGCTAGCCAAGCGACCCACATTGACTTGACGTGACATTTGATCAAACGTTCGGCGGAAACAGCCAGAACAGTAGCAGCAGCCATTTTTATAGATGAACAAAATGTACGCTTGGGTCTCACTGAATATGTAGAGTGTAGAGTGTATGCCTACTGTGCGAGAGGTCGTGGGTTTGATCCCGCCTTTTTCGTCAAAAACTGTTCAACTGCCTTCACCAGCTATTGGCGCCATTTTGTGAAGAAACTAACCACAAAATGCATTGGATTCCGTCTCTGTAGGTCCCATTCTCTTGAGTGAAAATTTAAGCACACACGTAAAATTCAAACATTTATATTTTTAAATAATATCTGCTTAATAGTTACGAAGAGAGTATCTGAAATGATTAATTTAATTTATTTATGTGTACCACAGATGATATAAGGGTTAAGCATTAAGGCCCGGGTACAGTTAGCGAGTCCAGTGCCCCGACTGAAAAATACCCCTTTCCAAGTAATATATTTCTTATGGCTTTGATTTCCTATGTGAATATTTAGAGCTTCTTCGACTGAATATATTTTCGCGCGGCCTGCTTTTTGTTATACAAATTTGAATAAATGGGGAGGCGCACTAGCATATCTTCGGTCTTTTTGCTCGGTTCTTATAACGGAATACAGGATATACTAAGTTTATACACACAATCTTATTTGTGAGTAAAGCCCTGCTAAGTATGCAAACTTTATATTCTTTTATAATCATCAATTTCAACGCACTATGGGGAATTTTCCCAAAAATCAGGCATTAATTAATAACTCAAAAACTAAGCAAGATATTGCGGTCTAGTTTTTTGCCTTATGTTATGTATACCGTTGGGCTATATGTGCAAAAAAGTGGTAGCACTTCAACCCGTCTTAAATAAAAATTTTTTAAAAATTGTTTTTCTTGTACTTTTTGCTATATTATTATTATTGTTTTTTTTGCTATATTACAGAAGCATGAATGTACCATTATTTACGCATAATAAGAAACATAGTTTTCGGCCGCAATCTTTATGGAATTTCGGGATTCCTGAAAAAGATGCGGCTCTTTTATTGCGATTTCTGTTCTGTTCCTACTAACTGCACAATACTGCTCTCGTCGACGGAACACTGCAAAGGCCTTTTAAGGCCTTAAAGAAACTATCTTAAGAACTCCTGCATAGTCAGCTGGTCGATATTTACTGTTTACGAGCAGCTGTGCTTACTTCTTCTACTACGTTATCGCCAGCAGCTTGAGTCCTACGACCTCTAATACGCTTTAGCGTAAATGACCATAGAGAACGCCACTCTGGGTTCATGTGCTTCCGAATGGCTTAGAATGGAATTTCTGCGTTCAAATTGTTGCATTATTCTGTTCAATTACCGCGATTCATCTCCAGAATTGCACAAAATATGCTTCCTTTTTTCTTTTAAATATCTTTCATATGCGACTGAAAGACTTTGGCCTTACCCCTCTCTAAAACAATCAAAAATAACATATTCCCGACTCGTTACATTTTTTCATTTGGCATGCAAGTAGGCATGGGAAAAATTGAGGTTGTGTCCTAAAAAGTGAAATTTTGCAAAGAAATGCGCATAAATGCGGTTGAGCAAAAGTGAATCAGAAGCGTAATTGATAGCTCTAAAAGGTGGTAAAAGTCCCAGCTCTAACAAATCTAAACAAAATTTGGTAGGGCTTTGCAAAGTTGATTTTTCATTCCCAATTTTTTTTTGTGAGCTGAATCACGAATACCGTCAAATACAGGGACGCATCGATTAATTTCTACAGATCAAAGGCACTAAAACATAGCACATACCACAACGATTAGATTCAATCAAAAATATTCGACAAAACTTTCTGTTTTCATTAATATTTGGCAATTACAAATTGCAGCAGAAAACACACACTTAACATTAAACTGTCATTCGTTAGCATAACCTGACTTTACCAGCAGCTTACTGAACAGAGCTCTGTTAAATCAAAATTCGTGGTATGTAACATTCAAGACTGATGTATTTGTGGTCTAATGAGACAAAAAGAATTAAGTTTTGAGCACTTTTGGAAAAGGGGTTTATGCCTAATATTTGGCAAAATTCCCCATGGTGCAACGTAGACAATTGCAGTCAGATATGGCAGCGTCATGCAGATTCTACGCGGAATATTCACCCAAACTGTCGGACCAGTTAAAGGTATAAAACATAATTAAGTGTTTAGCCAAAAAAGAATAAAGATTATTCTCAATTAAGTCTTTTTAAAAGCATAGCATACTTTTGGAGGCCTTAATCACAATAAATTTTGTGCGTATAAACGTAGTAATAGATAGTCACTAGGTTCAAACTTAACGAGAGCGGTAGTTAAAGTCGGCTCTAACCGACTTCTGAGCTCGTAAAGTTCGCGCTGCCCGAGATATTCAACACACTAACTGACGACTGTCGCAGACTGTGGCCGTCTGTGGCTGTCTGTGGCCCAGCGGTCAGTGTGCTGGACTGCTGGGCGGGAGATCGTTGGTTTGATCCCGCCTCTGAACATCTAATAATAAAAGTTTTGTTTCTTTCTATAGAAAATAGCTTTTACACATACGGTCACCTTCACCAGCTATTGGTGCCAGCTGTGAAGTAACTAACTCAAACTTTGCCGTTCGGATTCGGCGTTAAACTGTAGGTCCCTTTCCCATTTGCGAAAAATTTAAAGCACACACGCCAAGAGATTGAGAGAAGCTTGGCTTGGCCCCGTTGGTGGAGCTGTATAGCCAATTTTACATTACTGACGAATACAATAGGATATTTAACAGCGCAGAAGTAACAAGTAAGACCGTTGCAGTCGGAAAGCTCGACTTCGAAATACCCTGTACAATTGACAAACACACACACATACACAAACAAACACACGCGCACACACATACACATAAACGCATAAAACGAGAGCGTAAGCTAAAGTCGGCTCTTACCGACTTCGATATACCCGTTACTCATGAAAAAACATGTTTAGCAGTTTTGCGTTCCTTAGGGGTGACCATCCGAAAAGTATGCAACACTTTTTTAACTCGGCTATTTTTCACATTTGTGCTCATAACTTGCGAACCGTTCATCCGATCTTTATCATTTCTTCGGCAAATCGATTCAATTTGAATTTACTAACTATCTCTAGAAGGTTTGAATCGTCCATCTTCAAAACTTTAAGAGATATAACTTTTTTTTCCAAATTGCGGGGGCGGGAGGGGGCGTGGACAAAATTTGCAACAAACTTGATCTGCGTACAGATAAAAGAAGCATTTGTCCCATACACGTCAAACCTCTATCTCTTACCATCTCTGAGATCGACGCGCGGACGGACGGACAGACGGACAGACGGACGGACGGACAGACGGACATGGCTAAATCTACTCGGCTGTTGATGCTGATCAACAATATATATACTTTATAGGGTCGGAAATGTTTCCTTCTCCCTGTTACATACATTTGCACAACTTCATGATCCCCTTTTACCCATTTTCAATGGGTACAGGGTATAAAAAGAGTGTAATTTTCCCGCTTTAAAAAAAAATGAGCCCAAATTAGCGAGCAATTATAGAGGGATATCGTGTTAAAACGCCCTAACGAAAGTATTAACATCAGTTATGAGAACAATGTGATAAGCGAATTTCAATCCGGCTTTGGAAGTGGATTTTCAACGATGGATAGTGCCTTCTCTCTAACAACAATAGCAAAGTTCTGTATTGAACGAAAACAAATAACACAGGCCAACAAATTGACCACTTTTGTGAGGTCCAGCCCTATTTGTATTAAATTATGTTCCCGTTTTGTGCACTGATTCCAAATCTGGTCTCGGTTTTTCTCCACCAGCTCTTGTTTTCAGGATATCGCGGAAAAACCATTTTGCAGTATTTTTGGCTTTTAAAAAATTCTGGAAAATACACCGAGCAACAATATCTGTATTTATGAGCTCTATGCGACAGTATACATATAAAGGTCGCTTAAAAAAATCAATGAAGCATCATCGGCAAACCCAAAAGCGCCTAAATTGGCCTTTGAAGAGAAATATTCATCAAATTATAGCAAATTTTACAAACTTATTCGCCGTGTACCAGCCATTTGGGGTGCTTGCATTTTAATGAAAACCCCTTTAGCATGTAGGCCAATGGTTCTTCTAATTTCACAAATTTTGTTGCATTTAAATCTTCTTGATGGACAAAGTTACAAGCGTTTAATCCCGAAATAATGAATTAAAATTTATGGCAGGATAACTAGATTGATACACAAAATCTGTATAGGAAATATTAAAAGACTACTTGATCTTACATAGTACTTACATTAATTGTCAGGCAAATGTACAATAACATTCAATCAGTACTAGATTCAAGCAATTTTCCCCAAATTCATATTTGCTTAACTTTGCGAGAATAACATTAAAATTATATGAATTGGGCTACAAATGAGCCAAATGTATTCCGCACTCTCTATAATCTACGGATTAAGCCCCTTGTGACTATTCCCTATTTATCTAAACTATAGATGCTTGTCTATTACTGGAGTGACTTCGGATGCTTGCATTGTGCCCATCCAGTGCACATTTCACAAGAATGAAATTTTAACGTCCCACAGCAAGGTGAAGATGTGCCTTTGGAGAAAGAGCTCAATCATGGCTTTTATATTAACAAGGCTGTAACCAAAGCATCATATTGCCTTGCTTATGCCTCCAGGAGCTTGGCATTATTATTCCGTTAACCGTCAAGCGAAAGTGTTAACGGGCCATAATAACGGATTTTGTCATACCAATTCGAACTGCTAACGAAATAGAAAGTGCAGATATATAAGCTCATTGCAATAAAAAGTGATAAAAACCTAAAAACTTATTTTCCAAAAACTTGATTTTTATTTAAGCTCTATTTACACGACCTGATCCCTCATCTGAGTTTTCGTCTGATTTGCTGTCTGACCGTGTAAAAAGGCGTCTGAGTAGACATGAAGCTACTCAGATTAGCGATCATTGGCATTTATCGAGTTACAGTGTTCGTCTGACGAAAACTTATCTGAGCGATCTGGTCGTGTAAATGGAGCTTTATTGCCAAGAAACATCTGCATAAGAACTGCATATTGTGTCTTTTGTATTTGGTTGCACAATTCATTAAAAAAATACGAAATTAAAAATGTGTGACTGCTTGGGGTGTTGAAAAAGTTCTTTTGAAAAATGGTGTATTGATGGTTCGCAGCTTTCCGGGAGTCACCGTTATGTCAAGGGCAAGCGTAAAAAGAAAAATTGGTTAGTTTAAATGCTTTAATGTCCCGAAGCAGAATCATGGAGAAAATTCAATTTACCATTGATAACAAAAAATTACCTTAAGTGGTGGGGATTTTTTTTTTACATAATTTAATTAAGACGTCTTCCTATGAAAAATTCGTCAAATGACGTGACAGATTCACAAAGTTATTCGCTTGCGAAATGGAACGAGTTTTTGCACTACCTTGCACGAATGAGCATTCCTCCAAATAATAAGAATGGCCAACTTCCTCGACATATACATTCGTTTCACAGATAGAGTCTTTACTAAAATCAAAATAGTCACAAGGGGCTTAATCCGTAGATTATAGTGAGTGCGGAATACATTTGGCTCATTTGTAGCCCAATTCATATAATTTTAATGTTATTCTCGCAAAGTTAAGCAAATATGAATTTGGGGAAAATTGTTTGAATCTAGTACTGATTGAATGTTATTGTACATTTGCCTGACAATTAATGTAAGTACTATGTAAGATCAAGTAGTCTTTTAATATTTCCTATACAGATTTTGTGTATCAATCTAGTTATCCTGCCATAAATTTTAATTCATTATTTCGGGATTAAACGCTTGTAACTTTGTCCATCAAGAAGATTAAAATGCAACAAAATTTGTGAAATTAGAAGAACCATTGGCCTACATGCTAAAGGGGTTTTCATTAAAATGCAAGCACCTCAAATGGCTGGTACACGGCGAATAAGTTTGTAAAATTTGCTATAATTTGATGAATATTTCTCTTCAAAGGCCAATTTAGGCGCTTTTGGGTTTGCCGATGATGCTTCATTGATTTTTTTTAAGCGACCTTTATATGTATACTGTCGCATAGAGCTCATAAATACAGATATTGTTGCTCGGTGTATTTTCCAGAATTTTTTAAAAGCCAAAAATACTGCAAAATGGTTTTTCCGCGATATCTTGAAAACAAGAGCTGATGGGGAAAAACCGAGACCAGTTTTGGAATTAGTGCACAAAACTGGATCAGAATTTGTCATTAATAGGGCTGGACCAAAATGGCTGTTGGTCAGTGTAATTTATCTGTGTTTCATCTAGACATTTACGCCGCCGCGCCACGCCGCCTCCGCCGCCGATTTTTGTCTTTTTTAACGCGCCGCCGCCGAATCACGAAAATATAGGCGTGGCGGCGGCGGCGGCGGGGGCGGCGTTCGGCGCCATAGCATTTTTAGATGCTATTAAGTAATCGAATAAAAGAATCGATATAGTCTCAGCTCCATCTCCCAACGTCTCATCTCCAGAACATTTCACAGCTGTTGTTCTCGTGTGATAAATTGAAAAACAATATAAAAACTAAATTAAATTCTAGATTCCCATTATCGGATATACTAGTCTGCGCATCATTATTAGACCCGCGAATCAGCTCTCTGGATTGTGTGCTTGACTATTGAGGTGAACAAAATTTAGAAAAACTGATTTTTTTTAAAAAATGTATCCACAACAAGATATTGGTCAGCAGGATAGTTGCGGAGAACCTACATCAGCATGCAAAATTTTATAGCAAGCTCAACGACATTCTAAAAATACAAAAAATAGCAATTTGGAAGCTGAATGCCACCTACTTCTAAGTTTGTCATCATCCCAAGACGTTTTAACATTTTGGAGGAAAAAGGCACCTGCAATGCCATTGTTATCGAAGCTGGCACAAAAGGTGTTGTGTATTCCGGCAACGAGCACACCTTGTGAGCGAGTTTTCTCGATTGCTGGACTTACCAAAACGATCGCAGCTCGCATATAGTGTACATATTCTTGATCAGCATCAACAGCCGAGTCGATATAGCCATGTCCGTCCGTCCGCCTGTCCGTCCGTCCGTCTGTCTGTATGAACACCTAGATCTCAGAGATGGTAAGAGATAAAGGTTTGACATGTATGGGACAAATGCTTCTTTTATCTGCACGCAGATCAAGTTTATTTCAAATTTTGGCCACGCCCCTTCCCGCCCCCGCAATTTAAAAAAAAAAGTTATATCTCCTACAGTTTTGAAGATAGACGATTCGTACCTTCTAAAGATAGTTAGTAATTAGCAAATGAATCGTTTTCCGAAATGATCAAGATCGGATGAAAGGTTCTCAAGTTATGAGCAAAAAAGTGATACAAGCCCCCCCGCTAAATTTTTTTGTTACTGCGTACGCCGCCGGCCGCCGACAAATTCGACGGCTTATCTGCCGCCGCCGCCGCCGGTTCTTTCTTAACTCTACGCCGCCGCCGCCGGTTTTTTTGACCCCCTACGCCGCCGCCGACGACCAAGCTATCGGCGTAAACCTCTAGTTTCATCGATTTCAAAGCCGCTTTCGAATAAGTTAACAGAACCTTTTGCTTAAGCTAAGTCGGTTAGGAGTCTCGTCAAAAATTTTTAGCTTGACTCGGAATCTGTACACTAACAACATAGCTGCAGTATGGAAGGCAGAACTGGTCTCAGATTTGATCAATATATCGACATATCGATATGTTTGTTGTACGATAAGGGTTATTCCGATATAATATTTTGTGTCCCGATATTGGCGATTGTCGATATTTTATAAACGATATATGGTAGAAAAGTTTCTATGGTAACAGGTGCACATTATATGGCTAGTCTGATAAAACATCTGGTTATACAACTTAACTTGGATGCTGCTATACGCTGCAATATTAGGTGTCAGTGCTACACCCAAAAAAATTTGTATCAATATCAATTTGAAACACGTGTTTCAAATTGAAACTGAAACTATTATCATTTTTTTTTGTATCAATGTTAGCCGAGAACGTACTGAATTGAAACTTGGAATATTAATTTAATGCGCAGAAGTATCAATTTGAAACTAAAAATTTTTTTTTAAGTTCGAAATTTCGAAGAATGCATGAATTGTATAAGAAAGCAGGCCAAATGTGACATCTGGCGATGCTTGACTTGTCAAATTTAATTATTTAATTTATGCGCAAACAATTCAATAATAGGCTAATCACACTAAGCACATCTAACATCCAACATCTTGAGTTTAAATCAGTGGCGGCAAAATACACAAGGTCATTTTGGCATCGCGTGTGTGTGTGAGCCACGCTTTTGCACTTGTATGTTGTTGCAAAAGAGAGCAGTGTAAGCTCGTATACTATCGGTGTAGCGACGTCGCTGCTACTCTGTGGCTTTTGTATACACAGCAAATGGAATCGTGCCGAACTCTGGTTAAAATTCTCAATAACCATTTGCTCTGCCAACGTTTTTAAGATTTTGTCTTGTAAACATGTTTAGAGGGTCGATGGTAGTAACATGCTACAAATCTGGCAAATTATGCCTTGGCAAATATTTTTGACACAGGATGTTGGATGCTAGATGTACTCAGTATGATAAGGCTATAAAAGTAAACGCTATGGAAGACAAAGATATATAAATGGGTTTCAAATGGAGCAAGGAAAGTTTAAGCAGCTAAGTATTAATTCTGCTGTTTTCGTTTTTTGCAAACATATGTAATAACAAATGTAACTATTCAGACAGGACACATAACATGCCACAATGCTGCGGTGCCTGTTTCAGCGCTTTCCATGTTAGCGCACAACGCGAGAGGTATCAAACGAAGACAGCTGCTGCAACGGCGTTTTTTGCGTTTTTTCTTCAGAGTCTCTGAAGGAGTAACGCGCTACGTTTAGGGGTTCCAGCAAATGGCACATCAGTACAGTGATTCTAAAAATACAACATTCGAGTGGACATGAGACCAATGTTTCTCCATAGCGAGGTGTCCACACTTGACAAATTCAATTTATTAGTGTAAATGAAATAAATTTAAAATAAAATGATAATGTTTTCAAAATGTTCTTTATTAATTTTAATGGCAGTTTGTAAAGAACTGAAATTATACTACAAACTTGATAAGAAATAATATTTAATTGATAAAAGCTAGTTTCAAAATGATACTAAAAGTTTGATAATTGAAGTCTCAAATTAATAAGACCTAGTGTCAAATTGATACTAATAAAGTAATACAAAAAAGTGTCAACCAGATACACAGTAGTATCAATTTGAAATCCTCGAAGTATCATGTTAATACTTTCGAAGTTATCAATTTGATACTTGGAGTATTAGAGAGAATTCGAGACTCAATAGTTTCAAATTTATGTCTAAATTGTGTCACTGTGATGACAACTTTTTTTTGAGTGTAGAATATATTGAATATATCGTCATGAACCCAATAGCTTATTGGAGAGGTAGTGCGGATGAATTGTTCACTCTGTCTGAAAGTGCATTTCCATACTTTAAGCTTAGTACTCAGACAAACTAAATCGTCCGCTAGCTAAATTGACAACTTCGGACCAGCGGACGATGCTGTGTGAATGTACAACGCCAAAATACCACCCTTCATCAAAACTCCTCCAAATGTGAAACGGTCACACTGCTCTGATTTGCTTGCATTTGAATTTAGTTAATTGTATTTGCTAATATTTAGGGATTTTTGGAGGATATATGGAATGTAAAAGTCATGGGCAATGCAAAATCTTACCGTTGGTTTTGAAATATGCGCAATCAATGATTTTTGTCGAACACTTTGCTGCTGACAAATTACAAGCTATTTTTTCTTCTACCACCCCATCGGAATTGTATCAGCGGTTTGTGTCTGTCAAGTTAGTTTGTCCGAGTTCCACCGAGCGTAAGAGGCCTGTCGGAATTTTACGAAAGCTTTCCGACACCCTTTTTATACCCGTTACTCGTAGAGTAAAAAGGGCATTCTAATGTCGTGCAAATGTATGTAACAGGCAGAAGGAATCATTTCCGACCATATAAAGTATATATATTCTTGATCAGCATCAACAGCGGAGTCGATATAGACATGTCCGTCTGTCCGTCCGTCTGACTGTATGAACTTCTAGATCTCAGAGACTAAAAGAGCTAGAGCTACCAAACTTGACATGTAGTCTTCTTTTATCTGCACGCAGATCAAGTTTGTTTCAAATTTTGGCCACGCCCACCCCCGCCTCCACAAAAGAAAATGTTGAATAACTCCCACATTTTTTAAGTTATCGAGTTCAAATTTATAACTTAAATTTATATTACCAATAACTATAATCCCTGAAATTTACAGCAATAATATATAGCCGAGTTAAAAAAAACTTTTCGGATGTTCACCCCCAGGAACGCAGGAACACTGTTAAACATGTTTTTCATGAGTAACGGGTATATCGAAGTCGGTTAGAGCCGACGTTTACTTACGCTCTCGTTTTTATATGGAGTTGACACCCAGCTGAAGCGATTTAGTTTGTCTGAGTACTAAGCTTTACTCTCATGGCCTCAGCTTCGTCAAGCGCTTAAATTGTTCAAGTGTTAATAGCGAAATGTCTTTGGCCCCTGGGGTCCTCTGGCGACAATCGCTGGCTTACAGACACCCGCAGCGAATGACTGGAAAACACATTAGGCAGCGGGTTCTCTTAAATTCTTCACTTGATATTTTTTTAAGCATAATCTATAAGTCTTTAAAGCCTACACTCAGATAAGATCCAAATTTTTGTTTGTCCCAATACTTCTTATGAAAAAAACACGTTTGAACTGCTTTCAAATCAGAACTACATTGAAAAGAAGCCTTACCTATAAGTATTAATACGAAGTAATGTACCTAACTAAATTTGTACCTCTTTTGAGTACAGGCTTTCAGAAAACTATTGGGAACTTTGGAAAATATTGATTATAACGGTCTCTAGAAATCTTCACTAGCAGTTTTAAGATGAAGACGTTCCTTAAAAGCTTTTCAGTTTTCCTAAGTTTTAGAAAATAACAATAAAATCGATATATCGATGTTTTTTGGAGGCGATATATCAAACATAGATATGGGTCATTCTTTTATAAACCGAACAGCTAAAAAATTTTTTATTTTTCATTTAAATAAAAAAAAATCCGAAATTAGATCTCGACATGCCCACCAAAACGTAATTTGCAGTTTTGCATAAAATTTTTTTGTTAATTTTAAAAACAATTTCAAAAATCGTCAAAAACGAAAAATTGGAAAAAAAGGGTTTTTTAAAAACGATATATCTTAGGTTTGGTTCATCGGACAGGTCTCAAGTTGATATCGATGGAAAGAATTTTACTTTATCTACTCAAATTATGTTTTTATAGATTTTTAAACTATTTAATATTATTAAGTAAATGTTCCTAAAAACTACATAAAATTTTTTCTCAGTGTTAACCACCATGTCATAGCTTCTGAGGATATACAATCAAATAATCTAAACTTAACTTAAATTTTGGTGTTTTCAAAAAGATGGAGACTTTTATAGTTTAAGAGCTATGAATTTTTGAAGTTATAAACAAATTAAAAGATGCCCTTGAAAAAAGCTTTGCCATGACGTAAGTTTTAAAGCTTTTTAATTGAAACTTGGCGAGTGTGCTTTATATTTATCAAGCTTTTCAAAAATGTTAACATCAGGCGGATCGGATGAGTATATCATATAGATGCCATACAAATGCTGAATTTAGCAGTGTTATAAATTACTTTGCAAGCTCTGGTAACCCTAATTCCCAACAAAATTCAATTAATCATAACATTCGTATGGCAGCTATATGATATAGTCTTCCGATCCGCTTGATGTTGACATTTTTGGAAAGCTTGATGAATATAAAGCACAATTGTCAAGTTTCAATCAAAAAGCTTTGAAACTGACTGCATGGCATAGCTTTCTTTAAGGGTATCTTTTAATTTGTTTATAACTTCAAAAATTAATATCTTTTAAACTATAAAAGTCTCCATCTTTTTGAAAACACAGTTTTTTAAGTTGTGTTTATTACAATAAATTGTATATCCCCAGAACTTAACATGGTGGTTAACACTGAGAAAAAATTATATGTAATTTTTAGCAACATTAAAATTCTTTCCATCGATATCAACTTGAGACCTATCCGATAAACCAATCCTGAGATATCACGTTTTTAAAAAACCCTTTTTTTCCAATGTTTCGTTTTTGACGATTTTTGAAATTGTTTATAAAATTAACAAAAAATGGTTATGCAAAAATGGAAATTACGTTTTGGTGGGCATGCCGAGATCTAATTTCGGATTTTTTTTAATTAAAATGAAAAATAAAAATTTTGTTAGCTGTTCGGTTTATATTGAAAATTTGGATTTTTGATATTATCGATATGGATATTTAGAGAAATATCGACAACCCTAGGATGCAACACGTCAGTAAAGGCCGCTTGAAGCCGAAGTGGATAAAATAAAGTCGTTGGTCGATGCAAATCGCCGAATAGAGATTGCTGAAAGATTAAATTTGTCTAATTAAAATTGTCGCGGCCGTTAACAAGCACATGAAACGTCTTAGATTAATTTCGAAGCTTGACATTTGGGTACCTTATGTTCTTACAGAATGAAATTTGAGACCTCATACCAGTTTGATGACTCGCCAAAAGCTTTTGCAGCTTGAAAAGGATGTGCTACTACACCCACCATTTTCTCCAGACTTTGTACCTTCAGACTATTACTTGTTTCTGGTCTTTTGTTCTTTTTTGAATGGGAGAACCTTCACCTCAAGTCCGGACATCCAAAACCACTTGGACCAGTTTTTTGCGTGCAAGGATTACAAATTTTTTGATCGTGTAATCAATCTCTTGCCCGAAAGATGGCAATATGGTATTGGATCAAAATGGAGATAAAATAATTTCATAGAATGTTTAACAAAATACAAAGCTCATACAGTTCGGTATTCTTCCGAATGCAGAAATCATTGCCAACTTTTAAAGGTCCATAAATCCTCCGAAGAATTTTTCGTTTGAACACGCCAATCGCCGCTTTATCCGCCGCTGTCATTGTCCATGCTTCTGCGCCATATTGCAGGACTGCGATGATAAGCGACTTATAAAGGGCTATTTTCGTTTTTCGCGTGAGGTCTCTGCTCTTGAACTCCCTACTTAGACCGTAGTAGCATCAGTTTGCAAGAGTGATTCTTCGTCGGATTTCCAGACTGATGTTGTTGTTGCAGGTTATCGTCGTTCCGAGGTAGACAAAATCCTCCACAACTTTAAAGTTGTACTCTTCCATTGTAACAGATTGTCCAAGGCGCATATGTATTTCGTTTTGTCCTCATCTACCGCTTGATCCATTAGTTCAGACTGCTTCTTAAACTCTGAAAATGCCTTGCTTTCTGCCCGTTCGGTTTTGCCGATAATGTCAATATCATCGGCATATGCAAGTAGCATTAGATCTTTATGAATAAAAGCGCCGGTTCTGTTGGCATGTCGGCACCGGCGCAGTATGTATTCCATCAGAAGATTAAAGAAGTCACACGATAAGTTATCGCCCTGCCTAAAACCTCTTTTGCTATTAAAAGGTTCGGAGAGGTGCTTTCCTATTTTGACGGAGCTTTGCGTACTTCTCAACGTCATCATGCAAAGTCGAACGTACTTTGCTGGAATACCTAAGGTAGACAGGGCTTCGAAGAACCTTGACCTTATCGGTGTGTCGAAGGCTGATTTATAATCAACAAAAAGGTGGTGTGCTTTGATGCCTCTTTCATTGGTCTTCTCCAGGATTTGTCGTAATGTGAAGATCTGGTCTGTGGTGGATTTAACAGGTCTAAAGCCACACTGAAAAGGTCCAATCAGTGTATCAATAAATGGCTTTAGACGTTTACAAATAATGTGGGACAGAACCTTATATGCGATGGGGAGGAGAATGATCCCGCGGTAGTTGGCGCAAACTGCAGGGTCTCCTTTCTTAATGATTGGACAGAGAACACTTAGATTCCAATCGTCGGGCATGCTTTCGTCAACCCATATGCGGCACAAAAGTTGGTGCATGCACCTTACCAATTCTTCGCCTCCAGCCTTGAACAATTCAGCGGGCAGTTCATCAGCGCCTGGCGACTTGTTGTTCTTTAGCCTTTGTATGGCTAAACAGATTTCCTGCTTGGTCGGTGGGGCTATCTCTATGTCGTCAATAGGTGGCATCGCTACTTCTCTAGAGGCGGTATCATGTTCGTCATCGCCTCCCAGTAGATTGGAGAAGTAACTTCTCCATTTGTTAAGCGCCACTTGCGGATCTGTGACCAGATTCCCCTGTTTGTCTTTGCATTGTGCGACTCTGGGCTTAAAGCATTCTGTTAACCTTCTGTCCGTCTGTCCGTCTGTCTGTCTGTATGAACGCGTCGATCTCAGAGACTGTAATAGATAGAGCCACAAATTTTGGCATGTATATAGGTGTATACTGTACGCACATCGATTTTATTTCAGATTTCGAAAAATCCTCCTCCTCCATCATTAAACAGCGAAAATCTGTCATTTTATCTGTATAAACGCGTAAATCTCAAAGACTATAAGAGGTATAGCCTCAAATTTTTGCATGTATATAGATGTACACCGTACCCAGATAAAGTTTGCTCCTGGTTTGGCAAATTCCTCCTCCATCTTCTTCTGACCGCGAAAAACTGTCACAGCTACAATTTTTAAGTCTGAACCTAGTGACTTAATATATATATAGTGAGGCCCAATATCTATCTATTCTGTGTACCACAATGGGATCCGAGCAAAAACACCGAAGATATGTACATAAGTGCGCCTGCCCATTTATTGAAATAAATTTAAAAATAAATGGAATTCGAAGCTATAGGAACCACATTACTTGGAACAGGGTAGTTTGCTGTCGGGGCACTCGACCGCAACACTCTTACATGTTATACACTTGAAAAGTGTATTATAGTTTTGCCCAGAAGTTTGCAACGCTTAGAAGGAATCATCTCAAGTCCGTCTGTCCGTCTGTTTCTATGCTATCTCCTCCGTCAGTTTTAAAGCTATCTTAACCAAACTTTGCACGAAGTCTTTTGGTATAAATACGCTGCACATTTGTCGGAACCGGCCGGATCGGATGACTATAGCATATAGCTGCCATAGGAACGATCGGTTGAAAAACTAGTTTTAGTGAGAAAAACTTTTTGGTTTTCAGTGCTATCGCTTCCAACGCTCGTATTTATAAATTCTTAATGATTTCACATAATTTCACCAAGATTTTTCGATATCGGACCACTATATAGTATAGCTCCCATACAAAAGATAGGTCTGAAAAAAAATCTTTGTGAGAAAAACTTTTTTGTTTTTAATGCTATCGCTCCCAACTCTCATACTTATAAGTTTTTAATGATTTCACATAATTTTAACAAGACTTGTCGAAATCGGACAACTAAATCTTTCATATCTTAAGGTCCAAGAGTATATAAACTTCGGTCGAGCCGAAGTTAGCTTTCCTCTATTTTTGAATACTGTAATATCGAGTAGTAAGTGGCGATTATTACTCTATAATCCGAGTGCACAGAAAAACACACCTTATATTATAAAGGGTGATTTTTTAGCTAGTATCTTTTTGGCAACACTGGTTTAAACAGCTCACGCACGTTTCGTGTTTTGTTTCACTGTCAAACATTTTCAGTTTGGTCTTTAATTTAACCATGAATCGTTTTACAAACGAACAACGCTTGAAAATTATTTAATTTTATTATCAAAATGCGTGCTCTGTTAAGAAAGTGCATCGCGAGCTTCTTCCATTTCATAGTCGGTTTAATCGACCCACTGAAGCGGCTATTCGGGCTATTGTGACTAAATTTCGCACCAAATTTACATTGTTGGACATTAAATCACCAACACGCTTACGTAGAGTGCGAACTGAAGAAAATATCGCAGCTGTATCCACCAGTGTTAATGATGACCATCAATTATCGATTCGTCGCCGTTCGCAGAAATTGGGCCTCTGTTACTCAACAACCGGTCAATTGGCCGCCTAGATCGTGTGACTTAACGCCTTTAGACTATTTTTAATGGGGCTATGTTAATGCTCATGTCTGTACAGACAAGCCCGCTTCAACTGGCGCATTGGAAGACTACATTGAAGCATTTTTTCGTGAGATACCGGCCGAAATGTTGGAAAGAGTATGCCAAAATTGGACTAAGCGGTCACGGTCAACATTTGCATGAAATAATCTTCAAACATTAAATTATATGGACCGTACTATCGATTCAAATAAAGATTTCATGCATTTTTCTGTAATTTAGGTGTTCTTTTTTGAAAAACTTTCCTATAGCTCTTAAAAAATCACCGTTTATTTGTTTTCAAACCTTTGAGTTTATTTATAGACCGTTTTTCCACGCCCTTTTTAAATTGTTGAATTTATCCTACAATCTTACAAATATCAAACTATTATTATCCAACTAACAGTCAACTTGAAGTCAGACACGCCTGACACTCGCTTACACTCCCGTTGCAATCCACATTTTTCTATTGCTTAAGCCACCATTTCCAAAATCCTTCCATCTGCACTCTGTCCAACCATTTGAATAGTTGACCAATGCCTTATGCTCGCTCATTGATTTGTAGGGCAGAGAAAATACAAAGCGCAATGCGCCGCTAATGCCGTTTAATAGTTTTTACATTTTTTTACTACTGTGGACCTTTGCCTTTGTTCGCTGCGACTTGCTGACTTAACTGGTTGGTTCCCCTTTCGAACGCCGATGTTCAATAGCTGGAAAATGTAAATCCCATTGAGTTGGTCGATGTTTTTCTCCATTTTTTCTTTTCATCCTTTAGCCAAGCGCTTTTTGCTGCTGCCGCCGCTCTTAAGCTGCTGCTAATGCAACAAAAGGGCGTGGCCGGGCTCGCCCCAGTTCGCTCACTTTGACTTCAATTGCGGACAAAATGTCTTCATTCGGTTTGATTTTCAATTTGATTGCATTTAAGCGACATAAGCTGCGTCCTGTGAGTGCCAGCCATATACTATATAGTATATCCCATTGTCGCTGAGAATTTATTGACAATTTATGTCATGATTGATGAACGCAATTTGCACGCTTATCACAGGAATAAAATATTTTTTACAGCCAAGTTCGTGCTAAAGGTGAACTTATGAATATTTTCCGCAGCGCGGCAACTGTGTGTCTTCTATTTGTTGTTGAACAATTTTAACGCAATTGGTGGTCCGGCTGTGATCCAAGGGTTTTATTAGCCCTGGCCACATAGTGTTGCCCCTGCCCCACCACTAATGGTAAGACCCAATGTCTTGCTTCTACTGTCAGTGCTCCGCTTTTGTCTGGGGCTGAGGCTCGGCATGGCGTATACGTGATGCTATGATAATCATGCTTATTTACAATAAATCTCAGCACAAGACTTGAAGAAGTGAAGTGTTAGACAGAGAACAACGCGCCTTGTGGGCTTGAGCCCCAAGATGATGATTTATTTAATGCGTAATCTCTGCCGACGCTCGCCAACCAGGATTGGAGTAGCACATCATAATCATTATGAGATGACAGCACCTCAGACTATATTATTATTAGTGGTATTCCCAGCAAGCCAAGTGCTTTGCTCGACACCAAAAAATCAATTAATTGCGCCACTTTGCCGGGGACTGCAAAGTTTTCGAGTCCTCGCCTAGTTGTGTTTTTGGCCGCCACTTTTCAAGTCACGTAATTAACTTGGACGGAGACATCAATCAACGCGATGGACGGGAGACGGAAGGCAAATCTGTGTAGTGAAAATGGGAAAAAGTTGTAAAAGAGCCAGCTGGAGTTGTTGGCTTAACTCTGGTTGAAGGGGGCGGTGGGCCATGTTGTTGTGATTATTATTACTCTTGTCATTATCATTAGAGTGCCACACACACACATTGAGCTTTGACAGCCAGCTACTAAGCGCTTGACGACATAAATATTGATTGATTGTTGTCAGACAGTGTTGTTGTCCTTGCTGTCTGTTTTCTGTGTGGCCAGAACCAGGTGTCTGTCTGAGGTGTCAACTTTGTGGCTGCTGTAGGAAGCAATAACAATATCTTGAACAGCAAACTGATTCCATTGTTACGCATTTCAAGTAATTCTGCATCACGTCACCCGTAACTAACTTGATTATGCTTGGTCCACATGTGCTCCTTCGAAAATAATGTGATATACTTAGATATATTGTTCTGCTGTTGCTTGTCATGATACGAGGAAGGCGTGAAGGTAATCGGCCTTGGGATAAAAGGTTATTACCGGCATAGGATTCAAATTTCGAAAATTTATAATTCGCAATTGGTTTATGCACAATACGGAGAACACAAAAAAGTAATACCCTGTACAAGTCCCACCCGTCTTAGAGCTGGTTTTGTAATTTCAACTTGCTCATGAACTCGCAGCAGATAGAACTGAACGAGGGAGAGTAAATCGAAGATCACAACGCTGACCTGCAACAAGCTACCTTAGAAATAAACGCGTACAACACCAAATTCATTTATATAAGTGCCAATATTATGGATTATTGGTAAGAACAAAACGTAGATACACTTGGCTGTTTCAGTTGGCAAAAATTGTACATCTGCTTCACAACTGGCCTTTCTCTGCCATGAAATTAGTGCTTTCTGGGTTAAGGTGTTAACAAAACGTCGAGATATTTTTAATCTTCTTATTCTTAGATTAAGCCTTTCGCACTTGTATCATTCCAAATGTGCTTATCTCAATCTCTTCACATCACCAGTTGTTCAAAGATATTTGAACAGTGCATTTAAAGACCGCTACCTGCGGTCGCCTCAAGCCGAGGCGCACAAAAATAGAAACTAGAACCTAAAATATAAACAACCCCCAAGAAGGGACACATCTGTGAGTAATAAGGCATTTCTCCGCTTGGGGTAAAACCAAAAAATGTATAAAAGAGAAAGTACCAACATATTAAAAAATAGTCAGCTTCTATACGAGGAGCTGTTCACTCGCACCATATATGCGTTTTATTTACTAGTCCATAAATTGAAAGCGAGGAAATATAAGTAGCCTTTTCGAAATCTAAATGTTTAATAATATACACTCAAAAAAAAAAATCAATCCATATGGGATCAAATCAATCCCAAGCGGTAATGAAAACAACGTAATCTCGGATATGATTGCCCCGATCTGAAAAAAGATTGAGTTGATCCGACTTTTTCAATCCTAAGAAGGATTACATATATCCCGGGGTAATCCTATGAAAGATTGAATTGTGCAAAAAATTCGAGCACAATTGAATCCCAAAACTGGATCATTTTATGCCTATTCTAGATTAACTTATGCTCGATATGTAAGATTGATTTGATCTCAGGATAGATTACTATTTTTCTTTTCCTCCGCCATGCCATTTGCCATAGGACATCCTTATACACTTCAAAGACCTCTCACATCAGTTTTGGTTAATTTAGATTTCTGAAAAAACAAAGAAATAAATATAAAAATTTTTGACTCCACTGGGACTCGAACACACGACCATTCGCACTGAACAGGAATGGAACGGCATCTCATCGCACACCACCATACCCAATGTTTGTGTCAGCGTGTCTGAGAGGCTACTTATATTACTTCGCTCTCGCTCTCTAATTTATGGGCATGTGATCTCGAAAGGGATTGTAGTAAGCACATTTGGAATGATACAAGCTCGAAAGGAATGGACCAATCCTTAAAAGATTGAATTGTGTAGAATATCCCGGAAATCGAGATTGAATTTTCAAGCTCGTGCCGGGCTTACTCCAAGATTTAAAAGATTGAAAATATCTCGGCGTTTTTTTTTCTGTGTACAAGAAGAAATTAAACCCAGAACATCTTTCGATTCTGAAAATTGATGACTGTCCCATCAAGTATGTTGACCAAGCTGTCAATATTGGTTTCAATTTTAGCACAACGCTCTCATGGGGTGATCATATAATCCGGGCAGTTGGGAAAACCTATTGAATGCTACGACAGCTTAACTTGACAAGGACGTATCTACCTCAAAAAATCCGACTCCTAATTGCCAAGGCTTACTTGATCCCTTCAGTGTTTTATGGGGTAGAAGTCTTCGGAAAATGCGATGCTTTTAGCTTTAATAAAATGAATGTCCTTTTTAATAACATTGCGAGGTATGCTTTCAACATCAGACCGAGGAATCCCATTACTGATTTTGCAAATCAATTATTTAATTTGACACTGAAATCGTTCATATCTTTAAGGGTCCTAACCATGCTTCACAAAATAATTTATACTAAGGAACCGTCCTACCTTTTCTCTATGTTAAGCTTTAGTGCGTCACAAAGGACAAAAAACCTAATTTGTACTAAGACCAGGCTAAAAAGTTCTGATACCCTTAAAACAATTACTAGCGCATCTCTATTTAAGGCCAAAATTTCCAGTCACCTAAACACCACATAAAATAAAAAAAAAAAAAAAAAAAGAATTGTACTAATTAAGTTATTGTATTCCACCTATCTAAAAAATGTTCAAATCTTTAATATTATGTCTTAATTTTAACTATAATTTTCTTAATGTGACTATTCCTTATATTATGTTTAATGTTATAATAACTAATTTGTTGTTTTCTACCGTCATGTTTGCCAATTGTATTTTACTGTTGTGACTAGCACAATATTTATGTTAATTACTTTTCGTGCTAGGATGTAAATCTTAATAAATCTAAATCTAATTAGTTTTAGGGTCTGCGACTTGGATTCAAAGTTCATCACTCATACGAACTGTTGCCCTTGCTACATGATTATTATTTAAGTACTTGGCGTAGACTTGGTTTGAAGTAATAACATTTGACAAAGAGGTACCAAGGCCATTGAAAAAAATGTTTTTTGTATGTATATCCAAAACAATATATAAATAATATTTACTTACTATATTTAGTAAAAATCGTATATTGCGACAAAATTTCTACTGTTCTGCGCTGTTCTATTTAGATAAAAGCAAGTTTTAGCCGTACATTAAGAGGCTATCAGGATATCTTTGAAGTGATGACCCACACGAGCTGAACTGAAGTGTTGCGCTTCACGGTGCTGCTTATAAATAGACCATCGTCCTTTTGATCATTCCCATTCTTCAAATTAAAAAAATAATGCGGATTACTTTACTACTGTGGGCAAAAATACAGTTAACTTGTTCATAAATCAAAAAATCTTTATTTATTAATGTCAATTCATTTCATTCCCTTGAAAGTAACCTACCCCTATGGCATTACACTTGTGCCAACGAATTTTACAATCGTTTTTTTGTTTGAAGGACAATTTTAAAAACATGCTGCAAAGTCTTTTTCTGGTATAGTTTTCAATTCCTTCTTAGTTTCGGGCTCGGTAAATGGTTTCCATTGTAATGTCGGTAGTATCTGAAAAGAAGAGCAGAAACCCCACTCGTACAGACTCCAACTTGCGAACCGCAATAGTCGCACTTTATGACAGTCTAAAATGCTTCTTCTTAAAATGCTTCTGCGCCGTATTGCAGGACTGGGATGATAAGCGACTTGTATAGCGCTATTTTTGTTCTTCGCTTGAGGTTTCTGCTCTCGAGCTCCCTACTTAGCCCGTAATAGCATCGGTTTGCGAGCGTGATTCTTCTTCGAATTTCCAGGCTGATGTTGTACTCTCCCATTGCAACAGATTGCCCAAGGCGTGTGGACTTTTGTTTCGAGTTTCCAGGCTGATGTTGTACTCTCCCATTGCAACAGATTGCCCAAGGCGTGTGGACTTTTGTTTCGAGTACACTAGGTACTTCGTCTTGTCCTCGTTTACCGCTAAACCCATTAGTTCAGACTGCTTCTCAATCTCTAAAAACGCCTTGCTTACTGCCTGTTCGGGTTTGCCGATAATGTCAATATCATCGGCATATGCGAGTAGCATTACATCTTTATTAAAGATGGTGCCCGATCTGTTGGCATTTGGGCACTGGCGCAGTATATACTCCATCAGCAGATTAAAGAAGTCACACGATAAGGTGTCACCCTGCCTAAAACCTCTTTTGGTATCAAAAGGCTCGGAGAGGTTTGTTCCTATTTTAACGGAGCTCTGAGTGCTTCTCAACGTCATCATGCAAAGTCGAACGTACTTTGCTGGAATACCTAAAGTAGACAGGGCTTCGAAAAACCTTGACCTTATCGGCGTGTCGAAAGCGGCTTTGTAATAGATAAAAAGATGGTGATTTTCGATGTTTCTCTCATAGGTCTTCTCCAGGATTTGGCGCAATGTGAATATCTGGTCTGTGGTGGATTTACCAGTTCTAAAGCCACACTGATAAGGTCCAATCAGTGTATCAATAAGCGGCCTTAGACGTTCACAAATAATGCGGGACAGAACCTTATATGGGTCATTCTTTTTCAAATCGAACCGTCTCAAAATTCAACATTTTTATACTCTGTACCGAAGGGACAAATGTTTCTTATAGCTGCAGGCAGATCAAGTTTATTTTCAATTTTTGCCACGCCCCCTTCCGCCCCCGCAATTTTGAAAAAACGGTATATCTTCTACAGTTTTGAAGTTAGACGATTCGTACCTTCTAGAGATAGTTAGTAATTATCAAAATGTATTTGCCGAAGAAATGATAAAGATCGGATGAGCGGTTCTCAAGTTATGAGCAAAAAGTACTTCACCCTCCCCCACCCCCTCCCACCCTATTACAACTAACACCGCACAATCTTAAAGAGAGAGAGAGAGAGAGAGTGAGAGAAAGAGAGAAAGACTTAGAGATGAGCGCAGCACCAGCATTGCATTCAGCTTCTACTCCAGGTACAGAGTATGTTATAGTCGGGCTTGATCGACTTTCTTACTTGTTTGTTTCAATAAACCAAAAAACCGAAGTTATAAATTAATAAAAAGATACAATTAAAGAAAGCTTTGCCACGCAGTCAGTTTTAAAGCTTTTTGATTGAAACTTGACAAGTGTGCTTTATATTCATTAAGCTTTTTAAAAATGTCAACATCGCGCGGATCGGATGACTATATCATATAGCTGCCATAGGAAGGTATCGCTCCTTAGCAGCCCGCATTACTCTCGACTGCAGAGTTCTCCTGTAGGCAGCGTTTTTCTCTGCAGTAGCGCGTCGGCACTCCTCGTCGTACCAAGACCGCTTTCGAGGGGGCTCGGAGTAACCGAGTATCTCCTTGGCAGCCGTACTCATGGAGTGCGATATAAGCTGCCACCATATCGGAAGGGAATGGGGAGGTTTCCCTGAGAGTTTAGCTGTGTAGGCCTCGGAGGTCCCTTGTGATTGCAGCTTCTCGACGTTTAGCTTTCGACGTGTGCCAGTGCGTGCGGCATGTGCCACACTGAGCCGTGTGCGTACCTTAGCTGCGACAAGGCAAAGATCCGAGCTGCCATAGGAACTATCGGTCGAAAAGTGGGTTTAATTTAAATTTTTTAATATCCTTGATTTTTTGATTTTCCTTGATTTTTTAGTTTCCCAATGTTAACAGTGAGTGGTCAAAGACATTTTCAGCGTGAATTATAATTTTGTGAACTGAAGGGGGAAGGTTATTACAAGGATGCACCTCAATTAGATTTTAATCTAAATTAAACGCAAATATTCCAAACTGTTCAGCATTTATTTTCTATCCTGAAGACATAGTCTGTAATATTGTTGCGCATCTGCCAATTAGTTCTTTCTTGATGCCAGATATTTCAACTCTATATCCAGGTTTTTTTTTATGAAAGGATCTTCTCGCCGTATTTCCTTTGTTGGACGTACCACTCACGCTATTCGTTTGTCAATAATCAATTCCATTTTTTTTTTTAATCCATTTGAATTTTGTGTTTCCCTGACACTTTTTTTTACACTTTTTGACATTTTTTTTTATTTCCAGCGATATTCAAAACCGCTATCGTGTACTTTTTACCAAAAATTACCCAAATACAGCAACGAAACAAAAAAACACTTCACAGAACAAAAGCATTGCAGAAAATATGAAAACTGTAAAAGTGAAAACACTAACTGAATTTTTGAGAATTACAGCTTAAGGTGCACCTGGGTGCAGCTAGTGTGGACACTTTTTTCATCCTTAAGCATGTACCTATTTGGGAGAAAAAGAATAAGGAGGGTCTGAGAGGGCCGCCACAACTAAAAGCTTACGTGAAATGCTAAGAAAAATCTGCAACGCACATAAAAATTACACATACCTAAAAATGGACCTAACCAAAGGCACACGACAAATAAAACACATATAATTTATTTAAAATAAAGTTAATACCTTTGCGCTCAAAACGCATAATTTGTTACATTTATTTGGACACACTTTGTAATTTTATTTAAAGTTTAAGGATTAGTTACACAGTTTTGAAATTTATTTTTTATTTTTGGCCTATGGGCCCACTGTCGCCCACTGTGCGCCCTAGGAAATATGCACTGCTTTTGTCATTAGTCATAAACTTATCCATTTAAAGAATTTTTATACCCGTTACTTGTAGAGTAAAAAGGGTCTACTAAAGTTGTGCAAATGTATGTAACAGGCAGAAGGAATCATTTCCGACCATATAAAGCATATATATTCCTGATCAGCATCAACAGACGAGTCGATTTAGACTTGTCCGTCTGTCTGTATAAACACCTAGATCTCAGAGAATCTAAGAGCTAGAGCTACCAAACTTGACATGTAGACTAACGGGTTCAAATTCATAACTTAAATTTATATTAGCAATAGCTATAAACCCTGAAATTTACATCAAGATCGGATAATAAATAGCAGAGTTAAATAAATGTTGGGTATATCGAAGTCGGTTAGAGCTGACTTTAACTTACGCTCTCGTTCTAATTAATTTTGGTTCTTTCATTTCTTGGAGCACATATCCTTGGAAACGACAGCAAGGCTCCCCACATTTGCTTGCTCATTATCATTCTTTTTCCAGTCCCATTGTGTTTTACCATTTGCCTCAAGTATTGCAATGAAAGACTCAATTTTTTCTTTGGATTCATTTGTGTGAATGACTCGCGTCACACATCCGCATGAAATCTGAATCTGGCTTATTCTACGCCGCATAACCTAAGCACATGCCACAGCCATAGCCATGTTGCCACCCACAGCCTGAGTAACCCGTAACTTGCACACCGACAGCTCAAAGCTCGTATCTGGGAATTTCAACTGTCTGTCTGTTTTTCTGTCTGGCTGTCTCTCTGTACAGCTCCGTTCGCTTCGCGTAACCTCAATGTGTTGCAAACACAGCACCATCAGCTTCAGCATCAGACTCAGCCTCATCGGCGTGTCCTTGGCACCCTACGCTCTATTTCAGCTCGGCCTTCATTCTCGGTTCATGCCATGCGTCCATTCAGCAGTCAGCGGCTTTAGTCGCATTACTGTGGCGCTTAAAAGGTTAAAGCGTTTTTGACTTTGACTCCTGCCAGCGTCTAATGAATGCGACTTTCCCAAGTGAAATAATTTAGCATCATTTATTTTTTGAATTCCTTTTCCAGCCCTGTGACTGCGAGTGTTTGTCAACTTAATTGGTCTTATTAAACATTTGAGCTCCAAAACTAAAAAGTGAAATGTTTAAAAACATACAAATCGTTAATAGCATAAACTAATAGACAGGCACTATTTTAATACTTTTCCGAATGCTCGAAACAACTAATCGTTCTTTACGGACAAAGAAAAATATGTGCATTATTTCAGCTCATTTTTTTTTTACTAAGAGACAATTTTCTAGAGACTGACAACTGAAAAAAATTGAAGTCGACCAGCTTGTCCAAGGTATACTAAACAAGGTAGGCTCACTCGCTCTCTCAAAACTCCTTATATTTGTATCTAAGAGAGCGAGAACGAGAAAGTAATATATTTCAATACAAAGCAGGGTTCCCCAAGCAGAGAACGCGAAAACCCACCGGGGCTATCGTTGGGGAACTCTGAAACAAAGCCTACTAAGCTACTAAGTAAAACACAAAAAATTCGTCCGCGGAGATGCTTTGCTTACAACAGTTGCCTACTCATGGAGCAAAAAATATTAGAGAGGCACTTTGCGCTGCCTCTCAATTTTGCTGGTGCTAAACGATAGTGCCCAAAAAGATACTTCAAAGTGCCAGTAGGAAATCACAGTGGTTAGAGCGAGACGACCGTAACCCAAATGTATCCAGAGAGAGCGAACAGCAGACCAAAAAGTATCTGGAGAGCGTAAACGAGAGGGAACAGCTGACAGTTTTCTGACAAAAGTGGTGTCGACTGAGCAAAGTTCCTCTCTAATACTCTTTGCTTCATGGCCTACTGACTGGAATTGAACAAGTTGTTAAGAGAGCGAGAGAGTGAGTAAGCCCATATTGGAATTATACCAGGTGAAGTCTTTAAAGTAGGCTGCCTCTTTTTGGGGTACCGGTTGAATGGTAAAAAACAATCAGTTGCAAATGGCACTATAAGCCACCAGCAAAATTGAGAGGCAGCGGAAAGTGTCTCTCTAATATTTTTTGCTCCATGCAAATGGGATTTCAATGAGAAAGGTTGTCTCCACGCACGATTTTTGTTTAATTTTGTGATTTTGCGATTGTCATAACAAAAAAAAATAATTTTTATAATAAAAATAATAAAAAATATTTAATGGGTATGAAGCCCTTCATAAAGGTTAACTTTTTAAAAGTAATATAGGTTTGTGGTGTCCTTCTTATTGTGGTAGTAATATTGTGATCTTTATTATTTAGTTTTTATGTAAGCAGTTATAATAAACTCCGCTCTCAAAAATTTAGCTAAAAACACAGAAATTTTACGTGACAACACAAACGTAGAAGGCAATGAGGTGCCGTGGTTGGACTTGCAGTATGATGACCTGCCAACCATGGTTGCGCCAGCCGTGGACTTAACCAATGAGTCTGATCAATTCTCCGACCTTGACACGTCGCGGTTTTTCGAGCTGGAGGAATTAACAGAAGACGCACTGGAGTATGTAGCGGGCTATATACTTCGCGAATTAAATCTTGATGATCTACAATCCAATGACGGCTCATTTACATTTGTCGATCAAATTCCTGCGTAAAACTCAAAAAGCCATCCAGACTTTTTATTAGACGACCTTAAAAGATTAGAAATTATATTTTATAGTTTGCACAAAAACACTTTTCAATGCCTTAATGACGTCCTGACTTCGTTAATCAAAGCGTCTGATCATTATTCGATATCTCTAAAAATAAGAGAACTATTCTTTAAGTCACGAATAAGGTTTAGAATTTGAAATTTAATTTATAGCTTTGAATTCCTTTTATTATACCCGTTACTCGTAGAGTAAAAAGGGTATACTAAAGTCGTGCAAATGTATGTAACAGGCAGAAGGAATCATTTCCGACCATATAAAGTATATATATTCTTGATCAGCATCAACAGCCGAGTCGATATAGACATGTCCGTCTGTCCGTCCGTCCGTCCGTCCGTCCGTCCGTCTGTATGAACACCTAGATCTCAGAGATGGTAAGAGATAGAGGTTTGACATGTATGGGACAAATGCTTCTTATACTTGCAGGCAGATCAAGTTTATTTCAAATTTTGGCCACGCCCCCTACCGCCCCCGCAATTCGAAAAAAACGTTATATCTCCTACAATTTTAAAGATAGACGATTCGTACCTTCTAGAGATAGTTAGTAATTAGCAAAACAAATAAATTTGCCAAAGAAATAATAAGGATCGGATGAGCGGTTCTCAAGTTATGAGCAAAATTGTGAAAAATAGCCGAGTTAAAAAAGTGTTGCATACTTTTCAGATGAAGGAACGCAGGAACACTGTTAAACATGTTTTTTTCATGAGTAACGGGTATATCGAAGTCGGTTAGAACCGACTTTAACTTGCGCTCTCGTTTTTAAATTTATTTCAATTATTTCAATAAATGGGCAGGCGCACTTGTATATCTTCCGAGTTTTTGCTCGGATCTCATTGTGATATACAGAATAGATACATATTGAGCCTAACTTAATATATATTAAGTCACTAGGTTCAAACTTAAAAATTGTAGCTCTGACAGTTTTTCGCGGTTAGAAGAAGATGGAGGAGGAATTTTGCCATGCCTGGAGCAAACTTGATTTGGGTACGGTGTACACCCACATACATGCAAAAATTTGAGGCTCTACCTCTTATAGTCTGTGAGATCCACTCGTTTATACAGAGCAAAAGACCGTTTTTCGCTGTTTAAAGATGGCGGAGGAGGAATTTTCGAAATCTGAAACAAACTCGATGTGGGTACAGTATACACCTACATACATGCCAAAACTTGTGGCTCTACCTCTTATAGTCTTATAGTATAAAACTTGTGGCTCCAGCAATTACAGTCTCTGAGATCGACGCGTTCATACAGATATACAGACGGACAGACAGACAGAAAGACGGACATGGCTTAAGCGACTCGGCTGTTGATGCTGATCAAGAATATATATACTTTATAGGATCGGAAATGCTTCCTTCTCCCTGTTACATACTTTTGCACAAACTTTATCTATATATATAAAAAAGTTCAACCTGACTGACTGACTGACTGACTGGTGACCGTCGTACAGCCTAAGCCATAAAAGATAGGAAGATGAGATTTTCACAGTAGTTTTATCTTATGCTGAAAGTGAGTACTAAGAACGGATTTTGGAAAATTCTGTCGGCAAATGTGGAAAATTCGCGGAAAACTGTTGTATGAAACTTTTTTACTTTTTATCCGATCAAGTTCAAACTCATTTTCAAAGATCTATATGAAAATTCAACAACAACTGCATACCAATCTTCCGGAAAATTCACCCCCCTGGGTGGAGAGTGGGTGGTCAAGGTTGTATGGGCGAAACTTTAGTTGCCAGCGATTAGCGCCAAACTCATTTTCAAAATTACTCATAGCAAAACATAAGTTGTAAGCATAGTACGCTAAATAATTTGACACGTGTTTTCCCGATTTTGGAAAATCCGCAAACGAGGAAAATGGCCGGAAAATTCTGAATCCAAAAAAGTATTTATCATACGATTGGCTTGAAACTCGGTTTGTAAGTATAGAATACGAAATAGTTTAAAATGTTATATTCCGAAGTTGGAAAATTTGACCTGACGGTCGACAAATTCCCGGAAAATTCTGCATGAAAAAAACTATTTTTCATGCGATTGGCTTGAAACTCGGTTTGTAGGGACAAAATACGAAATAATTTGAAATGTGTTTTTTCAATGTAGAAAAAGCCGCCCACGAGGGAAATGGCCGGAAAATTCTGCATGCAAAAACTATTTTTCATACGATTGGCTTGAAACTCGGATTGTAAGGTCAAAATGAGAATGTAAGGAGAAAATGAGGGATGTGGGTGGGATGTTAATGGGATGTGGGCGCGAAGTGGGTGGGATGGGATTGGGAAGTGGGTGGGATTTGGGTGGCAAGTGGTTGGAATGTGGGTGGGATGCAGGTGCGAAGTGGGCGGAAAGTGGGTGGGATGTGGGCGGTAAGAGGGGTGGGATGTGGGCGGGAAGTGGGTGGGATGAAAATGGGAAGTGAATGGGATGTGGGTGGAATGTGGCGGTAAGTGGGAGGGATGTGGGTAGGATGTGGGACGGATGTGGGTGGCAAGTGGGTGTAATATGGGTGGGATGTAGGTGGGAAGTGGGCGGGAAGTGGGTGGGATGTGGGCGTGAAGTGGGTGGGATGTAAAGGGGAAGTGGGTGGAATGTGGCGGTAAGGGGGAGGGATGTGGATGAGATGTGGGTGGGATGTGGGCGGGATGTATGTGGGAAGTGGGTGGGATGTGGTCGGTAAGTGGGAGGGATGAGGGTGGGATGTAAGTGGGAAGTGGGTGGGATTTAAATGGGAAATGGGTGGGATGTGGGTGGCAAGTGGGTGGAATGTAGGTGGGAAGTCGGTGGGATTTGGGCGGTAAGTGGACGGGAAGAGGGCGGGAAGTGTGTGGTATGTGGGTAGCAAGTGGGTGCTAAGTGGGTGTGCGTTGGTTCTATACTGTCGAAGGCGCAGCGAAGCGTGACGGGCTATTTGCTAGTATACTCTATGTACCTTTGGTACAGAGTATAAAAAATGTGGTCCAGTTTTGTCTACTGGTTTTGTAATCTTGAATGCTACCATTTGTAGGCGTTTTTGAAGGGTATTACTCTTATTTTGCAACGCATAAATAAAAGGAATCATATTTTACATCATAAAGTTAATATATCTTTTGTCTACTGGGGTTAAAGGGCATAGCAGAATAAGCATTCAAAAACTGTCCCCACTCGTATCAGCACAAAATTTAAATATGTGATTATCATCTATGAGAAACTCACTCTACTAAATTGTTAGTCTCCTAGTCGCCATTGGAGAAGAGTTTCATGGAATTATGTTTTAATGCTTTTAGCATTTTCGGACAATAAGACGAAGATCTTTACACCTTGATTGAGGAAACTCCACTAAATAAACAAACTATAATCCGTCGAACGCTAAATATTTAGTTGGAGAAACTAAGCAAAGAATTAATTATTGCAAAATTTTTCTATTTGCTTAGATGATAGTGCATTTCGGGTCTAGTGATATTATATGAAGACAGTGCATTTCAGAGCAGCATCAGCCCTCCTCAATTATAATTCAATTCAAATTGCCATTACCGTTTTTCCGCACTCCTCACCCTCTTACCACTTCTTCCCCACCTTCCTTTCCATCTTCAGCCGCTCTCTACTCTTTCCCCTCCTCCCTCATTCTAACACATGTAGCAGCTATCATCTGTCTCAAAGAGCCAAGAGATGGATGGCATATTTGTAATGCACACATACCTAATTTGTGTGAGTGTGATACCTCTCATGCTCACTCTCTATCGCGCTCTTAAAAAATCAGTCTAGTCCAAAATATTATCTGAGCGCCACAGTTCCGCCACTGTTCTTTTGCTACATATGTATGTACATTTTTTGGATGCTAGCTTTGGGAAATTCCAACACACACAATTTTTAAGATTGAACACAGTGACTAAATAAATATTCACTTAGGCCCTATATATTTGTATTCTGTATACCACAATAAAATCGAGCAAAAACACCAAAGATATGCAAGAGCGCCTCCCCATTTATTCAAATAGATTTAAAAATAAAATATACAGTGTATTTTGCTGTCGGGGCACTCGACCGCAACGCACTTACTTGTTTTCAATCTTGGATTTGTTTATAGACTTATCTATATCAATTCCTTTTAGGTAGGACAATATTCTCAATAAGTCTTCCAGCTGCTTGTTGGTCAATTTATTTCTATTATCATTTTTTATTAACTTTATTGATGAAAATGTGGACTCGCAAATGTAAGTGGTAGAAAACATAGAACAAAGTTTGAAAATGTGTTTTGTGGTAATGGGATATTTTTTAGCAGGCATCTCTTTCCAAAAATCTACCTCTACCTCTTATAGTCTGTGAGATCAACGAGTTTATACAAAGAGGGGGAGACAGTTTTTCGCTGTTAAAAAATGGAGAAGGGAGAATTTTCCAAATCCGAACAAACTCGATGTGGGTACAGTATACACCTACATACATGCCAAAAATTGTGGGTCTCTGAGAATGACGCGTTCATACAGACAGACAGACATGGGTAAATCTACACGGTTGTTGAGCTGATCAAGAATATATATACTTTATGGGGTCGAAGGTGCTTCCTTCTGGCTGTTACATAAATTTGAACAACTTCATGATCCCCTTTCACCCATTTTTAATAGGTACAGGGTATAAAATGAAAAATCAAAAAGGTCCCTTAAAATTTGCGCCTTGCTGTGAAAAGTTTCCCTATTTTGCGCAGTGCAAAGCACACCAATAATCTATCACTTTTTGGCCTCGCTCTCGTTGGCCATCGCTGATCTAGAGAGCGTAAGTGAGAGCAAACCGCTGACACAAGGTGAATTTACTAAAAAGGTGACGTACTCAGCACAGCTGCTCTGTTTCGAGGGGTCTTATCAATTGCTGTCTCTTTCTAGCACATTTTTCTCAGAGCAATTGTCATCTGTCTGAGAAAGAGAAGAGAGCGAGTTGAAAAAAAGTTATGGCCCCTCACCACAACGGAACTCGTCACCGTAATAGTAAATTCACTTTGCGCTGACCTATTTCTAACAGAAGCTGTGTCGACTGAGCGAAGTTCCTCTCTAATACTCATTCTCCACACCAGATGCGGCCACCTTCAGCTCATATGAGCCGAAGTCAGTCTTATTTTTAAGCAAACGCGAGTCGAAGTTATGGTTGTGTGAATCGGCGTGCACGGCATTGCAAGTAAAACGCGTATTGTCTGGAGAGAGCTCTCTTGTTCACCAACACAAGCGCACTTTTTTGTCCTCTCCATTTGGCCGCCTCTGCTCCACACCCTTTGCTACTGATTGCTTTTCACCTTTCAACTGGTACCCCGAATAGAGGAAGCCTACTTCAATGACTTCACCTTGTATTATTCCACCATGAGGCTGCCTACACTCAAAAAAAAAATCAATCCATATGGGATCAAATCAATCCCAAGCGGTAATGAAAACAACGTAATCTCGGATATGATTGCCCCGATCTGAAAAAAGATTGAGTTGATCCGACTTTTTCAATCCTAAGAAGGATTACATATATCCCGGGGTAATCCTATGAAAGATTGAATTGTGCAAAAAATTCGAGCACAATTGAATCCCAAAACTGGATCATTTTATGCCTATTCTAGATTAACTTATGCTCGATATGTAAGATTGTTTGATCTCAGGATAGATTACTATTTTTCTTTTCCTCCGCCATGCCATTTGCCATAGGACATCCTTATACACTTCAAAGACCTCTCACATCAGTTTTGGTTAATTTAGATTTCTGAAAAAACAAAGAAATAAATATAAAAATTTTTGACTCCACTGGGACTCGAACACACGACCATTCGCACTGAACAGGAATGGAACGGCATCTCATCGCACACCACCATACCCAATGTTTGTGTCAGCGTGTCTGAGAGGCTACTTATATTACTTCGCTCTCGCTCTCTAATTTATGGGCATGTGATCTCGAAAGGGATTGTAGTAAGCACATTTGGAATGATACAAGCTCGAAAGGAATGGACCAATCCTTAAAAGATTGAATTGTGTAGAATATCCCGGAAATCGAGATTGAATTTTCAAGCTCGTGCCGGGCTTACTCCAAGATTTAAAAGATTGAAAATATCTCGGCGTTTTTTTTTCTGTGTACTTCAATGACGTTACCTTGTATTATTCCATCATGGTTTGGCCAAATTCGTCTTTAATTTTGTTGAGTTTCTTCTTTAGTGACGTTACAAATAAGGCCTACTTTTTCCAGTCAATTTTCTTTTTAATAATAAAAAAAAATATTTTTTGTTAGTTTGGGACATGCCCCTTAATGTTATTATTCCATGGAGAAACATTTCATGGCTTATTTCTTTGGCTTGAGTGTTTAAAAATTTGCAATAAAATATGTAAGTTTTATAGTGCCAATGAAAAGCACAGGCCCATTACGGTCTCATTACGCACATTACAAGACTCATTTTGTGGGTGTGTGTAATTTTTTACTTAAACTACCAGGGCAACTCCCAAGCTTCTCGTTATACAACTCTCAACAACTCCTTGACCCATTGCCTGACTGACCGTGAATGAACTTCGCAAATAAAAAATCCACTCAAACTTGACCCAGGGAGTTTACCTGTTGCAAGTAGAATTTTTCCGTGGTCCGCTTTAGGGCTGTTTGCTGCTGTTCTACTTTCCCTCCTTCCTGCTGCTCCTTCAGCCAAGCGACATTCATAGTTCTTGTTTATTTTCTTTGCTGCTTTTCCCCATTCTTTTCTTTTCATTTCCCAGTTTGGCATTTTTATGTTACGATTTCGTATACTTAATGAGATTTTTCGCAGACATATTTGCCATTCCTGCGACCAGCGCGTAAGAGTTGAGAGACCGCCACATATTTTGCCCCAGCCCGTGCAGTTCAATTTGAAAGTTTCCTTCTTGCAGAGTTAAACCCAGCAGCAACAAAAACTAATTACAATCTCAAGTTGTTTTTTCAACACTCAAAGCGGGCGAAAAGGAAAAATAATATTAAAAAGTGTAGCGGGAGCCGGCGCGACCCACTCTGGAACAAGTTTAATTTTAGTTTTTGCAACTATTTTCCGTTCGCATTGTTGCTTTGTCTTCAGTCCGTGGTACTTGGCACTTTGAGCGAAAATTTATTGTTGTTGCTGGCTCCTTCTTCTTGGGTTGTCTCGCAAATTGCACCTCTGTGATTATGGCTGGGAGCTTTGCCGTTCCACTTAGCCATTTAGGGTCATTTTTTGTACTGCTCTAATGACATTTGCTGCCTGTGAGATGCACTTGACAACACCTTGACATGGTTCGCCAGCCCTGCGCCAGTTGTGCACGAACTTTGTTCGGGGCAATTCTCAATTGGGCATCATTTAAAATTCCGCTGCTAATCTTTGTCATCTGGCTGCAAAGGCGTCTCCCGCTGTGCGCTCTGCTGGTGTGGCCTCAGTCAGAATTTATCCCGTCTCATTCTTTAGCTGCTGCGTCATTATTCAAAATGTCAATGTCATTTCCAATTTTTTGTGCTGCGTGCTGAAGTCTCAACTGAATGGTCTGACAGCTGCTGATTGTTTGGCTGCCTATGCAAAGAACAGCGCAACTTGCTCCTTCCTAATTTTCCTACAATGCTGATAAAACCAGCATATTTAAATGCTCGAAAATGTATGTCAAATATTAAACTCGAAACCCTTAACACAAATAAACTCATTTTGGGTCTGTCCATTAGTTTTTTCTGTTTGTTTACCTTCCATTTTGTTAGTCACTTTTTATTTGCCCACAAACCGCAATGGCCATCAATTTATTTAACAAATGACAAGCGCTTTGGAAATCAAACAACAATAACTAATAGGCATTTTATTTGTTGTTGTTATAGCTGCTGCTGTTCGAGTTATTTAGTACAAATGGCCTGGCGCTTATCGCTTAGAACAGACGGAGACCGAAAAAGTCGCTGTTCAGGCTCAGCTGCAGAGGGGTAGGGGAGCGCTGGTTTTATCTGCTGGAAAGCACTGCCACAGTAATGCACCAGCACACAACGTGTATACAATAGATATACTTATGGTTTGCATTATAGTTAATAACCGATTTGCGTGTGTTGGGCTCATAAAATGCAGTGGAGGTCGAGGCTTAACTTAGATTCCATTGTTGTTTGTTGGGCGAACACAAGGAAGAATAATGTATTAAATGCCAATTTAGCTGGGTACCAAAAGATTTCAGCCCGTGGAGGAATTCAAAAATTAGCCACGAAAATTGTGCTTTTAAGATTGTTCGTTATTCGCGTATTTGCAGAATGTGCTTTTACTCTTCCCACTTCTTTGTTTTCAATCTTAGCGACCTTATTAAATTCTGTAGTTATAAATATTTTTTTTCTGCCAAACTAAAATACTGCGATACATAACGTACACTTTCAATACTGCCTTACAACATCCACATTTCCTGATCAATGGAAAGCTGCCAAGATTATTGCTATCCCAAAATCCTCCAATGAGCATAGACCAATATCGATATTGCCTTTTTTGTCCAAAGTCGTTGAAAACCTGATGGCAAATCAAATAAATGATTTATGATGCTTGAACATTTCTTTAAACCCATTTTACGCGATTTTACTCGAAAAGTCACACTCACGGGTGTATTAAAGTCTCCTAGTACTACTTTTTCCACGGGTTGTATTATTACGGACTATTTTCGACCTTTTCCTAATATTTTGAATGAATTTAAAACTTCAATTTCAGTCTTCTCATTGGGAAATTATTTAAAATTAAAGTTAAAGTGAGTTGGTTAAAGAGAGAAACTTTCTACAAATAGATTTAATTTACCACTGCAATCGTGGATGGTCGTGAGAAGTCTAACTTTTTTACACAAAATAGTTTGGTCTCATGAAACCTTCGTACCTGTGCACAGTGGTTTATTTTGGGAATTTTTTTGGCGTAAACTCCAGTTTTTAAGTTATTGACCCCAAATTTGGTTTATAATCATATTTTGGGAGCCAAAGACGGCTTTGAAAATTTCACTCAATTTGGACCAATATTTGATATAGCTGCCATATAACAGATCTGGCCGATTTGCCTCAACTTTGTTGTTTTTTACGCTATTGAACTTAAATTCGGAATGTACTAGTATTCTTAGCTCCTACTACTACTTACACAATCTTGTCAGGTTTGGACCATTATTTGATATAGCTGCCATATAACCGATCTGGCCGATATTCACCAACTTCGTTGGTTTTAAAGATATTGAACTGAAACTCGGTTTGAGCACTTATTTTAAGCTTCTTTAGCGACTTATCAAATATAGTTCATTTCGGCATATTATTTCATATTGCTTCCATAAAACTGATCGGTCCGATTTGCTCCAACTTTACGCTATTGAACTGAAATTCGTTTCGTACTTATATTTATAGCTCTAAATACGACTTACAAAACATTTTTGTGTTTGTCGCTACCAAATGAAACATTTTTTAACTCTCTCGAGTAATATCTTCGACTTAAGCACGAGTTCAGCTGCAATAAAGCCGATTTTCGCGAAAAGTTACACGTTGCATCGTTTTTTAGAGCGAAGAGTAAGCAAACAAATTTTTGAGTCTGTGCGACCACGGCCTCTCGTGCTTCCCATACAATCAAATTCGTAGTATTATTAGTACAAATTAGCATGACTCTGAATTCAGACAATATCTTACATACATACATGTAATATATATTAATTAACTTACATAAGACTATCGACCATATAGTCGAAGTAGCGGAAGTTTTCTTTTATAAAGGATTCAAAATAATTTATTTTTTATTTTTAATTTTTTGTCATCTTCCACGTGGTAATTTCTATTTTTTTCATAAATCCAATTTGATACAAATGATATATTGCATTTGTCGCTGCGCCAAATATTGAAGAGATCGCTACGACGAGACTTGAAAGTCCCTGAATATTGTGGAATTGTGAGAAAAGGGGGACGAACGGGAAAAAGGTGTTAATTAGCGATGAAGATCGACATTTATTTGTACAAGCTGGCGTACTTAGTTTTTGTCAGCAGACGTTAGCTCGTTAGTTTTATTCCACGAAACACAAGAGACCCATATTAATTTTCTACAAAAATACACATAAATTGGACATTAAAAACAACTCGAAGACTAAAACTACACAAAAATGTACTATATACATTGAGTACTCATACCTTGATCTTTAATTTCCATTATTTTCTTGATTTTGTTCGGAGAGAGAGTTTTTATTTTTACGCACAAATGTAAACAAACTAATGTGTCGCCAATTTCTTAACCCTAAGCTTCTGATCGATTGTGTACGTTTGAATGCTCATAAAAAGCTTCAGTAAAGCTTTTGAAGCGTTATTTTTTAAGTTTTTACATTTATGCTGTATTAACTTTAAGAATTTAAAATCAAAAATACAAAACATTAACATAAATTTTTCGACTTTATGCCAAAAAATCGGCCTCTTGGACCATAGTGCTGTGCTAGAAACTTAATCTCAGCATTTTAAGGAGAACACATAATATTGTGTGTAAAAGAGTAAGGCTTGCAACATCTTAAATTTCGGTACGGAAGATTTTAGTAGGAGTAAAACTTGACGCTGACTTCATTCATATTTTGTGTTGTTGTTTTGTGGAGTGTACCGGAAAATACGCAATACACATGAGGAAGGGCAGACGGGGAAAAGAAAAGGTAGAAAAAATGCTGAACAGGGGCGTCCGGAAGTTCTGGGTGTGTTCTGGAAAATATATCGTTGGAATCTTTGTGGGGTCTGGGAGGTTCTTGGGAGGGATTTGGGTGGGATCTGGATGGGTGAGATCTGGGTAGTATCTGGATCTAAGTGTGATCTGGGTAAGATCTTGGTGGGATCTGGGTGGGTGAAACATTATCATTTATCTATGGATCAGCACAATAAATAAGACTTTCTTCTATTTTTTATACTCTGTACCGAAGGTACGTAGAGTATATTAAGTTTGTGCAAAAGTATGTAACAGGGAGAAGGAATCATTTCCGACCCTATAAAGTATATATATTCTTGATCAGCATCAACAGCCGAGTCGATATAGCCATGTCCGTCTGTCCGTCTGTCCGTCTGTCTGTCCGTCTGTCTGTCCGTCCGTCCGTCCGTCCGTCCGTATGAACAAACAGATCTCGGAGATGGTAAGAGATAGAGGTTTGACATGTATGGAACAAATGCTTCTTATAGCTGCAGGCAGATCAAGTTTATTTTCAATTTTTGCCACGCCCCCTCCCGCCCCCGCAATTTCGAAAAAACGTTATATCTCCTACAGTTTTGAAGATAGACGATTCGTACCTTTTAGAGATAATTAGCAATTAGCAAAATGTATCGATTTGCCGAAGAAATGATAAAGATCGGATGAGCGGTTCTCAAGTTATGACCAAAAATAAATTCCCCCCTCCCCCACCCCCTCCCACGAGCACACAACCAACACCGCATTTTTATTCAACAACGTGTGAGTGAAAGAGAGAGGGAGAGAGAGAGAAACTTAGATATGAGCGCAGCAGAAACGTTGCATTCAGCTCCTGCTCTTGGTACAGAGTATGACATAGTCGGGCTTGACCGACTTTCTCACTTGTTTTTTCTTTCTGGTATTTCTACTCCCTGTAAGTTTTCTTCTTTCAAAAGAGTGCCCTTGCTGCCCTTACACCATTAGGAGAGCTTGTAATTTCGAAAATAAACTCCAACTCTGTTCGCTGTTGGAACCGACTACCACAGGAAATTAAAACTATAAGAAATGCCATTCAATTTAGGACTTAATAAAGAATCACACCTACGAACCACAAACCAAAGAAACTAAAAGTAAATAGTTTTGCATTTGGCTGGCTCGAGGTCGGTGGAGTGTTACAATTCAATGTAATCAACGCAAATCAACAGAGATTAATTACAACAATTTGGAATAGCAATTGGTATGTCCGTACAACGATCGCTGTTGCAAAGATAACCACATCTTATCATCAGCGGACTTATAACTTATACTTCGAAAATAAATAAATAAAATATTTTTAAATAATTATGTAAAACTTAAATAAGTATTTTATGTTTAGTTTAAAAATAATATTTAAACTTATTAACTTTTGTGACTAGCGCTTTTAATTATAAGTATAATGTACTTGTAGCGTTAGGATGATTAGTCAATTAAGAGAGAACGACCGTTCATTTTGCAAACGGATGGCAGCGATTATGGAGTCGGTCCATTCTCACGCAAATACGTGAGAAAGGTGAATGGGTTATTTCATAAGCCATCCGAACCATAAACGGAGCTGAGAGAAGCTATTCAGCTACTGAAAAGGAATGTTTGGCGATAGTGTGGGCCATAAGAAAATTTAGACCATATTTGGAAGGATGCCATTTTACCGTCGTTACTGTCGTAGTCCAGCCGGGAGAATACCAAGGTGGGCTTTGGAACTGCAACAATACGTCTTTGAAGTGAAATATCGAAAGGGGCAATTAAATGTGGTATCTGACGCACTATCTCGCCAACCAATGCGGCAAGAAACAAGGCTATCCAAACGGAGGCGATACTTGGATTTAACATCTGAGCGAAAATTTAAAAACAAACCCACAAAAATTGCACGACTACATGGTCGAGCAAAACAATGTGTTTCGCCATATTCCTCATCGAGCAGGGCATGAGGATGTAGTGGCGTGGACTTATGAGTCAGCGAAAAAGAGTCTTAAAAGAAAACCACGATGAAACCACAGCTGGGCATACGGGAAGCCGGAACACGATTGTTCGGGTAGCATCACGGTATTATTGGCCGGGGCTACATCGTGATGTTAGAGCGTATGTAAGCAAATAAGAAATTTCCCAAAAATTCTCATCCAGCCGACTGCAAGCAGCAGAAAAAATACTGACACAAATTCCAGAGTAGCCGTGGGCCACTATCTGGGCTCTGCAAACTAAGGCCCCAATGAAACAAGGCCCAAAAAAATTAAATAATGCCCCAAAAATTTCTATGGAAAACAAAAACAACGTTTCTTTCTCAAATTTTGGGTGTTATTTAATTTTTTGGGGTCCTATTTCCTAAATTTTAAAATAAAATAAAAAACCAAAAGAAGAAATGAAATAAGAACCTACGAAAAACAACAGCCATATTAGCTCGGTTTGAAGTACCAAAAATGCTGATCACAGATAATGGACACTCCGCAGTAAAATCCCACTGAAAGAGTTATTCGAACTGTGAAGACCATGGTGGCACATTTTGCAGGGCAAGATCAAAGGGGGTGGAATGTGGCCATGCCCGAAATAATGATGGCTGTTAATACCAGTGTGGTCGAATCAACAGGGTAGAGCCCAGCACTTATAATACAACGACGGGAGCCCAGAATACCACCGAAGATATGCAAGTGCGCCTATCAATTTGTTCAAGATTCAAAAAAATGCAAAATAATATTACAATTCAGCTCTATGGTTGGAACACACTACTTGCTTGTTATAAGTTATGCGTACATTGCTCTACGCCACCAAGGCGTCTGAAAGTCGTTTTAAATATTAAGGGTTAATCTAAGGTAGCAGCAATATTCCAGCCAGTCAGAAACAGCTTTACCAACAAAATTACTAGGGTATCACAAGGGGTAGCGCTCTAGCTCATTTACGAAGGATGGAGAATCTTCTCAAAAGTAGCTTTGCACAAAGAGAAGCTTCCTAATTAATCACTCGGTGGAGTTTATTGTAATCGGCACAGAGGACATGAAATGCAAGGCATAGTTATTGGTACAAGGATTCGGTGATGGGGTATAAAATTACGAGTCGGTCTAAAAGAAAGGTTCAGGTTAATTTGGCCAACCAAATCAGGTGATTTTCCTTTCCATTGCATGAAGGATTCTGTAGCGTATTATTTGTGAACGTCTAAAGCCGCTTATTAACGCACTGATTGGTCCTTAGTGGCTTTAGACCTGGTGAATCAACTACAGACCAGATATACACATTACGTCAAATCCAGAAGAAGACCTATGAGAGAAACATCGAAAATCACCACATTTTTGTCGATTACAAAGCCGCCTTCGACACACCGATAAGGTCAAGGTTTATTGAAGGTGTCTCCCTTCGGTATACCAGCAAAGTACGTTCGACTTTGCATGATGACGTTGAGAATTACCCAAAGCCCTGTCAAAATGGGAACGAAATTCTCCAAACCTTTTTAATACCAAAGGAGGTTGTAGGCAGGGAGATACTTTATCGTGTGACTTCGTTAATCAGCTCATATATATACTGGCCAGTGTCCATGCGCCAACAGATCAATAATAAAGATGTAATGCTACTCGCATATGCCCATGATATTGACATTATCGGCAAAACCGAACGGGCGGTAAGCATAGCTTTTTCAGAGATTGAGAGGCAGTGTAGACTGATGGGCTTAGCGGTAAACGAGGACAAGACAAAGTACCAAGTATCTGCGAAACAAAAGTCTACTAGTCTTGGACAATCTGTTACAGTGGGAGAGTACACCTTTATATATGTAGAGGATTTGGTTTACCTCGGATCGATGATATCCAGCGACAACATCAGCCTGAATATCCGAAGAATAGGCTCAGAAGGGAGTTCAAGAGCAGAGACCTCAAGCGAAGAACGAAAATAGCGCTATACAAGTCGCTTATCATCCCAGTCCTGCAACACGGCGCAGATGCATGGGCAATATCATCAGCGGATGAGACGGCAATTGGAGTTTTCCAGCGAAAGATTCTTCGGAGGATTTATGGACCTTTGAAAGTTGGCGAGGATTTTCGCATTCGAATTAATACCGAACTGATAAACCCAAGAACTACATTCCTGGCCTTACAAATTGTAGCCGTAATTTATGAGTCAAATTTAAGTCGGTGATCAAGAATTACCACTAGATTATTTACCTCATTGGCCGTCTTATTTAAACATTCTAGTGGAACATTAACAAGCATAAAAGTAAAGAATTATGGTGAGCATTTGGAACGTGTCATAACCTTACACTTGGAACTGTTAAGATTTAATAGATTGTCCTTACACCAAGACTGAAATGCAAGTCTACTTGCAAATTATGGAGGGAGCCAAATCATTATATGTTAAACATAGTTTCACATCATCGGCGTAGATGAGTACACGAGAGTGAGTCCATACTGACGGAAGATCTCTTATGATAAGAGTAAAAAGTAACAGACCCAACTGACTACAGTGGGAAACTCCAGAGGTAGGATTAGTTTAGAATATAATTTCAACAAAAGAACTTTTGTGTTCTAGAACTTAGGTAATAAAAGATCCTAATAAGAAGGCTAGTTGGAAAATTAAACTCAGCTTATGAAATGTCAAGGAGTGATTAACAGAATCAAAAACCAGCCTAAAAGTGGTACTCGATCGACGCCTTACAAATCCATGTTCATTGGTTGAAATAATGCAACTACATAAATGATGTCCTAATTTCTTAAAAAATTTCTTAATTTTTTATTTTATATAAAATGGATTTAATCAAGAAAGAGATATTCTGACTTAATAGCCACTGTTATTCTTCTCCCTCCTAATATAAATTTGTGAACTTTATATTAGAATCACCAACATTTACCGGAAATTAGAATCATAACTATTATTAAATATTGAATTCCTTCTTCCAATCCTAATATTTTTTTTAATCCAATTTCTGTAAAATCGTAACTTATTTCGGTCCACCCGTTCATGGTTTTGCATAAAGTCTATCTGAGAATCTCAAATCTGTCTGAGCAACTCAAATGACAAATCAGACAAGTGAAAGTACAAAGTTAAGAAGCAACACTTCTAGCGACCAGTATACAGGTAGAGAAATTTCTCGGCCTTAAAGGATTCCCGAAACTGTGATAAGCATCCCAGGCAGAAAGTATACAAAGTCTAACTAGCACAAAGGCGTGTCATTATGGTCTGGTGTTCATCCTTTTGACTATCACTCAGCATTGTCAGCCATTCCGAAATCAAATTGCAATGTGCAATGTGTGTGCCGGGTTCGAAACAAAAAACGCCAATTCATAGCACATGTTTTGACCGAAATGCAATAGCTACGTCCATTGCCGTCTGTCTATTAGCCCCATCGCCCGGGCACTGTCAATTGGGCAATGGTTTCACATGACACGCGTCCGGAGTGCGTGCTTGCACAGACAACACTTACATAGATGCCAGAACGCAGCCAATGGGTTAAAATTACACGCATCGACCGAACTAAACGGCAGATACTTTGGCTCGTATTCATGGACACAGTGGCAGATACTCTGCAGTAGTACAATCAAGGGAGAGATATAGAGAAAAGCACAAGAATAATTGCACTGTCAAGCCTAATTATAGAATACATAGAACAGATTTGTCATTGGGACTCCTGATAAGTAAAGTTCCCCGACTTTAAAATACCCTGTTCTCCTGATTCATTTACTGGACCAAAACTGGCACACTCTCAGACGCCCTTGCTTAAGCTATAATTATATCAGTTGGCGCAGCTGATGTACCCCACTTCTACGCCACCTAAATTGTTTTGTACATAATTTTGGTGATTTTGTTTGCTTCTTTTATTAGGCCTAAGATAATATATATAAAGTCCCGAGGTTCCATCTTAAAAATTGTGGCTTTAACTGATTTGTGATGGGGAGAGAGGGGGAAGTTTTTCCAAGTCTGGGACTTTGGCAAGCAACAATTTGTGTTTTTATCTATAATAGTCTCTGAGCTCGAAGGGTCCATACAGACAGACGGACATGGCTAATAGCCATGTGTTGGAATGGCAGTGGGTTTCGTTTACATCATACCAATTGAAATTGCACATCTTTTGGTCCCATGGCATAGTTGACAAAATTGTCGCATGCGAGAAACTTTAATTGCCAACTTCTTCCAGCGCAGAGATAAAAGAGAGGAAACTATCTCTCTGTTCTTAAGCGCAACCAACTTCGGCTTAGTTCGATACAAAAAGCTTGTCCTATGGAATTTCGGCCTATTTATTATCATACGTGGCCGCCTCTCGCTATACGTGTGTGGCTAAAATCAGACGAAAAACGTTACGACAGAAAAAGCGCCATCGCGAAATCAGCTTTGAAAAATATGGAAAATTTACGTCCAAAAGTAGCTGGAGCGGCAACCTAATCTGCAGGCATCCGCTTCTAGGAACCGATCAGAAAGAGCAAAATACTTTTCTATTACTCTTCACATATTGGTCACAATTCTTTTGGCTAAAATTGGTTTTAATTTTTTTCGTCCTTAGTGCGCCTGGCTTGCATACGTGCTTCCAGCATCGTTATTTTGCCTCCCCTACCCACACCAATTGCCAACGTCCACCGCTGAGAGACCCAATTTTTCCATTGTGCAAAGTTTAGAGAGTTGTACGCTTTAGTCCCGGCGGACGACCCCCTCCACGTGTCAGGAAGACTACGCCCGTGTAAACTCCCTCTCTGAAAGCTTTCGCCTAAGCGTGCTTCCACCTATCACTCAGACTTGGTTTGATCGCGACCTCCTTCAAGTCCGGCTCATGTAGTGTGGGTATATTTTTGTTCGTCCAAATATCGTCAAAAAACTATAAAAAAAGAAATTCGATAAGTGCATCAATTTTAGGCCCGAAAGCCCGATATACCCGTTACTCATAAGAAAAAATGTTTAATAGCGTTCCTGTGTTCCTCAGTGGGAACATCCGAAAAGTATGCATCTTTTTTAACTCGGCTACTTTGAAACCGATCTTGAATAAAATTATATTGCTAATATAAATTTAAGTTTTAAATTTGAACTTAAAAATTGTGGGAGTTATTGGAGATTTTTATCGGGGGTGGGCGTGGATAAAATTTGAAACAAACTTCATCTGCGTGCATAAATAGAAGAGCCAAATGTTTACAAATACTCTTACTTAAGAAAATTTTAAAAATTAAATGTTGATTTTGATATAGGCCGTTTCGTTGGTGCTATGTTCTTCCACTGGGGTTGTTTTGGGCCGTCTTCCTTTGCTGCAGTTAAAACATATTTGAACTCAGCTGTCCTCCAACGCGTTTCGGCGAGCGTTTGCTGCCTTCTTCAGGGAGTCTGTTTTATTTGCGAGAAAATACATACAAACATAAATCCACATTTTCACTACATATATAAATAAATCTATTTTAAATGTAAATACCAAATAGTTTGTCGTCATATTTGTTTTTTGCAGGGACCGTAACAGTTATAACTTTTATTTTAAAAGTCCTTAAATTAACTGTTATTTTGTGATTTTTATTAAAAAAGTCCGAAATTAACAGTTATTCAGAGACTTATATTTTTTCAGTCACACAATAACAGTTATTCAGAGACTTTTATTTTTTCAGTCACACAATAAAAGTCTTTTGCTTATACCGCAGTAAAGGAACCATTGACGAACAAAAGACAAAGATATTCTTAATCAGCTCGACAATAGTAATCAAACAAGCCAAAGAAGATGATTCTTCTTCTTCTTTATTGGCCATCACAACCGTTTGAATGTCTGGGCCTCTGCGATTAACGATCTCCATTCGCTTCTGTTCTGTGCGAGCTGAAACCAGTTGGTCACACCAAACTTTGCAATGTCTTCGCGCACCTGGTCTTCCCATCTTAGTGGTGGTCTTCCCTGCTTGCCGCCTCCATAGTCAACCGCCTTCGATTTATACGCCTTTTTCGCTGGAGCTTCTTCCTTCATTCTGGCGACATGTCCCAGCCTGCGCAGCCGCGCTTAGACTTAAGGCAAAATATTTTAATATTAGTCTTACCTGTGCTCACGCGCCAACAGAAGACATGAAAGACCCGATTCGAACCATTCGATACCAAAAAAAGTTTTAGGCAGGGCGATTCCTTATCGTGTGACTTCTTTAATCTACCGATGATATACTGCGCCGGTGCCAACATGCCAACAGAACCGGCCGGGGGGCTTGGTTCACTTTTTTGCTCATAACTTGAGAACCGTTCATCTGATCTTTATCAAATCGATTTATTTTGCTAATTACTAACAATCTCTAGAGGGTACGAATCGTCTATCTTCAAAACTGTAGGAGATATAACGTTTTTTCTAAATTGCGCGGGCGGGAGGGGGCGTGGCCAAAATTTGAAACTTGATCTGCGTGAAGATAAAAGAAGCATTTGTCCCATACATGTCAAACCTCTATCTCTCACCATCTCTGAGATCTAGGTGTTCATACATACGGACGGACGGACGGACAGACGGACATGTCTATATCGACTCGGCTGTTGATGCTGATCAAGAATATGTTATACATACTTTATATGGTCGGAAATGATTCCTTCTGCCTGTTAAATACATTTGCACTACTTTAGTATACCCTTTTTACTCTACGAGTAACGGGTATAAATAGCCCTTTACAAGTCGCTTATCATCCCAGTCCTGCAATATGGCGCAGAAGCATGCCGATGATTTCTTTATTTAAAAAAAATGACGAGCTGTATGAGCTCTATGGGGAAAACTGTCTGGTCAATCGCATAAAGCAACAGCGGCTGCGCTGGCTAGGACATGTCGCCAGAAAGCGTATAAATCGAAGGCGGCTGACAATGGAGGCGGCAAGCAGGGAAGACCACCACTAAGATGGGAAGACCAGGTGCGCGAAGACATTGCAAAGTTTGGTGTGACCAACTGGTTTCAGCTCGCACAGAACAGAAGCGAATGGAGATCGTTAATCGCAGAGGCCCAGACCGTCGAACGGTTGTGATGGCCAATAAAGAAGAAGAAGAATCATCTTCTTTGGCTTGTTTGATTACTATTGTCGAGCTGATTAAGAATATCTTTGTCTTTTGTTCGTCAATGGTTCCTTTACTGCGGTATAAGCAAAAGACTTTTATTGTGTGACTGAAAAAATAAAAGTCTCTGAATAACTGTTATTGTGTGACTGAAAAAATATAAGTCTCTGAATAACTGTTATTGTGTGACTGAAAAAATATAAGTCCCTGAATAACTGTTAATTTCGGACTTTTTTAATAAAAATCACAAAATAACTGTTAATTACGGACTTTTTTAATAAAAATCACAAAATAACAGTTAATTTGAGGACTTTTAAAATAAAAGTTATAACTGTTGCGGTCCCTGGTTTTTTGTATTGCACTTGATTATTGTTGTTTGTTGTCAGTATATCCATGTTTTATATTTCTGTTCACTATTTGTTTGATTTAATAGTAGTAGTAGTGTAGTAGTAGTGGTGTCTTTGTTTTAGTTTAGAATGCCCTATTACAACATATTGCTTTTAATTTAACATAAATCAACTAAAAATAAAGTAGACGAGTTTTAATCGACTTGGTTTTGAACCGTCTGTCGATCACCTTACACTTATCCTGTGCTACTTCGGTTAATACACCTGGCTGCCCGGGTCGTCCCCAGATACCAGATCGTTCGCCTTGTAGTATGGAGTAGTGGTTTGGTGTTACAATTTATTACTATTCTTATTGTATAGATTCTAATTTGCCGTCAGCTAATATTGAAATTTTAACTATCAACTAAAGGAAAAAGTTCTGTAAATTGTAAATTTTGTGATTGTATGGGGTATGCTTAAAAAGTTTCAGTTTGTATCTGTCTCCTATAGTTTAGTGCATGTTTTATATAGTTCGCGAGTGCAGTCCAATTCGATCCATTTAAAATGTTTATGGTTTCCTGATGTGTCAGTTGTAATCTGTTTAGGTGTAGCTCTCTGATTTCCTTCAAAACGGGACATATGGCAACAAAATGAAAAGTGTCTTCAGGTGTCCTTAAGTTACACAGGTCACATTGGCTGTTGGTTCGGTATGGCATGGCGTTTAGTTGCAACATTTCTGTTCGTGCTTTGCATATTAGCGATATCTGCCAGATTTTGAAATCGTCGTGGAAGTAGTTAGCATCACTTAGGTTGTAGCGTAGAGTCTTATAGATTGCTCTCGTAGAGCTTTGACTGGCCTGAAATTCAAACCTCCTCATGGCTGCGCAATCGATTTGTTCTAGAATTTGTATGTGCGCTAAGTCCCATGAGCTTGAATCTGAAATATCCAGAGCTATTCCATGCTCGTTTGCCAGGCACTGCCATTTTTCAAAAAACTGACTTGTACTACTTTGCAGATATTTTGCGATTATTTTTGGTAACCTGGTATCCGGCTTCGTCATTATTTTTCGTATATATGCAAAGTGTGCCTGCAATGCTTCAGTGTGTAACAGCGACAGTCCGGTTTCAAGGTGAATTGCGTAGTTGGGTGTACTTCTGGGTAACTGAAAGATTTTTTTTATGAAGTGACGCTGCAGTTTCTCTGTTTCCTCATAATACGTATGTCCCCAAATTTGCGACGCATACAACATTATCGTGCTCACAGTGGCCTTAAAAAGCTTGTATTTTACACTTGGTAGTACATTTTGTCTGCCAAGAAAGGAGTTCCAAGTGCTATTTAGGGCAATTTTTGCGTCAGATAATTTCTGCTGTAGATGGCTGGAGTAATTTAAATTTTGCGTTACTGTGACTCCGAGGTATTTAAACTCTTTTACGACCTCCAAGAGTTCTCCATTTAAATTCCAACTCTGGTTGTTTGCTGCGCGTCCTCTTCCATCACGGATGACCAGCACCTTGGTCTTATCAATATTTATTAGTAGGTTCCAACGTTGGCAGTAAGAGAAGAGCGAGTCAATCATCTCCTGTAATTTGTGAGGTGAGTCTGCCATTACCACCATGTCATCAGCATACATTAAAACTTTTATGGTTTGATTGGCAAAGGTAATACCACCTGGGAGAACATTTGTTATGTCGTTTATATAAAGTGAAAAAAGCAGTGGACTGAGTAGACATCCTTGTTTCACCCCTGTGTTGTTTCCAAACCAATCTGAGAGCTGTTCTCCATTCCATACGGCAGCTATGTTGTTGGTGTACAGATTCCGAATCAAGTTAAGAATTTTTGACGAGACTCCTAACCGGCTGAGCTTAAGCAAAAGGTTTGTTCTGTTTACTGTATCGAAAGCGGCTTTGAAGTCGATGAAGCATAGATACATCTTTTGTTTTCGTTCAAGATAGAACTTTGCTATTGCTGTTAGTGAGAATACACTATCCACCGTTGAATATCCACTTCTAAAGCCGGATTGAAATTCGCTTATCACATTGTTCTCATTCACCCATGTGGTGAGCCGCTCCAGTATAACTGATGTGAATACTTTCGTTAGGGCGTTTAAACACGATATCCCTCTATAATTGCTCGCTAATTTGGGGTCACCTTTTTTAAAAAGCGGGAAGATTACACTCTTTTTAAAACTAGACGGTACTTCAGCAGCGTTAAATATCCTGTTGTATTCGTTAGTTAGTGTGTTAAATAATTCGGGCGGGGCGAACTTTAGAAACTCAACCGGAATCCGATCTTCACCGGGAGCTTTATTTATTTTTGCTCGTTTCACTGCAGAGCTGACTTCTGCCAAACTTATCGGAGCATCAAGTTGTTCATTTGTAATAAGTGGAAACTGGATATCTAATCTGTTGCCTACCGATGGGTTATACAACAAGCCGGAGAAATGGGATGCTAGATCTGATGCCGTTGATTTTATATTAGCCCTTGCTGTTCTTCCATTCAGTCGTCGTACAAGTGCCCAAAAAGATTTGCTGTCCCTTATCGATGCAATTTGGATCTCCAAGCTTTTATAATAATTTGTTTTCTTATCGGCGCAACATTTTTTTAAATTTTATATTTGCTTCTCGGTAAGATGACATTGCAGTGCTATTATTATGTGCTCTTGCGACCTGTCGTAGGTGGAACGAAAGTTGTCTGGCTTCCTCACACTCTGCATCAAACCAGGGCTTAACGAAGTTTGTTTTGCGTTCCTTTTGTACACTCTCTGCTGCGTTTTTTATTGCTTTACCAAGGGTATCAAAGCGATCCTCATTTTCGTCTTGAAAACTATCCAGGCTTTGTAAATTTGTTAGAAGGCGCGTCTCGTATCTGGTTCTGAGGCCTTCTTTCCAGCACAGTCTTGGTAACAGTTGGTTCTTCTGGGCTTGTTCTATTTCAGGTGCCTCCATTTCCACAACAATTGACAGAGGCAAGTGGTCTGATAGCATGTCTCCGTTTACAGCCATGTCCTTCACACATCGATGCCATGCTCCTCGCAGCATACAATAATCGATTGTAGAATTGCCCTGTCCTCCTTTAAATGTGAATTCTCCGTCGGGGTCACTTATTGTCCTTCCATTAAGGATTAGGAGATTTGTTGATTCGCACATCTCCAACAGTTTTGCTCCTTTTGAATCCGTGATTTTGTCTTTGGCCAACCGTATCATTCCGTCGTGCGTACTTTGTGACATGTTTGATTGGGTAAGAGCTTGGCTCGTCCCTATTCTGGCATTTAAATCACCGACCACCATTACGTTGTGATGGTTCAGAACCATCAGAAAGTCATACAGCCCGTCAAATTCGTCGACCCAATTATTACAGTTTAAGTACGTTGGTATTATAACAAAACTGTCAACTTTAGTACTCATCTCAATGACAGTTCTTTCATTGACTGTTTTAAATATACAGTTGTACTTCGGCATCAGTTCCCTTTTTACTGCGTACATGCAGCCACCGCTGGCGCGTCCTCTACTTGCTGTTCTTTATGCCGGAATCCAGTGTAGGTTGAAATTCGAAAAATAGTTTTCAAAAAAGTTTTCATTTCTTTCTACGAAAGTTTCAAACAGAAGAGCTATGTCAAATCCGTTTACAAATTCAAAAAAATTTCGGTGAAGCAGTTTGTTTTTAAGACCGGAAATGTTGAAGGCGAGAATCTTAATGGTATTTTTATCGACATAATTTTGACTGACGGCACTTACATTAATAGATGGAGAATACAATGGGTTTCCTACGACATATGGGTTAGATGATTTGAAATTATTCTCTAAAGGTTCATTTTGGGCGTCCGACTGGTTCTTTCTTAGTTTTTTGAGATATTCGTTTGGCTTAAAGAACTGTAACTAATATCTAAATTATTAATTATGGGTCCATACAGTTGTGTTAATACTATGTCTGCTTTTTGTCCGTCGCTCATTAGTTCATTTTTTTCGTTAAATCGGAACCATCCCAGCAAATTTTTTCGAAGCGCTCAACTACGAGCACTGCAGAAGCGCTCCATTGGAGCGCTCCACTCTCCTTGTAAGTACTGCTCCTCGAAAGCGCTCAATTGTAGTGCTCAACTCTCCTTGTAAATACTGCTCCACGAAAGCAGTAAATGTAAATGTTGGCTATACAGCTCCTACAACGGGACCAAGCCAAGCTTCTCACGAGCTCTTGGTGCGTGTGCTTTAAATTTTTCGCACAAGAGAAAGGGACCTACAGTTTAACGCCGGATCCGAACGACAAAGTTTGAGAATTTGCTTTTTCATGGTTAGCTACTTCACAGCTGGCGCCAATAGCAGGTGAAGGTGACCGTATGTGTAAAAGCTATTTTCTCAAGAAAGAAAAAAACTTTTATTATTAGATGTTCAGAGGCGGGATCGAACCCACGACCTCCCGCCCAGCAGTCCAGCACACTAACCACTGGGCCACATACGGCCACGAAAGCAGTAATTTTACAAATTTTCTGCGTGCATTTTTTTTCTTTATTTTGTTCTTTTCGTTTCTGCTTTGAATAGCACGCTCTGCACGGTGCACAGTGTAGGATTTTGCCAATCTAGGGGTTCAATAGCAGTCGTATTTTTTAAGCTATTGACTTGAACTTTGGACTAAATGTTCAAATATTCCCCAAAGAAATTTTTGGACGAAAAGTTAAAATGGGCGAGATTTGATCAAATTAGGTTGAGTCAATTAAAATTTAAATTTTGATATGGTGCAAAAAGTATGTTGAACATAATTAACATTTATCTGTGTTCTTAACTGAGACTTGCTGCTGCCGTCACGCGAGCCCTGAATAGCCGTATGGGCTAACACGCCGGCATTTGTGATTAAGAGCCCGAAGTCCTGAGTTCGAATCCCAGTAAAGGTAATTAAAAATAAAAAAGTTGAAGTTTTACGTTTTTCAGAAAGAAGACTATGCCCTCCCGTCAACCCTTCCCACTCCCCCCCTTAAACATCTCCCCTTCCCTTCCCCCTCCCTTTACCTTCCCAAAACCCTTCCCACTACCATTCCCCCCTTCCACACCCCTTTCCCTACCCATCACCCATCCCCTTCCAATACCTCCTACCCCAACCCATCCTCCATCACTACCCTCACCATAATTGATATTCTTCTTTTTATATTTTATGATATGGAGCGCTTTTCAAGACCTTTTTACTCTGGGAGCGAAGAGCTTCCTAGTGCTCGTTTTCCATTGCGAGTGCAGCGCTTCAAAGCGCTTTTTCCGCAGCGAGAGTGTAGCGCTCCATAGTGCTCGTTTTCCACTGCGAGTGGAGCGCTTCAAAGCGCTTTTTTCGCAGCGAGAGTGTAGCGCTGACATCCAATGACATGACAATGTAAAAAAGAGCACTAGTTACAAGGAGAGTTGAGCGCTTCACTGCTCCTTTTGAGCGCTCTAATAGCGCTCTTAGAGCGCTTTGGCTTTTGCTGGGATTTGCTGGCAATACACATACTGTCATTTCTAACTATAATTTTGTGTTTCTGACTGATGCTTGCAATAGTTTTCTTCAGTCTAAGCAGAAGCCCTTTATTGAATTGTCTTTGTGCTCCCAAATCCTTTTCTACGTACAGATTTGTTCCTGCTAGCTTTCTAGAGTTTTTGAGTACGTTTATGGCCATTTCCCTCGAGTCCATAGTAGCAACTACACTTAATTTGCTTGATCGGTCGCTCAATACTCGGACATCATTTACCTTCACATAATCGAGTGACAGTTTCTCCTTGCACAGCCTTTCAACAGCTGCTTTGGGCTCGCAATTCTTTTCAAGGCCTCTGAACAAGACATTCTTTTCTTTGCTGTAGCCTACAACCCTGTTTAACTCCTTCCTTTCCATTTCGTTGCTTGCCTTAAGTTCATCCAGTTCACGGCGTAGTTCTCGGTTCTCTTCCTGCAGAGTAGTGATTTGGTTCGATACCGATGCCTGCAAAGCGCCAATGTCTTCCTTTGTCGCCATTACGGAACCTATTGATGCAAGTTTCTCATTAAAGTCATTTTTGGTCTCTCGTATGGCATTCATGATATCACCTAATGTATATTCCTCAGCGGCGCTCACTCCCATATCTCCTCGCAGCCTCTTGACGGATTGCAATGCCACCGATCTATTTTCCTCTGTACGTGTCACCGGTGAGCGTTGAACCCCTGCCATATCTTTTCTGTGCGCTTCAAATTTCTTCCGACGCCTGATGGTATGCAACGACTTTCCGCTGATTTAGTTGCAAACCCGACAAGAGCTTGGTTCTAAACCACAGTTTTGTAGTCACAGAAGCTTTTCCGCTGGTCAGCTGTTTTGGTTGTTTTTGCTTTTTTTTTGGCTTGTTAGTTGCGGGCTGACTGCCAAAACACAACAGCTGTTCGACGAATATCCACTTGGTCGTGAAAGTGAAAACTCTCTTACTTTTCCTTAAATTTGGCGCAATTTCTCAAATTTCTCCCTTGATTTTATATATATTTTTTTTTTTTTTTATTGGCGTCGCTTCTTCTTTGTCTCAGTGCTGCTGCATATATAAAGTTTGTTTGCTCCACGTCCTCTCTGTTGTTTACGGTTTGATCTGCTCTCTCCTGGATCCGCAAGCTTTCCAGTGCCATTCTGGTCTTCCATCTCGTTTCCACATCCAGTATTCTTACATTTTCGAAGTCAGCTGTGTGACCTGCTGTGGTAATGTGTTGAGCTAAGACTGTTGTCATTTTTCCCCTTTGAACATCTCTTCTATGTTCTCCTATTCGCGTGCCCTGAGAGCGTTTAGTTGTGCCTATGTAGATTCCGTTGCATTTTTCCCCGTCTTTGCCCTCACATTTTATTTCGTACACAACTCCGCTCTTGTCTTCTCTTTTAATTCGGTCCTTGGTATTTGTAAACAGTCGTCTTGTGTTGTTGTGGGCTTTGTAAGCGAAGATCAGCTGTTGTGTCTTTTGTTGTGGCAATATTTCTGCTAATGATTTAGCATTTGTTAGGTTTTGAATGTATGGCACGCTTGTATATTTCTTTGGTCCTTCTTGGTTCTCCTTGGTGTTTTTATTATTAAATAAGTTGTCTGTTGTTTCCTTAATTAGTCTGTTTATGAGGTGTTCGGGGTAACTGTTTTTCAGCAGAATTTTCTTTATTTTGATATAGTTGTCCGGTCTAAATTGTTCTTCGCTTATTGAGTACACTGTTCTGATAAGGTTCTTAGCGGTATTGATCTTCTGCTTGGGCGGGTGGTTCGAATTGTAGTTTATTAGCCTACCTGATGCCATTGGTTTAGTGTACCAGTTGAATATCAGTTTTTCATTTTTCCTTGCAATCTCAGTGTCTAGATAGGCTATTTTGTTCTTCTCCTCTATTTCTACTGCAAATTGTATACGTCAGTGTTGTTTGTTGAGTACTTCTAAAATTTTCTCGGTATCCTTCGACTTAACAATGCACAATATGTCATCTACATACTTTGAAAGGTGTTTTATATGTATGTTCATTGAGTTCAGTTTCACAACTGTATCGTCCAGTATTTTGTCCAGGATGATATTTGCTATTGTTGGGGACAGTGGATTCCCCATTGGCATTCCAAATATTTGGTTATAAACTGTGTCATTATACGTGAAATAGTTATTATCTATTAAGCAGAATTCTAGCAATTCCTTAAATCGTCGCTTGGGAATATCTGTGTGTGGTTCTACTTCAGTCCAATCTCTCCATAATGTTGCTTATCGCTAATGATATCGGAATGTTGGTGAACAATGATACTACATCGAATGAGACTAGTATTTCGTCACTGGAAAGCTTGCGGATCCAGGAGAGAGCAGATCAAACCGTAAACAACAGAGAGGACGTGGAGCAAACAAACTTTATATATGCAGCAGCACTGAGAAAGAGAAGAAGCGACGCCAATAAAAAAAAAAAAATATATATTAAATCAAACAAATAGTGAACAGAAATATAAAACATGGATATACTGACAACAAACAACAATAATCAAGTGCAATACAAAAAACAAATATGACGACAAACTATTAGGTATTTACATTTAAAATAGATTTATTTATATATGTAGTAAAAATGTGGATTTATGTTTGTATGTATTTTCTCGCAAATAAAACAGACTCCCTGAAGAAGGCAGCAAACGCTCGCCGAAACGCGTTGGAGGACAGCTGAGTTCAAATATGTTTTAACTGCAGCAAAGGAAGACGGCCCAAAACAACCCCAGTGGAAGAACTTAAAAATTAAAGTTTTAAAATTTTTCTTTTGCACTTACCCAAATAAATAATAGTTATAAGAGAAACCTACACTATCCAACATGGATTTAGAAATCGAATTTTAACAAATACTTATAAAATAATTAGATTAGCTATTTTTCCCTTTGCGTTCAATGAAATACTTTGCCGCAGTTGGCTTACACAAACAAAATGTATGCAATCTTTTTATCAGGAACACACATACATAAAGTAATTTTAATTCATAGTAAAATTCTAGGTTATATAAAAACTTACCCTCTAATCTAAACAGGGACTGTATCAATTATAAGTTTTTGTTAAAAAAATTGAGAAATAATAATTATTTTTTTAAATTAATCAATAACATTTATTTAATTTTTTAAGTTAATTAAATTAATCAAAATTAAAAATAATTATTAAAATTCAATTTTTTTTATAAAAATGAAATCATAACTTAAACCGGTCATGATGAAAAATATTTTCGGATTTTATATTCTGTACATAAATATATATGTACATTAGAGCGGTCCCCATGTATATGAAATTTTTAAGGTCATGCTCTCACCCCCCTATCTGATACTTTTTCATGTATATTTAGCGTAAATAAAAACAAAACATCAAAAAGTCGAGTTTTAACCGGCGCGACTGGAGTCTAAAGTTTTTGTATATAACTCATACGCAGTGTTGCCTATTATCACACATTTTTTTTCATTTATAAGTAGTCGGCGATGATTTTATTTATAAACTATTCAAATTTGAAAAATATTTTATTTCCACAAATGTAAATCCCTTTTTAAATTTCAAACAATGACAGCAATTGAAATGAACTTATAACTTCGCTATAAAATTTGTATTTGGTGAACGTGTCGTTATATTTATTATTATGATTAATATTTTTCAAAACTTTAAAATTAAAATAAAAAATTTTTTTAAATCAATTATATAATTTTACATAAAATTACGTAATATTATATAATTATACAACAAATATTAGCTTTGGGAATGCTGAGACCTCATTTTTTCCATTTTGCCGGTTTGGGGACCGGCCTAATGTACCTAGAGTATATTAAGTTTTATATATTCTTGATCTGCATCAACAGCCGAGTCGATATAGCCATGTCCGTCCGTCCGTCTATCCGTACGTCCGTATGAACAAACAGATTTCAAAAATGGTAAGAGATAGAGGTTTGACATCTATGGAACAAATGCTTCTTATACTTGCAGGCAGATCAAGTTAATTTTTCATTTTTGCAACGCCCCCTCATGCCCCCGCAATTTGGAAAAAACGTTATATATCCTACAGTTTTGAAGATAGATGATTCGTACCTTCTAGAGATAGTTAGAAATTAGCAAAATGTATCGTTTTTTCAAAGAAATGATAAAGATCGGATGAAAGGTTCTCAAGTAAAAAAAATGAGAATCCCACCTCGCCTCTTACGCACTCACAACCAACACCGCATTTCATTCAACAAGTTGAAAGAAGAGAGAAACTTTGAGATGAGCGCAGCCGAAGCGCTGCATTCAGTTCTTACTCGTAGAGTATGACATAGTCGGGCTTGACCGACTTTCTCACTTGTTATACACTTGAAAAGTGTATTATATTTTGCCCAGAAGTTTGCAACGCATAGAAGGAATCATCTCCGACCATAAAAAGTACATACATTCTTGATCAGCATGACGAGCTTATTCGATTAAGCTTTATCCGTCCGTCCGTCCGTCCGCCCGTCTGTCTGTTTCTACGCTAACTAGTCCCTCAGTTTAGAAGCTATCGAGCTGAAATTTTGCACAGAGTATTCTTTTGTCTGCACGCTGCTAATATGTCGGAACCGACCGGATCGGATGGCTACACTGAGAAAAAAAAGATAGTTTTTGATGATTCCTAGGATGATTTTAAAATATCCATTTGGACTGGATAGTTAACTATCCTTTTTTAAATCCATTGGATCTTTTCAAAGTCGATTTTTTTTTCGAAAAAAAGGATATTAAAAGATCCATAGGAGCTACTATCCATTTAATCTGTTGAAAATATCCCCTTTTATATATCCATTGGATCTTTTTGAAATATCCTTTTGATCTTTTTTTAAATATCCTTTTAATATCCATTGGATCTTAATGACATATCCCATGGATCTATTATTAATATCCTTTTAATATCCATTGGATCTTAAAGACATATCCCATGGATCTGTTAAAAAGATCATTTCCAAATGAAAGACAGCACAATAATTTGTATCAATTTATTTATAATATTCATATAATATATAATACATAGAAAATATCGATTGCTAAAACTTTTTCCTCTTTTCATATGTTTACCGCTACATGTTAAGTATAAATGTATGGAAGGACCCTCAAACTTAATTACTTCAGCTTATCTTTTTGTTTCAGTCGTAGATCTAAGCTCGTAAGCTTGAAAATGATTGGCAAAATTTGTGCTTTCAAATATGTGAACAATTTTATGCAGTTTAATTTTTTCACTTAAATTAAATCCATTTAAAAGTAGTATGCTTTGTCCTTACAATTAGTGAGTATGCATAGTCTTAATTGTGGTGAGGTGATCTATGAGAGTTTTTATATAGAAACTTTTATAATCATGTTGAAGCGAAATTTCATTAAAATATTTTTGGATGAATATCAAACCAGAAGGGATTCCTCTAGATATTTAAGGTCAAAAACATGAAACAACATAAAACAGCAGTCTAATACGCTGATAAATGAATTAAATTTAAGCATACATAAAACTCCTCAGTGGTAATTTCATCTTCACCTATTATTACCTAAAGGTTGCATGGGGATTTTGTCCATAAGACATTTTTGCTGCTTAACTTAAGATGGAAATGCGCCAAATCGTTAATCGTGTACAGTCAGCAAATGCAGCTGTTCACAGAATCCTGCGTACTGGCTCCCGACACACATGCCCGATTTTTTGTGCTTCCCACCTTGCGGACGTTGGTTTTCAATACTGTGTGAAGTATAAAATAGTTCAAGTCCTTCTCACCTGAAAAATAATAAAAGATAAAATATACAAGTGAGGAGTTAATAAAATTATTAAAACCAATTTTGGATAGAATTGTAAAGAAGCTCCTTGGCCGGGGTACAGGTCTCAGACTCACCAAGGTCTCTTACAAGAAAATTTGTTAGATCTGGGACGCTGGGAAAGAACAACTCCGCCGAATATCGACTTAGTTCGATGTCGTTGGGGCCACGGGCTAGAAATAGGGAGTGTGGGCGCCGGGATAAAACCGCGGCCGCCACAGGGAAAGGGAGGAAGCTTGCCCGTCTTACCTACGCTAACGGGTTGAGACCTCGTCTTTCGCTAGGTGTGAGAAGGGTGGGGAAGAGTCGGCTCACACGGTAGGCGGGATGTAACCACGCCCACTGAGAAGGAGCGACTCGATCTAGGGAAAGTGGCAAGGGGGACAACCACGTGGTCAGTGGGACGAGACCGCGAAACTTTCTTCCGACGTGACTCCTGTCAGGCACGTCCGCGGAGGCGGGATAGTATTGCGCGCTCCAGGATGGCGGAGGGAAAGCGGAGAGATCGCCTCTAAAAACGCGGGATAGAACCACGTGCTTCGGAAGGCGTAAAAGGGAAGGATCACCTCTAAGAGAGCGGGATACAACCACGCACTCCGGAAGGCGTAAGGGGGAGGGATCACCTCTAAGAGAGCGGGATAGAACCACGCACTCCGGAAGGCGTAAGGGGGAGAATCACCTCGAAGATAGCGGGATGGAACCACGCGCTCCGGAAGGCGAAAGGAAAGGGAAGGGATTACCTTTTCAGAGGCGGGATGCAACCACGCCCACCGATAAGAGGAAACCGGGGGAAAGGCGGAGATATGAAAGCCCGAACGTCAGCAAAGCACTCACTTGATATTATTCAATTATTTATTTCACGTTTCTTCACTTGTTTTCTCAGTATTATCTTCCCCTCACCCGCTGCACCGAATTATCTCCCTTCTAAGCTTATTCCTCGCGTCACTTGCTTTGGCTTACTCTTCGATGATCCGCGCACGTCCGAACGTCTTAAACACTCACAGGCAAGAGAGCGAGTCCAAGTAACGGGAGTGACCATCTCACCTCCCACCTGCGGCTTAATTCGCCCCTTTCGCGACTTTGGGATTTTTTTAGCCCCTTTCAAGGCGTTTCGGGATTTAGTGTTCCCTGACAAAAGGTGGTTGCTATGGGCTGGAGGTGGGATTTCTCCAGTGTGGCCAGCTATGGTCCGATCGTGGTGCGATTCCAGAATGGCCGTTAGGGTTTGAAACAAAATATATTTTTGTGCTCCTTGCACGTTAATATTGCTTAAAATACATACTTATACATAAATTTATACCAATTGTGAAGCATTGGCCTAGGCCACTACTTCACAGAATTTAGGAAAAATATTAGAACTTACTATTAAGGCCATCCGCATTGTCCTCGACTTTTATAAAGAGGTTCCGGTAAAATGGGTTCTTAATATTTTCTTAAAAATATGAAGTTAGCTTATCCAGCGAAGCGTACCACTTCAGTTCCAATAACTGTTGCTTTTTTGGCAACATTTTAAACAAATCCATTTGAATCTGTAATAGAGCACAAAAAATATAATAAATAATAAATATATATATATAAAAATATAAAAAAATATAAAATTAAATTAGTACACATATATACATATGTTTATGTAATGCGCGTGAGACTTGCAAAACAAAACTTATACATATTTTAATGCATTCATGTATATGCATGTAAGTTTTGTTTAGCCGTACGCGCACAAACACACACATACACACGCACCAGATACAGAGCAACTTAAAAAACAAAAACTTATACATACATATACATACGCACGCAAAACAAATACATGTAATGCGCGTGAGACTTATAAAACGGAACTTATACATATTATAATGCATTCATGTTTATGTGTGTAAGTTTTGTTGATTCAAGCCGCCCAGTCGGACTTTACGGAACGTGTTCCAAAAGGAATGCCATCTGGCACTGTTCTTTTTACAAGGAAGAATGCACTACCAATTTTTTGCAGTATGAAAAACGGCATGCAATCTGTATGAAATCAGATGCACGTTCCTTTTTGCAGTGGGTTAGAAGGGAAAAAATCTGCATAACATGCAAACGTCCCTTCTAAGGGCACGCATGCAGCACCTGTGCTATTAGAACCTAAAATCGGAAGTGAGACCCGAACGATTAACGATCGTTCGTTTATTGCAAGCATGTTCCTTTGGCAGCATATTGGAAGGCATAAAATCTGCATAACATGCAAACGTCCCTTCTAATAGCACGCATGTAGCACCTGTGCTTTTAGAACCCAAAATGCGAAATGAGACTCGAACAGAGAATCAGCGAAAAGCAATAGCTAAAAATTAAGAGAACAAAGGGGAACATGAAAAAACACATGGTTTTCAGTGTCGCCGTTTATATTTGCCTTCAGTTAGAAGTTGACGACTGCAGCGCAATGAATTGAAAAATAAATGTGACTCTCCATTTTTATTTGGTAATGGTAAGTAATTAATTAAATATCTGCTGACATATAAATATGTATTAATATTTACATATATTCTCTTCTTTTTTTTTATTTTATTAGTCTAGGCGAGAGATCGAGGCAACCATTTTCTAGTGCGTAAATAAAGTAAGTAAATACACGAATAATAATATTTCTAAGGCTGCTGGACTGGCCCGACGCATTGACTCCTACCTGAAGGCGACTCCCAAGGGCACCTGATATTTTAAAAAGATGCTTTTTATACACTAAACAATCTATGTACGACACTAAACAATGTATGTATGTATGTAGTCCCAATACTGAATTTAATAAAAAATAAATTTATTATGAATTATTCATTAAGAAAGATGAATTTTGTGTTTAACTTTATTTTTTAAATAATTTTTTCAAATTTGGGTTACGGGTACGTTCCTTTGGAACTGCTTTGGCATGCGATGCTGCACACATTCTAATAGCACTGGTGCAGGATGCCATGCTAAATACGTTCTAGTAGCACACGTTCCAAATGCGTTCTTTTTTGGAAACCATGCCAGCACGCGTGCAAATACCACTGCCAAGAGAACGCCATCTGACAGCGTGCAAATGGAAACTAAAGTTGGAAGGGAGAGCCGAGCGATTTTACGAAGTTGAACCTACAACAACAACCCATGCAAAAACGCGTTCTATTAGAACAGTTCCTGCTGCGTTCCGCCGCTGTACAAAAGCGAATGGAAGATTGCAGGTTTTTGCAACTGCTTCTCAGAGGCAAAAGTTGTATGCCAGATGTGCTTCTAGCATGCAGTCAAGTCCCACTGGGCGTACGCGAACAAGCACACACACATACACATTTTGACTTTGAATGCGAAAGCACAGTGAAATAAACTATTAACATTTCTTTAAATAAGCACATGTCACTTACCTGACGATTATTATTTCACTTTACATTCACTTTAATATCACTCATCACGGCTTTAATTTAAATGCCGGCTATGCTGCAGTCTGTGGATTAGCGCGTGTGCTCTCTGCGATTTGTTCAGTTCGAATGACGCAGCGCATACGACATCGAAAGCAATATGTCTTTCTCTTTCGCACCAACGGGCATACTCGACTTGCTTGCTATCGGGCTATCGCCTGTCGATAACAAAATTCGATACTTCAACCAATATAAGATTCCGCTCACCCTATTTTAAGCTCCCTTGGATCGTTTTAGCTTAAAAAGAATATGTCAAAAAAAGGATAGTTTATTTATCTTTATTCTTCATCCAAAGGAGCTGAAAAATGTGAAAAGGATATTTAAAAAACTGAATCTTAGAGGGGATATTTCGAATATCCTTTCTTCGGGGATCTTTTTTTTTCTGTGTACTTCTTGTAGCTGCCATACAAATGATGGGTCGGAAATGGGTTCTAGTGGGAAAAAATGTTATGTTCTCAATATTACCGCTCACAAACATGGTCATGCACAGAGAAAAAATAAGATCCCCATAAATAAATCGACTTCGAAAATATCCAATGGATCCCAAAAAAGGATAGTTAACTATCCAGTCCAAATGGATAGTTAAATATCGAAAGGATCATCAAAAACTATCCTTTTTTTCTCAGTGTGGGTAATATTAAATGTTTTTAAGCTGATCTGCGAAGTTTGGGCGAAGTCGCTAACCGTTGAGACAAGCTTTTTCAAGTGTATCAAAACTTCGGCACTGACGAAGTTAGCATTGCTTTTCTCGTTCTTTTATATTAATCAAAATTGGTGAGTTTTAAAACACATATATGCAGGCACTTGTACAATGTACATTAGACTGGCCCTTATATTAACTTTTTTTTTTATTTTTCAAAATACCGGGCGGAAAAAGATTCGTTTTGGTCCCAATAGATATGAAAAAAGTTTGGCAGCGATCGGACTTTATTTAGTGGACGCGCGCTCGCCCTCAAAATCGAACATTTGAAATATATGGAAAATGAGGGGGATGAATTTCGAATGTAATCTCTAAAAATTCCAAAAAAATTTGTATGTGTTAATTCTTTTTATATCCTTTTAGGGAAATATCATAGCAACATTTAAAATATAACTGTGTCTTATTTTGAGCGTAAGCTTGGCCAGAATCATATCAAAAGGGCCAATTTTTCAAAATTTTTTTTGGCATTTTTTTCGAAGAATTTTTAATATATGGGGCATTCCATACAAAAAAAACTTTATTCTGGGATGATGTCTCCGAATTGGATGATAATTGGCCCAAAGGGAGCTTATTATGAGAGAAGCTTAACCCCAAAATGTGAGTTTTTTGGAGCTCTTTTGCAGAAGTTCTACGATTAAAAGTGTAATATTGTGAATTTTTTTCATTTTCAATAACTCGAAAACGGTTAAAGATAGAGCTTGGAAATTTTTTTCCAAATGTTCAGGATTAAAAAGCCCTTTTTAAAAAAATTTTGAAATTTTTTTTATTTTTTACCTTTCTTGAAAAACAAAGGATTTTTTCAAAAAACTTGGTCTAGCGAAAATGACCCATCCTTCAAAAATTCTCAAAAAAATATAAGTGAAAGCCGCATCTTTTCCAAACATTTTGAGTGCTCGAACATATCTGTAGCTTGAAAATTGAGGAAGTTATGGCCATTTTTGTCATGTAATCTCAAAAATATTAGTATGAAAAATTAGTCAAAAATGTCTACTAAATTTTTTTTTTGGTTCTTAATTCGGCCCAAAAATCTTCTTTGAGCTATTAAATAAAATTTTAGGACCCAGAAAAGAACGCATTGGATTTGAAGCTTACAGTAAAATATATATAAAAGACATCCTATTACTTCGTAGTGGAATTCCCAGGACATCGATTTTAAATTATTCAATCGGTAGAGAATTCAAGCAGTGACCTGTATTGGCACGGTGTGTAATGCGACCGGGCGTGCTCGACTGTTCTTTTCTTTCTTGTTTTTTTTTTTCAATTGTATTAGCCTAAAAATAAAAGTAAGCTGAAAGGAAAAAATAAACCAATCGCATTCATAGATGCTTTAAAAAATAAAATACACTCTAACTAATTTTGAAATTACACTTCTTGATGTCGTCTTGACTTTAAGTGAGGAATCATTCACAGTAACCGCATGATGAATTCCAAGCGTCTCTTGGATTGTTTTAAAATTTTTGAACCTGGTTTTCAGACATTCTACACACTGTTGGTAATCTTTTGTGGTGCAAAAAAAAAAACATTGATAATTTTCAAATGATCACTTGCCCATTGATAAAGGTTTTTAGCTGCTAGTATTTGATTTCTTGTTCCTTGCTGCAGGCAGTATTGCCAGGCAAGCCGTTTAACCGCTCCCCTGCCCCATTACAAGCACCTTTTCCGTACTCTTGATTTCAGTAATATATGACAATTTCTCTTGGAACCACTTTGCAAAAGTTTACCATTGTACGTGGTTAAATTAAGAACCGAAAATAAAATTTATTAGAAATCTTTGATAAATTCATACTGATATTTTTGAGATTACATGACAAAAATGGCCATAACTTCCTCAATTTTCAACCTACAGATATGTTCGAGCACTCAAAATGATTGGAAAAGATGTGGCTACCCATATATTTTTTTTAGAATTTTTGAAGGATGGGTCATTTTCGCTAGATCAAGTTTTTTGAAAAAATCCTTTGTTTTTCAAGAAAGGTAAAAAATAAAAAAAATTTCAAAATTTTTTTAAAAAGGGCTTTTAATCTGAACATTTGGAAAAAAATTTCAAGCTCTATCTTTAACCGTTTTCGAGTTATTGAAAATGAAAAATTCACAATATTACATTTTAATCGTAGAACTTCTCAAAGAGCTCCAAAAACTCACATTTTGGGGTTAAGCTTCTCTCATAATAAGCTCCCTTTGGGCCAATTATCATCCAATTCGGAGACATCATCCCAGAATAAAGATTTTTTTGTATGGAATGCCCCATATATGAGAAAAAAAAAAAAAAAAAAAAAAGTTTGGCTGCGATCGGACTATATTTAGTGGTCGCGCTCTCGCCCCAAAAACTAAAAATTTTAATTATACTACCAATATATTGGATGAGATTCGGATTAAATCTCTAAAAATTAAAAAAAAAAACTTTATGTGGTTTTTCTCTTTAAATTCTTAAAAGGGAATACCATATCAACATTTTACATATTTTTTTGGATATTTCGAGCGTAAACTTGGCCAGAATCAAATCAAATCGGAAAATTTAAAAAAAAAAATTTTTTCCGAGATGAGTTTCAAATTTAATCTCTAAAAATTTTTAGATTTTGTTTAAGTGTTAATTCTTTTTAAATACTTTTAGCGGAATATCATAGCAACATTTTAAATATTTTTGTTGGATATTTCGAGCGTAAACTTGGTCAAAATCATATCAGAACCCCAATTTTTCTCATTTTTTTGGGTTTTTTTTTTTGATGATAAATTAATTTATGCGAGACTCTGATTTTTGCTCTTGCCTGGGCGAAAGAAGTTTCGTTTTGATCCCAATAGATATAATAAAAGGTTTGGCATCGATCGAACTTCAGTTGGTGGAAGCGCACTCGCCCTCAAAATCGAATATTTGAAATATATGCGCAATACATGGGGTAAGTTTCGGGTTTAATATCTAACATTTTTAATAGAAAATTTGTATGTGTTATTTCTTTTTAAATTCTTTAAGAATGTCGGATATTTAGAGCATATCTCGTATATATTATTTTATCTTAAAAAAAAAAAACATAATAAAATCATACAAAATTAGAAAAATGTGCTTTTAGTTACGATTCTTAACAAATTTATTCTCAAAATATCTAACATTAATATTCAAAATGTTGCTATGATATTTCGCTTAAAGTACTTAAAGAGAAATCTTCTTCTTCTTCTTTATTGGCCCGATGCTTGCATCACAACCGTTTGACGGTCTCGGCCGCTGCAACTAATGTCCGCCAGTCGCTTCTGCCAGTTTTTCACGCCAAGCTTAGAAATGTCTTTCCGCACCTGGTCGTCCCACCTTAGAGGTGGTCGTCCCACTTGCCTTGTCCCAGTTCTTTCGCATTCCTCTTGTAGACCATTTTTGCTGGAGCTTGATCATCCATACGGGTAACATGTCCCAGCCAGCGCAGCCGCTGTTGTTTTATGCGCTTGACCAGACTAGTATCCCCATAGAGCTTATACAGTTCGTCATTCCTTCGGATGCGAAAGTCCTCGCCAACTTTCAAAGGTCCATAAATCCTGCGAAGAATCTTTCGCTCGAAAACGCCAATCGCCGCCTCATCCGCTGATGATATTGCCCATGCTTCTGCGCCGTATTGCAGGACTGGGATGATAAGCGACTTATATAGCGCTATTTTTGTTCTTCGCTTGAGGTTTCTGCTCTTGAGCTCCCTACTTAGCCCGTAATAGCATCGGTTTGCGAGCGTGATTCTTCTTCGAATTTCCAGGCTGATGTTGTTGTCGCCGGTTATCATCGTTCCAAGGTAGACAAAGTCCTCTACAACTTTAAAGTTGTACTCTCCCATTGCAACAGATTGCCCAATTTGTGTGTACTTCTGTTTCGAGGACACTAGGTACTTCGTCTTGTCCTCGTTTACCGCTAAACCCATTAGCTCAGACTGCTTCTCAATCTCTGAAAACGCATTGCTTACTGCCTGTTCGGATTTGCCGATAATGTCAATATCATCGGCATATGCGAGTAGCATTACATCTTTATTAAAGATGGTGCCCGATCTGTTGGCATTTGGGCACTGGCGCAGTATATCTCCATCAGCAGATTAAAGAAGTCACACGATAAGGTGTCACCCTGCCTAAAACCTCTTTGGTATCAAAGGCTCGGAGAGGTTCGTTCCTATTTTGACGGAGCTTTGGTGCTTCTCAACGTCATCATGCAAAGTCGAACGTACTTTGCTGGAATACCTAAAGTAGACAGGGCTTGAAAAACCTTGACCTTATCGGCGTGTCGAAAGCGGCTTTGTAATCGATAAAAAGATGGTGATTTTCGATGTTTCTCTCATAGGTCTTCTCCAGAATTTGGCGCAATGTGAATATCTGGTCTGTGGTGGACTTACCAGGTCTAAAGCCACACTGATAAGGTCCAATCAGTGTATCAACAAGCGGCTTTAGACGTTCACAAAATGCGGGACAGAACCTTATATGCGTGGGGAGGAGACTGATCCCGCGGTAGTTGGCGCAAACTCGGGTCCCCTTTTTTAAAGATTGGACAGAGAACACTTAGATTATTGTAGTCGCAGTTTTCATTGGTGGAGATTTTTACGATGGTGGGTACCAAACCCGACGCACTAACCCTATATATTATACCCTGTAGGGAAGGGGGGGGGGACGCCGCTCACGTTAGTCAGCAGCGAATGCGGGTGCATTGCCACTGCTTCCGGTGGTCACCACGAGGAGGTGTGAGTCGACTTGAGACGTGGTAAGCCAGGATCACTCTGGGTTCGCCAGGTTGAACCGATCAGAAGCTTTCCCTGACCACATACGCCCCCATTAGGTCCAGAAGATCTATGACTAGAAGTTCTGAACCACCAACTTAAAGAGAAATAACACTTAAAAAAAAATTTGAAAATATTAGAGATTAAATCCGAAATTAATCTCAGAAAAATTTTTTTTTTTAAATTGGCTGATTTGATATGATTCTGACCAAGTTTACGCTAAAATGTTGCTATGATATTCCCCTATATCAGAAAAGCACGATACCAAGTATTTTTAACCGATACTTTGAACACTTCAAATTTTTACACTTTTATATTTTTAGGATGGATTTTATATAAATACCTCAGGGCAACAAAAAGTTTTTAATTTTTTTCTATGTGTTTTGTTGTTGCGTCGTAAACTTTTGGAGTTTACGCTTTTTGATTTACGCTTTTACGAGAGCTAGTGAACACCCTAATTATATATCAACGGAAAGGTATTAGTGTGTAGATCATATCTATAAGCCGATATATGGTCAGATATTCGATATATGGTTCAAAAGATATTTGAGTTCAATTTTTATTTTCACCGAAGTTTATATACCCTTGGAGCATGAAATATGCCTGCCAGTTTGTTATATGGCAGCTATACAATATATTTATCAATATATTCATAACTGAAAGTGTTAAGTGTTAAAAAAAAGTTTTTTCCACTGGAACTACTTTTATGGCTTTTCGTTCTTATGGCAGCTATACTCATCCGATTTGGACCAAACTTGGCAGATATGTGTGGCAGCATGTAACATTGATCAGTAACAAGTTTGGATGCGATAGCACTGAAAACAAAAAAGCTTTTTTACAAAAACTTTTTTTTCTGACCTATCTTTTTATGCCAGCTATACTATATAGTGGTCCGGTTTCGACATATCTTTATAAAATTATGTGAAATCATTGAAAACTTATAAATACGAGGGTTTGGAGCTATAGCATTGAAAACAAAAAAGTATTTCTCACTAAGACTTCTTTTCAGAACTATTTTTTGTATTTTGTATATAGTTGTCCGATTTCGACAAATCTTGCTGAAATTATGTGAAATCATGGAAAACTTATAAATACGAGCGTTAAGACTCTTAACTTAAGAGCGATAGCATTGAAAACAAAAAAGCTTTTCTCATTAAAACTGGTTTTTCGACCGATCGTTCCTATGGCTGCTATATGCTATAGTCATCGAATGCGGCCGGTTCCGACAAATGTGCAGCGTATTTGTACCAAAAGACTTTGTGCAAAGTTTGGTTAAGATAGCTTTAAAACTGACGGAGGAGATATCTTAAAAAGAGACGGACGGACAGACGGACATGGCTATATCAACTCAGCTCGTCATGCTGATAAAGAATGTATATACTGTATGTGGTCGGAGATGCCTCATTCTCTGCGTTACAAACATCCGGACAATTTCAATATACCCTCTCCAAGGGTATAAAAAGCATTAGGCCAATATAAATGCCTTGACTCAAATTGAACAAAAGAGAAGTGGATTCCGGGCGCAGCTTTATAACAACAAATGACACAAAAGATAACTCCAAATATTTTTAATATCTTATGAAAAAATAGTTCTACACTCAAAAAACAATTCACCCTAAAAAGTGCCATTTTCGCCCTAATTTTTAGAAAATCGTCTTTAAAAAACTTCCAGAGCCGACTCCCCTTATTTTTAAGAAAACGCTTTTCTAAAAAATAAAAAATTATGTTCTAGATTTCAGGGCAATTTTTCTAAAAAAAACTTGGACAATTTTAGCTGTTAAATCAATTTAAAATTCCCAACCGGTTATGGCAGCGCTGGCATGAGAAGGCAGCAGCTGACAGTAAAAGACTAAAAAAAAAATTTTAGGGGGAGGCAGGGTAGGACAGACTACAGTCCACCCCGTGTGTGGTTGTTGTATGGATCCACCACGCCGCGAACCCTTGGGGTGGTCCACTTTTTCCTAAGCTATAAATAATTTTAAATGCATGAATCATTTTTTTTTACTTACTTTACTGGGACTTGAACACAGAACCTCTCTCAAATACTGAACACTCTGACGACGCCTTAGCCCACTCGACTATTAACCTTGAGCAAGACGTAGCGACATAGCTATAGTTAATAATGTACACAGATGGGTCTAGTTAACATTACTTTCGGTTAGCAAACGTGGAGGCCTGGGCTCAAGTCCCAGTAGGAGCATACTTTATCTTCTCATTTAATATATATTTTTTTTAATGTTTGTTATTAATGTTTTTTTTTATATAGCAGAATCTTGCGTTTAAGTCATACCTAAGAATTTGTGTGGCGTATTTGGAGCTTAAGTACTCACATTGACCACTCAATAAGAAGCAAGAGTCGAGTGGATAAGATATTAGCTTAGAAAATGTCATGGACTGGGATCCAATCCCCGTAGGAGCATAGTTTTTTTTATTAAATGGTTCTTTTTTTTAATGTTTTATTTTTACTTGAGGGGTTTTTAGATTGCTTTTATTTTATACAATCCTTTAATCGATTACTACAAGACGAAACAAAAACTTGCTCAATACATCTACATTCTTCAGGCAATGCGATAGACATTAGTGAGCGTAAACAAATGCCATCATAGGCATAGCGACATATCTCCGACGACATATCTCCGCCCAGTACATTTTGCCGGCGGAGATATGTCGCTTTCTGTCGGAGGTATGTCGTTTTAAAACGTCATATCTCCGCGCGGAGATATGTCGTTTCAAAACGTCACATCTCCGCCATGTTGAAAACGACATAACTCCGCCACGTTACAAACGACATATCTCTGCGCGGAGATATGACGCTTTAAAACGACATAACTCCGCGCGGAGATATGACGCCTTAAAACGACATATCTCCGCCGAGTTACAAGCGACATATATCCGCGCGGAGTTATGTCGTTTTAAAACGTAATATCTCCGCCGCACATTGGGGCGACTAGAGCAAATTCCGCGCCAAAATTGATTTTTTTATATATATTGAAGAAAGTTTAAATGCAACTTAAAAGATGATTAAATTTTGCGTAATAATCCAAAAAGAAAATTATTCTAGCATATTTGGTTCTCCCACAACACGCATTTAAAGTTCACCTTTCGAACTCGATTTTTTCATGAATACTTTATGGGGATATGTGGCGATTGGAAGTGTTACTTTTGACTATTCTTAGTTCAGTAGTATAAATCAAATTTTTATACAAAATATTTTTTTTTTAATTTTTGGAAAAAGGTCCACAAAACAAAATTTTTTTTTAATTGTTAGACATTAAGTAGTTACCCGCGCGCGATCGCTCTTTGAAATAAATTTTAAAAAAAGTTTCAACATTAAACTTTATGTCCTGAAATTATTAGCGTACCTTTTTTTGCCTTTTCTGAGAATATTGAATTTTAGTAAGTGAAGTCATTTTCAAAATTCAAATATCGCCAGCCCTGGAACATTCGCGCTCATAATGTCATTAATCAGCGGTTCTAGCATCTGCTTTGTTTGTTTATTTTCTTGATATTTGGGAGTAGACTAAATTTAAAAATTCTTTTTTATAAACAGCAATGGAAAATGAAGCAGGCAGTGTTTAATTTAGTAATGTTATTGCCTGACGTGAAATGCCTATAAGAAGGTGGCAAGCCAGATAGGTAGAGGACAAAGAAATTGTTGCCCAGCCAAAAAATTAAATTCAAAACGAATTCAAGGAAAAACTAGACTTACTATTTGATATCCCGAAACCTGGATTTGGAAGTAGTATCGATGGTAACACTGCTAGGGTATTTTTTCAAAACGCAGAATTTACTGCAGAGATAACTAAGACAAACATCGATTTGCTTAAAAGAATGCACACTATATTAATAGTGGTTTCATGCAACCATGATATTAATATAGACAAATTTAAAAATTATGCCTTGGAGACTCCTAGGCATTTCGTAAATTTGTACTCTTGGTACTTTTGCATAAATTTTTTTATTCATGGCCCGGAAATAATTAATTATGCACTGCTTCCAATTGGTCAATTAGCCGAGGAGGCCCAGGAAGGACGAAACAAAGATTTCAAGCTTTACAGAGAACATTTTTCGAGAAAATGCAGTCGGGAAAAGTGCAACATCGATGTTCTGAATAGAATGTTCATTACCTCGGATCCTCTAGTGTCGAGGCATTTCAAGAGACAGGAAAAAAATACATTAAATGCCAAAATAAGCTTTAGATCGGTTAGAAAATATACCTGAAGTTCAAGAGGAGTACTCTAATTCAAGTGAAAGTAGCGATGAGGAATAAAGAAAAATGTTGAATGTAATACAAAATTGGTTATGTTGTTTTTTTTTTATAATTATCTCTAAAATCTAAAAAAGTTTTGAAAATGTAACCCGATCATTCAAATGAAAACTATAGAATAAACATTTTCGACTGCGAAAAAATAATTTCAAGTTAGTAATATTAGCAAAGAATCGTATTGGCCAGTTTTTAGCTTCTTATGAGTCGAAAAAAAATTTATTTCGCAGAAACAATTAAAATTTTTTTTTAATTGTTAAAAAAAAAAACTTCCACTAAATATTTCTAACTTTTTACATTTTTTTAATACTTTAATCCATTTTTCCATTTTTCGCCCCACAGTGCGCCTCGTTTCAAAAGACATAACTCCGCGCGGAGATATGACGCTACAAAACGACATATCTCCGCACGGAGATTATGTTGTTAAAACGACATATCTCGCCGAGTTACAAACGACATATCCGCGCGCGGAGATATGACGCTTCAAAGCGACATATCTCCGCCGCATTTCAAACGACATATCTCCGCCATGTTGCAAACGACATATCTCCGCGCGGAGATATGACGCTTTAAAACGACATAACTCCGCCGTTTTCCAAACGACATATCTCCGCGCGGAGTTATGTCGTTTTGAAGCGTCATATCTCCGCGCGGAATTATGTCGTTTTGAAGCGTCATATCTCCGCGCGGAGTTATGTCGTTTTAAAGCGTCATATCTCCGCGCGGAGATATGTCGTTTGAAACGCGGCGGAGATATGACGTCGGAGCTATGTCGTTACCCCCCATCATACCCTGCAAACATTTTGTCTCGTTTCTTATCTTCCTCGTCAAAAAGATAGTTTGGCGATAGCTTGAGTACAGAGTTTTGTGATAGTTTGGCGATTTACACAAACAAAATACATTAGGTATCGCATTTTTAACTTACAAGGGATAATTAAGCGATATGTGGTATCGCTTTTTTTCCATCCAATCGGTATATTAACGAAATATCGCTCAAAAATCGCCTTTACGACATAAATGCGATTCTTTTTAAAAGGGTCTCCCTTTTTTATCGTCGAATCTGTGATTTGGCGATTTATCGCTTAACAATGACTAAGAAGACCTGAATGCGATATTTATTTTTTTTAATTTATTTTAAGCTAAACCCACAACATAGATTTTTATACAAATCTTGCAAAATCCACAATAATTTTGGATAAATTATTTGACTATTTGACCTTAGCTTTAGTAAGAAGTCCAATTCTCCTTTTAAACTATTTCCTTCTCTCTGGTTCCCGCCCGTACCCCTTGTTCGTCATAGGGTCCGTTTCAAGCGACAGCAAAACTCACAACAAGGTAGGCTTTTCGTTTAATGGCAGTAACATAAAACAGGCCCCGTTTCAGAGCAGAAATGTTTTCGACTAGTAAACGTGTTTGATAGAATTTTAAGGCAACCAATCTATCGATATATTTTGTTGGCGATAATTTTGAATTTTTGACAAATAGCACAAACTGCCAGCCTTGGCCAGAGTGTGTACAAAAAAAATCGTATATCCGATGGTCAGATCTTTTTCTATGTCGAAACGGTCAATTAATAATAAGATTCAGCCCTGGCAGCAGCAGTCAAATAACATAACGCTAGTTTTTATTAAGAGTAACGTTGGCAATTAGTTTATTCAGTACCATGCAAAGAAGGGGCTGCAAATGGTTTTTTTTTTAGGAAAATTGCGATGATTTTGTTACTTTTTTAAAGTTTTTTAACTAAAAATAAGAAAAACCAAGATTAAAAATTTTGTGAAGGTATGCAGTACCCTTAATGGGCAAAGAAATTGATTTTGTTGTTGTTAATTTGTTTTTAATATATTCAAATCCTTTTTTTTCTCGCCAAACACTATTTGTACTATTGCCTATCGATATTTTTCAACACTAGTGCACAGGCCCCGTTCCAGCACAAACTGCTGCAGGCGTCGTTTTTTCTGTCAGAAAAAAAATTTCTTTTCCTGCGTTCATCAAAAGCGGTCACTCGTCGTGTGTTAAAAATTACAAAAAACTGTGTGCAGTTGCATTTGCTCGCGCTTTAATTGTTATTGAATTTGATTTAATTGTTATTAGTAAGTCGACATGTCTTTCATGAAAGCCAAAAAACCAAGAACAAGACGTGAGGCTGCCAGAATTGTATCCAGATTTTCTAGACGACCCAATATCGGTGGCGAAAACTACGATGTAGACAATTCCAGCGCACAAGAACTACCGTTTACGGACTTAGAAGACCATAGGTATGACGCGAGTGACTCTGTGGACAGTCTAAGTGCAAGTGAACATGAAAGGGACAGAAATATACATTGTGGGACATTTATTTTGAAATTGTGACAATGGGCAATAAAAAGTTGTTTAAGTAGTAGAGTCCTAAATGAGTTGCTCGAAATTTTAAGGCAAAATAATGCTTCAATTTCTAAAGACAGTAGAACATTTAAGAAAACGTCAAAATATGCTAGTGCCAAAATATGCAATATGGGAGAAGGTTTATATATTCATTATGGACTTAAAGATGCCCTCACGGATTTCTTCGCCAATCTATAAATGGTAAGTTTATTTTTGAAACTGTGTTCTTTTTAATAATAATTTTTAATTATAGATTACTCAGACCAACACTTTTTGCTGCCAAGTGATGAGGACTCCAATACACCCATTTGTCTCATGCAATTCAAGGTACACCTTAGGTGGAAATTTTCTGCTTTTCTACTAATAATTAATTTTTTCAAATTTATGTTTAGAAAGAGTAAGAATCGACATTTAGCAAAGTGATGCCCTACGTCAAGTTCTAGATGAACTAAAAAATATCAAGGAAGTGCACCAAAGGCTTTTTACATCTTTAACGGAACAACGTAGCTTACTAACGGATGAAGTCAGTGTGAACATAACTTGGCGTGGTTCCAACGACAAGCCAAGCATCCAAAGTTTCACCTCATTTAGCGTGATAAAAGGTCGGTATAAAGATTTTAATTTTTGTGGAAATAGGTACGTACAACTAATTTTGTTATTTTTCAGAAATGGCTCATTCCATGTATGCGAAGACTACGGATACAGATATCAACAAAGTTTGTCAGCAACATTTTTTACATGCCAAAGACCGTGTGAATAAGAAACTTAACAAAATTAAAAACATTACTACTAAATGCACATAAACTTAATATTTATAAAGAAGCGCCATATTGACTCAAAATATGAATATTCTCATGACTCATTAATTTTGTTAAATTTTCCCCACTTAGCTTTTGTTAAGACTTAACAAAACGAGAGCGCAGGTTAAAGTCGGCTCTAACAGACTTCGATATACCCGTTACTCATGAAAAACATGTTTATCAGTGTTCCTGCGTTCCTTATGGTGAACATCTTAAAAGTATGCAACACTTTTTAAACTCGGCTATTTTTCAAAGTTTTGCTCATAACTTGAGAACCGCTCATCGATTCATTTTGCTAATTACTAGAAATCGCTAGAAGGTACGAATTGTCTATCTTCAAAACTGTAGAAGATATAACGTAACGTAACGTAACTATATCGACTCGGCTGTTGATGCTGATCAAGAATATATATACTTTATATGGTCGGAAATGATTCTTTCTTCCTGTTACATACATTTGCACGACTTTAGTATACCCTTTTTACTCTACGAGTAACGGGTATAAAAAACGCTTTTGTTATCCCACATAAGAGACTTTAACTTATCTCCAGAAAGAAACGCTTTCTTTACTTTAGGGAGAATCGTTTTCCTATCTCCAGGAAAAAACGCTTTCTTATCCCTAAGAAGGCACTTTTTCTTATCTTATAGAAGAGACAATTTCTTATCACCAGGATGAAACGCTTTCTTATTCCTGAGAAGAGACTTTTTCGTAACTCCAGGAAGAAACGATTTCTTATCCCTAAGAAAGCACTTTTTCTTTTCCTTTAGAAGAGACTATTTCTTATCACCAGGATGAAACGCTTTCTTATCTCTAAAAAGAGACTTTTTCGTATCGCTCGGAAGAAACGCTTTCTCTCCTTCAAGAAGTGTCGCAGAGTGGCAAATTTCTTCCCGAAGGGAGATGAGAATGCGATAAATATGCGATATCGCCAGAGTGAAGCGACACCTACTAGAAGAATCGCATTCTTATCTTCTGCGATAAAAAATGTTTGCTGGGCATAGACGACTTCGTCGTTAAAACCGAACGGCAGCATATCGCAATGCAATTTTAAAATATTTTTAGAAAGGTCGAAGGATTTAGAAAAACTTTCTTAAAATTGCGCTTTATTTTCTTAATTTTAGGGCAAAGTACGCTAAATATTTAACAAATATTTTCTAAAATCAAAGGTGAAATTACCCTAAAAATTAAGAAAATACACCCTAAAATTTAGAAAAAAAATATAGTTTTTTGAATTTTAGAAAGTTTTTCCTAAAAAATTTATTCGTAGGGCCACTTTTCTAAAATACAAAAATTTTTTTTCGGGCGATTTCGATTCTAGGGTGATTTTCTTAAATATAGAAAAATAATTTTCTGAGTGTATGAAATTTACTTTATTAGACTTAAGGGTACTGTATACCTTCAGGAGTTTTCGAAAGGTTTACAAAAAACTAAATTACACAAAATCTATTAGTGAAATAAGCAAGCGGTTTGAAAGACAGCGCAATGGCTTACATACAAGGAGAGAATCCTAGAAGAGCCTTGGGCATTCCCCCGGCGAAGTAATACCTAACGGTGGTGCCACCGGTAATCGGGAGGGGGGTGGAATGTTTAGTGGGTGAGCTAATGCAAGTCCCAGATTTCGGTCACGAGTCCTCGGTGCCGAGGAGGCTTTCAATGATTTAAGCCACCCTCAACATAAAAAAAAGCACGCGCACACTCACACATACGAGCGCGCAAACTGACTTATACGCCTTAGCTGCCTGCAATAAGCACAGTGTTTCCCTGCTCCCACATGCAAAATTGTTTTGTGAATAACCCTGTTGATTTAGCACGGATCTTATTGTGCTTTTCAGAATAGATATATTTAGAAAAGATAATATATATTAAGCGACGATGTTGTTACTATAAAATTGTGGCTCTGTCAGTTATTTGCGGGGGAAATATTTCAAGTGTATTTAAGCTTTGGCACAGTCGAAGTTAGCTTTGCTTCTTCGTTTTTTGTAATTTAGTGCAAAAAACATATTAAAATTTTGTTTTAAAATTATGATTGAGGTTCAGACCAAAAGGGTGGCAATCCTGCGTAGATTTAATTTAGTTTCATGAAGATCGTTTCAGTGTAACTTGAGATATCATGACCTACAGTTCGAAAAACGGTTTCGAGATAAATGCGCTAAAAGTTTCAAGTGATTTGAAAATGACTCGTGGCAGCGAAGACATTGTTCGACAAAAAAAGATATATCTTCAAAAGTATTTCGAATTTCAAAAAAACCTTTCAGGGCTATATTCTTAAATATACAATATCCTATAAAAAAAATCGAAACAAAATTTGACACTTGGAGAATCTCCCCTTAAAGAAACAAAAGCTAACTTTTTGGCTGTTTTCTGAACACAATACATTGTCAGAGCGGCTCTGGAAATTATCAAACAAAATCCGCTCCGACATAATTGTCCGCGTCTGAGTACCCATAGGTACTACTTTTGAATCACTTGTAGCGTTCAGCTTAGATCTGAATAACTTCAGATCCTTACTCGGTACGGAGAATATAGAAGGTCGTGCACTTCTAGCGATGCTCTGGGCTATGCTCGTCGGATGTGGAGTGGGATTTTTCTAATCCTTTAGTACTGATCCATAATAGCGAATAAAAGATAAGTGCACTGCCTGTAGTTAATATGATGGGCTAAACAAAGTGTGACGGGCTATACCCACGTACGATAAAGACGGACAGCTATTCAGATAAACCTTCTGCTAGGGTAACTATGGTGTAGATCGTTCCCTATTCTTTACCCTCCCAACCTTGGTAACTCATTGTAAAATGTTGTTGGTTACCCCTTAATCAACCCCTAAGGTAGCTTTAACACAAGTAGTACGACATCAGCATTATGTTGTTCCAGCGACGGACAATATCAAAAGTTTAATTAATCCTTTCTAAATTTATCTTTACAAAATTCATTTATAATTCTCATGGTTCATACAAAGATACTTGACGAATTAGCGGTTTTCAAAATAGATATTCATATATGTTTAAAAAAATGTGATTTAATACAATTCCTTCAGAAAACTTTAAATAAAAATATGCACTGATCAATAGTTCGCCAAAACTCATAAATATGACCAAATCAAATATTCATTTACAGTCGCAATTACTCACAATTAAATCCATTTACCCAGGTTCGTTGGGCCCATCGCAGTTGCTGAAGGGTGGTGGAGGTATACTTTTATACGACACTGTATGGAAAGAAAGTCATTTATCTGGGATGCGCAACTCTTAATTCAACGGCATGTACAAATGTATATGGGCATTTCCGCCAAATGGTAAGCCTGGACCGAAAAATAAAATTTAATGACATTTTTATATTTAACTAGCGAAAACCCCGTCACGCTTCGCTGCACCTTCAACAGAATAGAACCAACGCACACCCACTTACCACCCACTTCAGGCCCACATCCAACCCACTTCCCGCACATTTCCCGCCCACATCCCACCCACATCCCACCCACTTTCCGCACACTTCCCATCTACATCCCACCCACATTCCACCCACTTGCCACCCACATACCACACACTTCCCGCCCTCTTCCCGTCCACTTTCCGCTCAAATCCCACCCACTTCCCATTTACATCCCACTCACATCCCTCCCACTTACCGCCACATTCCACCCACTTCCCATTTCCATCCCACCCACTTCCCAGCTACATCCCACCCACTTACCGCCCACATCTCACCCACTTCCAGCCCACTTCCCACCTACATCCCACCCACATTCCGCCCACTTGCCATCCAGATTCCACCCACTTGCCACCCACATCCCACCCACTTGCCAACCACATACCACACACTTCCCGCCCTCTTCCCGTCCACTTCCCATTAACATCCCACCCACATCCCTCCCACTTCCCGCCACATTCCACCCACTTTACATCCACTTACCACCCACTTTCCACCCACATCGCACCCACATCCCATTCACTTTCCAGTGAGCATCCCGGCGGTATTTCCAACATCGGAAAATAAAAAGCAAAATAAATTCTCATTTTGACCTTACAATCCGAGTTTCAAGCCAATCGTTTGAAAAATAGTTTTTGCATCCAGAATTTTCCGGCCATTTTCCTCGTGTGCGGATTTTTTAAAATCGGGAAAACACGTGTCAAATTATTTCGCGTACTATGCTTACAAACCAAGTTTCAAGTCAATCGGATGAAAAAAAAAATGTTTACCATACAAACTTTTCCGACGCTTTTCCGACTTTTCCGGGTGGGATTTTCCGTAAAATTGGAACACAGTTATTGTTGAATTTTCATATAGAGCTTTGAAAATGAGTTTGAACTTGATCGAATGAAAAACAAAAAAGTTTCATACAAAAGTTTTCCGCGAATTTTCCACACTTCCCGGCAGAATTTTCCAAAATCCTTTCTTAGTACTCACTTTCAGCATAAGATAAAACTACTGTGAAAATCTCATCTTCCTATCTTTTATGGTTTAGGCTGTGCGACGGTCACCAGTCAGTCAATTAGTCAGTTTGAACAGTTTTATATATATAGACTAGCAAATATCCCGTCGCGCTTCGCTGCGCCTTCAATAGTACAACAACGCACACTTACTTACCACCCATTTCCCACCCACATCCCACCCACTTCCCGCCCTTTCCCACCCACATCCCACCCACTCCCACTCTCTTTCCGCCGTCCACTTCCCGCCCACATCCCACCCACTTCCCGCCAATTTCCCGCCCACTTACCGCCATCAACCCGCCCACATCCCACCCACATCTCACCCACTTCCCGCCAATTTCCCGCCCACTTACCGCCCACATCCCGCTCACATTCCACTCACATCCCACCCTCATCCACCCACTTCCCGCCCACATACCACCCACATCCCACCCACTTCCCGCCCACATCCCACCCACTTCCCGCGAATTTCCCGGCCACTTACCGCTCACAACCCGCCCACATCCCACCCACATCTCACCCACTTCCCGCCCACTTACCGCCCACATCCCGCTCACATTCGACTCACATCCCACCCTCATCCCCCCACTTCCCGCCAATTTCCCGCCCACATCCCACCCAAACCGAGTTTCAAGCCAATCGGATGAAAAATAGTGTTTTTCATGCAAAATTTTCCGGGAATTTTCCGATCGTTTGGTAAAATTTTCCAACTTCGGAATATAACATTTCAAACTATTTCGTGTTCTGTCCTTTCAAACCGAGTTTCAAGCCAATCGGATGAAAAATAGATTTTTTCATGCAGAGTTTTCCAGCCATTTTCCTCGTGGGCGGATTTTCCGACATTGAAAAATCACATTTCAAATTATTTCGTATTTTGTCCTTACAAACCGAGTTTCAAGCCAATCGGATGAAAAATAGTGTGTTTCATGCAAAATTTTCCGGGAATTTTCCGACCGTTGGGTCAAATTTTCCAACTTCGGAAAATCTCATTTCAATTTATTTCACCTACCTTCCTTTTAAACCGCGTCTCAAGCCAATAGGATGAAAAATAGCTGTTTTCATGCAGAATTTTCCGGGAATTTTCCTCGTGGGCGGATTTTCCAAAATCGGAAAAACACGTGTCGAATTATTTCGCGTACTAAGCTTACAAATTAAGTTTCAAGTCAATCGGATGAAAAATGGCATTTTTCCCATACAAATTTTTCCGACGCTTTTCCGACTTTTCCGGGTGGAATTTTCCAAAACCCCGTCTTAGTACGCACCACCAACAGAAACTCCTGTGAAAATTACAGCCCTCTATCTCTTACCGTTTGGGCTGTGCGATGATTGCCAATCAGTGAATCAGTCAGTGAATCAGTCAGGACACTCTCTTTTATATATATAGAGACTAGCAAATAACCCGTCGCGCTTCGCTGCGCCTTCAATAGTACAACAACGCACACTCACTTACCACCCATTTCCCACCCACATCCCACCCACTTTTCGCCCACATTCCACCCACATCCCACCCACTTCCCGCCCTTTCCCGCCCACATCCCACCCACATACCACGCACTCCCACCCTCTTTCCGCCGTCCACTACCCGCCCATATCCCACCCACTTCCCGCCAATTTCCCGCCCACTTACCACCCTCAACCCGCCCACATCCCACCCACATCTCACCCACTTCCCGCCAATTTCCCGCCCACTTACCGCCCACATCCCGCTCACATTCCACTCACATCCCACCCTCATCCCCCCCATAGTTTTTTGCATGCAGAATTTTCCGACCATTTTCCTCGTGGGCGGATTTTCCGACATTAAAAAATCACATTTCAAATTATTTCGTTTTTTGTCCTTACAAACCGAGTTTCAATCCAATCGGATGAAAAATAGTTTTTTCATGCAAAATTTTCCGGGAATTTTCCGACCGTTGGGTCAAATTTTCCTACTTCGGAATATCACATTTCAAACTATTTCGTATTCTGTCCTTTCAAACCGAATTTCAAGCCAATCGGACGAAAAATGGTTTTTTGCATGCAGAATTTTCCGACCATTTTCGTCGTGGACGAATTTTCCGTTACTGAAAAATCACATTTCAAATTATTTCGTATTTTGTTCTTACAAACCGAGTTTCAAGCCAATCGGATGAATAATAGTTTATTTTCATGCAGAGTTTTCCGGGAATTTTCCGACCGTTGGGTCAAATTTTCCAACTTCGGAAAATCACATTTCAATTTATTTCACCTACCTTCCTTTCAAACCGAATATTAAGCTGATAGGATAAAAAATAGTTGTTTTCATGCAGAATTTTCCGGGAATTTTCCTCGTGGGCGGATTTTCCGACATTGAAAAATCACATTTCAAATTATTTCGTATTTTGTCTTTACAAACCGAGTTTCAAGCCAATCGGATGAAAAATAGTTTATTGTCTTGCAGAATTTTCCGGGAATTTTCCGACCGTCAGAGCAAATTTTCCAACTTCGAACAATCACATTTCAAATTATTTCACCTACTTTCCTTTCAAACCGAATTTCAAACTAATCGGATGAAAAATAGTGTTTCGCATGCTGAATTTTCCGGCCATTTTCCTCGTGGGCGAATTTTCCGACATTGAAAAATCACATTTCAAATTATTTCATATTTTGTTCTTACAAACCGAGTTTCAAGCCAATCGGATGAAAAATAGTTTTTTTTCATGCAGAATTTTCCAGGAATTTTCCGACCGTCAGGGCAAATTTTCCGACTTCGGAAAATCACATTTTAATTTATTTCACCTTCAGTGAATCAGTCAGGACACTCTCTTTTATATTTATAGAGATTATTTAACATGCAAAACATATGCTATGTTTACAAAATCTCTTCATTGCAATCAATTAAGATGAAAAAAAATGCATAGAGACCAAAAAAGTTCGATTAACGGTTAATTTTTATCTTGCTTTTTCTAACCGTACGTTCGCGACCCGTACGTTCGCGACCGGTAATTAATTCAATTTAAAAAAAACCAATCGAGATATTTTTCTGTGTAAACACTCGATAGAAAGCTACATTAATCCTCTTTTCTTTCTTTCTTTCTTTCTTTATTGTCGATTTATAATAAATTAATAGCTTTAGAATATTCCGTTCCATTTCGCAGAATTTTCCATTTCCCTAGATTAAGCCAAAGTCGACTTATATTCCGCGTACGTTCGCGACCTCATGTTTATTGTTATTATTATGAAATCTAAAACTCGATAAACCCTGCTATCAAATCGCAAAAAGAAAAGTGGGGATAGTTTTTGTTTTCTGTCTCTTTTAGTCCTTTTTTGTACATCAAAAGCGTACAAACGTACGTTCGCGACCCGCAGAAATGCCCATATGCATTTTTACTTACTTATACGAATTTAAGATTTAAATTATCATTAAATGGGAAGAAACAAACTATAAATGAAAACGAAATTCAATCCAAGCAGAACAGCTGTTCGCTGGCCTTGCTGCGGCTAACGCAATCACCAAAAAACCAGTGATATTTCTCACACACAAATTGAAACGAGAGACAGCCTTAGCTAATTCGTGTTGGCAACACTGTGCGCGCTCTCAGAGAGGAACTTCTCTTTCACTCCTTATGGCGCGCTGTAATGCTAATTCTTCTTTGACTTTTCAGCTAACTGTAACTGCTGCTATACTCTATCCATGTGCTAGGGATATATGGGTTCTCTAGGTTAGATGGCTTATGCGAGCATGAGGTATCGCCGACCAGATGAAGGTTAGATGGCTTGCAGCTATAGAGGACAGGGAGTTGAACACAGCCTCTATGCCACTGCTGCCGTTTCTGTTATCCGAGTGTCGCAAAAGTATAGCACTAAACCGAAATTATGCAGGTGAAAAATACAGCATGTACACGCCAGGAGAAGGTTATGCACGATTTGTCGATGTGACAATTTATTCACCGACCGGTCGCAAAAGAGATGATGAAATGGTGACAGTGCGAAAGCGCAAGGCGCAGACCGGCCGGTAGGATGGATACGGTTCTTGTCGCTCTGCAAAACGGTTTTAGGTTAAAGCCGGGTATCCAGCACCGCGGAAACTAAAAATTCCTGTCAAACTTCATATAAAAACGAGAAAGGCAAGGCTAACTTCGTCCGTGCCGAAGTTTTTATACACTTGAAATCGCTTGTCTCAACGGTTAGCGACTTCGACCAAACTTCGCAGATTAGCTTAAAAACATTTAATATTACCCATTACCGTGATTGAGAGCGGTAATATCGAGAAAAAACCAGTTTTTCTCATTAAAATCCATTTTTCGACCGATCATTTGTATGGCAGCTACAGGTGATGACGGTCGGTTCCGCTATTAGCAGCGTGCAGACAAAGGCTCTGTGCAAAATTTCGCTCGCTAGCTTCAAAACTGAGGGACTAGTTCGCGTGAAACAGACAGACGACGCGCGGAAAGCTAACGACTCAGCTCGTGCTGATCAGTTCTTTATGTGGTCGGAGATGATTCCTTCTATGCGTTGCAAACTTCTGGGCAAATTATAATACACTTTTCAAGTGTATAAAAACTGTGGCAGGAATTTTTAGTTTGCATTTTCCTTGCTTGTGTATCCAGCAACATGAACGTAATCCACATTTTCTTATCGATAGTTGGCATATCGATAGCGTGTGTGGATGGCGAGAACAGCTGACACACAGCGCAGGAATATATTGTCAACAATTATTTTGGATGTGATGAGCGAAATTTTGGGGGGAATGCTCTTGTATTTATTTGTTATGAGCTGTAATCTGGTTGGGGAACCATCAGCGTGCAAAGATTGATAGAGGGTGCCAAGGGCACACTTATGCCAAATTGATGAAACCGCCAGAGGGATGCTTTGCATAGACACAACGGTCGGAGAGATGCTGTCCATGAAGATGCCTTCTAATGTGTGTCGCCAGATCATAGGCAATTTTATTAGAGTGGTGCACCAATTGGTCATGATATCTGCTGGTGTTTACACCGCGGTATATGTATATGTACATATGTAGTTCTATGCCTCTCATACCAGGGGCACCACATAGATGACTCAAGTTTTTTTAGGGCAGTCGATCATGCCGTACCACATAACGGGATCGCCCCTATCCACCGGTTCGAGGCTTACAAGGCTTAATGGAGCTCCAATGCCATTAGCTGCAACCATAGCTACTGCCCGAGTCACACGGGCTTTCCTAGTCAAGACACGCCAAGGTATTTAGCAGCGTTATCCGTATATGGATCTCTTAAACCCAGGAGTCTCATGGCAATCGTGTTGACTCTTTGAACGATTAACGGCTATGTTCCGGTTCGCCCTTCTACCAAAGCCAAGGCCACTAAGATGACAAAATCCTTAATGTAAATGCGAATGTGTTTCGTAAATCTTGTATCCGACCATGAAAGACCTAATTTGATTGGCAACCAACCAAGAAGTCATACTACTTTGGGGATAATAGCATTATAAAGTTGTGCAGATAACAACATACTGCAGTGATGTTTTGTGCCATCACGGACATACTGTAAAGTGTCATGCCCTTTGGTTTTTATCCCCAAATACATATAAAATGTTTAGCATATACTCCGAGCAGCATGATTTATTCAGAAAATATTATTTATATTTTAAATTTATTTAAATTCAAAAAGTAAACAATGCCAAACAGCTGATTTATCAGAGTGACCTTCCACCTCTTCGTTGCATGGTCACACTGTCTTAGTTATGTTCCACACACACAAGAAATATTTAGCAAATTCCTGACAGGAATTTTCCGCAGTGCTGGATAAAGGCCTTAACTCTAAAACAAATTTTGCCAGCCCAAATATATCACCTTTTTGAGCACAATGTAGGCAACCAGATTCAAAAACACTTGATCAGAAAATCGCCAAGAGGAAGCACTTCCTTTTCTTTAGAGATTAAACAATATCTGGCACACTTGGGTCGATTTAAGGTTAAATTACTTTTGGTAACAGCAAACGCGTCAAGTTCTTTTCAGACTTCAAAATCAAGTGAACGAGCGTGCGTTTGGCTTTTGCCTGAGTGGCTGGCATCACTTCCAAGAAGTTGACTGCGCAAAGCAATTGGCGCCTTGAAGAAAACTAACGAATCTATGGCCTGACTTCTATCGTCGCGACGCGTCGCCTGTTAGTGCGAGCGAGAAGGCTGCTAGCTGAGAGAAAAGGGAATTTTACTCTTTCTTAAGCACTGGGCATATCTATATTCGAATTAAGCTTGACTTTAACCCCTGTTGCCAACTGGCCCCTACACACTTTTGGAAGATGTGTAAACTAAGTTCGCTTTCCACTATTTTTTTCTAGGGCTAGTACACACAAAAAAAAAAACAGGCCAAATCGCCCTAAAATTTAGAAATTCGCCCTAAAAAAGGGGTCAAAGGCGATTCGCCTTTTTTTTAAGAAAATGCTTTTCTAGATTTCAGGGCAATTTTTCTAAAAAACACCTAGACAATTTTAGGTGTTAGGTCGATTTAAAATTCCCAAGCGGTTATGGCAGAGCTGGCATAAGGAGGAAGCAGTTGACAGTAAACACTTAAAAATAAATTTTAGGGGGAGGTTGGGTAGAACCAAAGATTTATTTATATTATAGATGACGCATGTGAAACTAAAAACAGTCTTTTTGGGAGCTGACATTGGATGCAAATTTTTGCATTTCGCTGCCTTTACGAGGATGCATGTACTGAAACTTAGGTATACGTTTTCTAAATTAGCTATTCTGCTAAGAGCAAAAATTTATAGATAATTTGGATGACACACGTGACGCAAATAACGATTTTTATTGGGAGCTGACATTGGATCCCAAAAAAAAAATTTTGTATGAGATGCGGTATCTATATATGGGCAATTCTCCAGAAAGGTCAACCTGGGCCAAAAAGTTAAAAGTGGTTAAAAAAACTATATTTTATCGAATTTTTATAGGGAAACAACCAAATTAAGCTAATGTGAGCTAATTTTACATTTACTAATAACCCAATTGGTTATATTCGGTTTCACGGCCGTGCTAGCTCAATTTTTCTCATTTTGACATTAAAATTGCTTAATTTTTTGGAAACAAGTGACTTTAGATTACATGTACTTTCGCTATCTAGAATATTTCTGATGGTACAAAGGGGTATTCATGAATGCATAAGAGACCATGAGAAACTATTTCAATGCAATTACCTGTAAGTTTTTGCTTCGCATTATAGCAGAAACCACATAAATATAATGATGGAAGAAAATGTCGCGTGCGACAGTGATTCAAATTCAATTTAAAAAAACTACTTAATATTTTTAAGTGAAATCAAATGCATTATTAAGAAAAATCCATACATAACATTTTAAAATTAATGGCATTACAATTTTCCATCATGTTTCGCTGAAATCAGTGCTTGAGCTAGTTTTCGAAAAAGTGACTTCTGTCTGTGTCGCGTGCGAATGCCTTACATTTTTGTGATTATCTTGAAAATGAACAAATGCCCAAAATCGATCTTAACACAGATTATAGTGCTAACCAAGAGCTTTAAAATTCGCTTTTAAAAAATATAAAAAAAAATCTAGGAACATGTTTTTTTCAGTTTGATTGCGTACAAATGTCGCATTCGACATCAGAGAATTGCCCATATGTATTGTCTTTGGTAGAACCGACCACGGACCAACCCGTGTGTGGTTGTGTTTTTGGATCCACCCCGCCCCAACCGTTTGGTTTTTAGGGTTTGTCCTCCTCCCCCCCATCGCCAGCTCCACCTCCTCACACCAAACCACTTTTTTCTAAGCTATAGATAGATATATAATTAATTTAAAAATAAGCGCATTAACAATTTTTTTTTACTTACTTTACTGGGACTTGAACACGGGACCTCTCTTAAAAACTGAACACTCGGACGACGTCTTAGCCTACTCGACTATTTGCCATAAGTAATAATGTACACAGCTGAGAGCACGCGTGTGGCGTTCTCGCGTCTCTCTTTTTTACATTTTTAAATTTTAGGGCGAATTTCTAGATTAATCTTTCTAAATTTTAGGGTGAGTTTCTGAACAAATTTTTCTAAATTTAAGAAACTTGATTTTCTCAAAATAAGGGCGTTTTACTTAGGGGAGAGTGGGGGGTTGTGATCATAGTTTTGTTTTTCTAACATAACTTAGCCAAAAGTCAATATATTTTCATTCTGTAAATTTTGTATTTTAGGTAAAAGATGCACGAAACTTTCCTCATCACTAGTTTAATTTAAATTAAATTTTTGGGGTTTTTTTATTTGATATTGAAAAAAAGTGACTTTTTGAATATTAAAAAATTTGTGGGGGGTTGTGAGCCACCTATCTAAAAGTTCAAAATTCGTGTTTTTAAGCAAATATTCTTTATTAAATGAAAAAAATAAAATTTTTTCTCATATTCTGAATTAAGAAATATCAATGAAGAGTAAAAATTGATTGACGGCATCAGGCTTGTTTTCTTTTATATAGGAGCACTTTTTGCTGGTGGCTGTTCTTTTGTTTGCCTTTTTTAATGGGTTTTTAACTTCTTTGGAGAGTTTTTCCTCTGTTTTATTGCGTATCATTGCAATATCCTCTTTAGAAGTCAAAACCAACATTTTTCCAAAGCGGCTCACAACCCCCCATATCTCACTTTTTTTTGGTGACGTCACATAACAAAAAAAAAATTATTAAAAAAAAAACATAATTCTATTAAAAAGGCAAATGACCAAAGATATTTTCCTCATACTTACTTTTGGCATTACGAAAGAAATTTTGTATAATATTCACAAGTCAAAAATGAAAAAAAAACTTTTTTTTTTTAAAAAAAGTCGAGTTCTGGTTCTCAAACTTAAAAAACGTGTTGACTGATCGGTTGCTAGCCAAAAGTTAGATAATAAGAAGGGAAACACTTGACATAAACAAAAAGTTTAAATTTATTTTTTTTTGTGGCCAATATTCGAGTGGCTCACAACCCCCAGCGGCTCAGAACCCCCCATTCTCCCCTACTTTAATGGCGGTCGCTCTATTTTGCTATGCATTTCTTTTCTTAATTTAAGGGCAAATCTGCCCTAAATTTAAGAAAGATTTTAGGAAAATATCTAGAAAAATTACCCTAAATTTAAAAAAAATAAAATTAGTTTCTAAATTTAAGAAATTATTTTCTAGAAAATCTCATCTAAGGGTTATGCTTTCTTAATTTAAGAAAAAAACGTCTATAAACAAGAAATTTTTCTACAATTAAGAAAAAAAATTATTTTATGGCAAATTTCTAAAATGTAGAAAATATTTTTTTTGAGTGTATTTAGTTCGAGCTAAAATGATAAAGAAAACCACTGTGCATCCGTTTGGACGATTCTGCGCGCATTTCTTGACAGTATCATACCAAATTTTTTTTGCTCGTTTAGTTTAATGTGGCGGTTGTGTCGGCTAGACCAGGCCTCATTCAAGTCCCACGACAACTAACGGCGGCTGCACACCATTTATGAAATGAGCCATAAAGTGGCGCTGAGATGAAGCCGCTTTGCCTCTCTGCTGTCTGCAGTGTCTGGAAATTGGCTCAGTCAACTGCACTTTGGACAAGGGTAAAAATGCACTCAATTTTTGTCAGTGATGCCATTGCATGCATAAGCAGCCATTTAGTGTTGTGCTTATTATATAAACACACAAATACTCACACATACACTTAAACACACAGAGTATGAGAGTCAGAGCCTATGCCCAAGTGCCAACAACAGCCACCTGGAGAAGACAATTTCCATTTTTGTACTGTGTGCAGCTCATAAACCTTCAACTTAAGCTTTTGGCAAGGGCATTTGTGCCATGGCAGGTGTGTCTTGTCTACGTCCCTACATGTATTGTATGTATGTCATTCATGTGAATTTATGTTTTTGATTAGTGCAGCGTCTGACTTATGCCAGCATTTCAGCTCCCGCCTGGACTTTTGTTTGTTGTGAGCTTTATAAATTTTAGCCAAGTGTGGAATAGGCACTGCTGTGTAGTGTGTGGGTTCGTGTTTCTACTAAATTGGTTTACCTATCAATTTGAATGCAGAGTGTCTTTTATATTTCTAAACTAGACTCAAATGTATACAGGGTGGCCCTATCGGAAGGTACTAAATTTGTATACTCTGTACCAAGGGTACAAAGCGTGTGTATATTAAGTTTGTGCAAAACTATGGAACAGGGAGAGGGAATCATTTCCGACCCTATAAAGTATATTATATTCTTGATCAGCATCAACAGCCAAGTCGATATGTCCGTCTGTCCGTTCGTTCGACCGTGTAAACAATCAGATCTCAGAAATGGTATGGGACATAAGTTTCTTATACTGGCAGGCAGATCCAGTTTATTTCTTATTTTTGCCACGCCCCCTCCCGCCCCAGCAATTGGGAAGAACCTCATATCTCCCACAGTTTTGTAGATAATTGAATTGTACTTTGAAGAGATAGTTAGGCTGGAATGACACTTTCAATTTTAGGGACAATTTTAGTCACAATTTTTCATCTATGCGCAAAAGTCGTTGGTGTTACCGAGTCAGAGTATGCTTGAATTCTCTTCTTTATGGACGCAGAATTAACGTGGCTATCGTCCCTACCTCAATCTTTGAGAAAAAAAAGTTTTGAAAATGGTCAAATGTTTTTTCGCTTTTAAAAGGCCGCCATTTTTCAAATTCAATTTTATTTTCACAATTCTGCTACGGACGATAAAGGCATTCATACTCGCCATTTCCCTTTTGCTTTCTGATAACACTAGTTTACAAAAATAAAAAAAAAATGACCCATTTCAGCTGAAAATTTTTCTTAGTATAGTTTGGAATGGTGATCAAAAAATCGATTTTAAAATTTTTTCATGGCAAATACTCTTACATTTAGCCATACCAGTTTATAATTCAGATAGAGTCAAGTAAGAAATAAATCGAAAGGTAATGGAGCTGACAATAATTGCATGGAGCATTGTTTTTAAATCGGTTCAGTAGTTTGAATTCAACAACCAAGAATATTTCAAAAAAATCGATTTTTTTGCTCGAAAATCCAAGAAATTTCATTTTTAAACGACTAGAAAAATATAAAAAAATACAAAAAAATTATTTTTATTTTTTCTACTTAAGAATCACACTTTTATAAGGTATTTGTGAGGAAAATCGTGTAACACGTACCATAGATGGATCAAATTGAGTAGAGGAATTAACAAATTCGAGTATATTGTGTGTTTCCAAAAATTAACATTGTACTTTTCTTCGTTTTTGGGTCAAATTATGAAGTGAACGAAAAGCCAGAACAAAAATAAAAATTAGAAACGGAACAAAATTCGAAGCAAACGAAAATTTATTTTAAAATATTCAGGAAAATATCACATTTTTTTGCACTAAATTGCTTACAGCTCCTGTGTTTGTTCACAGATTTTGATCATCGATATCTGTTTTTCTTCGTAGAAGTGCGGTTCTTATGTAGAAAAAATAAAAATAATTTTTTTGGATTTTTTTATTTTTTTCAGGCGACCAAAAAATGAATTTTCGAGCAAAAAAATCGATTTTTTCGAAATATTTTTTGGATATTGTAGTCAAACTAATGAACCGATTTAAAAACAATGTTCTACTCGATTACCGGCAGCGAAATAACCTTTCGATTCTTATCTTGCTTGACTCTATCTGACAATTATAAAGTGAGATATGGCTTAAAATGTAAGTGCCCCTACCAAAAAATAAAAAAAATATATTTCAAAAAACGGAGCCATAAAAAAGTTTTTGAAATTGATTTTGGAGATCCACCATTCCAAACTACACTAAAGAAAATTTTCAGTAGAAATGGGTCTTTTTGGCTGTAAAAAATTGTAAATCCCGAAAACGTTGGTACCATCGACACATGTTTTTTTGGAAGAGCCCACTTTGGATCCCGAGAACTTTTTGAACAGCCCTCGCATTCACAAATTTTTAATTTAGTATTTTTATACCCTTGGAGAGTGTATATTAAAATTGTTCAGATGTTTGTAACGCATAGAAGGAAGCATCTCCGACCACATAAAGTATATATATTCTTGATCAGCATGACGCGCTGAGTTGATATAGCCATGTCCGCCTGTCCGTCTGTCCGTCGGTCCGTCTGTCCGTCTGTTTCTATGCTATCTCCTCCGTCAGCTTCAAAGCTATCTCAACCAAACTTTGCACGAAGTCTTTTGGTACAAATGCGCAGTACATTTGTCGGAATCGGCCGGATCGGATGACTATATCGTATAGCTGCCATAGAAACGATCGGTCGAAAAAGTAGTTCTAGTGAGAAAAACTTTTTTGTCTTCAACGCAATCGTCCCCAAACCTCGTATTTATAAGTTTTCTATGCCTTCACATAATTTCACCAAGTTTTATGAAAATCGGACAACTATAAAGTATAGCTGCCATACAACAGATAGTTTTGAAAAAACGTCTTAGTAGGAAAAACTTTTTTGTTTTCAATGCTATCGCTCCCAACTTGTTACTGGTCAATATTATAAGCTAACACACAATTCCGCCAAGTTTGATTCAAATCGGATGACTATAGCATATAGCTGTCATAGAAACGATCGGTCGAAAAAGTAGTGCTAGTGAGAAAAACTTTTTTGTTTTCAAAATTTTGTCAAAATTGTGGTGCCATATAACAAACTGGCAGGCAGATATCATGCTCCAAGGGTATAAAAACTTCGGTCGAGCCGAAGTTAGCTTGCCTCTATTTTTATACCCGTTACTCGTAGAGTAAAAAGGGTATACTAAAGTCGTGCAAATGTATCCCCTCCCCCTCGAATTTTGGAAAAAACGTTATATCTCTTACAGTTTTGAAGATAGACGGTTCGTACCTTTTACAGATAGTTAGTAATTAGCAAAATGAGTCCGAAGAAATGATAAAGATCGGATGAACGGTTCTCACGTTATGAGCAAATGAGAAAAAGTGAACCAAACACCCAACCCCCTCCCACCCTAAAAAATGTTGCATACTTTTCTGATGGTCACCCTAGGGAACGCAAGAACACTGTAAAGCATGTTTTCTCATGAGTAACGGGTATATAGAAGTCGGTCAGAGCCGACTTTAACTTTCGCTCTCGTTTATAATGAATACATCCAAATACAAAAAACAGAATTACAAAATCTATTCCAGATTTTTTTCCACGTATTTTTAAAAAACATGTAAAATTTAGCCCTCTAGACCAGAAGAGGGCCTTAACGAAAACAGAACCGATAAATCGTTTAAGTCTAGGCAATCGATGGAACACCTCAATCCAATGTTTCGAAATCGACTAATTTTGTTAGAACAAATTAGCGTCGGAATGGTATCTCGATTTCCTTTGGATCCAATGCATTTGGTCGACTTAAGATGTAGTAAGTGAAGACCTTTATTAAGCCTTTTTATACACTTGAAAAGTGTATTATAATTTTGCCCAGAAGTTTGCAACGCATAGAAGGAATCATCTCCGAACACATAAAGTATATATATTCTTGATCAGCGTGACGAGCTGAGTCGATTAAGCTTTGTCCGTCCGTCTGTCCGTCCGTCCGTCCGTCCGTCTGTCTGTTTCTACGCGAACTAGTCCCTCAGTTTTAAAGCTATCGAGCTGAAATTTTGCACAGAGTCTTCTTTTTCTGCACGCAGCTAATATGTCGGAACCGACCGGATCGGATAACTACTTCTTATAGCTGCCATACAAATGATCGGTCGAAAAATGGATTTTAATGAGAAAACTGGTTTTTTCTCAATATTACCGCTCTCAATCACGGTAATGGGTAATATTAAATGATTTTAAGCCGATCTGCGAAGTTTGGTCGAAGTCGCTAACCGTTGAGACAAGCGATTTCAAGTGTATAAAAACTTCGGCACGGACGAAGTTAGCCTTGCCTTTCTCGTTATTATTGCATGCTGGCACTCGAACTTTGTCCTGCAACGAAACATGCTCTTCCCAATCAGATTCAGGTCAAAGTGTATTGGAAGAGTTTATAAATGTGTTTTCACAAATATTTGGAGAACATTTAATAAGCTTTAACGTACATGGGCTACTTTATTTGTCTGATTGTTGTAAACAGTATGGAGCTCTAGAAAGCTTTTCGGCATATAAATTTAAAAATTAGATGCAAACATTAAAAAAATGATTCGAAAACCTAATCAAATATTGCAACAGCTTATATTAAGAATTCAAGAGAAGAGTAATGCAACTTCCAAAGTTGGTACTAAAAAATTTGGTCAATTTGCTACTAAAGCTTGGTATGGAGATACCCGCGAAATTTCGTGAGTTGGTATGGAGTTCACGCGCGAAATTGGCATATCGATATCACAGCGTTGCCACCCGACGTCAACGTGTCACGCGATAGTCACCCGATAGGCAAGTGATGAGAGATGATTTCGAAGGTGTGAAATATATGTAAAACATATTTTTCGTACTCTACATGGCGGTAGACACTCATATACATACAAGTGTTGTGGCGCGGAGTTTTTAAATGAGTAGGACAACTATACAAAAACATTAAAAAGGCTGAACATCTTTTCATTGGAGGAAAAGGTGATGGCGGCTTGACAAAAAAAATTTGTAAATGAATAGATATTTATTGAGTTTAATTATGCTAAAAACAATTCACAATTGTTTTTGCTAGGAGATCATTGCAACGCGGCTTGGGCTTCGTTAAAGGACAGCGCCACCGTTCGCTGGCGGCGTCCTAAGAGTATCCATCGCAAGGATGTGAAGTGGCAGTTAGGTCCACTTGTGTCGTTTTGAGCCGGATAAGCCGCAGATTCAGACTTGGGACTTCTTTGTCGCCGCAAGTCGTGGACAACATCTTCTAATCCATGATATTGCATTATAAGTACATAACGTCGAGATGAAATGGCCACAACAGTCGATTCTGCCATTTCCCTAGTCGTGTCCAAAGAGCACCAATTGCCAATTGGACCAAATGATTGAAAAGTTACAAATAACGGTATCGATGAACCTACAAACGACATTTTTTTGCGATTTATTTAAGTAATACAACTGCCTCCACATGGATCTTCACAGGAAGTAAGGATTAAACAAACATTGCCGAACCCTAGGTGTCTTCACTAAAGCTTGTTACAAATCACATAAGGCTATTGCTGCAACTATTGCATCATTAAAGGCCACTATATGTATTCGCTGTTAATTAGTTTAAATTGTCCCGCCAAATTAAATTTGAAAACAAAGCAACTAGAGATGAGCGACTTATTTCGTAGTTGCTATCGACGAAATAATGTGCAGCGATTTCGCACACTTTTCGCAAGTATCTCCATACCAAGCTTAAGGCAATTAAAGACAAAGATACGTTTTGCTTTATAAAAAATGTAGGACCATTTAAAGTATTTGCTGAGACAACAAAAATCGGCATTACGTTTTTGTTCCAAAAAAACTTTTTCATAATATTTAGTGGTTTTATGAAGGAAGCGGTGGGGTGTAAAACTATAGTTTTAGTTTTTTGTGTTTGGAGGGTAGAGGTATTTTCTCTTTTTTCTGCCGGAACAAAAAAATAAAAATCGGTATCGCTTTTTTGGCCCGCGTAAAACCAACAGGTTAACTATATTTTTATCTCTCATTTTCATTATTGTGTAAAAAACCCATCACAAAAATATTTTTACTTGGGGTAAAATGAGAAAAATAATGTCATCATTAACTTATTAAATGGAGGTCTAAAAACACAAAACAAAAGTAATTACAAGGTATCTATTTTGGAAAAATCTGTGGGTGAATTTATGTGTAATTTAAAACTAATAAATTTTTTTTTAAATTCTTTTATCTTCCTATAAATATCTTTATTTATCATCGCTTACCACAATTTTGGGTAAAAAAAAAAAGGTGTTAAACCAAACCTCTTAAAAAAATAAACCGTTTTTGAAAGCCTCTAGCCGTTTGCTAGGAGATCCAACAGACGAATTAGATGTCGAAATCACCACTATTTTCCCTTAGGATCAATGGCTTAACTGTTTGATTTTGAGCAACGATTAAAGCAAAACAGTTTTGAAAACGCAGTGATAAGTCTTTAACTAAAAATATCCTAAAAAAATAATAAACATCCAAATTTTAGAAACGAGTCTTAGGAAAAATGAAGTTAGCCAAATCTTTCGGTGAGGTTTTCCGAAATGTCATTACTGACGAGTATGCATCCGATTTTAATTATGATGGAAGCGACCATTAAAAGTCTTATGTATATTTAATAATATATTACCGGCTAAATAGTCCGCTATTTTTTTTTTATAACCGTTTGTATAGCAAAATTATTTTATCTCTATTCAGATTTGTTCGGCAAAGATGACTTTGTGAAGGAAATTCGTAAATCCACCGAGCTGTCTCATAACAGGCACAAACAAAAGCTGCACACATTGAAGAAAAGAATAACTCTTAATTATATAGTTTAATAATTTTACGTTATGTTAAGTAATGTAATGCGAATGTAAAATAAAATGGCAAATTATTAGTTTTTACATTTCCTAGTATTTTTTTATTTGTTGAAAATGTATTTATTGTATAGGTACTGACGAATTTGCTTACCAGTTAGAGCAACCAGTTATAGTCCCAATAAAAATACTTAAACCAAAACCGTTATTATTACCAGCTAGCTCACAGGTTATATAACTAGTAGGACTAACCTCACAGGTACGCTCACCGATAGCTCGACTTTCGGTTAGAATCTTCCCAACGCCCATTTGCGTTTGACCAGAAACTTTCCGTATTTTAACGGTTAGCTATAACAGTTAACTGACAAGTATGTACCAGTTAGATTTCTTGCTGGGTAATGGTCGATTTGTGTTGAAAACTGAGTTCTCGGAATTTGGTGGAATGTAGCGTTCTGCCTGATACGAACTAGTGCAAAGGAACTGGTTCTTTCATCAAAGTCAGTGCCAAGCCATTCGATAGATTTGAATCGTAACCCTGCACAGTCCGCTAAGCGGCCAACTTGAGCTTCCGTTTTGCTTTAATTTCTCTTTCTCGATCGCCACTGAACTCATTAGACGCTTGTGGCTTTGTCCATCGAAATTTAATCCGGCGAGAACTGTGCCATCCGTTGACTTAAGAGAAAAGAAAATATATTCGTGAGTGTATTCAGCTGCACAACCAGACGTGATAGCTATTTTGAAGCTCCAGCTTTCCTGGTCACCGTAATTTGGCTTACAAAATGTTGTTGGTAAGAATTCAATAAAAGTCTATTTGTCGCCAACCGGTTGATGATGATTTATTGAACAGTGTCCATCGCCGATGGTGTGCGAAGACCGACGTCGTGTCCATTAAACTTGAACCGCGCATCGAGTTAGACTTGCCGAAGGTAAATATGGACCAGAGGAGTCCTAAAATGTTGTCCGGTAGAGTATTCTAATTGGTTCTTCTTTCCCGAACAGCTCGGTGCCATTCTGGCCTGCCTAATATATTGGTACAGTTGACCGGATCAGAGGGTACATTGTCCACACCTAGGAGTTGAGCTTGTTCGTCAAACGCGCTGTAAGGAGATTGGAGATTACATCGAACAGTGCCAGTCCCCTTGGTGGTTTCCAAAGCTTTTCTCTCCTTGGGTGTTTCTCACTACAGTGGAGCCGCTTAGCCAAGACACCTGTACATCTTGCTATACATAGCGACGTCCTGAGTGTGACCTGATTTAGTGACCCAAAATTTCTGGAAAGGCGTCTAGATGTGATAGTTCCTGAGTTGGTGGCGGAAAGTTGGGAAATGTCTTCTGCAAAGTAAACTTAAATTGGAATCTGCCGACTTGATCGACCTGCTATAATTATAGTTTACCCCTGGGAATTGAGTTAATGCTTTGTGCGAATTGTGAGCTAAGCTTAGAAGTAACCATCAAAGAAATGCTTAAGCGATCATAGTAAACTTCCTAGCATGCTCACACCAACATCAACTACATTAATTATATTTTAATACACCTCCATTCCCCTCTCATCATCGACGAAAGGCCTTTCATCACATGAGCGGGTAAATTTTTGCAAAGATGTGTGTGTTGTTGTGAACCTGACTTAAACGAAACAACGAAACAAAGTGGAGGATCCTATGAAAGAAAACCCAGCTATCAGATAAAATGAGAACAATTGTGAACTTTAAATTGAGAGCCTAGTGTTCTTTCATTGTGCTTCTCCTCTTCTCCGAGTTTGACAACTGGTTAAGCACCTGTGTTATTTTGAAACAGTTTATTTTGGAAGTTACCTATAATTTTTGAAAGAACCTATTCGCATTTGCTCGCACAACAAAATTAAGGACCAATTAAATAGAATTTTTGTATATATCCCATGAAATGAAAACATAAAGTTGAAATTTAGTTAAAGTATTTTCATAGATTAGTAAACCAAGAAGGACTTTGTTTAAAATTGAAATCAACCTGTTTAGCTTTAAAGTAAATATTCTCCCCTTTTTGTAGTAATTAGCGTTGATTGGAAACCATGAAGAATAAACTTGAAATTTTGGAAAAGTTTTATAAATAAACAATAATAGTTATGATTATGTATAATATGAGTTAAAAGTGTATTGAGCGTTCGTCTAAGGGATTCATGATTAAATTTAGCTACCATGAATCAAGGTAGGGAGGGTAAAGTCGCTGGCATCTCACAGTCATCCGAGAGGGCTTAAAACAACTCCTTTGAGTTTATTCGAGACATTATCCGACTTTAGTTCCATTCATTCTTAGACATTGCTTAGTATTATCTTGGGTATTATTAAGGGCCATTTTCTCAAAAGTTGCGGTTAGGTACCGGCCGGTCAAATTTGCCGGGCGGAATAACCTGCCGGTAAGTCATTTGGTTTTCTCAACAAGACTTAGCGGCAGGTTCGCCCGATATCGATAGATTGCTATCGCTGCCATAGTGTGACCAAAAACTGTCAACGAATCAGCTGTGTTTGTTTTGGTTTTCTTAATTCTATTGCTGTTGTTGGTTATCATTTAACGAAAAAAAATGATATGACATGCTGAATTTGTCAACCTGAATCGTTGAAAAAAATTGACTTCATCGAGAGCATTAAATAATTAGACCCTCCCTGTACTCTCTTGCTTTATTAATTCGTTGCTCCGTCTAGGATTATGTCGCCATGTTGTCCATTGAGTTGAGTTACCGTTTCTGGTGCTGGCAATGCGTGTGGATAGTATAATATTTTCGTTATGGTGCACACGTATCTGCAGTTGGATCTCAATCAGTATGCCACATCGAAAGGCCGTTGGCCTAGTTGATCCTTCGATTTCGCAGACGGCGGGCAGTGGGTTTGCCTGCCTTGCGATTGGTGCCATTTCAAATTTTTCGGCGCGGCGGTCAAGACATTTGCCATTGCGGCGGCTGCCATTCTGTTGGACTTTCTGTTCCAGATCGCCGCATGTCTCTTCCTGTGTCACTACCTGCCTCCCAATTTCATTTCTTGGATGCAACAAATTCGTTTATTTATAAACATTTTGGTTTGGCAATTAGCAAAATAAATAATTCAATTGTTTGACACAGCTTTGTCTATCGAGTGAAAGTATCGATAGTTTTATCGGTACTTGCCGGCCGGTTAAAATTTGACCCCCTCGTGAGGCTGCGGTTAAAGTTGCCGGCAGGTTTTCGCCAAAGACAGCATGAGAAACTCAAATTCGGCTAACCTGCCGGTAAGTTTGACTAACCGGACATTGAGAAAATGGGCCTAATGAAAGTACATTTTAGGGACTCTATAATTTTAAAGTTGTGTGTGTGATATCTGATTATCTTGATGGCCACGAAATTTCGCAGCCGATTGACTGCTAGCCCAATCAACGCCCAATCCCGCCCGGCTACATGCGATCAGATTGTAAGCCATGGTTACGGGTGGTTCCGCCTCTTAAGGATTGGGATGGTTTTCCTAACTACATGCCTAACCGCAATGGCGTGAATATAGAAATGAAGTACAACCATGGTGAAGCAGAGTTTGCATTCCCTGAATATGCAATCACTACAATACCGAACTAGGTATGTAAGTATGTATGTATGAGACAGCCGGCAAAATGCGCAATTTCAAGGGAGTTTATTGTTCCTAAATGTATTAATGAGCATGTGTAAAGTGCATATAAATGTTTACGCCTGTGTTATTACTTACCTGCATTTGTCAATCCTCCGATAGCAAATTATTGCTGGCCCCAGTGGCGTTCCGAGGGGGGGGGGGGGGGGCGGTCCGCCCCGGGCGGCAAATTTTTAGGGGCGGCAATTTTTGAGGGCTGTGAGTTTCAGGGGCGGGAAGTTTTTGGGGCGGCAAATTTTAGGGGCAGCAAATTTCAGGGGCGGTAAATAATTACAAAATGTATATTGATTATTCTCTTAAATTAAGAAATAGTGGTATTTCTGAAAGTGATTTAGACTTTGCTGTCATTTCAATATGGAGAACGTTGCAAGATTCTGCACTTCAAGATCTAGTAATAAAAGAAATATTCATTGAATGGTTTTTAAAAAACAAAAAAAAAAATATAAAGGATTAAAGAGCAAAGGTCTACCATAAAAAAAGTCAAACATGCTGCTATATTGATTATGTTCTCAAGGGAGTATGCAGGAGGGTGCAGATTTGTAGTATGCCTTGAAAAGTTCTTATGAAACAAAAGTTGTGTCAACTGAACAATAACACAGTGGAAAAAAATTCAATTTATTTTTGCTGGGCTGGGAAAGAACAGGGGTGCCTCGTTTCTGGAGCACGTCGTCGCGTAAGGGCACTTTTATACTAAACACAAAGCCTGCTGGTAAAGAAGATGAGCTGTATCCAGATGGGAGTACCACTTTAACAATCACCGCCAAGGAACGGTGTCGCCCAGGGACTCAGAAAGTGGATTAATGAAAACCACTCGATGGAATTTTTTAACATTTTAAATAATGGTCGAGTAATGTTCCTAAGAGTGGTAAGCATCGAAACCGCGATGGGGTGAACCTCACGAGGCAAAATGAGAAAGAGACGTAGATCAACGGCAAGACGGCGGTAAAAATCGTCAGAGCATAGGGACAAGGCGTCTCCAAAATTACAATAACCTATGAATAAAAGTCGTCATTCATTAAGAAATCAAAAATAGTTTAAAAAGTCTTTGGTGGACAAACCGCGATAGCGAAGATGCCTTGAACTGATGTATTAAAGAGATCTGTCCGTTGACATCTGAAATGGTGAAACTGGTCCTAAAGGTCAAGTGTCGAAGGCATCAGTATAACCTAGAGGCAAGCTATGGTAAAGAACGCGGGGGCCGGTAAAACATGCGATATATATGGATAAACAACGTAATACGCAAAATTTTTACTTTCAAACCACAATAAATTTCCATATTAAAGTCCAAAAATTTCATTCCAATGAGCAAAATTATCAAACAAGAATAAATATTTTTACATTAATTTATCATAGTTTTATTTCTGAATTTTTGGAGCTTACAATTCTATACTGCCATTGAGTTTTGTTTCCAAAAAACGTAGTCCAACTCGTCCAATTAAATCAGCCTCCAGTAAAAACCTCTACAGGCACCCTACAAGGAACGTTTTTTTGGAGTAAAAAACTAATTTTGAAACGCATTTGCCATCAAACTAGAAAACCATGTTCGACCTCAAAACAATTTTTTTCGGCCCATCGAAGTCAATTTGTATTTAAATTTTGGTTAAGAAGATATGTAAAATACGTTTCCGCGGATTTTGCGAAAAAATTTTCGCCTGCGGCGCATCTTTATTATACATCCCCAAGAATTTTTTCCAATAATGATAGCAACTTTTCCAAAATAATACTCCCCTCACAATTAAGGTCTTCGTCATTCCTAATCAAAATCCAGCGTACGTCCCTTTATGTTACAGAGAAGTTTTTGATGGAAAGAATTAGAAAAACAATTGTAATTATAGAAAAAAGGTTAAAATTTAGGACTATTCAAGGAGGAAGGGGGGCGGCAAAGTCGACTTCCGCCCCGGGCGGCATAACTATACGGTACGCCACTGGCTGGCCCAACCAAAGTTGGTGGCACAATGTAGGAAGTCCTCTCCCATTTCAGCACGCGCAGAACTTCTATTGATGTGTAAGTTAAAAATGTACTAAAAAAAAAGCAGTCAGGAACAATCATGAAACTTTAATTATATTTAATTACCGCAAAAATTCAGACCGAACGCTGGCCTATTTAATTTAATAAGCAAAATTTAGATATATAGACACATACGCATTATCTAACGACGATGTCTTCTGCGCAATAACCCGACGCTGCGAAAAAGAACAGAGCAAAAAGAACCGTTATCAGTGCGCTTTCTTTTAGTATCATACATCTGTTTGTCGTCGTTTTACGTCTTTCTATATGACTAACAGAGTTGATTTTTGATAAAGTTGGAGTTTTTTTTAGCTATTTTAGTTGGTTTAAATTTTTTGCTATTGTTTTTTAGCATTTGACTTGTTTAAAAAACAAAAAAAAACAATGGCTTCTATTGCCATAATTTTCAGAAAATTAATTCCAGAAAATCTTCCCTGTTTTTAAGAAAATGCAACTCTCACTTTGAGGGCGCTTTTACTCTAAAATCAAAGGTAAATTTCACCATAATTTTAAGAAAGTACAACAATTGGAAAAGCTAAAGCAACACGTTCAAAAAACATAGCAGAATTCTAGGCTGAATCGTGGTCTCGTCCAATAGCAAATTGGACCAACTCGTTATTTGGCCAAATCAAGTTTTATAAGGAAGTCTGTGTGGTCGTTTGAATGTGAATATGCAATACAAAAGTCCGCTGATGATAAGATGTGGTTATCTTTGAAACAGCGATCGTTGTACGGACATACCAATTGCTATTAAAAATTGTTGTAATTAATCTCTGTTGATTTGTGTTGATTACATTAAATTGTAACTCTCCACCGACCTCAAGCCAGCCAAATGCAAAACTAAATGTAAATGTAAAATTGGCTATACAGCTCCTCCAACGGGGCCAAGCCTTGCTTCTCTCAATATCTTGGCGTGTGTGCTTTAAATTTTTCGCACAAGAGAAAGGGACCTACAGTTTGACGCCGGATCCAAATAAAAAAGAATACAAGCCAAAATAAATTGAACTAATCAATAGATTGCTATTTATGTGGAAATGCCTTTGATAAATATACACAAACCACGATGCATTTAAAAATCGATAACAGATGCGATACTTGCGATGAATTCGATGACGCGTAGCACATAATTTTTAATTGTGAAAAATATCTCGCGACAATACAACGCATCCCATCGCGTACTTTGTACAACAACATATACACGTTCTTTAAGGCCTTAAGGCATGTTCTGAGAAGCGAGAAAAACTTAGCACGCTAATTTAGCGTGCAATTGCACTAATGTTGTAATTGCAATAAATTTTTAGAGTGCCCATATATAAGCCAATGAGGCCAAATACAGAAACGGCCACGGTGGTGTTGTTTGTTTGTTAAAAAATTGCTGTTTTTGAAAAAAAACAAAACGGAAAAGCTAGATTTTCGATTTGTAAAAAAAGTACCTTTAGAAAAATGCGTATATCTTTGGTACCGGTTCTTTCATTATGAACAGGTAATCCTTACTGGAAGGTAATTGAACGCCCTATCATTCGTTGATACACCACTTCTTAATCCGGTGCGGAGTTGGGGGTATAAGGGGACTTTTATCGGCACTTTTTTGCTTAAATTTAGCACTTTTTTAAAAAAGCTGATTTTAACCGCGTTTTTCATCACGAAAAAAATTGTGATTCATTTTGCTAATCACTAAAGTTTATCTTTAGAAATACAACGCCACTAACTCTTAAAATCGTAGAATATGCGTTATTGGTTAGTAAAAAATGGAAGGTTTCGCCACCAAATTGCTTAGTTGACTGTTTATGTTCGTGGGCATAGTTAAAATTCAAACAATTCTATTTAGGAGCTACTATGACCTAACAAATTTTTTTGGACCTGGTTAAGTGTTTCTGGTTGGTTAGGTTGAAAAATGGTCAACGTAAATTGAATGCAAAATGATCTTGGTATGCTTGGGGACTTATTTCGCCCGCTAACATTCAATATGTTGCTTACGAAGTTTTTTGTTATGATAAAATTTTTTTAATAATGCATTTTTATCCTATCGTCAAATAAAATTCTATCAGTGGTTTTCCATAGATTCTTTTTCCAAATTGCTCTGAGGGCGGGGTACTAATCGCTTGTCCATGAGTCAATTTGATAAAAATTTGAACTATTAACGGGACTATATAAAAAAAGCTCCGAGTAAATTGAATTAGTTTTTGCAGCTCTTCCGTCGACTTTGATTTTTCTTACTTTCGTTGGGGTAGTCAAAAAGTTTTCTCCAATAGTTTTTCCGATCGTCTGCGCTATTCTATTCTGATCCGGTTGACAAATCAGCATTTGTACCAAAGACTTGGTCAAATTTGGTTACCATCTTTGAGACTAGGAGTTCATAAACAGACGGACGGACGACGGACAGACGGACTGACGGACTGACGGACAGACGGACATGGCTATATCGACTCGGCTCGTGATGCTGATCAAGAATATATATACTTTATATGGTCGGAGATGCTTCCTTCTGCCTGTTACAAACATCTGCACAATTTCAGTATACCCGCTCAAGGGTATAAAACGGTATGGTTTAGGTGTGTTTTGAGTGCTAACTGTGTTATAAAATATGCACCATCAAAACAAACTAAAAAAAATGATATTATGAAATGTAGCATCAAGATCATTGCGTCTTTCAAAACAAAACATAAAATAAATGAGTAGTAGCTCAATAGAATTGTTTATTTTAACATGCCTCCTGTGATGAACATAAAACAGCAAACTAAGTCAATTTGGTGATTTTTATAAAATCGATAACTGATTATTCTTGATCGGATTTAATGAGTTATGACGCGTAGCACATATTTTTAATTGATAAATCTTTCGCGACCAAATACAATGCATTTTACCCAATTTTTTCGTGATGAACATCATAGTTAAAATCTAGCTTTTTTAAAAGGGATAAATTTAATGCAAAGTTGCCGAGAAAAACCTTTAGAACGCTAATTCAGCCCGGAGTAAGTGGTGTATCAACAATGTTGGGCGTCAATTGCAATAAATTTACCTGTTCATAATGAAGACCGTACCAAAGATGACGCCAATTACAAAACGGCACTTTTTTTACAAGTGGTAAATGCTTTTTGGTTTTGTCGAAAACGGATAAAAAAAATTGAATTGTGTTTAGCTCAAAAATATTTACATACGAAATACTAGATGGTCGGGTCGATCGTCTTTAATTTAACAAACAGCAGCAACACATGGTGCCATTTCGTTGCTCCGAACTCCGGTTCAAAGTGGTGAGGATCAAATAATTGCCCTTTTGAGACACATCTGTGACAACAAGGCCAATCTGTTTAAGATGTCGGGCTACTACTTGGACGAATATTTGGATGTTTGCCTAAAGCTTTAATGTTCTAAGTAAACCCCGTCAACTGCCAGATGTCAAAAGTGAACGGTTCTTGGATTTGAAATTTCTTTTAGTGTTTTGAAAAAGGTAGGTCTCTAAAACCTCTCGTATACCGATTTGTATAAACTGGACAAGAATTAAAGATAATAAAATTATTTCTTCAAAAATCGACAGTTTGTAAATCAACCGTAAATGACGGTTAGGCCTCAGTGGTTTTGAAAAATTTTGTTTTAATTTTGCTGACTTTATTGGTTTTTCATCTACCATTAAAGCCGGTCTCAGTTTGACAGGATTGGGTAATCTTTACGAGCTTTTGCCCTTGGTCTCAAATCGGATGAAAAATAAACGCTATATTCCATTAAGTTAACCTGGTTTTTTTTGCTAGTTTTTCAGTATAAAAATCCATCTTGCAGAAATAAGAATAAACGTTCTCTGGAGTTTGTTGCGTTCCCGGTGAAAACGTGCGTCTGGTTGGCATGGTCGGCTTGCCAAGGATGGACAAGCTTGCGTTTTTGTGCAGTGGGACGCCGAGATCGCGTGCGTTACTCGTGGACTGGGTGGAAGGGCCTTTTGTGTCGGAGAAGATACCTAAAATTCCGCCCCTAGTTCAAGGACACTATTCCCCCGTTGCTGCTTGGTCTCTTCAAAAGCTCGTTAAAGCTCTCCATAAAAATGAAAATTTTGCGGCTTTGATTTTTAAAACGACGGTCGCCACTTTCTGACGTCAAATTAAAGAATGCGTTTTGTTGGTCCGCAATCAAAAGCTAATGAGCGACAGAGATTTCTCGGCCTTCGCGCGGGCGCGGGTTTGCGGTGTCTGTTTTCTGGGAAGCAAGAGTGAGGACTTAAAGACTGTTGTGATTTTGGACCAGTTCCGTCTGTTTTCTCGGTTTTTATTCCATTTTATTTTTATTTTAAGGTGTTAATAAAAATTCTTTCCCATATTTTCCCGGACCCTGGCGCGAGCGACGGCTGGCGACGCTTCCTCGCAACGCGTGGAGTTCCCAGCGTGGGCCGCGTGGGGGGCTTTGCCGTTCGTTCGAGCCACAGTCTGCCACAAACGGTCTCCTGTCTTTATCTTGCGGTGTTTTTACTGAAAACGCAAAAAACTCAAACAGGGTTGTTCTTCGTTTTTTCCCGTTTTGCCAAGGGCAAAGCCGTTAAAGTCAACTTTCGAGACTTTTGGTAGATTGAAAAAACTCATAAGTCACAAAAATAAAATACAAAATTTTCAATCTGAAGTGAACTTCGGTTGGATTTCAAACTTCGTTTGAAGAAAATTTATCATTGTCAGTTATACTATTAGTGGGTCAGATGGACCAGTTTGTGAAGTACATAATGCATCATGCGGCCCTGACGGGTTCCCAGATATTCGACAAGATGGGGGTGGGTAGCAGCACTTTTGAGGCTTTATCAAAATTTGCTTGACTGAGCATTTCTTTGCAGGAATGCTGCTGTCGTCTGCAGGAAGGCAGCTTGGAGTATCTGGAAATTATGGATTTGTGCTGTACCACCAGTTTGGCTCTCAAGTAATTTAATTTTCATAAAAAATTGTTTTTTTTATTTGCCGTAAATTCCGAATCCTCCTTCTCGGATTCACGTTTGGAAGCCACGCCCACACCGCTGGAGCTGGACTTGCTGTCCACAGCAGTTGCATCGCTATCCCACTCCATTTTCAGCTGGTCCGCATTGGGTTCATTTTAAGCTAAGTTCACACAGTCAAATTAATTTGTCATATATGGCGAAAATTTGACAAAATAAGTTTGAATTGTGTGTGATCGCGATATCTATTTGCAGTCAAACTCATTTGTCGACCGATTTGACGAGTTTGACAAACCAAGTTTTCGATAAGTTTGTTACTACGTTTATGCATGCAAAAAACCATGGTTGCAGATCATGATTTTTCCAAAAAGTGCTAGCATAAACACCAAATCATGGTTTTTTTCTACACACGTATTTTGAGCATGGTTTTTGCGAAAAACCATGATTTTTTATACAAAACAGTCTGGAAACACCTTATGAAAAACAGCTGTTGTGTCAGTTAATTGTGTTTGGACCAAATTTAAATTGCAATACAACTTTAATTTACTTAAATTGCAACTGGAATCCTTTAAAAGTCATTGGACAACTGAAGAAACCATTGTGCTTCTCGCATTTGTAAAAGAGATGGATGTGCCGAGCCAGTTAATTACACTGGCCAACAGCCATTTTGGTCCAGCCCTATTGATGACAAATTCTGATCCAGTTTTGTGCACTAATTCCAAAACTGGTCTCGGTTTTTCCCCATCAGCTCTTGTTTTCAAGATATCGCGGAAAAACCATTTTGCAGTAATTTTGGCTTTTAAAAAATTCTGGAGGTTACACCGAGCAACAATATCTGTATTTATGAGCTCTATGCGACAGTATACATATTAAGGTCGCCTAAAAAAATCAATGGAGCATCATCGGCAAACCCAAAAGCGCCTAAATTGGCCTTTGAAGAGAAATATTCATCAAATTATAGAAAGTTTTACAAACTTAATCGCCAGCCATTTGGGGTGCTTGCATTTTAATGAAAACCACTTTAGCATGCAGCCCAATGGTTCTTCTAATTTCACAAATTTTGTTGCATTTAAATCTTCTTGATGGACAAAGTTACAAGCGTTTAATCCAGAAATGATGAATTAAAATTTATGGCAGGATAACTAGATTGATACAAAAAATCTGTATAGGAAATATTAAAAGACTACTTGATCTTACATAGTACTTACATTAATTGTCAGGCAAATGTACAATAACGTTCAATCAGTACTAGATTCAAACAATTTTCCCCAAATTCATATTTGCTTAACCTGCGAGAATAACATTAAAATTAAATGAATTGGGCTACAAATGAGCCAAATGTGTTCCGCACTCACCATAATCTACGGATTAAGCCTCTTGTGACTATTATGATTTTAGTAAAGACTCTATCTGTGAAACGAATGTATATGTCGAGGAAGTTGGCCATTCTTATTATTTGGAGGAATGCTCATTCGTGCAAGGTAGTGCAAGGTAGTGCAAAAACTCGTTCCATTTCGCAAGCGAATAACTTTGTAAATCTGTCACGTCATTTGACGAATTTTTCATAGGAAGACGTCTTAATTAAATTATGTAAAAAAAATTCCCCACCACTTAAGGTAATTTTTTGTTTTCAATGGTAAATTGAATTTTTTCCATGATTCTGCTTCGGGACATTAAGGCATTTAAACTAACCAATTTTTCTTTTTACGCTTGCCCTTGACATAACGGTGACTTCCGGAAAGCTGCGAACCATCAATACACCATTTTTCAAAAGAACTTTTTTAACACCCCAAGCAGTCACACATTTTTAATTTCGTATTTTTTTTTAATGAATTGTGCAACCAAATACAAAAGACACAATATGCAGTTCTTATGCAGATGTTTCTTAGCAATAAAGCTCCATTTACACGACCTGATCGCTCAGATGAGTTTTCGTCAGACGAACACTGTAACTCGATAAATGCCACTCAGATGAGTGCTCAGGCCAAATAGAACCGGTTCTATTTCGTCTGATCGCTCCTCTGAGTAGCTTCATGTCTACTCAGACGCCTTTTTACACTGTCAGACTGCAAATCAGACGAAAACTCAGATGAGGGATCAGGTCGTGTAAATAGAGCTTAAATAAAAATCAAGTCTATGGAAAATAAGTTTTTAGGTTTTTATCACTTTTTATTGCAATGAACTTATATATCTGCACTTTCTATTTCGTTAGCAGTCCGAATTGGTATGACAAAATCCGTTATTATGGCCCGTTAACACTTTCGCTTGACGGTTACCGGAATAATAATGCCAAGCTTCTGAAGGCATAAGCAAGGCAATATGATGCTTTGGTTACAGCCTTGTTAATATAAAAGCCATGGTTGAGCTCTTTCTCCAAAGGCACATCTTCACCTTGCTATGGGACGTTAAAATTTCATTCTTGTGAAATGTGCACTGGATGGGCACAATGCAAGCATCCGAAGTCACTCCAGTAATAGACAAGCATCTATAGTTTAGATAAATAGCGAATAGTCACAAGGGGCTTAATCCGTAGATTATGGTGAGTGCGGAACACATTTGGCTTATTTGTAGCCCAATTCATTTAATTTTAATGTTATTCTCGCAGGTTAAGCAAATATGAATTTGGGGAAAATTGTTTGAATCTAGTACTGATTGAATGTTATTGTACATTTGCCTGACAATTAATGTAAGTACTATGTAAGATCAAGTAGTCTTTTAATATTTCCTATACAGATTTTTTGTATCAATCTAGTTATCCTGCCATAAATTTTAATTCATCATTTCTGGATTAAACGCTTGTAACTTTGTCCATCAAGAAGATTTAAATGCAACAAAATTTGTGAAATTAGAAGAACCATTGGGCTGCATGCTAAAGTGGTTTTCATTAAAATGCAAGCACCCCAAATGGCTGCTATAATTTGATGAATATTTCTCTTCAAAGGCCAATTTAGGCGCTTTTGGGTTTGCCGATGATGCTCCATTGATTTTTTTAGGCGACCTTAATATGTATACTGTCGCATAGAGCTCATAAATACAGATATTGTTGCTCGGTGTAACCTCCAGAATTTTTTAAAAGCCAAAAATACTGCAAAATGGTTTTTCCGCGATATCTTGAAAACAAGAGCTGATGGGGAAAAACCGAGACCAGTTTTGGAATCAGTGCACACAACGGGAACAGAATTTAATACAAATAGGGCTGGACCTCACAAAAGTGGTCATTTTGTTGGCCTGTGTTATTAGTTACAGTTATATGGAGGTGAAACGCAATAATGGAACAAGTGGTGCTGGCAGGAAGATGTGTGCATACTTTCATGAGCTGATCGAGCTGTACGGATCGCGTCCAGTAGGCTATGCAATCTTCGCATCCGCGGTCTATGCACCCTTAAGATTGCAAGTCCACTTAAGTAATGCCTCAGTCGTTTGCATGGGCTATCCGCCTTACACTTTTAAGATCTTCATGCGCTCCTTTCTCCACTCCAGAAGATTAAAGACTAATTTTGATGTCCGCCTTTGCCGTTGAATTAGAAATAATATTTGTTTTGTTCTTTCCATTATAATTTCTTGTAATTGTTTTATTTTTCTTACAATTCATCAGCTAATTGTGCAAGAGTGTTGCCACCTTATTTTCCAAATTTCATAAGTGGCGTCTCACTGCAGAAAAATCATGGTTTTTATAAAGATGCATAAACAGGCGCATTTTAGAAAGCGTGATTTTAAAAAACCATGATACTGCTCGCATAAACGTAGTGTGTGTGTTGTCTGAACGCAATGTGAACACTGTTTGTCAAACTGTTATCGCATTTTCCGAGTTTGATCTTGCAAGTCAAATGTAAGAACAAACTTTGCCAAACTTGTGATGATTTTCCGAGAATTTTAATTGCTAGAACTTTTGTAAATCAGCTTGGATATGGGCTAATCCTGCGTTGCGGACGTTACATTTGTACGCAAATTTGCTTCTTAAAATTGACACAGCTGGCGTCCACTTTGGTATATTTGAAATACTTTTGGTGCAAAATGCAGTTCTTTGGGAGTACTTTCAAACCTAATTTAAGATAATAGGTTATCTGTTTTTGAAAAAAAGTTATGCTTGTTTAAAGTTCCGTTGCGGACGTTACAAAAAATGGAAGTCGACTTTGAGGCTTATGTGCATTTCCACATTTTTTAGCGAATTTTGCATAATAAACAAAAAAAAGGCTGATAACAAAAAATTTAGTAGAATATATGACCAATTCAACCCAGCTTTCAAAAGAATGATAAGTGGTCCCGTTATTAAAATATCTTAATTTTTGTGCTGTTGCGGACGTTACGTTGCGGACGTTACACATTTTCCATTGACCCAAATAGTATAAACAAAATTTTTTTTCATCCCATTGACTTGAAACTGGGTTTGTAAGCTTAGTACGCGAAATAGTTCGACACGTGTTTTCCCGATTTTGAAAAATCCGCCCACGAAGAAAATTTCCGTAAAACTCTGCTTGCAAAAAAATTATTTTTTTATCCGATAGGCTTGAAATTCAGTTTGTAGTGATAAAACTCGAATTCATTTGGGTTTTCATTTTCCAATGTTGAAAATACTGATTTTTATCGATATTTATCAATTATTAATATTAATATTATTTAAACCAGCGTTGGCCCTCGGTTCCATCCCGGGGGCGACAACATTTCGCTATTCACACATACATGAGCCGAACGCTTGCCGAAGCTGATATCGAGAGAGCAAGAAAGCGTCAGTTGCTCGACAGAGTTCGAAGCGATTAGGTCAAAGCAAATTCACGGAGCTTTGTTTTCTCATACTAATACACTCTCACTTTTTGGCCTCGCTCTCGCTGGCCATCGCTGATTTAAACACACTTTTTGTTACTTTGAGGTTATGTTTTTCGGATTCTCGACAACCTAGAGCAATTTAGAGCCCAGATTCAGACTCAGCAGGCAATAATCCATTATAAACACCTATTTCCACCTCATAGTAATAAAAAACAATTTTGAGTATTTTCATGCCGTTGCGGACGTTACACATTTTGGCATTAACGTTTTTCAAAAATATGTGTAATAAAGGTATTTTTTTTTTTCATCAGTTTAAAGGGCATAAAAAACTCTGTTTATAAAGCAAGTTTGGATAACCGAATTATTAAAATTCATTCTGTTACATTAAAAAAACCCAATTTTCCGTTGCGGACGTTACACACAGCAAACCGATTTTTAGTTTAAATTTTTAATATACATTAGATATCCTACAAATATAATGAGTACCCTAAATTGAAGGAAATGAAACAAACTTTAAGTTTTGCTAAGCGGAAAATACTAAAACGACTGTTTTTACCATTTTTGTGACCAATAAAAAAACCCTTTTTTTTTCAAGAATTAATTGAAGCAAGAGGAAGGTGTAGGTATGCCTCTGCCAAGAGCAGACAAACCACCGTAGAACAATATTGCTTACATATTTTGAAGCTTGAATATGTACCCTATTATTCCATTAACAAACATTTGGATTTTGGACAACTTTAAATTTCAACCCTTGGTTTAAAAATTTTCGGATTAGCCCATATCTAATTCGGATAAGAACTAGCATAATAGTGTAAGATAAAGTACAATATTATAGTTTTGTTATTAAGGGTACTGTATACCTTCAGATGTCATTTTTTAATGGTTTACAAAAAATTAGATTACTCAAAAACTATAAGTGGTATTAAGAAGCGGATTTTTTCATTGGATAGGTAATCGGTTAAACTAAATTTAGTAATTTTTGTTGTTGTTGTACCTCGGGTTGTTGTTGTATATCTGTTCAAAGTTAACCAAAAATTTAAAACATAGGCCCATGGTTGCAAAAATTTTTTGAGAACGGATGATCTGAATTGAAAACTGAAGACAGGGTTTTGTTAAGAATTAATGTAATTCTGGTGTGAACTAGGATATTTTGGATCGGTCAATAAATGACGTAGTTATGGGGTTTCAAAGTCAAAATTTCGAAAATCGACTATTTTTTCCCACTGTATTGGTCCTAGCTCCGTTATTTGTTGACCGATCAAAAATATCCTAGTTCACACCAGAATGGTGGGTATTAGGAGTAATTTAAGGGAAAGAATTTGAAAATCGGTCAACAGGTACTCTTTAAATCTTTGCAACCATTTTGGAAAAAGTGGTTCCGAGATAATCGCATTTAAAGATTCGGCATCTGTTTTCGATGAAATAAAAATCGTTTTTAATAAATGTATAAATCGGATTTGGTTCATTTGGGTTTTAACTTTCACTGAAAAAAAAGATTATCAAAATCGGTTAAGCAGTTCTCCAGAAATTTGAGTCAAAGTGCGTCAAGACATGGTAAAAAATAAAATCTCCAAAAATTTCCAAGTAAAATTTTTTTTTTTCAAAAATTTTTTTTCCATAATATCGAACATTTTATAAATATTTATAAAGTTTTTGACCAAAATAGGGAAAAAATACGAATTTCTAAAAATACGAGGATCGATAAAAACAATTTTCATATAAAAGGGTCGGAAAAAATAATTGTTTTTGTTTATATCTTTAAAACTGAGTTTCGGATCAGCTTGAAAGTTTTGCAGGATGTTTATAAGATCCTAATAGAACGTTTAAGCAAATAAAAAAAAAAATCCAAAAAAAAATTTTCTGAAGGTATACAGTACCCTTAAATTGTCAGGGCTGTATGGGCAGGGTTCGTAAAATAACACACATTTGTTTTTTTCACGCCCTATATTAACACAAAGAAAAAATTCAGTCTGTAAAAAATTTTAATTTTCACACGTGTTACTAACAATTTTTTTCAGAAGAAAATTTTTTTCATGATATCACGAGAATTTTTTTCACGCGTGTTACTAACACGAGTGAAAAAAATTTTTGCTAACATCTGTGAAAAAAAAATCCAGAAAATTTTTCTCACAATATTTTTCTCGCGCGTGTGAAAAATTTTCAGGAATTTTTTTTATTGCAATTGTGTTGGTGTGTATGTGAGACGCGTTGACTAGCCTGTGCTCAGGCCGACTACAAACGGGGGTGGGTAAAAGGCACACACTCTTTTTGCGATCGAGCAGATTGGTTTAATGACCTGCCCACAGCAAAACTATGCAGCTGTGACCGCAAATATCCACATTGAGTCCAAACATTCGACTATTAAATAGTAATAGTAAAAAGAAATTGTATTAATTGCGAATAAAATTCAAAACAAATTATTTGAAACAATTTTTTTAAGTACTCTAAATGAAAATACCAGGTTTGGCAAGACAAAAAATCAATTACATTTTACGCGGCGTCACCAGAAAAGTACCTGTACAATATGCATTTGTCTCTTTATTAAAATGGTTAACTCTTACCTACTTTGACTCCCAGCCCATTGACGGTTAACAGGTAGCTGCGAAAACTGAAGTACGCCAATTTTTATGGCCCTCATAAAAAGGGAATTTCCCTCTCATGCGTCACCATTGCTGACAGAGTTAAAGGTCGAATGTTTTGCTTCAGTCTGGATATTTGCGGATATTTGCATAGTTCTGCTGTGGGCAGGTCATTAAACAAATCTGCTCGATCGCAAAAAGAGTGTGTGCCTTTTACCCACCCCCGTTTGTAGTCGGCCTGAGCACAGGCTAGTCAACGCGTCTCACATACACACCAACACAATTGCAATAAAAAAAATTCCTGAAAATTTTTCACACGCGCGAGAAAAATATTGTGAGAAAAATTTTCTGGATTTTTTTTTCACAGATGTTAGCAAAAATTTTTTTCACTCGTGTTAGTAACACGCGTGAAAAAAATTCTCGTGATAATATCATGAAAAAAATGTTTATTTTCTTCTGAAAAAAATTGTTAGTAACACGTGTGAAAATTAAAATTATTTTTCATTGATGTTAATTATCATGGCAGAAAAATATCTTCTGAGCATTTTACGAACCCTGTGTATGGGTATAACTTGTAAGGCTGTAGCCCTACGCGAAAGAATTGTCTGAACCGTTATCTCTAATATATCATGTCTTTGCGGATACAATTGGGTTTTAATTGTAAGTACATAAATAATAAACATGAATTTGACTTTAATTTAGTAAATGTCATTGTTCAAATGCCGAATATTACTTTATTCCCAAGCATGCAGTCTCCCACGAGTGATCAGACCTTAAAGCGACGAGGACACCTTTAAGTTGATATCGCTGGTAGAAAAATTCCTGCAATTTGGAATGCGTCCGATGGCAATTATTCAAATAAAATTATGGGAGCAAATGATTGGGTAGATAATGTTGAAGAGTTCGAAGGCAAGGTTGTGGAAGCGAAGTTGGGGGAAAACTGGACAAATCTCTAAATATAATGCCAAACAAATGCGACCAGAGCAAAGGAAAGTCCGGATAAGGATTGGAGAAGGCGACGTCTTGGAGATATTTCGGGGTGATGAATTTTGTGGGCGTCGCAGAAGGGTCTTATTCAAAGGATACCATTTTTAATTTTAAAGAATATGAACTCAAGGAACTCATAAAGAACTCAAGCAGATTACAAAGGCAGAGGTAGCCGAAATCAGCGTTTTGTTTTGTTTAGCGCCTCTTATTTTTTGTCAACAATTTCATGCAACGATGCTGCGCCAAGGCACAGAATATATACATTTTCTTGCATTCATCCAAGTCAGCTCTTTTATAATAGTTAAGCAGTCGGAAATTACAGATATAAATGTATCGCACTCAGTCGATAATTTGACAGCGGCTATCAACATACCACAATAGTTTCTGTGAAACACAAATTTGCCGCACACCAAATTTGCGAGTGTGAACACTAAGCCAAATTCAATTGAAACTTTCGAAATTTCGACAAATTTCGATACAAATTTATTTGACGTGTCTGTGAACACCAAGACGAATTCGAACACAAATCACTTAAACTCCGCCATGACAGTTTGTGTAAATTAATTTGACTGTATGAACTTAACTACAGAGGAGTATATTAAATTGCTGCAAAAGTATGTAACAGGCGGAACATTGCCGAGCCTATAAAGTATATTTATTCTCGATCAGCATCAACAGCCGAGTCAATATAGCCATGTCCGTCTGTCTGTCCGTCCGTCCGTATGAACAAACAGATCGCAGAGATGGTAAGAGATAGACGTTTGACATGTATGGGACAAATGCTTCTTATACTTGCAGGCAGATCAAGTTTATTTTAAATTTTTGCCACCCCTCCCGCCCCCGGAATTTTGAAAAAACGTCATATCTCCCGGAGTTTTGTAGAATGATGATTCGTTCCTTCTACAGATAGTTAGTCATTCGTAATATGTCTCGATTTGCCAAAGAAATTATAAAGGTCGGATGAGCGGTTCTCAAGTTATGACCAAATTAAATCCCCCCTCCCTCACCACCTCCCACGCACTCACAACCAAACGTGAGAGAGAGAGAGAGAAACTGAGAGTTGAGCGCAGCAGATGCGTTGCACTCAGCTCCTATTCTTGGTACAGAGTACGACATAAATAGTCGGGCTTGACCGACTTTCCCACTTGTTTTTATATGGAGCGCGTAAACGAACCATGAACGAACACCAACTAATATTTTCTCACTAATTCTTCACGGCTCGCGTTCCATCGAGGAAAATTATTTTCTGAATTTTTGGGGTTTATGGCACTATACTAGACAACTTTTAATTTCTTGGATCATAATGGAGCCCATTACACAGGAAAATCACATGTACTCTTTCAAAATTTTGGTATTTTTGCCGCTGAGATCGAACGGATTGAACTCCACAGTTTGGGTAACTTAACTGTAAGCATGGCTTAATGTTTTCAAAAAACATTTATATCAGCATCCTCTCGAACAATTTAGGTCGTCGTCATCTCTTATCAGGGCGTACGCCCTCGTTATTTAAAGAGATGTTTTTAAGGCTACGAATAGGAAAAGTTAAATTTAATTTATAAAAAGAAGTTGCAAATTAGGACGATTCATGGTCACGGCCCAAATTCATTTTGAAAATTAAATTAGCCCGTCAAAGAAAATACACCGCAGCCTTAATTCACTCGGCCTTATTTCACAGAGCTCGATATGTACCAAATTAAGTCCCGAAACCACCTTAGATATTTATTATCCCCTAGTAGTGCAATCTTTTTGTTTCGAATTGCCACAATTTTTAATTCCTTCAAGGACATTTCCCACACGGTATGACAGCACTCACACGACAGGATCTCCTACTCCACCCCCACTCTCGACTTGTTTATGGTGTCGTAAACCAAGTGAGCCTACTTCGCCCAGAGTCGTTTTCCAACGTCCCGCCTCGCACCTCCCTTAACACGCACTGATTTGCTTCTCCCCACACAGTGCCTGCTATGCATATTCGCATGCGGGCGTCACATTTACATATGGCCTGGCTTCTGGAATAAGTTTTTTTTACAGAAATTTATGCAATTTACCTAATAGAAGTGCACAAATGCTGCACATAAACTATTTAAAAGGCTGGGCAAAAATTTATTTAAATCCAAAAACACAAACACGCAAAACACACAAATTTTCCAATATTTATTGCCTGGGCAGAAAAGACCTCTTTAATAATTTAAAATGTCAAATGGTGAACTAAATCCGCTTGGTTGGATTAACTGCTGAAAAAGTAACAAAATAAATTGTTTTCGACCGCATTGGTTTTTTTTCAGTTGCATTTTTATGAAATCTGTGTTAAAACGACTTAAAGTTGGCATCAAGTTAAGCGATTTCAGTTGGCACAACTCTCATTTAGAATTTATTTAAACGCCACTCGCAAATTTAATTGCGTAGTCGTTCCTTTATGTCCTTTTCCTGGCGGGACAATAAATAGTTTATTTAAGGATTCTGCTTCACTGACGAATGGGACAAAAGCAAGACAAAGCTAAAAGGGGGAGGGGGATTTCAGAGCCACAACATGCGTCGAAATGAAGAAATGAAAATTTCATTGTTTTTGTGCCCCAAGTGTTTGAAAAAGTGTCGCATTTTGATTGCGTTTTTCCTTACATTAAACAGCGCTTGGGCGTTGCTGGGCACGCTTGGGTGGCTAGGTAGTATTATCAACCCAGGGAGAGGAGGGCTTGTGCCACCCTACCATGTCAGCTTTCCACTTGACTCTTTTGGCTTTGAAGTGCCTGGCCCGGCTTTGAAGCTCCCACTCTGCACTTACACCTCGCATTGAAGTCATCGTTCTCGTCATCCTTGCTGCTTGTGTAGTGGTCCTGGATGGCCACGCCCCCTGTCACGGGTTGGCAGCTCGAGAACAGCGAACGCGTGGCGCAGTCATCTTTAATTCATGATGCCATGACTTTTTTTTGGTGGTTTGCATTTGTTGGCCAGTCACCATCACCCGCTAGAAAAAGCACAGAATTTAAAGCCGGCTTAGGCGTGCGACATTGAAGCAGCGGAGAACAAGAAGTTGAAAAACTCTCTATAAGGGAATAAAACCGGATGAAATATCGGCATCGTCTACGGTTGCGGTCATTAAAATCAAATTGTTTCGTTAACGGTTATCTCTTCTCTATATCTATAGAAGAGAGTGTACTGACTGATTCATTGACTGACTGACTGATTGGCAATCATCGCACAGCCCAAACGGTAAGAGATAGAGGGGACAGGAGTTTCTGTTAGTGGTGAAAGTGCGTACTAAGACGTGGTTTTGGAAAACTCGAAAAAGCGTCGGAAAAGTTGGTAAGGGGAAATTTTTTTTTTTCATGCGATTGACTTGAAACTTGGTTTGTAAGCATAGTACGCGAAATAATTCGACATTCGAAATACCGCGTGGGTGGTGGATGTCGGGCGGGATGTGGCGGCAAGTGGGTGGAGAGTGGAATGCTGATAAAAACCGCACCCAGACGTGAAAATGGACGGAAAATTCTGCATGAAAAAAACAATTTTTCACCCGATTGGCTTGAAACTCGGTTTATAAGGACGGAACACGAAGTAATTTGATATGTGATTTTTTAATGTCGGAAAATCCGCCCAAGAGCAAAATGCTTTTTTTTTTTAGCATTTTTTTGAGTTTACTAAATCTTCTCTTAATGAGACTAACAATAAGTTTTCAAATCTTAATCTAGAAACTTTTATAAAACCATCCCCTATTGGAGGTAGTTTATTTTCCGCGGCACTTTAATTTAGTCGCTGGGTTGGTAGGTCTTTCGTTTTGAGGCGAGAATGCGTTGTTTGCAGGGTGAGAGATTGTGCTAGTTCATTAGGGTGGGCAAGAAGCTTCTCGGAATATTTGCGTTTGAGGTGCTGTATTTAATTTTGCGACCAATGGTCGTTGTGCATGTACCATGGCGCTCCAGTGAGTGTTCTGAGAATCCTTGATTGAGATCTTTGAAGAATGTCCACACTGCTCGCACAGGCATTTCCCCATAGCTGCGATCCATAAGTCCAGACAGGCTTTATGATGCTTTTGTACAGTAATACTTTATATTCCAGTTTTAGAGGGAAAATTCTGCTTGAAAAAACTAGTTTTCATCCGATTGGCTTGAAGAGTTCGAAATAGTTAGAAATGTGATATTCCGAAGTTGGAAAATTTGATCTGACGGTCGGAAAATTCTGCATGAAAAAAAAATATTTTTCATAAGATTAGCTTGCAATTCGGTTTGTAAGGAACGAAATACGAAATAGTTTTAAATGTGATTTTTCAATGTTGGGAAATCCGCCCCAAGGCGTGAAAATGTGAAAATGCATGCAAAATAACTATTTTTCATCCGATCGACTTGAAACTCGGTTTGTAAGGTCAAAATGAGAATTCATTTGTGTTTTTATCAGGGACCGTAATCATTATAAGTTTTATTTTAAAAATCTCGAAATAATGATTATAAAATGATTTTTACGATTTTCTTCACCGATAATGATTAATTTTGAGTAATATAATAAAAATTAAATAATAATAATTACACTAGTTTACAGCCAAAAAAACTCATTTCTACTGAACATTTTGTTTAGTAATCACGAAAATATCACATTTTTATACCCTTGGAGAGGGTATAATAAAATTGTCCGGATGTTTGTAACGCATAGAAGGAAGCATCTCCGACTACATAAAGTATATATATTCTTGATCAGCATGACGAGCTGAGTTGATATAGCCATGTCCGTCTGTCCGTCTGTTTCTATGCTATCTCCTCCGTCAGTTTTAAAGCTATCTTAACCAAACTTTGCACGAAGTCTTTTGGTACAAATACGCTGCACATTTGTCGGAACCGGCCGGATCGGATGACTGTAGCATATAACTGACACATAATTTCATTAAGCCTTGTCAAAATCGGACAACTATATAGTATAGCTGCCATACAAAAGTTAGGTCTGAAAAAAAGTCTTAGTGAGAAAAACTTTTTTGTTTTCAATGTTATTGCTCCCAACGCTCGTATTTATAAGTTTTCCATGATTTTATATAATTTCAACCATATTTGTCGAAATCGGACCACTATATAGTATAGCTGCCATACGAACTGTCAGGCATATATCAAGCTCCAAGGGTATATAAACTTCGGTCGAGCCGAAGTTAGCTGGCCTCTATTTTTAATTATTTTTTTGTTCTGGCTTTTCGTTCACTTCATAATATGATCAAAAAACGAAAAAAAATACAATGTTAATTTTTGAAAACAGACAAAATACTCAAATTTGACTGTTAGTTCCTCTACTCAATTTGATCCATCTACGGTACGTGTTACACGATTTTCCTCACCAATACCTTATTTTCTTCGTAAAAGTGCGATTCCTAAGTAGAAAGAATAAAAATAATTTTATTTTATTTTTTTATACTTTTCCTAGTCGTTTAAAAATAAAATTTCTTTTATTTTCGAGCAAAAAATCGATTTTTTTGATATGTTCTTGGTTGTTGAATTCAAACTACTGATCCGATTTAAAAACAATGCTCCACGCAATTATTTGCAGCTCCATTACATTTCGATTTGTTTCTTTCTTGACTCTATCTGACAATTATGAATTGAGAAATGGCTTAAAATGTAAGAGTACCTACCAAAAAAATTAAAAAAATTAATATTTAAAAAACGGAGCCATGAAAAAATTTTTGAAATCGATTTTTGAGATCACCATTCCAAATTACACTAAAAAATTTTTTCACCTGAAATGGGTCATTTTTTTTTTTTTTGTAAACTAGTGTTATTTTTGATCAAAAAAAAATAAAACTCAAAAATAATGATTAATTTTTTAATTTTTAATTTTATTATGTTCCTCATCCTTGCACTAAGTTCTAGAGAGCTTATATTATTGTGCAAGTCACAAAATACAAAAAAGTACATTAATTCATGTTTTTGCTTAACTACTAAGATTAAAGATATTGTATTCTTGACAGTTTGACATTGCTAACATTATTACAAGTTTATATTAAAACAATTTTTATTTATTTCTTTTTTTTTTTTTGATTAAAATTTTTAGAACATTAATTTGTTTGTAGGTGTGTGAAGAGAGTTTTACGAAAAATCGGTGCGTTTCTAGTAGTTTTTACGTGACTAGGTAATTGATTCCAACAACGAATACTGTGTGTAAAAAAGTGTTTTTCAGATACTTCTTCTTCTTCTTCTTTAATGGCCATTACAACCGTTAGACGGTCTGGGCCTCTGCGATTAACGCTCTCCATTCGCTTCTGTTCTGTGCGAGCTGCCACCAGTTGGTCACACCAAGCTCGGCAATGTCTTCCCGCACCTGGTCTTCCCATCTTAGTGGTGGTCTTCCCACCTTGCCGCCTCCATAGTCAGCCGCCTTCGATTTATACGCCTTTTTTGCTGGAGCTTCTTCCTTCATCCTGGCGACATGTCCTAGCCAGCGCAGCCGCTGCTGCTTTATGCGCTTAACCAGGCTGGTGTCCCCATAGAGCTTATACAGTTCGTCGTTTCTTCGAATGCGGAAATCATCGCCGACTTTTAAAGGTCCATAAATCCTCCGAAGAATTTTTCGTTCAAACACGCCAATCGCCGCTTCATCCGCTGCTGTCATTGTCCATGCTTCTGCGCCATATTGCAGGACTGGGATGATAAGCGACTTGTACAGGGCTATTTTTGTTCTTCGCTTGAGGTCTTTGCTCTTGAACTCCCTACTTAGCCCATAGTAGCATCGGTTCGCAAGAGTGATTCTTCGTCGGATTTCCAGACTGATGTTGTTCTTGCTGGTTATCATCGTTCCGAGGTAGACGAAATCCTCTACAACATTAAAGTTGTACCCCTCCATTGTAACAGATTGCCCAAGTCGCAATGACTTTTTGTCCGCGGTTACTAGGTACTTCGTCTTGTCCTCATTTACCGCTAAACCCATTAATCTAGACTCCTTCTCAATCTCTGAAAACGCCTTGCTTACTGCCCGTTTGGTTTTGCCGATAATGTCAATATCATCGGCATATGCAAGTAGCATTAGATTTTTATAAATAAATCCGCCGGTTCTGTTGGCATGTTCGCACTTGCGCAGTATATCTTCCATCAGTAGATTAAAGAAGTCACACGATAAGGTATCGCCTTGCCTAAAACCTCTTTTGGTATCAAATGGTTCGGAGAGGTTCTTTCCTATTTTGACGGAGCTTTGCGTACTTCTCAACGTCATCATGCAAAGTCGAACGTACTTTGCTGGAATACCTAAAGTAGACAGGGCTTTGAAGAAGCTTGACCTTATTTGTGTGTCGAAGGCTGATTTATAATCAACAAAAAGATGGTGTGTTTGTTTGCCTCTTTCATAGGTTTTCTCCAGGATTTGTCGAAGTGTGAAAATCTGGTCTGTGGTGGATTTACCAGGTCTAAAGCCACACTGATAAGGTCCAATCAGTGTATCAATAAACGGCTTTAGACGTTCACAAATAATGCGGGACAGAACCTTATATGCGATGGGGAGGAGACTGATCCCGCGGTAGTTGGCGCAAACTGCAGGGTCTCCTTTTTTAAAGATTGGACAGAGAACACTTAGATTCCAATCGTCGGGCATGCTTTCGTCAACCCATATACGGCACAGAAGTTGGTGCATGCACCTTACCAACTCATCGCCTCCAGCCTTGAACAATTCAGCGGGCAGCTCATCAGCGCCTGGTGATTTGTTGTTCTTTAGCCTTCGTATGGCTAAACAGACTTCCTGTTGGGTCGGCGGGTCTATCTCTATGTTGTCGATCGGTGGCATCGTTACTTCTCTAGTGGCGGCATCCTGTTCGTCATCGCCTCCCAGTAGGTTGGAGAAGTAACTTCTCCATTTGTTAAGCGCCACTTGCGGATCTGTGACCAGATTCCCCTGTTCGTCTTTGCATTGTGGGACTCTGGGCTTGAAACCTTCTGTTAATTGCTTAATCTTTTGGTAAAATTTTCGAGTCTCACTCATGTTTTTGTTTTTCAGAGACAGAGAGCCTAAATCTAATGCTTAGTAAATGATTAGTTCTGACCGATGCGCTAAAAGTGAGTTTTTCGAAAAGGTACGAAGGTTCCTTATTATTAATGATCTTGTGTAAAAATATCAGAGTTCTGTAGTTCATCCATAAGTTTAGGGGCAAATCAAATATATTTAGCGAATAGTGGGATATGTGTTCATGTCGTTTTATGTTAAAGATGTATCTGGCAATGTTGTTAAATATAACCTGAAGTTTGTGACGGCTAGCAGAATCACAGTTGTAAAAAGCCTCGACCCCATAAAATAATGTAGGAATAAGGCAGGTTTTCGCAATTCTCATTCGAAGTTTAGTTGCGTAATAAATAATTGCCTTAACTTGCCATAGGTTTTGCCGATGGCATAATTAATGTGATCAGTCCAGGAAAGAGTTTTGTTAAAAGTAAAACCTAGGTTAACTACCCGTTCTATGTAGTCTACAGAAGTATTGTCAATAAACAATTTTGGTAAACTTGTAGTGTCAATCTCTTTTTTGAAAACAACTAAGCACTTCGACTTTGTTGGGTTCAGCCCTAGTCCGTTTTTCACAGCCCAGTTTTTAACCACTATCAGATCGTCATTACAAGCACTCACACATTCACAGATACGACTTAGAGGACGGCTTACATATAGCTGGACGTCATCAGCATACATGTGCACTTCACAATTTGACAAAATACTAGGCAGATCATTAACATAAATTGAGAACAGTAATGGGCCAAGAATCGATCATTGAGGGACACCACGTTTGAGTACAAGAAACGATGAGGAATTTTAAGGGGTAACCACAGCCTGGCTCCTATTGCAGAGGTATGAGGACAAAAACTTAGTGGCTGAGTTCGAAAATCGATACATTCTCTTTAACTTGGTACAGAGAATCTCATGGTTTACCGTGTCAAACGCCGTGCTAAAAAAGCGTTAGAAAGGTTACATTATCATTGTCCATTTGTCTACGGATGTCTTCAGCGATGTTTATTATAACTGTGGTACAGCTTCTGTTTTTTCTAAACCCCGATTGCTTGTCACTAAAGAATTTTTCTGAATGCATAAAGCGGATTTTGGAATCGGCACAACCTTCGCTACTTTCCAGGAATTAGGGAATGAACTTGTGGTCAAGGCAGTATTTATAATGTGGGTAATATAACAGAGAGTTACTGGTAATATTATTTTTAAAAGTTTTGGGTTTATTTCATCCAGACCAGTAGCATTTGATTTAATCTTAAGAATCGATTCCAGGACATCACATTCAGTTACACACGAAAAACTAAAACTATTATCACAGTCGTTGTCAGTGTCAGGTACATGATTTAGGTACGAATTTATAGAGACTTCAGGTGCTTGGCACTCTACGAATTTTTTATTGAGATCGTCTACATTAATATCAGTTTGAACTGCTGGCTTAGATTTGCCCAACCCTAGACTTTAGAGTTGATTCCAGATTTCCTTGTTACCAACAGCACTACCAAATTTTTCTACGAAAAATTTTCGTTTTGCACAGTTGATTTTTTTCTCAACAGTTTTCTTGGCTTTTCTAAATTTGTCCAGATGATATGTAGTTCTGTAACGCTTCCACTTCTTAAACATTATATCACGTGAAGAAATAGCCAACTTAATGTCCATATTTATACACGGTTTTTGTCTTGGACTAATCTTTTTTTGTCGAAGTGGAACATATAAGTCGAATAGATATTTAATGTTAGTTTGAAAGTGGCTTAACTGATGATCAACAGAGGGCAACGTATAATTTAAATTCCAATTACACAAGTTAAAGGCTTCATGTAAAGCAGAAATGTCTATATTCCTAAAGTCCCTATATTCTATTTGATGGTCATTAAAGTCAAGTTGTGTATCATAGGTCAAGAAGATTAAATCATGTTTGGAGAAGACAGGTACAGACAATTGGTCATACTTGAGGACTTTCACAGGGTTATTCACAAAAATTACATCTAACAAAGTATCGCTGGTGCTGGTGTAATGTGTTGCAATGGTGGAATCTGATAGCTTTTTGTCAACTAAAAGGTTGCTGTTCATGTCCCCTGTCAATATAATGTCAGTATAATTAAGCGAGAGTGTGGAAACAAGACTTATAACTTCGGAGTAATCAATATTTCGGTGTGGACGGTAAATGAAGCCAATCAGTGTCTTCATATGGTGTGTGTTATTACATATCTGAACAAAAATCCATTCCATTGTACTCCCGATTGGTTGCTTACAAACTAACTTAGAGTTCAGTCTTTTATTAACGTAAATTGCCACACCCCCAGCATGACCTTCACGATCAGAGCGGTACAGGACGTAACTGTCACGTGAGACTAATTGATCACATAAGCTTGTCATAAACCACGTCTCTAATACACAAACGACATCCACATTTGCATTCACAAATAAATAACGGAATTCCTCGATCTTTTTGGTAAGACTCTGCGCATTAATGTGACATATATTTAGGCCGTTTTTTAGTTTGGTAAGTATTCGTAGTAAAGAGTAGGTATTCGTGTTGGATGAGCTAAAGTCAGTCATTATTGGAAGTGTCGTAAAAACCATCTGTTAAAAACGCACGTATTTTATAACGAAGTGGACAGTAGAGACTACACTCCGTACATGAGAAAATATTAATTTGTATAAATTTTATCTTAAAAGTATTACTGGCGAAAGGAGCTTTGCTCCGCTGAAGCTTCATTATTATGATTATTATACACTTGAAAAGTGTATTCTAATTTTGCCCAGAAGTTTGCAACGCATAGAAGGAATCATCTCCGACCACATAAAGTATATATATTCTTGATCAGCATGACGAGCTGAGTCGATTAAGCTTTGTCCGTCCGTCTGTCCGTCTGTCTGTTTCTACGCGAACTAGTCCCTCAGTTTTGAAGCTAGCGAGCTGAAATTTTGCACAGAGTCTTCTTTTGTCTGCACGCTGCTAATATATCGGAACCGACCGGATCGGATCTCTACTTCTTGTAGCTGCCATACAAATGATCGGTCGAAAAATGGGTTTTAATGACAAAAACTGGTTTTTGCTCAATACTACCGCTCTCAATCACGGTCATGGATAATATTTAATGTTTTTAAGCTGATCTGCGAAGTTTGGTCGAAGTCGCTAACCGATGAGACAAGCGTTTTCAAGTGTATAAAAACTTTGGCTCGGACGAAGTTAGCCTTGCCTTTCTCGTTTTTATTTACGCTATCGCTATCTGAGAGTGCGGGTGCAGCGGGGAGCACGAATGCTGCATCACTCTTCAAGGCCAGAAGCTTTCCCATGCTCTCCACACATGTGACGCTCTCACCGCATCTTACATACACCAGGCCACGTCGAGAGAACACAGCTGTGAAGAGCTTAAGCTAATTATACCGCATTGACTCTTTGAAGATATCATAATTTTGTTTGGAGAGTTGGCGAGTCGAAACCAAGCAGTGATAAGTTTAGTTTTTGTTTTGTTGCTTTCTTGTAAGCTCCTCTAGCGCGTAAGACAAAATCCAAATCCCTAGATTTGCTTAAAAAGTATGACTATCGGATCCACAACCGTTTGCACGCCTCCACGTGGTCTTACCCGGAAAATGTCTTTAATACGCGGTGCCAAGGTGAACTTTAGCTCAAAGCAAAGAGTTTGAAACATCGACTTCAAGTCTTTACCCTCAGTGAAAGGAATGCCATGGAATCGCAAATCGCATTCTATAAGAGCATTAGCTTCAGAGGCAATTTTGGAGTTTAGCCTGTCGCGGAGTAGAGTAACCTCATCCCGCAATTCACCGATTTGCTTAGCCTCGCCTGCACGCAGATCTCTAGCATCAGACGCCTCCTTCTCCAGCTCCTGAACACGGTGGACTAGCAGCTGCAAGTCAGAGGCCATGCTGCTCAACTTGTCATCCAGAACCCGAAGAATCCGAGCCTCAGCCTCACCAATGCTGGCAGTGATGCTAGCAGTGATCTGTCTGGCCTGGTCATCAAAACGCTGGTTGAGAAGCTGTACGAGTTGGGGTGAGAGGGCATCTGAGAGCCTTCCGGCCTTGTCGGTGGACGTGGTGTCGGTACGTTGACGTTTGGTTGGACCTGCCATGTTCTGGTGGTTAATTTTAATTGTTTTTGATGCTTTTGAGTGTTTAAAGAAGTTTGTTTTGGTTTTGTGTAATTGCGGCAAGCAACGTCAATTGCATTTGCAATTCACAGGTTAATCTAGAAAATCTAGAAAATTAATAATGATTTATATTTTTTTTGCTCAAAATAAAACTCAACCATTGTTTATGGCTTCTGTGTTAAACTTTTCGCGGATGTGATTAAATATTCTTGATCTATGATTGAATACCTTTCATATGATACACCACATGTCCTTCAAGGACGAATATTAAGGATCTACGATTTTTATTAAATTTCATTAATTCTTCTATTTTCTGGTGCAGTATGTATGTAGTATCAAAGATTTATAGATATTATACGCTTTTTTTTTATGAAAGATGACGCATGTGAAACAAAAAACTACTGTTTTTGGAAGCTGACATTGGATCACAATTTTTGGTTCTGGCCGCCTTTACGAGGATTCATTTATTGAACTTTTCTAAACTAGCTATACGGCTGTGAGCAAAAATTTATAGATATTATAGATGTCACATGTGAGGCCAAACACTTATTGTCTTGGGATCTGACATTGGATCCCAAAAAAAGGTTGTATGAGATACGGTATCAATATATGTAGTGTCTTTGGTAGTAAGCGAAAAGTTTAACACAGAAGCCATAAACTATGGTTGAGTTTTATTTTGAGCAAAAAAAAATAAAAATCATTTTTAATCATTATTTTTGAGTTTTATTTTTTTTGATCAAAAATAATTATTATTATTTATAGAGTTGTTGGTTAGCGACCTTTCTAATTGTAGAATTTGAGCCAGCAAGCATCAAATTCTATTATTATTTATGTTTTATTATATTACTCAAAATTAAACATTTTCTTTGAAGAAATTCGTAAAAATCAAAGATTTAAATCTCATGGTAGATTTGCAGAGATTGTACAAAAATAGGAATTTTGGTGTAAACTATTTTTTTCTAGGTCAAATATAAGTTTACTTGAAAAAAAATAAAATAATCATTATTTACGGTCCCTGGTTTTTATTTTCCGATGTTGGAAATTCCGCCGGGATGCCCACAAGGAAGTGGATGGGATGTGGACGGTAAGTTGTTTTAGAAGTGGGTGATTTAACAGGGCTTTGAGAAATTTTCAACGTCAGCATTCAAAGTTGAACGTACTTTGCTGGTATTCCAAAAGTAGACAGGACTTCGAAGAACCTTGACCTTATCGTTGTTTCGAAGGCTGATTTATAATCGACAAAAAGATGGTATGTTTTGAAGTTTCTCTCGTAGGTCTTCTCCAGGATTTGTCGTAATGTGAATATCTGGTCTGTGGCGGACTTACCAGGTCTAAAGCCACACAGATAAGGGCCAATCAGTTTGTCGATAAGCGGCCTTAGATGTTCACAAATAACATAAGTTTACAAAAATAGGCCAACTTTTGCAACAGAGAAGTTAGCAACCGTTCCGTATGTATTTTTGGCCGCTGAACTCAGAAGAATTGTCCGTTTCCTCCCAGTGTGGACACATTAAGTGTCCTATTCCAACCAAATTTGTTTTAATTGAATGACGTTACAGAAAAACCAAATATTTGGATTTTAATATTAAAAATGTGGTTACTTTTTGAGAAAATAGATTTTTTTCCAAGTTTATTTTCAATTTTTGCCACGCCCCCTTCCGCCCCCGCAATTTAGAAAAAACGTTATATCTCCTACAGTTTAGAAGATAGACGATTCGTACCTTCCAGAGACAGTTGGTAATTAGCAAAATTTGCCGAAGAAATTATAAAGATCGGATGAACGGTTCTCAAGTTATGAGCAAAAAAGTGAACCAAGCCCACCCCGCTACCACCCCTCCCTGCCTAAACAAAATGTTGCATACTTTTCGGATGGTCACCTTAAGGAACGCAGGAACACTGTTAAACATGTTTTTTCATAAGTAATATACTCTTTGTACCTTTGGTACAGAGTATGAAAAGTAAGAGCGGTGCAGTCGAGTGGACCGACTCCGAAATACCCTGTACAATTGAGACACACATGGATGCACACAAATGCACACACACACTATTAAGCACACGAATTGACTCATACGCCTTAGCTGAATAAAATTGGCACAGTTTTCCCCCCGCTCCAACAAGCAAAAATGTTTTGTGTGTAACTTTGGTGTTTTTGCTCCGATTTTATGTTCTTTTCAGAATAGATAAATTTAAGGCCTCAGATACTATATATTAAGATTCGAGGTTGTAACTTTAAAATTGTGGCTCTGACAGTTTTTCGCAGTTTAAGGGGGGAAGGTGGAAATTTCTCAAATGTGAAACAAAGATGATCTGGGTACGGTCAATGAAAATCTAACATAGAAGCACACTTTAAAACGCCTTTTTATTTTGAGTGATGTTAAGAAGTAAGTGAAGTAAAGAGAGCCTTCATTCTGAAGACTCAAAATTTTACTCAAAATTTTTGTCGACATAGGAAACCATGTTTGTTAGAGGGAGACGCACATAGTCACAAAAATAACTCAAAGTGTCAAAAAATGACTCAAAGAGCCAAAATGACAGCAAACAGCTGATTAATTTCTGAGTGAAATGTTGACGACGCAGCAGAGTGTGCTTCTATGTTAGATTTTCTTTGTTGATGTACAAATATGTGGCAGTGGAACTAGGCTATTAGATTTTCTTTGGTACGGTATACACCTACACAGAGGGAAAAACCGAGAACATTGGACTCAAAACGAGCACAAACGTTATCAAAACGTATGCATGAACGGGTTTTCTCACATGTAGTGCAATGTTCTCACTTCGAGAACAATTTATTGCGAACGCAAAAACTCAAATTGAGTTGACATTGTTCCTTTTTTGAGAACAAGATTAGAGTTTATATTGTTCCGTTTTCAAGAACATTTTAAACTCACTTGGAAAAAAATTTGATTGCATTTGGGACCAGGTGTGGGCGGATTACTCACATTTGGGTGGAATAGGGAACGGGGACATCCCTCTTTTGATTGGAAGTGAAGAGAGGCAAGGCTACTCTGGATATCGCTGCTGCTGCCCATCCACCCACCCATTGTGCCATAGGTATCAGAAACATCGCTTCAACGATTCAACTTCACCTGACTCGTTTCATATTTAAGTTTCCAGAAAAACACAGAAAAATTTGTTCGGGCTTAACTGGGATTTGAGCCCGGTACCTCATGCACTCAACGTATGGAATGACGCCGTTGACAATTCAGCCATTGAAGAGTTTGGCAGATGCACGTCAAGAGGGCTACTTATGCTTTGTTGAGCAGACAAGAGAGAGAGCAAAAAGAGAACCAACTCGCTGTCTCTCTTGTATCTCTCTCTGCTGAAAGCCGGTGTTGTTGTTGTTTAAAGTAAATATTAATTGTTTGAGAACAACTTTACTCATTCCAAGAACATTTAGAACATTTGTTCTCAAAAATTTTGAGAACGTTCTGTTCTCATTTTAAGTTGAAGGCAACTTATTTTCTGAACACGTTTTTTCCCTCTGTGTATGTACATGCAAAAACTTGTATCTCTTCCTCTTGAAGTCTTTGAGATCGACGCGGTCATACTGACAGACGGACGGACAGACGGACATGACTAAATCGACTAGGCTGTTGATGCCGATCAAGATTGTATATACTTTATATGGTCGGAAATGTTCTTCTGCCTGTTGCATATATATGAACGTCTTAAGTATTTGGGTATAAAAAGTCTGATTTTGCCTCTGTAACCGAATACTTGGAAGTTTATTCAATGCCAATCAAATATGTTGATGATAGATTTAAATAATTTTCCTACTTAATAGTTTCGATTAAGATTCAACCTCTTCATTCAATCACTTCCCAGCTTTAAGTTTCCTCTTCACTGAGTTTCTGGAGATAAATCACTTCTCCATTATATTCAGTTTCCACAAAACAAGACCAGGATACCCATTTTCACCATCATCTCCCTCTTCCTCTCTTCCCAACCAAACACCTGACAATGAGTTTGCTTTGTTAACGCGGCAACAGCAGCGGCAGACGCAGCCGGCACAGGCTAGGTGTTCAAGCGGCATAGCCGACTCACGGCTCTCAGCGTCGCAGCTTACCTGGAGGTCCTTGAACGCTTCAGCTCCTTGCTGATGCTGCCCGAGTTTGCCTTTGCCTGCGGCAAACGAGTTGTAAATATTTATTTATACTCGCCCGCGGTTTACGAACTGAATGGCCAGCTGGCACTGAGGGATTTCTGGTGGCTTGCCTGGCTCGAATTTTGATTTACATTTCTTTTCGCCGCCCCACCCCTCCTGTTCTGTTGACGAACCGACTGCGCCTCTTACTGAGTCCGTAAGGATTTTTTGTCCATCAAAATCGGCTGCCTATTCCATCAGAAGGCACGTCAGTGGCAGCATTTTTATTTGGCTTTTGTGTGTTTTTCATTGCAGGTTGACGATTTCCATTTTTTTTCGCAGACAGCATCTGGCAGCCACTAAAACCGTCATCAGTCCAGGCTGGCGCTGCGTTTTTTTCCCATCAAAACATAATCCAAAAATCTAAACGAGCAAAAAGCTCGACCGGCCTTGGTGCTGGCTGCTAAATGTGTGACAAGTCGCGCAGTTTTATTATAAACATGGGAAAATGCACACCAACTCCCTCCCCTTTTCCATTTTGACCGGAGCTCAAGTTCAGCGATTCGTTCAGAATTTTACCTCCGCACACACCATGCAAATGCAGTTTTTCAGTTCGTTGGGTGAAAACTTAAGCGGTTATGGGCACGCCCAGCACCCCCGCTCCTGGATTGTGGCTGGTCAGTTTTGTGTTGTAACTGCAAATTTCACCCATCACGCAGTGGCTGTTTTTTGGTCAGTTTGTCAGCGCATAAATGCAGTTCTAAGCCAGTTTTGGCTCTGCCTTTTGTACAATATGCAAACGTGGCATCACTCCACGTGTTTTGCCACTTTTAGTTGATTTTGTTCCCTATTCACTTTTTTTCTAGAAGGCGGCAACAACTTGCCACAGCATTTTAATGGAAAGTATACAGTACCACGAAAGTATTTAATTGAATTTTTGTTCATGAAAGAGTTAGAGTGTGCGAGTATGTACATTTTAGTTGAGTTTGTGATCGACAGGTTTATTTTGAGATATTTTTAGATACGATTTTCGATGCAAATTGGGAATCTATTAAATATTCTACTAAGGGCCGATTTCTGTTCTCTCAGATAGCTGTTACGTGTCAGATAGTCGTCGATTTTACACTGTCGTTTGTTAGTTTATGTGACAAATAGCTCTATGTAGAAGATGTGAAATCGGTCCTAAGTCCGTTTTAACATCTCCTACATAAAACTGTTTGTCACATAACCTAGCTTATTACAGAATATACACTCAAAATAAAAATCAATCCATATGGGATCAAATCAATCCCAAGCGGTAATGAAAACAACGTAATCCCGGTTATGCTTGACCCGATCTCAAAAAAGATTGCGTTGATCCGACTTTTTTAATCCTAAGAAGGACTACATATATCCCGGGGTAATCCTATAAAGATTGAATTGTGCAAAAACTTCGAGCACAATTTAATCCCAAAGCTGGATCATTTTATGCCTATTGTAGATTAACTTAAGCTCGATATGTAATATTGATTTGATCTCAGGTTAGATAACTATTCTTCCTTTCCTCCGCCATGCCATTTGCCGTAGGTCATCCTCATACACTTCAAAGACCACCCACACCAGTTTCGGTTCATTTAAGACTTCTGAAAAACAAAGAAATAAATATAAAAATTTTTGGCTCCACTGGGACTCGAACACATGACCATTCGCACTGAACAGAAATGGAACGGCATCTCATCGCACACCACCATACCCATTGGTTGTTGCAGCGTGTCTGAAAGGCTACTTATATTTCTTCGCTTTCGCTCTCTAATTTATGGACATGTGATCTCGAAAGGGATTGTAGTAAGCACATTTGGAATGATACAAGCTCGAAAGGAATGGACCAATCCTTAAAAGATTGAATTGTGTAGAATATCCTGGAAATCGAGATTGAATTTTCAAGCTCGTTCCGGGCTTACTCCAAGATTTAAAAGATTGAAAATATCTCGACGTTTTTTTTTCTGTGTATTGTTAGTTTATCTGACAAATACTATATCAACCATGCAAAATATGTGAATAGTTTCAGTTCAACAATAGAAAGTACTCAACTAATGCTGATAATCGACGCCATAATCGACGGACCCATGTTTACAACCGTTACTCGTGGAGTAAAAAGGGTATACTAAAGATGAGTAATTGTAAGCAAAAGGCAGAATCATTTCCTACCAGAGATTAAAACCGAAACCGAAACCGATACCTAAACAGTTATAATACGGTATAAACGGTTCTGATAACCGGTTATGTTAATGAAGTAACTTAACCCATATATCCAGCCTGAAATCGACTCAAGAGAGAAAGAGAGATATTAAGAAATTTGCGCCAAAAAAGAAAACTAGCTTTTTTAGTCACTTTCACTCAAATCATCGCACACACAATCAGCTGTAGACATAAACAGCTGACAGCCATTCACAACTCACGGTGACAAACGACAACAACAGAGGGCGCTGCAGTTTGATCTTAATAGGCGCCAACACCAACCGTTAAATTTGAATTTTAAATTAAATTCTAAACACCGCTATTAAGATGGATAATCTCTTACGTTTGGATGGATCGGAGCACACAACAAAGAGATCATGTGGTTTGCCCGATACAACACTGTTAGATGTCATAAAGGCTATTCAGATCGACTAGAGCTAAACCAGATCTCCGAGCAGTTAAAGAGAGGACAGCCAAAGGACTCCCAAAATATTCAGAGCCGTTATTGAAGATAAGTAAAATTTGCAAATACACGTTAGGGTTAAAAGACGTTAGAATTAACGAGAGCATAAGTTAAAGTCGGCTCTAACCGACTTCGATATACCCGTTACTCATGAAAAAACATGTTTAACAGTGTTCCTGCGTTCCTTAGGGTATCCATCAGAAAAGTATGCAACATTTTTTTAGGGTGGGTAGAGGGGGGGCTTGGTTCACTTCTTTGCTCATAACTTGAGAACCGTTCTTCCGATCTTCATAATTTCTTCGGCAAATCGATTCATTTTGCTAATTACTAACTATCTCTAGAAGGTACGAATCGTCTATCTTTAAAAATGTAGGAGATATAACGTTTTTTCCAAATTGCGGGGGCGGGAGGGGGCGTGGCCAAAATTTGAAACAAACTTGATCTGCGTGCAGAAAAAAGAAGCATTTGTCCCATACATGTCAAACCTCTACCTCTTACCATCTCTGAAATCTAGGTGTTCATACAGACAGACGGACAGACGGACGGACGGACAGACGGACATGGCTATATCGACTCGGCTGTTGATGCTGATCAAGAATATATATACTTTATATGGTCGGAAATGATTCCTTCTGCCTGTTACATACATTTGCACGACTTTAGTATACCCTTTTTACTCTACGAGTAACGGGTATAAAAACACCAGAAAAATTTTTGAGAGGCTAAAGAAAATCGCAGTAGTAGCAGAATTAGACACACCCAAGATGGTAGAAGACGTTACAAAAATCTCAAAAAAACTGGCAGGAACTCAAATATTTTGGAAAGAGATTTGACTACAGAAAGACAAAAATTTAAGCAGGCATTGTTTAGCTTGAAAAAGCGAATTATGACAATTGATCAATCTCGGAAAATATTAGTAAGAAATTATAGTACTAAAATAGGAAATAATTAGATGAATTTTAATAGGAATAATACACTGAAAAAAAAATCATCCATATGGGATCAAATCAATCCTAAGCGGTAATGAAAACAACGTAATCCCGGATATGCTTGCCCGATCTGAAAAAGATTGGTTGATCCGACTTTTTAATCCTTAGAAGGATTACTATATCCGGGGTAATCCTATAAAAGATTGAATTGTGCAAAAATTCGAGCACAATTTAATCCCAAAGCTGGATCATTTATGCCTATTGTAGATTAACTTAAGCGATATGTAATATTGTTTGTCTCAGGTTAGATACTATTCTCTTTCCTCCGCATGCCTTTGCCGTAGGTCATCCTCATACACTTCAAAGACCACCCACACAGTTTCGGTTCATTTAAGACTTGAAAACAAAGAATAATATAAAAATTTTGGCCCACTGGGACTCGAACACAACCATTCGACTGAACGAATGGAACGGCATCTCATCGCACACCACCATACCCATTGGTTGTTGCAGCGTGTCTGAAAGGCTACTTTATTTCTCGCTTTCGTCCAATTTATGGACATGTGATCTCGAAAGGGATTGTAGTAAGCACATTTGGAATGATACGAGCTCGAAAGGAATGGACCAATCCTTAAAAGATTGAATTGTGTAGAATGTCCTGGAAATCGAGATTGAATTTTCAAGCTCGTGCCGGGCTTACTCCAAGATTTAAAAGATTGAAAACATCTCGTCGTTTTTTTTTTCTGTGTATACTTATGTGCAAGGGCCAGCCAGCAGAGTATGTTATTTGGAACATGTACCCAAAAAAGATGGACAAATTAAGACTTTTCGTTCGAATCATTGGTCAATTATAAACAGTCAATAAGCTAAGCATCCTAAAAGTTCATAAATGTATCAATCCAGTAGATTTAAGTAAATATTTAATGGAAAAGAGTATCAGTAGTCAGAATCAAATTAGGAAACCAAGCGTGCTCCAGCTTAAAATAATAAATATCATACAACGCACACAGCTTAGGGAACAAGACGCTTTTTAACGAATTCTTCGACTTTCTCAAAGGTTTTGTCATAGTCTTTTTACTAAAAACTCATCCAGAATCGAAACATTTTGGCAGGTACGAAAAGTATCTTGGCGTATTTAAATTACATTGACAAACGGCCACTCGATGCTCGCAACACGGTAGAGCTAGTGGTGGAAGACTGTATGCTATTAAAAGTGATATCGCGAATATTGGAATCAACCATTGCATTATGCATATGGATGTGGTAAATGTTTGCGAAGTCAAGATGTGTAAAACTGTTGTTAGTATAATTCCTTTGTATTTAAATGGTAAAAATTGGATCCACGAATTCGAAGTACTTACAAATAGTTGTTTACAAAATGTCTTCACAAATCCTATTGTAATGGGGGACCTGAATATAAGGATAAGACAACTACAACCTGGTGTAAGAAAACACCACCCCCCTGGAAGATCTACTACAGCGGGCATGCTTCCAAGCACGAGTTTGGGTGCGGCCTTGCAGTAAGTGATAAGGCAAAATATTTTAATATTAGTCTTATCTGTGCTCACCTGCCAACAGAAGACAAGAAAGTCCCGATAAAAGACGAATTCTATGAGCGCCTGGAACAACTATTCGAGTGCTGCCCCGATCACGACATAAAGATCGAACTAAGCGATTTTAACGCGAAAATCGGGAGAGAAGGAGTTTTTGGTTCGACAGTCGGACGCTTTAGCCTTCATGAAACAACCTCTGGTTACGGTGAGAGGCTAATAGACTTCGCTGCGGGCCGGAACATGGTCATAAGTAGTACCAGATTTGAACACAGAGACATTCATAAGGCGACCTGGAAGTCCCCTGATCAACGAACAGGAAACCAGATTGATCACGTTGTGATAGACGGAAGGCATCAAGTGTTCTAGATAGGCGCGCAATTCGAGGAGCCAATATAGACTCGGATCATTGGCTTGTTGCAGCCAAGGTACGCACTCGGCTCAGTGTGGTACATGTCTCACGCTCTGGCACACGTCGAAAGATAAACGTCGAGACGCTGCAATCACAAGGGATCTCCGAAGCCTACACAGCGAAACTCGCCCAACTGCTCAGGGCACCCTCACAATTTCCTTCCGATATAGGCGAACAGTGGAGTCGTATATAACACTCCATGAGAGCGGCTGCCGGCTCAAAGGCGGTCTTGGTATGATGAGGAGTGCCGACGCGCTACTGCAGAGAAAAACGCTGTCTACAAGACATCTTTGCAGACGAAAGCGGAGACTGATAAGGACTTATACCGGAAGAAAAGGAAAGAGGAGAAGCGCCTTTATAGAAGAAAAAAGATTGAGCAGGAAAGGCGCATGCGCGAGGAAGTCGAGATGTTATTCGGCATGAGTGAGACTCGTAAATTTTACCAAAAGATTAAGGAATTAACAGAAGGTTTCAAGCCCAGAGTAGCACAATGCAAAGACGAACACGGAAATCTGGTCACAGATCCGCAAGTGGAGCTAAACAAATGGAGAAGTTACTTCTCCAACCTACTGGAAGGCGATGACGAACATGATACCGCCCCTAGAGACGTAACGATGCCACCAACCGACAACATAGAGATAGTCCCGCCGACCCAACAGGAAGTCTGTTCAGCCATACGAAGGCTAAAGAACAACAAATCGCTAGGCGCTGATGAGCTGCCCGCTGAATTGTTCAGTGCCGCATATGGGTTGACGAAAGCATGCCCGACGATTGGAATCTAAGTGTTCTCTGTCCCATCTTTAAGAAAGGAGACCCTGCTGTTTGCGCCAACTACCGCGGGATCATTCTCCTCCCCATCGCATATAAGGTTCTGTCCCACATTATTTGTGAACGTCTAAAGCCGCTTATTGATACACTGATTGTCAGTGTGGCTTTAGACCTGATAAATCCACCACAGACATTACGACAAATCCTTGAGAAGACCTATGAAAGACGCATCAAAACACACCACCTTTTTGTTGATTATGAATCAGCCTTCGACACTCCGATAAGGTCAAGGTTCTTCGAAGCCCTGTCTACATTAGGTATTCCAGCAAAGTACATTCGACTTTGCATGATGACGTTGAGAAGTACGCAAAGCTCCGTCAAAATAGGAAAGAACCTCTCCGAATCATTTGATACCCAAAGAGGATTTAGGCAGGGCGATACCTTATCGTGTGACTTCTTTAATCTACTGATGAAATATATACTGCGCCGGTGCCCACATGCCAACAGAACCGGCGGATTTGTTCATAAAGATCTAATGCTGCTTGCATATGCCGATGATATTGATATTATCGGTAAAACCGAACGAGCAGTAAGCAGGGCTTTTTCAGAGATTGAGAGGCAGTCTGAGCCAATGGGTTTAGCGGTAAATGAGGACAAGACGAAGTACCTAGTATCCGCGGACAGAAAGTCCTTGCGACTTGGACAATCTGTTACAATGGGAGAATACAACTTTAACGTTGTGGAGGATTTTGTCTACCTCGGAACGACGATAACCAGCGACAACAACATCAGTCTGGAAATCCGACGAAGAATAACTCTTGCAAACCGATGCTACTACGGGCTAAGTAGGGAGTTCAAGAGCAGAGACCTCACACGAAGAACAAAAATAACCCTTTATAAGTCGCTTATTATCCCAGTCCTGCAATATGGCGCAGAAGCATGGACAATGACAGCAGCTGATGAAGCGGCGATTGGCGTGTTTGAACGAAAAATTCTTCGGAGGATTTATGGACCTTTAAAAGTTGGCGAGGATTTCCGCATTCGAAAAAATGACGAATTGTATGAGCTCTATGAGGACACCAGCCTGGTCAAGCGCATAAAGAAAGCGGCTGCGCTGGCTACACAGAGAAAAAAAATTCAAAAGCTACACGGAAGTGTAGAATTTTTACACGTTCGACGGGGTTTTTCAACCCACTATTTTTGGTAGCTTTTCTAAACGCCGCGTGTGGCTTTCTGAATTCCACACGGCGCGTTTAGGTTTTCCACACGCGCGTGTGGCTTTGTCATTTCAACACGCGGCGTGCAAAAAAGCTACACGAAAGTAATCGGTTGAAAATCTTGGTCGAAACGTGTAGAAATCCTACATTTCCGTGTAGCTTTTTAATTTTTTTTTTTTTTTTAACAAATTTATATTTTTTTACTTACTCTGGTAGATTTGAAATCCCGGCCCCTTGGACTGAAACACGATTGGAGTGATGGCTTAGACGTCTCCGCCACGTCACGCGTGTAAGGCAAGGCCTCTAAGACATTACTTGTATGGAATCTACTAAAGGCACAATCCAATATTTGCTTGCTTGTAATTCTCAAGTTCTAATTCAACGCTATCGCTATTTATATACAGGCAACAGAAATTCGCGCACGATTCGTTTAGATTTTTTACACGCAGCGTTAAGGCTTTGTAAATCTAAACGTTCATGTAGAAATCCCACACGCCACGTGTGGCAACCAGTTTGCTAAACGAAAAATATTAGAATTCTGTACTGATTTAGAGCTACATTTTTCGTTTAGAATTCACACACGCGCGTGTAGCATTTCAATATCCAAACGTCAATGTAGAAAATCGAAACGTCCGTGTGGCAATCAGATTGCTGCATGAAAAATTTAGAATTATTAAGGGAAACAAGCTGATTTGCATATTTCGTGTAGTCTTTGCTTTTGCACACGTAGCATTTAACTTTTCTACATTTTCATTTAGATTTTTAATTCCTACACGCCGCGTGTAGCTTTTCCACACGTCCGTGTGGCTTTCTAAATTCTACACGCAGCGTGTGCAATTTAACAGGGCGAAATACGTTGCGTTTAGGTTTGACGTTTCTAAACGCGCCGTGTAGCCAACTTTGTTTTCTCTGTGTAGGACATGTCGCCAGGTTGGACGAAGAAGCTCCAGTAAAAAAGGAGTATAAATCGAAGGCGGCTGACTATGGAGGTGTCAAGAGAGGGAGACTACCACTAAGATGGGAAGATCAGGTGCGGGAAGACATTGCCAAGCTTGGTGTGAACAACTGGTGCCAGCTCGCACAGAACAGAAGCGACTGGAGAGCCTTAATCGCAGAGGCCCAGACCGTCAAACGGTTGTGATGGCCAATAAAGAAGAAGAATGATATAATGGCACTGAGACTGCAAGCTAAAATGACTGAGGGTCATTATCTGTCTACAGCAGTGTCCGGCAAAACACACATGCTGATTTTGCCTTTGCATGTGCGCGTTCAGACACGCGAGAGCGCTCTCAGTTAGCACATGTTTGTTATTGCAAAAGAGAGCAGTGTACGCTGGTATAGTCTCTGTGTATCGACGCCGCTGCTACAGAGGATGGACGTCGCTACTTGTATACACAGAAAATTGAACGGTGCCGGACACTGGTCCACAGAGAGTTTTATAGAGATGATTAAAGAAGCTGCACCATCTAGGCACAAAGACTGCGATAAACCCTTTATTAAACGAGAGCGTAAGTTAAAGTCGGCTCTAACGGACTTCGATATACCCGTTACTCATGAGAAAACATGCTTAACAGTGTTCCTGCGTTCCCTAGGGTGACAATCCAAAAAGTATGCGACATTTTTTTAGGATGGGATGGGGTTGGGTGCTTGGTTCACTTTTTTGCTCATAACTTGAGAACCGTTCATCCGATCTTTGTCATTTCTTCGGCAAATCGATTCATTTTGCTAATTACTAACTATCTCTAGAAGGTACGAACCGTCTATCTTCAAAACTGTAGGAGATATAACGTTTTTTAAAAATTGCGGGGGCGGGAGGGGCGTGGGCAAAATTTGAAATAAACTTGATCTGCGTGCAAATAAAAGAAGCATTTGTCCCATACATGTCAAACCTCTATCTCTTACCATCTCTGAGATCTAGGTGTTCATACAGACGGACGGACATGTCTATATCGACTCGGCTGTTGATGCTGATCAAGAATATATATACTTTATATGGTCGGAAATGATTGCTTCTGCCTGTTACATACATTTGCACTACTTTAGTATACCCTTTTTACTCTACGAGTAACGGGTATAAAAATTGTAGCTCTGACAGTTTTTCGCGGTTAGAAGAAGATGGAGGAGGAATTTGCCAAACCTGGTGCAAACTTTATCTAGGTACGGTGTACACCTACATACATGCAAAAATTTGTGGCTCTATCTATTACAGTCTCTGAGATCGACGCGTTCATTCAGACAGACAGACGGACGGACGGACAGACGGACGGACGGACAGACGGACATGGCTAAATCGACTCGACTGTTGATGCTGATCAAGAATATATATACTTTATGGGGTCGGAGGTGCTTCCTTCTCCCTGTTACATACATTTGCACAACTTCATGATCCCTTTTTTCTCATTTTTAATGGGAACAGGGTATAAAAACATAACAATTTTATATAATTATGAATCTACAGTCATTTGAATTTCGATAAATTTTTAAATTTGACAAAAAAAATAGCATAAAAAGCAAACACCCCAGCAAATATTTGTCCGATGGACAAAACGTTGGGCCAAGTTTTCTCTTTTTAAGTTTGATTTAAAATTTTAAGTCGGTTAAAGAACAAGAAAAGTTATGTGAGTTTAAGTGGAGGCAACTTTTGGAAAAATCGAAAAAAAAAAACGATAACGCGTCGATAGAATTTTTTATATGGCGATTTTCGTGATCAGCGGGCCAATTAACTTTAGAAAAAGTTGCTTTGGCGCTTTGGGGAAAAATGCTGTCGAGCATTGTAATAGTACAGTAGATCCATGACGTAACTCTGTTTGTTTTCTGTAGTAGAACACCACAATACGCAGAGTGCATTAGTGGTTGTTCCAGTGGAAAGACTGTATCGCGTTTTGGGCTACAAACGCATAATTTTGAGCAAAGTCGCATTGTACTTTAAACACACCTTGATTCAGATTTTGTTTTGCAATTTTCCATAAGGTCTGACTGGTTATGGGCTATAAAAGAATGGGATTTGAGTTTGATGATTCTTTAGGTTAGTTCATCAATAAATTCTTCGGTCGATATCACATCGACTTTCATATTCGCTCTGTCAGTTTTCGTCCAATTACACAAGTTTACAAAAAAGACCAACTTTTGGATCAGAGAAGTTAGCAACCGTTCCTTATGTATTTTTTGCCGCTGAACTCGCACGTCAGGTTTACGAGATATTTGCATAAGCGAGGTATCTTTACATTTGTTGGTCCTGTGGCCGCATTAAGTGTCCTATTGCAACCAACTTCGTTTTAATGTGAGCTGAATTGAATGACGTTACAGAAAAACCAAACTCGAAGTTTTGATTTTGCTGATAAGGTACAAATTTTTGGATTGTAATATTAAAAATGTAGTTATTTTTTGAAAAAATCGATTTTTTCCAAAGTTTAAAAAATTGTGAAAACTTTCCCGCTAATATTAACAATCTTAGAAAAAAATAGTTGGTAGTCCTTTGTTTTTTCTTGTTTTACATATTTTCAGTTGTCCGATCTCAATGCGCTTTCAGAAGTTATAGCCCAAAAACTATACAAATTTTCGGTTTTTTTTGGACATCATTTACCGCCAAAATTTTTTGTAGCTTGAAAATAACACGGTAGTTTTTTTTAAACCAAAGAATGGATATTAAAAAATTATTTAAGATCGATTTTTAAAAATTTTTAGACATTTTAAGGCTTAATATTGTTAAAAAAATGTAAAAATATTACAAAATTTTTTAAGGTTTTTGGACAATTACTTTTAAAATCGCAATGAAAACGAAAAACTGAAAATAATTGAAATAAGAAGAAACAAAGGCCTACCAACTATTTTTTTCTAAGATTTTTAATATTAGCAGAAAAATTTACAGAATTTCTTAAACGTGCAAAAAAATCGATTTTTTCAAAAAAACCCACATTATTAATGTTCAAATCCAAAAATTGGTACCTTATCAGCAAAATCAAAACTTCGTGTTTGGTTTTTCTTTAACGTCATTCAATGCAGCTTACATTAATACATAGTTGGTTCGAATAGGCCACTAAATGTGGCCACACGTCCAACAAATGTAAGAATACCTCTCTAATGCAAATATCTCGTGAACCTGACGTGCTGGAAGAAAATGGACAATTTATCTGAGTTCAGCGGCCAAAAATACATAAGGAACGGTTGCAAAGTTCTCTGTTGCAAAAAATGGCCTTTTTTTGTAAACTTGTGTTATTCAATCAATTCTATCACCTTCGTTTTTATCAAAAATTTCGTGAAGGTGGTCCCCACGTGGTTTACACCGGGACATTTCTGGCATTCATTAAGATAACATGTGGGGCGAGATTAACGCAAATTGTCAATTTTATAAAATCCTTTGCTTTTGAAAAATGATGATTACTCTTCATTGTGAGTATTTTGAAGTCAACAGACTCTATCATCAGTCTCACATTTTTATGGTGAACGCAAACACATACTGTGTGAGTTCCATTCGCTCCTGCAAGAATGCAATACCTTGGCCGTAGTTTTGCGAATGATGAAAAACTAACCTTGAAATCAGGATGCTTTTTTTCAAACGACTGTTAAAGTTCGTTTAGGTTACAGTAGACAAACCTTTTTTGAATTTGTTTTCGCGAATTATCTGGTTGTTTCAGCGACACGTAATACCTTTTCCCAGTCAATTCTCTACTTTTTGCCTGCTTCAGCATAAAAGTCATTGTCGGTTTATCGCCTCTTTGAGAAATTAAGGTAATCGGATGATTCACATTCGGTGTCATTGGATAACGATGCAGTATAAATGTTATGTGCCTCATCAGTATTTGTCGATTCCTTTGGAAAGAACGGCTGAAGATCAGTCAGCACCATTTTGGATATTTTTTTCTAGAGGAATCGCACATTTTTGTCCCTGCCACATTGGAAATTTTTTTATAAGGACAGAAGACACCGCACGGACGCCATTATTTCTGTGATAAGCCTCCTCCAGGGGATTGCAGCATCGAGATGTGAAATCCATAATTCTTCAGTGAGGATATTAATTGAGATAATTGCCTTAAATTTGCATCACGCAAAGCTTCACTTCTTAACTCACTCTTCTACATATACATCAACGCTCGCCTGAATCAAAGTCCTAGATACTTATTTAAAATATACACAATCAGAAAATACAAACACGATATTCTAACTTAAAAACATATTATAAATCTTACTTTAAAATCCCAACTAGAAGATATAAACAAATAGCAAACTCGATATACAAATTAAGACAGACAAATGAATTAAAATCGCACTACAATATAAGTTAGTCTTAGGAGTAACAGTAAGTTGTAAATATTTAGAATTAGGGTATCTAAATAACGAATAAATGAATTTATTATAAAAAACAAAACAAAAATCAGTGCAGACCGAATTCACAGAGTTTATATACTTACACAATCAATAACTATTTTAATTTATAGCCTACTATGATTTCAGTGAAATTTGATTCTTTGGAAGTCGGTTTCGAGAAAAGTTATGGCTGTCCTATCATGAAACCTTTTTGAGAGTACTCAGAATATCAAGAGGATAACTCCTAGTTTTCTTGAAAAATCTGAAAATGGCCGCAATGTATCAACGACTTCGGTTAAATGAAAGGCTGATGCGGCTTTGTTTTCAATTGCAATCAACGATAAATGTCGTAGTCGTGCTTGGCCCATAGAATTTCTTAAATAGTTTTTAATTATTTTTAGTTTACTAAAAGATCGTTCAGCTTTTGCTGAGGTGACAGGAATTGACTAGAACAGTAACATTGATGTAAATACTTCTGTAAGATCGCATTCAAGTACTTCATGCTTACTTATAGTTTCTTTACAGAATTGGTGAGTAGTCAGTTTAGGTAGAAGAAGGTGGTAACTACTAAGAAATTGAATGGAAAAGTTGGGGAATATTTACTTTAAAATTGGTAAACTGGAAAATGGTTTTGTAATAAAGTTCTTTCATCTACATCCAGCAAAAAATTTGGTGAAAGAAAATTAAATATTTAACTGACTGAAATTAATAGAACTGGTCTTGTATTATTGAAAATTTATATTTGAAACATTTCTTCCCTAATTTAAAGTCGGTAATCAGAAGTCAAGTCAAGAAGTTTTATAATTTTTTAAAAACTTGGAAAATAAGCGTCGTTGTTTAATTTTAAATAAAAAACTCAAATCATTATATAATTCTTAAAAATCTTTCGGGATCTGTATAGTCCTATGGCTAAGGATGATTTTGGTATTTTCCAAGCGTTTGTCCTTTTTACCAATGATTTTTAACCTTTTTTCGGTCCCTGGATGTAATCACTAATTTTCCTTCTTTGTAAATATTTTTTTATTTTAAGTAATGGTAAGTTTGGTGAAGACATTGTTAATTAAATATTATGTAAATCATCTTATGAATATAAATATGTGAAATTTTTATGGCAAACACACGCAAATAAAATTGATTATTTGAGTATAGCTGCTTACCCTCTTTTGTTTCGACTTAAGGGGTTATATACCTTTTTCATATTGAAAAAATTTAAATTTTTTTTATTGCTGTATCTTGAAGAACAACTCCTTGAAACCATTTTGCCAAATTTTCATGGAGATTTGAGCAGTAGAAGGAAAGATACAGCGCTCCTAGCCGCGCGCCTCGCCCCAGCCCCTTGACTAACTTGAAACTTTAAACGCGAATATCTCGGAATGGTGTTTTTTGCAAAATGACTTTGCGGTAATATGGATTGGCGGAAAACTACTGAACCGATTTTCTTCAAATTTATTTTAAAATGTTCGTAATGAATTCTGTGTGTACTTGAACAATCGATTTTTCATGCAAAATTTTTTAATTCGCCAAACTGAATTTTTTAGTAAAACTTCTTGCGACCGAAAAGTAAATTTTCTGCATAAAACGTACCCGTATGCACAAAAAAAAATTTTTTAAATCGATCGTTTAGATACACGGAATTACTCTAAACTTATGAAATTTTTTTATTTTTATAGATTCAGTTGACCTGTTCGACCTGGGGAATTAACACCGCAAGGCTCTTCCAAAAAGAGGCGTTTAAGGGAAACAGCTACCCCTTATAAACTATTTTACATTTTTCACAAATTTTTGCACAAACATTGTCAACAAACTGTACTATCAGAAAATAAAATCATTCATGTAATAAAAAAATTGCTACATACCTAAAAAAAATCCAAACTTTCCTATTTTTTTCCAACAAAAAAAGGTATATAGCCCCTTAAGTTTTAAAATGTCTGTTAGTTTTGCCGATCCATACCGGTACGTACCGGTAAACCGAAATCGAATACCGAAACATTATCAGAATCAAAACGGAACATTTTACCGAAACGTTACTTTCGGTTCGTACCGGAACCGAAATTCGTTTCGGTTTGATTCCTTGATTTTATTGTAAGCGTTCTCAAACTCTAAAATTTCAAAACGATCACTTGCAATGGTATTTAAGCCTTTACAATTGTACTATAACTTCGGCACAGTCGAAGCTAGCGTTGCCTTCCCGAATAATTTGTTTATCACGATTTATTTAAATTTTATTTCCGCTTTCTTCTGCGCCATTTTCTCTTTCTAATTGTGTTCGACCTTTTCTATTTCTTGTTTAATCTGTAGTTATCTCGATTAATTTTTGCTTCTATTTCGTACTTCCGTCGTGATTCAATTGGAAATAACAACACAGTTTACAATTTTCTTAAGTTCAATAACAATAATGAAATGCTCAAATTTTGATATAATTTTTCATACAATTTTCCTCTTTCAAAATCATCTCAAGTTTGCTGCGGCCTTAATCAACAATTCTTGCGGCAATCGCTTGGCTAATTTATAACTTGGTGACAGTTCCTATGTTACTTTTGGGGCCTCCCCTCAAGCTATAAATCCATATTCAGCAAAATTTCCGCCAGCTGCCGCTCATCCACCAGCCAAAAAAGAAGAAAAATAGAAAAAAATAAAAGCCATAAAGGCATAAAGTTGCATATATTCAGTGGGAAAAACAGCCGTTTTTGTTGTCAGCCGGAAGTCGGAAACCATTTAATTTGCTCATGTGCAACTGCGTCGCGTTTTGGGGCCAGGAACCTCCGCCCAGCCCCTCACATCCTGAGGCCGTAACTGGCACAGCTGACATGTATTTTTTTTATATATTTTTGTTGTTTGGCAAATTTTTACCCTGAACATTTAATTCGGGCAAACGAGTTAAGAGTAAAGTTGTGTTAAGTTTTTTGTTGCGCAAGAAAAACAAAAGCGAAAAGTGCACACACACATACAGAATCGGAAACATTTATTTATTTTGCTGCTGCCGCTTCTGGGACCCAAAGGACTTGGCTCCTTTGCGTCTGTCAGTCTTTTTGCATACAAAGTCTTGAGCGCAGAATTTTAATTTGCAATTAAATGCAACCCACAAGCAGCTTTGCATCGGAATGCCAGCTCCAGGGCGGGATGGGCAGGTGTGTGTGGGTGCAAGCCGCCTTAAAAGTGAAACATTACGCTTAGTCTCAGTGCCGGGACAGCGGAGAAGGAAGCTGCAGCTTAAGTATTTGCAACGAATGCGAGTGTTTGAATTAAAACTTTGTAATTTCCCTTGTTTCATTTCATTTTGCTAACTTGAAATTCATTTTGTCTTCCTCCACTTCGGCTCCGTTTTCATTTTCTTGGCTCAACATAAAACGGCCAGCAACTCATCCATCTCTCATCTCGTCTTCAGGTCGTCCAGATTCTTTGTGCACGAATCCGACTTTGGCTCTGACTCTACATTTGGCTTCTGGTCTCCCGGGACAACCGCCAAATGCATTTGAGAACCACTTTTGTGCTTTCTGCTTTCCTCTGCCTCTCATACTCCGAGTCTCGGCTTTTTCGGGCACCAAAAGTTGCCATTGCAGTCAAAGTGCAATTTGTTCAGCGAGAGTTGCTCTGGCTGCCGAGTTTAATTTGTTTATTCGTTTTGCAGTTCGCCATTTGCCAGCACCAAAAGTTGTTATAGCAGAACTAGGGCCTGAAGCGGAGGCATTAGCCACAAAAACGATTGTAAGATAGAAGAATAAAGGAATCAAGATTTTTATGAAATGCTGTAGAGTCATTAAAGAACTGGTTTCTCAGATTTAAATTACACACCTGATTGCTTTTGTTAAAAAATATAATTTTGTTAGCTTAGCTAAGGTGGCAATCAAATTAAAAGCTCCCGTAACCATAAGCTTTGTCAAAGCTAAGTGGCCGTCTCTACATGTCTTTCTCTGTCTATCTCTGAACAACTAGTCGATACACAACCCTGCTCACAGATCAGCAACAAACTGTTCCCGAGTTCGAGCTCGAACACTTACAATAGCAGCACACTATAACATCTGTTGCTGGCTGAAAAAAGGTGAGACCCAAAATTTTAGTAATAATATTTCCTGATCGAGTCTAATTAAGTCCCAAACTGAGAGAAAAATCAAAAGTTTTCGTACTCAAATGAAGAATTTTCAGTTTCAATACTTCAATAAGCCAGAAAATTCTTGATTTAAGTACGAAATATCTTGATTCAAGAGCGTTTTCAAAATCCCTATATTCTTAGTTTCAAGAACGTTTTGGATATGTTAAGCACGATTCGGGATTTTTTGTAAGAACTTTTAAAGCTCAAAATAAGCATAATTTGGACTAAATTAAGTACTTTATGCCCCTAGTATAAGAACGAACCAAAGCCTTTAAAAGTCCTAAATTAAGCCTCTTTGGTCTTAAGCTAAAACCGATATGTTCTTCAACCAATCCCTTTTTGAACTTGATTCCATCCTGCAACGCTCTCAAATCAGTCCTGATTTATTTCTTTATCAATCCCGATTTATTCTCGAATATTTATCAAGTTGGACTTGAAATCAAGAATTTCCTGGCTTATTGAAGTATTAAAACGAAAAAACTCTTGATTAAATCTCGACTAGGCTTGAAACCAAGATCGATTATTTTTGAAAATAAAACGAAAACTGCTGTTTAATTTTATATAATTTTTATACACTTGAAAAGTGTATTATAATTTTGCCCAGAAGTTTGTAACGCATAGAAGGAATCATCTCCGACCACATAAAGTATATATATTCTTGATCAGCGTGACGAGCTGAGTCGATTAAGCTTTGTCCGTCCGTCTGTCCGTCCGTCCGTCTGTCCGTCTGTCTGTTTCTACGCGAACTAGTCCCTCAGTTTTGAAGCTAGCGAGCTGAAATTTTGCACAGAGTCTTCTTTAGTCTGCACGCTGCTAATATGTCGGAACCGACCGGATCGGATGAATACTTCTTGTAGCTGCCATACAAATGATCGGTCAAAAAATGGGTTTTAATGAGAAAAACTGGTGTTTTCTCAATATTACCGCTCTCTATCACGGTCATGGGTAATACTAAATGTTTTTAAGCTGATCTGCGAATTTTGGTCGAAATCGCTAACCGTTGAGACAAGCGATTTCAAGTGTATAAAAACTTCGGCACGGACGAAGTTAGCCTTGCCTTTCACGTTTTATTTATTATATAGGAAGATCAGAGTATTACAGTTAACACTTTATGCGATATATCTTAAACATATTTAAAACGAATATAATATTTTCCATTATTTAAAGGATATTTGTGAAGCGGTGAGCTATCAAAATCATTAATATTTTTTATAAATATTTTATCAACTGGACAACCAATTTCATTTCACTTGGAAAGCCTAGCCTCTCAGTAAGTGGCTCTGTAGGAGTCTTCCAACAAGTAGAGCAAGCTCTTATTAAGCACTTACTTTTCGTCGTACTTTTGTTAAGTAGGCCGTTGTAAAGTACTTTGCTGTGATGAAGATGGTTGCGACGATGCTAGATGGGATGAGCAGTCCAGCCAAGAGTCAACTTTAGATGGAACCGAAATTGTATCGTTGTCGTTCACAAGCTAGCCGTATAAAAAGCATAAAAACACATTAAATAACTTATTATAGTTTAGTTTCGATTAAATGTTACCTTTTTTTCAACTCGAATAATTTTTCGCGGAATTCAGCTCTAAGTCCCAGAGGTGGAATAGTTTCTTTGATATCTTCAGCGGTCATGTACTGCAAACGGTTAAAGGTGAGCTCGGCAGCTGTTAAAAATCAATGAGCAAAAAATGTAATAAAATCAAAACAATGAATAAGTATTGAAAATGTTTTAAGTGTGTATTTTACAGAGCAAAGATAAATGACGCCGTTGAAAATTGGGTACATACACACACTTTACACCGAATTTCACAATTTGTAATAATATTAAGAGTTAAAACATAACAGAAAAACTTAATCATTATAACTATAATTTACACTTACTTCGCAGATAAGGCAATACTTATAGAAGATTTATTTCATGTAGAAAATGATTCATTTCCAAGTCTTCGTTGCTATTCCCAGCTTGTTCATTAACATTTTTAGTTTCTGAGTTGCTTCCACTGCTTTTACAACTTTCAATGTTTTCAACGTCGACGCGGAACATTTTTAAAATTTTTGCAATGCCGGCTTAATAAAACGTACTTTTTTCCAGTATTACAAATGATCGCCGCCAAAAATGCAAAGTAGCGACGCCCCAGTCGGACTTGGATGCATGACAGATGTCCATATTTCATGCCAACTTGTCACTTCAGAAGGCATGAGAAAATCTGAAGGTTCCGTTTCGTTTGTCTTAAGAAACGCCGTGAAACTCAGGGGTTGTTGTTGTAACCGTTAACCGTTTGGGTGACGTCACGCACCAGCCTTCGGGTTCCGCGTTTCTCCTTACTAACTCAGTACTTCAGATGTACTGACTTTGTGTATCGTAGGGAGGAAGAACTGACCGTAAGCTTACAAATTCATGTTTTTTGCATGCCTTTGAGTAAAATGTCACCCCCACAAAGAACTTTACTACATTTGAGTTTATTTGCAATTTTTATTAACAATTAATTTAATATACAAACCAACAACAATTTTTGTTTATTTCTATTATTATTATTGATGTTCGCCATGATGCCTTTGGTTGCTAATGGTAGGGATGATTGTTAGTGAATTGGCCTTTAAAAGTGTTGTTGCTTATCGTTTCTGCAGGAATGACCTGTTATAAGTAATAAAATTGATTAATAATGACAAATTAATGATAATTATAATACTTTAGTGCTATTGAGTCCGTAGATGTAACTAAATTCGATACTCACCAACAATATATTGCGCATTTACAATTGAAAAATTATTTTATATATTCTCTGGGAACACGTCTTTTTTCTGCATAAGCCGAAATCTCTCTGACTTAAGAATTTTTTTCGCTTTTCTCTCTCTCGTTTGGCCAACGTTCGCCAAGCGTTCGGAGCTGACTTCGTTTTTCTACATCGTGCTCAATCCCACGACTAAGAGAGACTGAACCGTTTCACGAAAGGCCGACTTTTAGCCTTACGAATACCTGAAAAAAGAAAGTGTGAGTTTTTCGTGATGATAAATGCGCTTATGTCATGCCAAAAAATTATGTAGTGACTATTTCCCTGAAATTTCATGTCACCAAATGTACTTATTTTGGGAAGCACATGCTGCAAAGTCCGATATAGATATAACTCGCGAATGGACTGTCTGATTGCTCATAACCTTATCAATTCCGATAGCGACGAGTAGAATCTAATACATTTTAGTCAATGGTTTGACTAATTAAACGCGATGGCTGAGAAAAGATGCTTATTTTTTTAGTCTGTTTATATATTAGTGTCAAATTTAACATATGTGCCCCCCACAAGTATGCTCTGTTTTCCTTGGAGCAAGATTCAAAAAATATTTATAAATACTTATATAAATATAATATAAACTTCCATGTTTCACGATTTTTGTGCCAATAAATATGAGGCGGCGATTGGCGTCTTCGAGTGAGAATCATTTGGAGGATGAATGAACCTTTAACCTTTACCCCAATGTTATTAATTTTTTGAGTATGCAGTATGCATACTCCGGCCCACCTGAATGCACTAACTACCACAACAGGAATAAAATCTACATCCGAATCGAAAGCCGGCAAAGCATGCACGGAGGTCAACCAGAAGCACCGCAGGAAACGGCAGCCCAACTTTGACAACACCCTCCCAAGATATCCTGACTCACTTAAGCTCGAAGCCGGAACTTCAGGTGGCATTATCGACTGAACCGAAGGGGTAATTTTAAACGAGAAGTTGCTAGTCCTGGAGGAAGTCACAATGTAGGCCATTCAAGATGGCACGAAAAGAAGAAAAAATATTTTGCCAGCTGTGTCAAATGGCATTAAATAGTACAGGGGAACTTTTGTCGTGGTTTGTACCATCGAGGAATCGGTGAGCTTTCTCACAGCCATAACTTTCGGCGTTGGTGATCTTTGGCCTGGAGCAAGAATTCAGGTCTTAAAATTGGAAAGCGTAGTCTGCGAAAAACGCAGATTTGATTTTTTTTGGATTGTAAGAATATTTCAGAGCTACAAGATATGAATGTTCACTTTACTTGGCTATATTTCAAGGTATAATCCAGTCCATGCGATTCTTCCACTTCTACTTAAGGTCCGAACATCAATACGGAGCTATTTCTGTTAGTGTGCAATTAAAATGGTTAATAAATTTTAACCACCTTCCACAACTTTTATAATTCTGAAAAAATTACAGAAATTGTAGATAGGTCTTAATTAAATGGTGTTAAAAATTACGCGGAATTTTGTAGGTAAAGGCCTGTTCTGAGAAGCGCGAAAAAAGCGCGTCCGTCTGTCTGCTTCTATGCTCTCTCCTCCGTCAGTTTTAAAGCTATCTTAACCAAACTTTGCACGAAGTCTTTTGGTCAAAACCGGCCGGATCGGATGACTATAGCATATAGCTGCCATAGAAACGATCGGTCAAAAAACTAGTTTTAGTGAGAAACACTTTTTTGTTTTCAGTGCTATTGCTTTTAACTCTTGTAGATTAAGATTTCAATGATTTCACATAATTTTACCAAAGCCTATCGAAATCGGACAACTATATTGTATAGCTCCCATACAAAAGATAGGTCTGAAAAAAATCTTTTGTGAGAAAAAGTTTTTAGTTTTAATGCTATCGCAGCCAAACTTGTTACTGATCAATTTTACATGCTACCACACAATTCTGCCTAGTTTGATTCAAATCGGATGACTATTACATATAGCTGCCATTGAAACGATCGGTTGATAAACAAGATTTAGTAAGAACAACTTTTTCGTTTTTAGCGTTATCGCTCCTGAAATCGTACAACTATATAGTAAAGCTCCTATACAAAAGATAGGTCTGAAAAAAAATCTTTCATATCTCAAGCTCCAAGGGAATAAAAACTTCGGTCGAGCCGAAGTTAGCTTGCCTCCATTTTTTTTTTTGTAACACTGTGTAATCAATCAAGCGATAATCATTACTTTTGAGTTTTATTACTTATAGCCAGGGACCGAAAATAACTGTTATGATATTAAACTTTAACCAAAAAAATCACGGTGAAGGGAGTGAGCTACAAATACGAAAAAGGTACCATTTTTCAAGTCTTTACAAGCACTATGAAATTAGGACATTAACTTTTATTCATAACTTTAAAAATAAAAACTTTTTTTAACTGTTATTTTATAATTTTTATATAAAAGTTTGTAAATAACAGTTATTTTTAACTTTTATTCAAAAAAGTTGATTTTAAGTGTTATTTGTCAACGTTTATTTTAAAAGTCAAAAATAACTGTTATTTTGCAACGTTTATTTTAAAAGTTGAAAATAAACGTTGATTTGCAATATTGGCCAAGTTATTTAAGCTATCGGGACATAAAGTTGCATAGGCACTTACCTTAAGTCCTTCTACCACCATGCTAACTTTGGTTCAGATCGGACTACTGTAGCATATGTCTGTAGTTCAAATCTGCAAGAGTAATTCCGGCTTCGTATGATTACCGGTAAAAATAATCATTTTTATGATGCCACGTTACTTGTTCATACTCATGTGTAAAATTGTAATGGTTTTGGTGCCCAGTATTAATCTGCATTGTGTGGATCGTACGATTATTTTCGTAGCACCAGTAAATATATGAAATAATTAAATAATATTGGGAAGGAATACTTTTAGGGGCATCGAAGTTAGCTAACAAGTATTTTAAGAATTTCGGGGGACCCATACAAAGTTAAAGTGTGCAAAAGTGGAGTACGCGACTTTCTTCACAGCCCTGTGCAAGTTTTGTTTTTCTTTTGTAAGATTTTAAATTAAGAAAATAAAGGAAAATCAAGTATGAAATCGCTGAAGCCCGTCAGTAATATTACTCTGTACGTGCAGTAGCAGCTTAAACCAGCCCTGCTGCCTTGCTGCCGTAGCGCACATTCCTTGGCTCATAACTTGATTATGGTTTTGTCGATATTAAGGTTACTGTATAGTATAGTGAACAGCGATAAATACCATGGATGACCAATGAGCACATATCAAAGGAAGTATATAAGTATATCAGAAAGTGTCTGAATTGGCGTCACCCATAGTAAATGACGTTTGCAAATATTATTGAATAAGGCTTATGGACAACATCTGCCAGGCTCTTGCGCTAAATTACCCGCATAAATGGTAGAACTGAGACATTCTTCTTGCTTTATCTATGTTCTTCAGCACTGGTCATACATGGTTCGGGGTTTTTTATTGTCAAAATCATGGATATGTAGTCATGTGTGATCATATGAGGTGTTGAAAACCAGGGTCTTAAATATTTAGCGGTCTTATTACCATGGAGATCCCCCAGCTGCGAAATGCGCTTTTCCATTGATTTTGGCATGATTTTGCACATTAAATTGTGAGTAAAGTTTGATTGACATTATTATATTTCTTGATCCTCTTTGGTATTTTTCCGCTATTTAACGATTTGTAAGGCACGGAAAGTTTTTTGAAACATTCTTTATTATCTTCACTAACTTATTTACTATTGGTCATTCATGGTAATTATGGTGGTACATTATAGTTCCGCGAATTGATTGTCGTAACAACCGCGGTCCAAGATGATCCCCAAATCTTTATATTGCTGCTTAAGCAAACCATTTTCTTTAAATTAATCAAAATTAAGAAGGCGAATTCTTAGTTACCTTCGAAGAACAATTTAACTCCTAAGATGACCCTTGATGTACTTATAATTAGACAGCGGATTATATGCAACTTTTTAAATGAAGACGGATTAAGGTGAAAATTTGGATTTGGACTAATTAAATAACCCACTTTTCATTGAAAACTGCATATTCAATATATGCAAATTTTGCATATTTTGCATATGCAAAATATGTAAAAAAATATGCAAAATATGCAAAAAATATGCAAAATATGCAAAAAATATGCAAAATATGCAGAAAATATGCAAAATATTTAAAATGAATATATGCAAAATATGTAAATAAAAGAAGTTTAAGACCGAACGATCAAAAAATCTCGAAAGATGAACATTTTTCTTACAAGCTTATAATGGTCCAACACCGCAAAATTTGCCAAAATTTCATTTGAGCATTTAAAAAAAGCAGACGTTAGTAAATGCAAGGTGTACAGTAAACGTTCTATAATATTGAGAAATTTTTAAATTTTTCATAAACCCTAAGATTATTATGAAGATTTAATAGACGGCAAGAGTACACGAGTAAATACAGTAAAGGAACAAATGATAAAATCGCGAAATAACACATTTAAGTTTAGGTTATCATAAAAAAGCGTAAGCCGGTAAGTAAAAAGGAGGAGTAGATCAAAGGGTCAAAAAAATCAAAGGATCTAAGATAATTATGAAGATTGGATAGATAGCAATTAAAGACGCGTATACAAGAGGTTTAGTCCAAAAGACGCGAAATTTGTCAAATTTTGCATTTAAGTATATCCGAAAGAGCAGGCTTTAACAATTAAGAGGCGTAGATGGAAGGGTCCAAAATTTGCCAATTTTTCGTATGACCTAAGGTTATTATGAAGATTCAATGGATGGCAATGTAGACGGGTAAATAGGAAGTGTAGATGGAACGGCTCAAGGAATCGCACCATTTGAGAATTTTTCATACGTCCGAAGATAATTTTGAATTTTAAATAGACGAGTAAATGTATAAAGTGTAAGACGTACTGCCAAAAATTAATATTTGAGGTTGGTTTTTTCGCTAAATTTACAAAATTTTATGAGTTTCGGGAATTATCAAGATTTAATAAATGGCGATTGTAGACGCGAAAATGGCTCGATACTACGGTCCAAAAAGTCGCGAAATTGTATATATATATAATGTGGATCAAGATCGATAGACTGTCAAAAAGATTTAATAGTTGGGAACTAAAGACGGCTAAAAAGGAAGTGATTGTCGATCGCCTTAAAGAACATTTGTTTAATTTTAATATGAGTTTAGATTGACACGAAGACGTGTGAGCTGACTGCTAATAGAAGATAGATCATACAGACCAAAAAGTCGCGTGGTTTCGGATAAAAATTTTATATGCTTCGTTTTGTGTTTAAAATTCTTAAGGGTGTGTACCTCATATGGAAATATGTATTTCAAAACAGTTGATTGCAAATCTTTTAGCCGTTTTTAAATCAAACGTGATTTTTATCACTGATTTTCTGTTGTTGACTTTTAATAACCATAGCCTAGTAGGATAATAATTGATCTGAAGTATGTAATTTCATATAAAATAGGTTTTTGCATATTTTGCAAATATGCAATTTATGCAAAAATGTTTTTAGCGGACTTAGATCATATTTCAATAAAAATAAGATGTGTGCAGTCAGAATTTAAATCGGACATGCGGTTCAAAATATGCAAAATCCGCTGTCTACTTATAATACTAGAACTTGAATACGATCTAGAAAATTCAACACTGAAGTAAGATTACTAATGAGCACCGAAACCATTACAATTTTACACATGAGTATAAACCATTATCGTGGCATCATAAAAATTGTTATATCAATCAAATGCTGCTGGTTTCTGTACTTTGTTGCAAGCGAAAATAGTGCACCTGATGATATCTTATTTTCTAATCGCAAATTAATAAAACATTCTGTATGCTCTGGTCCATTCTCTTCGCCCTTGATCATTCATGGTATTTTAAAGTGGTTCGGTAAGATGAAAATCATAGTAATGCAGTTATTTGTGGTATTTCAAAGCAGTTTCTTACGGAATTTCCATCTTAATTGGCATTTAAGTTTGGTGTAATACTTCTTTTAATCTTCATTATGCCAGACGGACATGGCTCCGTCCGATCTGCGAAGGAATGATAAAGATCGACTAAACCATAATCAAGTTATGAGCCAAAGAATGTGCGCTACGGCAGCAAGGCAGCAGGGCTGGTTTAAGCTGCTACTGCACGTACAGAGTAATATTACTGACGGGCTTCAGCGATTTCATACTTGATTTTCCTTTATTTTCTTAATTTAAAATCTTACAAAAGAAAAACAAAACTTGCACAGGGCTGTGAAGAAAGTCGCTCCACTTTTGCACACTTTAACTTTGTATCGGTCCCCCGAAATTCTTAAAATACTTGTTAGCTAACTTCGATGCCCCTAAAAGTATTCCTTCCCAATATTATTTAATTATTTCATATATTTACTGGTGCTACGAAAATAATCGTACGATCCACACAATGCAGATTAATACTGGGCACCAAAACCAATACAATTTTACACATGAGTATGAACAAGTAACGTGGCATCATAAAAATGATTATTTTTACCGGTAATCATACGAAGCCGGAATTACTCTTGCAGATTTGAACTACAGACATATGCTACAGTAGTCCGATCTGAACCAAAGTTAGCATGGTGGTAGAAGGACTTAAGGTAAGTGCCTATGCAACTTTATGTCCCGATAGCTTAAATAACTTGGCCAATATTGCAAATCAACGTTTATTTTCAACTTTTAAAATAAACGTTGCAAAATAACAGTTATTTTTGACTTTTAAAATAAACGTTGACAAATAACACTTAAAATCAACTTTTTTGAATAAAAGTTAAAAATAACTGTTATTTACAAACTTTTATATAAAAATTATAAAATAACAGTTAAAAAAAGTTTTTATTTTTAAAGTTATGAAATAACTGTTAAGTCTCAATTTTTATTATAAAACTTATAACAGTTACGGTCCCTGCTTATAGCACAAAAATAATCATCATCGTTTGAGTTTAATAATTAGGGTCTGTACGACCCCCAGTTGAGTGGAGAATTTTTGGACAGTTTTACAAAAACAAAACACTCTAGCACATTTGTCGGAACTGGCCGGATCGGATGACTATAGCATATAGCTGTTATAGGAACGATAGGTTGAAAAACTAGTTTAAGTGAGAAAAACTTTTTTGTTTTTAATGCTATCGCTCCCAGCGCTCGTATTTATAAGTTTTTAATGATTTTACATAATTTCACCAAGCCTTGTCGAAATCGGACAACTATATAGTATAGCTACCATACAAAAGTTAGGTCTGAAAAAAAGTCTTAGTGAGAAAAACTTTTTTGTTTTCAATGTTATCGCTCCCAGCGCTCGTATTTATAAGTTTTCAATGATTTCACATAATTTCACCAAGGCTTGTCGAAATCGGACAACTATATAGTATAGCTGCCATACAAACTGTCAGGCATATATCAAGCTCCAAGGGTATATAAACTTCGGTCGAGCCGAAGTTAACTGGCCTCTATTTTTTTTAATATTATTAGTTTTGTTATTAAAATTGGTTTGCTAATGTAATGTACCTGTGCAAAGTTGCACAGAATTCGAATATTAGTGAAAACCTTTCGGGGAAGCTACCAAAAAACCACGCAGCTATTTTTATACCCTGTACCCATTAAAAATGGGTAAAAGGGGATCATGAAGTTGTGCAAATGTATATAACAGAGAGAAGGAAGCATTTCCGACCCTATAAAGTATATATATTCTTGATCAGCATCAACAGCCGAGTCGATTTAGCCATGTCCGTCTGTCCGTCCGTCCGTCCGTCTGTCTGTATGATCGCGTCGATCTCAGAGACTATAAGAGATAGAGATACAAAAGTTTGTTTCAGATTTGCAAAATTTCCCCCCTCCCCCCCTTAAACCGCAAAAAACTGCCAGAGCCACAATTTTAAAGTTACAACATCGTTGCTTAATATATATAGGCCCTTAATCTTTCTATTCTGAAACGCACAATAAGATCTGAGCAAAAACACAGAAGTTATTCACGAAACAATTTTTGCACCCCCCCTACCCCCACGCTTTGCTTATTACGCATTGGTTGCAGCTTGCGCCCGCGTGTGTGAGGGCGCGTTTTTTTATGCGTTTATGTGTATGTGTGTGTGTTTGTCAATTGTACAGGGTATTTCGAAGTCGAGCTTCTCGACTGCAACGGTCTTACTTGTTTGCTTAACGCATTTATGATAATAAATCTCAAAGTTGTGTTATAAAACAATAACAAATTTTTGGATTACAAAAAAAACGAGAGCGTAAGTTAAAGTCGGCTGTACCCGACTTCGGCGTACCCGTTACTCATGAAAAAACATGTTTAACAGTGTTCCTGCGTTCCTTAGGGTGAAAATCTGAAAAGTATGCAAAATATTTTTAACTCAGCTATTTATTATCCTATAATATAAATTTAAGTTTTAAATTTGAACGATATCTTAAAAAATGGGAGAGTTGCTTAACATTTTTTATTGTGGGCAAAAATTTAAAACAAACTTGATCTGTGTACAGACAATAGGAGACTGCAAGCCAAGTTTGGTTGCTCTAGCTCTTCTAGTCTATCAGATCAAGGTGCGTATGCAGACAGACGAACAGACGGTAAGACGGATCAAGATTATAATTATGGTTGTTGGGTTTAGCGACCTATTCTTAGTTATTTAAGAAATGTTTGTTGGCAGGCTCAAGGTCGGGTGTATTTTATGTGCTTTATATTAAATAATTAAAACACAGTTTGTTTTTGTCTCCAATATATTTCGAGATGCCGTCGGCATTCGTCATCAGGGCTGTATAACAATAACACAAGAAGAACACAAATATTTTAACTTGATACAAAACAAAGAGTTTACAAAATGTTTACATACAGAAAGCAACAGCGTCCAATCAGTCAGCTGCGGAGTTTGAAACTGAGTCTATTTCTTATTACGAAGGTCGAGGGGGTGTCTGTATATGTGAGATGTCAAGTAGGTGTCTGTATATGTGAGCGCAATTTTCCGTGTCTGCTTTGAAGTTCATCCTGGTGGGAGTTGTGACTATGTACAACATTTCTAACGACACTGGAAAGGAGTAATTTAATTTATAAAATCCCATGTGCTGGAGACGGAACCAATGTACACTCAAAAAAAAAATCAATCCATATGGGATCAAATCAATCCCAAGCGGTAATAAAAACAACGTAATCCCGGATATGATTGACCCGATCTGAAAATAGATTGAGTTGATCCGACTTTTTTAATCCTAAGAAGGATTACATATATCCCGGGGTAATCCAATGAAAGATTGAGTTGTGCAAAAAATTCGAGCACAATTCAATCCCAAAACTGGATCATTTTATGCCTATTCTAGATTCACTTATGCTCGATATGTAAAGATTGATTTGATCTCAGGATAGATTACTATTCTTCTTTTCCTCCGCCATGCCATTTGCCATAGGACATCCTCATACACTTCAAAGACCACTCACATCAGTTTTGGTTAATTAAGATTTCTGAAAAAACAAAGAAATGAATATAAAAATTTTTGGCTCCACTGGGACTCGAACACAGGACCATTCGCACTGAACAGGAATGGAACGGCATCTCATCGCACACCACCATACCCAATGTTTGTTTCATCGTGTCTGAGAGGCTACTTATATTTCTTCGCTCACGCTCTCTAATTTATGGGCATGTGATCTCTAAAGGGATTGTAGTAAGCACATTTGGAATGATACAAGCTCGAAAGGAATGGACCAATCCTTAAAAGATTGAATTGTGTAGAATATCCTGGAAATCGAGATTGAATTTTCAAGCTCGTGCCGGGCTTACTCCAAGATTTAAAAGATTGAAAGTATCTCGGCGTTTTTTTTTCTGTGTATGTGATAAAGTATATATTGGCACGACTAAATCTAAATTAAAAACTAGACTATCAGGACACAAGTCTGATATAAAACGACGAGACGAGACACCAATACAAAAAACAGCACTTGCGGCCCACTGTGCGGAGAGCAGGCACACAGCGGATTTCACAAATGTGAGCATATTGCACCAAGAACAACAGTACAACAAACGGTTCACGTTAGAATTGTTGTACATAGTCACAACTCCCTCCAGGATGAACTTCAAAGCAGACACGGAAAATTGCGCTCACATATACAGACACCTACTTGACATCTCACATATACAGACACCCCCTCGACCTTCGTAATAAGAAATAGACTCAGTTTCAAACTCCGCAGCTGACTGATTGGACGCTGTTGCTTTCTGTATGTAAACATTTTGTAAACTCTTTGTTTTGTGTCAAGTTAAAATATTTGTGTTCTTCTTGTGTTATTGTTATACAGCCCTGATGACGAATGCCGACGGCATCTCGAAATATATTGGAGACAAAAACAAACTGTGTTTTAATTATTTAATATAAAGCACATAAAATACACCCGACCTTGAGCCTGCCAACAAACATTTCTTAGATTATAATTATGTATACGTATTATGTATATGTATGGTCGGAAATGATTCCTTCTGCCTGTTACATACATTTACACGACTTTAGTATTCCCTTTTTACTCTACGAGTAACAGGTATAAATACATGACCCACACTGGGACTTTGTGGCCCAGTGGTTAGTGTGCTGGACTGCTGGGCGGGAGGTCGTGGGTTCGATCCCGCCTCTGAACATCTAATAATAAAAGTTTTTTTCTTTCTTTAGAAAATAGCTTTTACACACACGGTCACCTTCACCAGCTATTGGCGCCAGCTATGAAGTAACTAGCCATGAAAAAGCAAATTCTCAAACTTTGCCGTTCGGATCCGGCGTTAAACTGTAGGTCCCTTTCTCTTGTGCGAAAAATTTAAAGCACACACGCCAAGAGATCGTGAGAAGCTTGGCTTGGCCCCGTTGTAGGAGCTGTATAACCAACATTTACATTTACACTGGGACTAGAACCTTAGACTTGCTGCCTTTCAATCATTGGGCTTAACCTCTATCCCATTGCCGACAAGATTAATTAGACAGCTAAATGTGCTATATGAAATCAAGCATAAAATAGGCCGCACTTTTAACAGTGTTCACCAGCACTAGAAGTTCTCATTTCAACTGGAGAAATAGTGCAGAATTAGTTAGGGGCAGAACTGCTTAGATTTTCCATTTCTGGCTTGTGTGTTTTTTTTTTGTTAAACTGACAAAAAATTCTCAACTCCACAATTCCATAGCTCAACTGGGGATTACCCCACTAGAATACCCTCGGGCTTGGTACCCACCATCTTCCAAAGAACTCCACCAAAGATAACCTCAGCAACCCCGCCCCGATTGAGGGATCACGATTTGGGGATTTTATATCTTTCTCATTCTTTTAAGTAATACTACCGGCAAAAATCAACGTAGCGTTCCATAAATGTTGTCATTTTACATTTCAATAAATATTTTACCATAAAAAGTTGCTTTCTTAAACAACCAAAAATTTTCATCTTGATTTTCGAATTTAACAGGCTGTAACTTTGCCTGCGGTCCTGACTAAAATGCCACAGAATATCCATAATTAGTACATATGCTTAGCTATATCGCTCACTTACTTCAATACTGGCATAACTCCATAACTTCTCCATTTTGAGAAAAACGCGTTTAAAGTTCTCAATAGGCTTAACTCAGAAAAAAAATGATTCTTTTAGTGTTAAGTTAATTTAGTAAAATATTTGAAAACAAAATGCTCCTTAATCAATATTGAAAATATGATGCTTCAACTGAAAGCCGAAGTCTGTTTGCGCAATATCGACTGAGATATGACGCTCTTGCAATAACATAAAAATGAACCTTTAAAATTATATATCGACATATTTTGCTCTCACGTGAAAAGTATTAGAGATAGCAATACGAAAATTTTTACACAATATAGTACACAACACAGCGTATATTTCTGCATCAATAATTCAAAAATCGTATTTTTTGAGTTATGCCAGTATTGAAGTAAGTGAGCGATATGATAACATGGCGCCAATTAATGTCCAACAAACAGAATGGCTTGAAGCAAATGGTTTAGTTTGACAAAATTGCTATGAGTCAAGAAAAATTTGATTTTGAAGGCTAGATTCGACACCATTGGCAATACTAATATCGCTTGTTTGGCTTTTCTCAGTTGCATTGATATGTGTACTATCCTAGAGGATTCATGAAATCAGCAATTAATGATTACTGTGGCCTACAAAAATTCTAGAACGAAAATTTAGTTCTTCGCGAATATCTTGGAAACAGAAACTAAGGTATGGCTTTGAGATACTAACTCGTTATCAGCATAAGTAGGCACGCAGGAATTAGTTAAAGATGCTCGGGATATTTACAAAAGGTCTCAATTTGTAGAACTGTGTCACCTATCGAATAAAGAAGTGCTTGATACTTATATAAAAAAGATAGACTTCAAGACTTATAATGGGCGTGTTCAGCAGATAATTCCGATTAGCGATTACCGATTTGCGATTTGCGATTGCTGATTGGTCTCTGCTGAATAGATTTGATTGTAGACTTTAAGATATCCGTTGGCTTTAGTACTTTTTATCAATGGAAAACACTCACATGAAATCTCCAATATTTATGGATTTGTTAAATTAAAAATTTTATATGAATGTCTTAACAAAGGTAGGCTGACCCCGCAATCGTTAACCAATCATACGTTTTGTTCGATTTCTATTCGGAAAACATGATTGTCAAATTTTCTAATCCCAATCGGTAATCACTGTATTCAGCAGGTAAAATCGACAATCATAAATCACAAATCGTAAATCGGAATTATCTGCTGAATACGCCCAATGATTACAGTCTTTGCTATCTATAAATATACATTTTTTTTAAACAAAAAGTGTTTTTCTTATAAACGGAAGGTCCTTCAGGCAAAAAATTTGCGCAAATATTTCAAAATATTTGACCAGTTTGCTTGCCTTAAGTGGAAACCCCAAACAGCTTGCGCGCAAACATTTGCCACGTAGCCTTTGCCAATGATTGTGTACCAATAATTTAAAGCAAATATTTGCCTAGTGGGAACACGTGGGAACACCCTCGGGCAATTTTGTGTGCGGATATGCTCTTGCAAACACGGCAAATCTTGTAGTAGCATATAAGCACCATGGATATTCAACTCTAGTCTTAAGCAACTGTAAATAGCTCTAACTCTAATATGTAAAGGTATATGTGAAAGCTGATCTTGCACTCTCCAATTGTGCAATGGGCATCAACCCTCTTACGAGTAGTAATAAAGTAATCGGCGTTTCATGCTGACAAGACCCTGTATCTTCTTTTGAGTTACCACAATATTAAGCTATCGAGCTGAAACTTTACAAATAGTCTTCTTTAGATTGCACGCTGCAAATATTATATGTCGGATTCGACCAGATCGGATGACTACTTTCGTGTAGCTGACATAGATATGATCAGTCGGCAAATGGGTTTTAGTGAGAAAAACGACCTTGTTCTTAATATTAGCGCTCTTTAACACGTTCATTGTTCATATAATAGGTATGTTTTTAAGCTGATTTGCGATGTTTGGTCAAAATCGCTAACCGTCGAGACAAGCTTTTTCAAGTGTATTTAAACTCGATTTTAGCCCAACTGCAAATATCGTAATTTCTTTTGGCAAATTGTTGAAGAAGTCTTTGGCTAATAGCAAAAGCATCATCGACCACCATCACGAATTGAACCGCAATCCCACGCTGTGGAAAGGATGCGTCTCCGAGAATGTTGGAGCAGTTGGAGACCAGGTCGCCGTACAAGGAAGATTGACAGAAAACTCTGGAAATGCGCGAAAGTAGAAAAAAATACTGCAACGACCGAGAGAAAAAAGGCAAGTGTGGTCATTAATCGACATGTCACTGAAATCGATGAATCATTGGACTTGGACCAACAACTAGCCATCTAAAAAATACTTTGGTTAAATTGTATTTAACACATTTCCACAAAATTCAAAAAAATAAAAGCCCGGCATTAGATCCTTAAATTAAGACCTCTGTAAGCATCACCTTACACCCAGTTTTTCAAATTAAGATTCTGTTCGCGTTTTATGGGTACTTTTATACTTGCAGCAAACAACGACAACAATTTTAACCTAGTTGTTAATGGCTTAACCTTGAATTCTTTGGGAACGCATTATATAAAAAATTCACTTCAATCGTGCAGAAGAAATATTTTCTCACTAAAACTAGTTTTCGACCGATAGTTTCTGTGGCAGCTATATGCTAAGGACTTCCGATTCGGCAGGTTGCGACAAAAGTGCAGCCAAATTCTACCTAAAGACTTTCCGCAATGTTTGCTTTAAATAGCTTTAAAACTGACGGAGGAGATAGCATATAAACAGTGGGACAGGCGGACATGGCTATATCAACTCAGCTCGTCATGCTGATCAAGAATATATATATTTTATGTGGTGGGAGACGCTTCCTTCTATGCGTTACATACATCTGGAAAATTTCAATATACCCTCTGTAAGGGTATAAAAAGGCAAAAAACCATTGGACAATTGTCCAACAAAAGCTTAGCTTAAATTCAAGCTCGGGCAAAGTTTACACTATCACTCTACGTCTGTTGCTTTGTCTCTTTCTTTTTGATCTAAACTACAACTTTAGCTAAGACACAACCCATGCCTTTAAACTGGTCCCATCTTATTAGGGAAGAGTTTAGCTTAGCAGCAGAAGTTCGACCACTTACTATTTGATCTTATAGACGTTTAGTCAACTTTATAAGCTGCAGCAGCGCAACGACAGCGATAACAGTCGCTGCTGCTGCTGGTTACTCTAGCTTTGAGCCAGGTTGTCGATCTGTCAGCACCGTCGCCAGCGATCAGTTGATTTTCGTCGCTGAGTGGAGCAGCAACACGCGGAAACAGACTTGTGAGCTGAGAATAAAGTTTTAACCAAAGCCACAAATTCGATTGCCCCGCTTGAGCGTGAGCAGCAAATAAGCAGATTATAATTTGCAATCTTTGGCAATCTTGGTTTTAGTTTCGTTGCCTAATTGTGCAAGTAAAAGACTCAACAACAACAACAACGACTGGCCTAGTCGGTGGCTCTGTGTCAGTGTGTTAAAGTTATTGTGTGCGCGTGTGTGTATGTGCCTCTGTGTACTCAATCTTTGCTCAATCGCAATCTTTTGGGCATTGCCAAAAACTGGTTAACTAAAAGCAAACGTGTTCTTTACGTTTTTGTTTACCTGTCCCATGCAAAGCCGAAAGTTAGTCAGCAAAATTTAAAGAAAAATTCCGTTTGTGTGCAATTTGTTTACAATCATTAATTCCGGTAAAGTGCGAGAAATTCAACACAAAGCTGCAACTTAAAGAACCCAAACCAGCCCAGGCACAGGTAACCAACCACAACTCATAGTCATTATAAATGCATGCAAAACATTTCCATTTCGATCGCTCATCTCAATTTCAAGGATGCCATTAACCGCAAAAAAAGACCCAGATAAGGGCAAAGCAGAGCCACCGCACTACATTCTCTGGCAACGGCAACAACAATTAAAACTTCGTCAACGACCTGCTCCAATTCGATTTATGCAGCCCAAGGTCAGCAGCAACAGCTTTAAAATGCAAACTCAGCTGAAGCTGCTGCCGAAGCCAAAGTGGAAGAGGAACCTGAAACCGGAGCTGAAGTAGTTGCTGTGGCCCAGAGCAGTAGTGAGCGAGGCTTGGTTTGAATTTTTTGAACTTTGGGCATTGAATTTTGTCTGTTTTTCTTTTTAAAGAAAAAAAATGTTATTTTATTGAAAACCCCAAAAATCCAAAAATTAACAAGCCTCATAAATTAAGAAATGTTTTAGTTTTTTGTTTTTACCGCGGGACTCCCATTCGACATTTTTCGTATTGAACTTGTGACTATTTCCCAAAAATTTGGTCAAAACGGCTGAAAAATATTAATATTTTAAATCAGAAATTCCGGTGCTTTAACTCATGGCTTGAAATTAGGTTGGGTTCGCAGACCGGTTTCTCGTAACCTTGAACTGACGCTGTAAAATGGCATCAATTAATCGAGTTCAATTCGATTACAATTTGATTCCATTAAATGCGCATTAATTTAATACAAAAAAAACCTTGAATAAGGAACAATATCAAAATACTTGGGTTGGAAACGATTCCTTCTTCCTTTTAGTTACTTCATAAAAATTAAAGATTTGTTAGCACTTCAATCTGTACTAGAGCCCTGCACGAGCCACACTAAATCATTGTAACAGAGGAATCACACTGTGAACACTATCAAACCGATTCATATGTCGAAACGAAACAGCTCTTATTGAATTATTGAATTTCATTTTAATTCAAAGATTCATTGAGTCGAAGTTAACCTGCCATGTGATTCTTGTCATCTCGTATGTCTCGGTCTCACACTAGTTTCAGTTCGTGTTAACAGTGTTAACAGTTTGGAGAAATGGAGAACAATTCTCGCAATGTAAGTATATATGTACAATTAAGTACAAAATGGTTTTTAGTTAAGTACACGGAGTGTAAAACGAATTTAGTTACAGACTTTGTGATAAGTGCACGGACTGAAGACTTATTAAATCGCGAAAACAAACCAAAGAGGATAAAAAATAGTAATTATGAAAAACGTAATTGCCTTCCAAGTAAAAAATCATGTCAGGTTCAATGCATAGGCGAAATTCGCACGTAAGGGATCTCAATGGTAATTAAACCGCGAAATGCTTAAGAAATTGATTTTCAAGACCACAAACTATCACACATAACTGCATTGCCCTGTCTATGACAATACCAAACCGCGATTAATACCAAGGATGACCAAAGATAAAGAACATAGCCAAGATCTTAAAAACTGTTTCAAACCACTGTCTGTTACTGACAAATCATTATATCGCGGAAAAATACCAAGGAGGATCAAAAAATCTAATAATGGCAAACAAACTTTACTTTAGAGTTATTGAAAATGGTGGACAATGGTCATCCATGGTTCGTGGCTTATGCTCTATCTATGTTCTTCATTGTTGGTCATCCATGGTTCGGGGCTCAGTATTGTCAAAACCATGGCAATGTTCTTTACCTTTGGTCATCCATGGTATTAATCGCGGTTCGGTATTATCATAACCAGGGCAATGCAGTTATGTGTGATAGTTTGTGGTCTTGAAAAACAGTTTCTTAAGCATTTCGCGGTTTAATTACCATTGAGATCCCTTACATGCGAATTGCGCCTATGCATTGATCCTGACATGATTTTTTACTTGGTAGGCAATTACGTTTTTCATAATTACTATTTTTTATCCTCTTTGGTTTGTTTTCGCGATTTAATAAGTCTTCAGTCCGTGCACTTATCACAAAGTCTGTAACTAAATTCGTTTTTCACTCCGTGTACTTAACTAAAAACCGTTTTGTACTTAATTGTACGTAACTAAAACTGTTTAGTACGTACGAGTGCTGAACGCAAAAAAGTTCGGTACTTATTTTTATCGGTCGGTGCGTTACGACGCTGTACCGTACTTGCTTTTTTCGGTCGGTGCGTTACAAATTATGTACGGTACTTGTTATTTTGTACAGTACGAAACGAAAAATGTACCGTACTTTTTTGAGTACGGTACTTATTGAGTACGGTACTTTTGTTGTGTATACGAACCCTGCTTTAAAACCTTTACTACATATATTGGATAACCATTGGTTATCCATGCTATTAATTGCAATTTAATATTTTCTTAATCATGGTTTTGTAGTTATGTGCGGTCGATTTTGGTCTTAAAAAACAGTTTCTTAAGCACTTAGCGGTTTTGATACCATGGGGATCCCATAGCTGTGAACTGCGCTTATGCATTGATCAGTGCACGAAATACTTTCGTGTTGTATACAAACCCTGTTTGCTAGTTTTAATAATGTTCATAGTGTTAACAGTTTTAACAGTGTTCTCAGTGTGATTTACCTATCATATACATAGATTAAGTTCCTTAGCTAATGCTAGCACTCACACTGGCTTTGTTAACGAATCGAAGTAAATCATCAACTCCCAATCAGATACTAGATAGTTTAGTAAAATGTCTCGCTTTGACAGTGTGAGCATTGATACTGTTGCCTGTAACACACAATTCATTTCAACGAGATTGAATAATTTTTTGTTTAGTGTGCACTCGTGCAGGGCTCTAATCTGTACTTATACTTGTCTGGAATGTTGTTATAAATAGCGTGCTATGTGAGCCGGCTAACAATCCCATCACTTGTCTGGTGTCTTATATGAGAAGCGCTGTGAATATATGGTAGGGTGGCCCGCATTTTCCCCGTATGCTTCTTGCAGCATTCAATGGCCTTCAGCTACATGTTTCTTTAAATGAAAGCAGAAAAGCGCACAAAAACTATGTTGTTTACACTTCAGCCGATTGCACTTGTCCGATTCGATTTATAACCCTCTAAAACTTTTTTGTACAAGTAATGAGCTATTTTCACCGAGCAGCGTCAAACAACTTACATCTTAAAACAAAATGTAACTATTCCGCTCGTTCGTCATAAAATTATGTAATGACAGAGAAGCTTGACATGCATAATTATAAGTATAATATGTTAGAATACGCAAAATATGTCCCAAAACTACAAAGTAGTCTTCCTTCGGGAAACGGACCAGGCATATGTAAATTGAAATTACCACCATACGATTTTTAAACCTGATGATGTTAAGCAAATTTTGATTAAATTTAAAGCTTATTTATTTATTTTCACAATAAATTTTTGTATAATTTTTAATACAACACATTTTGGAGAGTATTGGCTGACAGATGTGGTATGTTAGATTAGGAAAGGACTGTCGGTTGAAAAGCGTAAAGCATCGGGAAGAGCTGGAGAGAACACAAAGCGACGGCCCACAACAAGTGTTCGTTGGAAGAGAGGAGTGGCTGATGCCCTATGTCCCACACGGGATAGCAACTAGAAGAGAAGAAGAAGCTATGCGATCAATTTGGACAATTTCAATTAACCCTCTGCTTTATATACTATAAAATATTATTCACGCAGAAACAATATATAAAATGTATCACCAAATGCACTATGGGAAAAAGTCAGTAATTTTGGCATTAACTTTAAAAATAAAGCTAGAGCTCTACAAATTTGCACAAATGTTTGTTAGACTAAACTAAAATTTCGAAAAAAATATTTAGGCGATTGGACCACGCCTTCCTTCCGCCCCCATACCAACAATAATCCATTTATTTCGCATTTATTATAATAAATTTTTTTAAATTATAAATTATGCTAATAATACTTTAAAAAAAATACCAGAACTTAAAAAAACATGTACTTTTATTAAAATTTATGTTTATATTCAAGAATTGTTAGAAACTAACCTAGTTTGATTTTATTTATTTGCTTAGTTTTCTTCAATCTCCTCATCTACAGAAATATTATTTCGGCAAGTGAATGCGTAATTCTCTTCATCTTCAATCACACTGGTCTGCGGGTTTATAATATAAAGCAGTTTTTCTTTTATCACCTATGTTGTCACTGCTCATTGTTTTCTTTAATACAAAGGCCACTTCTGGTTCCTTCGACTTTTTTGCCGAAACTGCAGCTGCATGTACAAGTAGTGATGTTGAATGTCCTTGTTCTGAAGCCAGCTCAGAAGCTAATTTCCTCTTAATGCGAGGTCCTGCATCTTCATAACGTAGCTGCTTTCGTCCACCTTTGATTTGTGTCATTTCTTGCTTCTCGATAGCAACTACAATTTAAGATGCCGGCCACCGTGCGTGTTTTAATCTGAATCGCTCCAACATGTGATTGCATTTCGGTAAGTGCTTGTGTAAATAAGCAATAAATTGGTTCACTTTCTTTGAAATTGCACTCGTTTGGTATTTAGTCAGAAAGGATTCATCAATATTTTCCAAAATATAACTTTTTACTGCGTCTCCTTCGCGTTTGTTGTTGCTCCAAATCTCAAGCAGCGCTGCATGAGTGAACTTATAGACACCTGCAAACAGTCATTTTTTCCGAAAAGGGGGCAAAACGGGGCAAAAGCTTTAATACTTTTTAATTCTATATTAATTTGTTAACACTATTTAACTGGAACCTTGGTGATTCGTTGTGCTACATAAAAGTAATATTCCACAGAACACACGCACGTTTGTTAGTATACACCTCAAAATACACACGAACAACACATTGGACAATTTAATATCAACACATAACAATCGAAAATCATGTATTAACCATTAATCTACATACCTTGACCTGCTTTTTCCATATTTACACTTTAAGTTTATATTTGGAATAGAGGTATCATCGAAGCTGCAAGTTGATTAATATTTCCTGCTCTTTTTGACAATTCAATGCACCACTGAAACAGCTGACTTTGAAAGCGCGCAAAAAATTAAGGGTACTCCGTAAAAATGTTATAAAATTATTTTTATCTTATCTTGTTAATAAGGATTAAAAAAATTAAAATCGTTTTAAAATATCTAACACAAAAAAAATTACATTTATGCCAAAAATGTCAAAATTTTTCCCATAGTGAAATGGCCGTAAACCGAGCTTCTCTCAATCTCTTGTTGTGGGTGAAAGAAAAAAATGTCTAGCAGTGGCGGAACAGGCTGCTTATTTGGAGTGGGGACTAGTGAGCTTTATGGAGAATATTTTAAAACGATAAAAATATATTTATTTCCAATTGACTGTCTTTTTTTAAATACTTGATCCTAGATAATTGGGTGTAATTTTTAAAAATTTGGCCCTTTTTAAGATCGTTCAGATCCCAATTTGAAATAATATAGAAATTAAAACTTGTTAAAAGTTAAGAAGGTTTTAACTTCTAATGGAGAACTTCACATATTCAATAGATTTCGTCTAAGGTGCCTGTTCTTATTTTAAAAATCTAGTTAGAAGTCAAGAGTTTGTGTCACTCAAGAAGTATAACTTGCCAGCCCTAAGTCAGCTGGCTGTTACATAGATGGCGACACCATCGGCAGATGGCGCAACCTGAAGTGGTTACTTTTCACAATATGAAAGGCTTTGGTTGGTTTTGCGAATAATTATTAAAAAGCTAATTTCAATGTTTAAACTTATTATATAATTTATGCATTTTGTGCAACTTATGCTGGAAAAAATGTTTACATTTCCAAAATTAATTTTGCTAAATCTCCAAACAAAACACAAGAGATTTGAAACCAACCGAAAAAGATTTCTGGGACACCGAAAGTTTGGTTTTGGTTTGGAATTTGCTTGGGAGACATTACCGTGACACCTACCTATTTATGTATTTCTCTTTAAACTGCTTGATATTTGATTTCAAATTCTCTTTAAGTGGATTAATAATATCCATTACAATGGAAGGATTGCAAGATGCTTAAACAACTTTTCACTGATTGGTTTTGTGACTGTTGCCATAATGACAACTTCATATTAAATTGTAGCAACAGGAATGACGACAAGTTAATCAAATCAACTCGTTTTAAACCACCTGCATCAACGCTCAATAATGCCAAACATATTTAATTTTTTAACGTTCCTTTCTGATTTCTTACTTCTCAACTTTCATAAATATTTTTGTGAATTAATTTGTGGATAAACCCCTCCACGAACCAAAAAAAAATATCTCTCACTGCTCTTAAAATAAAATCACAGCTCGTCACTTGGCACTTTATTCACGTTAAATGTTGTATGCCCCTAGGATTGAACAACTTAAAAAAAATTTATTCGGGCTTTGGAGCGAAATGCAAATAATCGCGGGGCCCAAAAAGTTGCAACCTGATACAAAAAGCAGCTACATATGCCTGTTTATATGCAAATATTACTTGTACATATGTGCGTAAACATTTGGCAATTACCAGAAGCCCATTTTTGTGGGCTTTGCCGCGAGGCGGTTGTTTGTTCTATTTGCTGATATACAAATATGCAGGAGAATTGACAAAAAACGAGAGCAAAGCCAGGAGTTGCTTTTGGGGATTTTCAATTTGAATTGTGATTAAATTTTTTGCACCCAACTGTTTTTAGTATTGACTGTAGCACAAGCTCTAGTCCCACTTTCCGATTATTGCTCATTTTCCCTGACTGGCCCCCTCCACTTGGCTGGGATTTGTTATGCAAATTTATTTTCGATTACTTGTTACCAAAGATTTGCTTCAGATTATGCAAATGTGTCACATACAAAAAGGGGGATGGGGTGTGGGTCTATCTTCTCTTGCAATCTGCCTTACAAGTGGCTTATTACTGTTAGTGGTTGTCAGTTGGCAGAAAGCTGGAATAAATGCAAAAACTTTGCATATTTTTATTGAAAGCTTACTCATATTTTTAGGCATAAGAAATTATGGCTTGGAAAATCTTTTTCTCATTTGATGACTGTTTATCGCTTAATCAATTGATTTTCTATTGAGGTAAAGACGGTGTTGTATGTTGCCATCATTATTATCCGCAAATAGGTTACCTACTATATTAGCATAATTAGCAAAGATTAAAGCCATTTGAAATGTGTTGAAAAAACTAGGCAAATGTACTTAATTGGTATTAATGATGCAGCGAAAAACTTAAGTCAGAGTCCGGTACGTTCCTAATTACTGTGTATACATTAGACCTCTGCGGCAGCGACGCATCAGACGTCGACACACCGACAGTATATAAGCTTATACTGCTCTCTTTTGCAACAACAATAAAGTGATAAGAGAGCGCGCTCTCACATGACTAAACACACACATAAAACACCAAAATGAGCATGTGTGATTAGCCGGCCCCTGCTTTAACTCATTTAGGCATTTATTCAGATTTGTTTTGAAGGAAAAGATGGGTATATGAACCCCGAATGGATCCCAAGTCTGTTAGTACAAAAACGCTGCACATTTGTCGGAACCAGCCGGATCGGACGACTGAAGCTTATAGCTGGCATAGAAACGATCGGTCAAAAAACTAGTTTTAGCGAAAAACCTTTTTGTTTTTAACGCAAACGATCCGAAACGAGCGAGTCCGATTCCAACGAAGAGGTTAATTTTGTCAGTTATATGGCAAAAAATTTTCTAACCTGAGTCGGAAAATGCGACTCTGTGGCTCGTAGGGTAAAGTCATTTTTCATAAAAATATTAATAAAATAGACGGGCAGCTGAATACATTCCAGATCCCTGTATAAATACTGCAGACGGTCCTCAGAAAGAGAGTCCAGCTCAAGAGCAGTAGGTGGTCCGAGGCGTTGAAATCTGCAGAACAATGTATGCGAATTGCTTAATAGCGATTTATTCCTCATTTAATGAGGGGAAAACAAATTGCCATTATTATTATTTTATTTATCAAGCACAACATTATGCTAAAAAGACTCGTGTTTTCTAGCTTTCGCTTTTCATCTTAACTATAGTATTTTGTATCCAAATTTAATATTGTTGTGTATAAAATACTAAACATTCCTACGGTACCTATAAAATTCAGGCTACAGGTCATTTTGCAGATGCCAAGACTCATTTTTTTCCATTTTCTATTCTGGACTGTGAGGGTATGGCCTTTAAATTTCCCATACAACAAATTTCCGCTCTAGTTCTCAGTATGAATTGCCACAAAAATAAAAACGAGAGCGCAAGTTAAAGTCGGCTCTAACCGACTTCGATATACCCGTTACTCATGAAAAAACATGTTTAACAGTGTCCCTGCGTTCCTTAGGGTGAACATCTGAAAAGTATGCAACACTTTTTGAACTCGGCTATTTTTCACATTTCTGCACATAACTTGAGAACCACTCATCCGATCCTTATCATTTCTTCTGCAAATTTTTTACTAATTACTAACTATCCCTAGAAGGTACGAATCGTCTATCTTTAAAACTTTGGGAGATATAACGTTTTTTCAGATTTGCGGGGGCGGGAGGGGGCGTGGCCAAAATTTGAAATAAACTTGATCTGCCTGCAAGTATAAGAAGCTTTTGTCCCATACATGTCAAACCTCTATCTCCTACCATCTCTGAGATCTAGGTTTTCATACAGACAGACGGACAGACGGACGGACGGTCAGACGGACAGACGGACATGTCTATATCGACTCGGCTGTTGATGCTGATCAAGAATATATATACTTTATATGGTCGGAAATGATTCCTTCTGCCTGTTACATACATTTGCACGACTTTAGTATACCCTTTTTACTCTTCGAGTAACGGGTATAAATATAGAGGCAAGCTAACCGAAGTTTATATACCCTTGGAGCTTGATATATGCCTGACAGTTTGTATGGCAGCTATACTATATAGTTGTCCGATATCGACAAGCTTTGGTGAAATTATGTGAAATCATTAAAAACTTATAAATACGAGCGTTGGGAGCGATGGCACTAAAAACAAAAAAGTTTTTCTCACTAAAACTGGTTTTTTAACCGATCGTTCTATGGCAGCTATATGCTATAGTCATCCGATCCGGCCAGTTCCGACAAATGTGCAGCGTATTTATACCAAAAGACTTTGTGCAAAGTTTGGTTAAGATAGCTTTAAAACTGACGGAGGAGATAGCATAGAAACAGACGGACAGACGGACATGGCTATATCAACTCAGCTCGTCATGCTGATCAAGAATATATATACTTATATACTTTATGTGGTCGGAGATGCTTCCTTCTATGCGTTACAAACATCCGGACAATTTTAATATACCCTCTCCAAGGGTATAAAAACTACTTAAAGCCCATTTCCAAAAAGCACGAAAATTAATTTTTATGTCGAAGTTCACATGAAAAGAAACACTTTTGAACTGTTTTGAAATGTGATTGCTAATGCAAAGCGGTCTTATTTGAATAAATCTGTGGCAATAAGGAAAAACAGCACAACTCGAGTTACGTCAAAATTGAGATTTTAATACCAAATGCTTTCTCAGTAGCAATTCTATATTGTGTCAAAATTTCACGTCAATCGGATAAGTGGTTACTAAGATATAACGGTAAATCAAAACAACATAAGTCTGAAAAAATGTAAATAAGTAGCGGTCTGTACGTCAAAATGCTGAAATGACAACTTGATGTATTCAAAAAGACATATATTTATTAAAATTACGCTACCAATCTGTAAAAAGTTTCCACTTGGCGACCAATCTCTTTTTTCACCTATTCATTTAAAGTTAATAATTGCTCTCCTGAAAAGTAGGAAAAACACCAGGGACCGTAATCATTATAAGTTTTATTTTAAAAATCTCAAAATAATGATTATAAAATGATTTTTACGATTTTCTTCAAAGATAATAATTATTTTTGAGTAATAAAATAAAACTTAAATAATAATGATTATTTCTGAGCAAAAAAATAAAACTCAAAAATAATGATTAAAAATGATTTTTATTTTTTTTTTGCTCAAAATAAAACTCAATCTTAAATTACGGCTTCTGTGTTAAACTTTTCGCGGATGTGATTTCACATTCTTGATCTATGATTGAATACCTTTCATATGATATACCACATGTCCTTCAAGGACATTAAGGATCTACTATTTTCTATTAAATTTCATTTATTCCCCTATTTTCTGTTGCAGTATGTATTTAGTATGTATTATTTTGGGTATTATTAGTTATTATTTATTGTTGGTGAAGTGATGCACCGCGACCAATTTTGGTCTGTTGCTAGCAGCCCTGTTTCCTGTACAAAAGACAGGATTTTTGTGAGTTTTAAGGTGCTGATATTGCATGGGTGTAGAATGTGTTTCCCAAATCTGATGATTTTGCGCCTCGCAGGGGCATCGCAGTGTGCTAGTATATGCTCAGAGGACTCCACAATATCTGCAAAGTTGGGTGTTTGTTATTCCCAACTTGTACATGTGGCTCCTCAGTCTGCAGTGACCCGTGTACAGCCCTGTCAGAATTCTGAGGGCATTCTTTCCTTGTTGGATTAACTTTTGGAACCTTTTGAGGTCGTGGTTCACTATTAATGCTTTAGCTTGTCTCATTCCCCTGGTGTTTACCCAGGAGGCTGATCTAAGCGTATTCTCTTCCTTTCTTAAAAGTTCTCTATTTGTGTGTTGGCGTATGCCGCAGTAGGGTTCTGGCCCTACCATTGCAGTGGTTGCACCCTTTTTTTTTTTTTTTTTTTTTTTTGGGGCGAGGAGGTGAAAAAGCCTTATGCATTTCCTAGTCTGCCGTCGCAGAAGGGTATGTAGGACTCGCACCTACTAAAAACCCCCCTCTCTCTCAGGCCTGTATCCACTTCGGAAAAGCTTTCGCATTACTTCGAAGTGGGGCCCTTTACGCGCTACGCGCTCTCATCTATTATCTGCGTCCAGATACCCCACTATGTCCTCTCGTCCAAGTCTTTTTTCTTGATTCGCAGAATTTCGCCAACAAAACTTGCGATCAATCTCCAGTGCTCTTCGTTCGAGGTCATCTTCGATACGATGTTGTCTGCTGTGATATGTCCTACACATCGTGTTAGGTTGCGTCGCCTATCAGCCCATCGTTCGCAGTGTATCACAGTGTGCTCCACACTATCTATTTCTGCGTCACCATACACGCAGCAATGCTCTGAGCTTTTCCCAATTGAGTGTAGGAATGCGCTAAAGTAGCCGTGTCCTGTCATCATCTGTGTTACGTAGAAATCGACGTCTCCGTGCTTTCTGCGAAGCCAACTTTTGATCTCAGGGATCAGCCTTTTTGTCCATCTGCCCTTTGTTTCATTTGCCCATCTTTCTTGCCACACGGTGAGGGTTTCTTCTTTAATCGATTCAGTCGTTTGCCTTGAAGCTTGTCCAGCTTGGCGCAATCCGTATATTTTGATACGTTCTCTGGCTAATAGGTCGATCGGCGTAACACCTGCGATGACCATCGCTGCTGCTCCTGATACTGTCCGATATGCACTTATTATTCTCAGCGCACTTCTTCTTTGGATCGATAAAAGTTGTTTTGCTCGACATTTTGCGTTTAGAGCGTCTGCCCAGATCTCGCATCCATATAGAAGGATGGCGTTGTTCACCTCCATTAGTAACTTCCGCCTGCATTGCACCGGTCCGCCCACATTCGCCATTAGTCTGCTTAGCGAGCGAGTCGCAGTGGTAGACTTCGTTACTACGTGCTGTATGTGAGCTTGGAACGATAGCTTCGAGTCGAGCCTGACTCCCAAGTAATTTATCACCTTCTGAGCGCGGATAACGCTATCGTGTATCCTCATGTCCAACTCTAATGGGATTTGCCTTCTCGTGACGAGCAGTAGCTCTGTTTTTTCTGCTGCTAGCTGCAGTCCGTGTGAGTTCATTCAAGATTTGACTCGGATCATCACCTGCGTGAGTGTACGTTGTGCGTATTCTGTATTACGCGCCGTGATGACCGCCACAATGTCATCTGCGTATCCTACCAGAAATGCGTCGTCGGGCATTTCTATGCGGAGAACCTCGTCATAGCTGATATTCCAGAGGTCCGGCCCAAGTATGGATCCCTGCGCAGCTCCTGCAGTTACTGGAATACATTTTTCGCCTGCTATGGTCTGGTACAACAGCTTTCGGTTTTCGAGATAGCTGTGTATTATACGCAGCAGATACTCCGGTATTCGGAAGCGCTTTTGTAGAGCCTCTATCATATACGTCCATTTTGCGCTATTAAAAGCGTTTTTCACGTCTAACGTTGCCAGCAGGACTATTGGTCGTGAGTAGTGATTGCCTTGGTGGCTCGCAATCGCCGCTTGAGTGACCTCGTAAATTGCTCCAATTGTGGACCTGCCTGGCCTGAACCCGTACTGTCTATGAGAAAGTCCTCCTGCATTTTCAACCGCGGCTGCCAACCTGGGCTTATTGAGCTTTTCTAGGAGCTTTCCTGCTGTGTTTAACATACAGAGTGGTCGATAGGCTGATGGGGTTTCGGGGTCCCCTTTCCCCTTGCTTATCAAGACTAATCGCTGTACCTTCCAGCGCTCTGGGAATGTTCCCGTAAGAATGCACTCATTATACATATCCAGCAGCCTTTGTGGTCGTTGGTTTGCAATGACTTTAAGTACCTCTGCCGGAATATTATCTGGGCCTGGTGCTTTCCCGTTTTTAAGGCTTTTTGCCGCTTTGGTCAGCTCGCTCTCAGTAAAGAGTTCCACATGGTCTAATGAGGCCCTTGGCTCGGCTGGTCTGACTGGGTGAGTTGGAAAAAGTGTTTTAACAATGTTGTCCATTTTCTCAGCTTCTAAATGGGGTAGTCCGCTGTTGGACTTAAGCTTTTTCATGACGATTTTGTACCCTAGACCCCAGGGGTTGGTGTTGACATCGTCGCATAGGGTTTTCCATTTCTCTATCTTACTCCTGCGAATGGCAATATTCAGGTCCTTCTTAGCCTTTCTGTTGATTGCCTCCTCTTCTGCGAAGTCTCCCCGACGTCGCGCTCTAGTTAGGCGGCGTCGACACCTTAGGCATTTCTCTCTCAGGAAACTTATTTCTTCTGTCCACCAGTAAACCTCTTGACCAGCTCTATGCCTGTTTCCCACTCTAGGCATTGCAGCATCACAGGCTGCTTTGATTGTGGACATCACGCTTTCGACTGTGCTATCGATGCTTTCGGTAGTTTGGGCTACGTCGGTTCTTCTGTCAAGTTCGTTGATCAGTGCTGCTCTGTTTAATCGGCTTACGTTCCATCTGCGCGCTTGTCGCCCAGAGTTGGCAGTGCGTCTATTTCTTGTGTGATCTTCCAATTCAAATGAAATATACTGATGATCACTACCAGTATATATATCGAGTACCTTCCAGTTTATAATTCTGTGTGCCTGGTTTTCTGAAACCAAAGTTATGTCCGGAATCGTTCCTTCGCATCCAATCCGACTAAAAGTTGGGGTTGCTCCTATGTTCGCGACTGTAAGCCCAATTCTGGCAGCCATGTTTGCGACTTTCCGTCCTCTGGAGTTGGTAGTTGGCATACCCCACTCCTCTGCCCTTGAATTAAAGTCGCCCGCTACGATACATTTTTCCTGTATATTCGAGACGGTGTCTTCTATCTCATTCAGTTTGCTCTCAAATGTTTGGATGTCATCGCTTGGTGTTAAGTAACAGCTGAATACGTTGTAGTCGCTGACTCGTACGTGAACATAGCAGTTGCCCCGGCCCTCATTAGTGTGCAGCACTCTGCTTGTGCTTGGTATCCATATTGCGGCCGTTTTGGTAGTATCCTCCAGCCAGAAGCCTTCTTCTTTTTTTTTTACTGCTCGCTGATAATCACCAGGTCTGCTTGGTGTTCCAAGACTATTTGGGACAGTAAAGCATCCGCTGTTCGACTTCTGTGTAGATTTGCTTGAAGTACTTTCATGTTGAGGCTTTCCTGGCACTGGCAGCGCAGTAATTCGATCCTGGTAAGTGCTTTAGCTCTTTTAAGTTTTCGTGTGCGCATAGACAGCACCTTGGGGTTTTAGTGCAACCTTTCATCTTATGTCCGCTCTCTCCACACCGGATACAAAGGTCTTTTCGGTCCGGACCTTTACATTCACTCTGGATATGGTTGTTTCCGAAGCATTTAAAGCAGCGTTTGATTTCTTCAGCGCGCTTTACTCGACATCGTGTCCATCCGATTTTTAACCTCTGCTCTTTTAAAATAATTGCTGCATGCTCTGCGGGGAGAACAACAAAGGCTCGGCGTTGCTCCGATCTATTTATTGCTGTCATTCGTACTCGAATATCGTCGACAGAGCCGTTTATTGCTCCCGCTATTGCAGTTTTGACTTCCGATTCCTCGGTAAAGCTGTCTAAGTCTCGAACTTCTATACCCACGGTAGGCCTGAGTACCTTCACTGTTGCCGCTTCCTTGAGCAGTTCTTGGATAGTGTCGCTTAGCTTTTGGGTTTTGCTTCCTTTTGTCAGCTCCAGTAGCATATCTCCAGTCTTTGTCTTCCTGATTGATCGGATAGCACTTTCATCGTCCTCTGGATTTACGTTTTTGCGTACGTCGCGGAGCACCTCGGCGTAGCTCTTGCCTTCCGCTGGTTTGACCAGCACAGCGTCTGGGCGAGTTCGCGTCCTTATTTTCGCTGATTTGTTCTGGGGGATTTTTCCAGGCTCTCCCTTTTGCTTCGCTTTAGTGTCCTTCGCTCTCTCTTGTTTTCGCGCCACCTTGTTTCGGGTGACAACCTGGAACTCTTCTTTTGCCTCTTTGTTCTTCGGCTTTTTATTAGAATCCTGCAATGCTGGGCTAGTAGCGATTCTCTTGTGAAGCGTCGTTATCGGCGTAGTGTTCCCGTTCTCTGCAGTTTTCTTCTGCTTTTCACGGATCTCTTCGTTTCTTACTTTCTCGGCGCTCTTCCAGCTCTCTCTGTAGCTTAGTATTACGTCGAAAAGTTCGCTTAACTCAGACGCGCCGTCCTTGACGTCCATGCTTATGTTCCTCTGCTTGAGCATGGCGTGCTTCATTTTCCGAAGTACGCTTCTGCATTTTGCCAGGGATTCTTCCTCGAGGGCTCTCATTTTATGTATTAGTTCCTGTCGTGGGGAGCTATGCAAGTTCATTGCCCCCTGGATTGAGGCAGGAGTTTGCATAGTAGGTATCCCTGTGGGAGGCATGGCTCTGCTCGATAGTGGTCCATTTTCTTGTGCCCCTTTCGGGGTTTCCTGATCCGTATGGTTCGGAGTGCCTTCATCTATGCCCGGCACCTTTTGTGGTGGCGATCTCATCATTACACTGCTTTTTTTGAAAGCGTCACTCTCTATATTTTGGGGTTGTTTGATATTGTACATTCGATATGGGTCCAAACTTCAAGCCGCTATCTCCTCACATATATACAGTTGTCCACGAAGTCCCCATGGGTCCCTTTGCAAGCAGTGAGGTTCATGCGAGGGTTGACACAAGACTTTATGAGACCTTGTGTTCAGAGCCAGGACGGACACTAAGCAGGAGTCATCTCAACTGCACCTGTATCACTGATTTAACAGTGGTGTGATTTGAACGTACTTGAAGACTCGCCACGTTTTAATAGGACGGAGGTGTCTGCAACATTAGCCCAACAGCCATTTCGCCAGGGTTCAATCTGGGTACTGAAGTGTTAGAATGCCTTAGTCATCAGCAGATTCGCCTTCTCACCTTAGCAAGTACTATGTCGGGTGACATTGGTACAAGTGCCCAGGGTCGCCACGTGGAGGCGGTGAGCTGCTTGGAGCCCGCCTGCATGGATCACGCTGGGCATCGCCATGTTGAAGCCAGTCAGCGCTTTGCCATACAGACTGGTTCCCGACCCCGTGGTGGTTGCACCCTTGCGTGCCAATTCGTCGGCTAATTCGTTTCCGGGGATGTTGTTGTGTCCCGGTATCCATCTTAGGGTCAGGTTGTTCCTGCTGCCTAGTTGGTCCAATTTGTTGTTTGTCCCTAAGACTAGCTTACAGGTGAACTTATTGCTGCTGAGCGCTTTAAGCGCTGCTTGGCTATCTGAGAGTTTAGCTATTTCTCTATTATGGTAGTTCTTTCCCATATTACGGTGTGCGCAACGGGAGATTGCACATACTTCAGCTTGAAATATGCTTGTGTCAAATAGGGTTTTTTCTTCTTTTTTTTATAATATTACTAGCAAATATCGCGTCGCGCTTCGCTGCGCCTTCAACAGTATAGAACCAACGCACACCCACCTCCCGCCCACATCCCACCCACATCCCACCCACTTCCCACCAACTTACCGCCCATTTACCGCCTACATCCCACCCACTTCAAGTCCACATCCCACACACTTCCCGTCCACTTCCCGTCCACTTCCCGCCCTCTTCCCGTCCACTTCCCGCCCACTTCCCACCTACTTCCCACCACATCCCGACCACTTCCCGCCCACATCCCACCCACATTTCACCCACTTCCCGTCCACTTCCCACCCACATCCCAAACACTTCCCGCCAACTTTCCACCTACATACCACCCACATTCCACCCACTTTCCGTCACATTCCACCCACTTCCTGTCACATTCCACCCACTTTACTTCTACTTAGCACCCACATCCCACTCACACCACCCACATCCCATTCACTTCCCAAGTACTTCCCAGTGGGCATCCCGGGTATTTTTTTCGAACATCGGAAAGTAAAAACGAAAATGAATTCTCATATTGACATTACAAACCGAGTTTCAAGGCAATCGGATGAAAAATAGTTTTTTCCATGCAGAATTTTCCGGGAATTTTCCGACCGTCAGGGCAAATTTTCCAACTTCGGAAATTCACATTTCAATTCATTTCACCTACTTTCCCTTCAAACTGAGTTTCAAGCCAGTCCGATAAAAAATAGTTTTTTCATGCAGAATTTTCCGACCATTTTCCTCGTGGGCGGATTTTCCGACATTGAAAAATCACATATCAAATTATTTCGTATTTTGTCCTTACAAACCGAGTTTCAAGCCAATCGGATGAAAAATAGTTTTTTTCATGCAAAATTTTCCGGGAATTTTCCGACCGTTGGGTCAAATTTTCCAACTTCGGAAAATCACATTTCAATTCATTTCACCTACTTTCCTTTCAAACCGAATTTCAAGCCAATAGGATGAAAAATAGTTGTTTTCATGCAGAATTTTCCGGCAATTTTCCTCGTGGGCGGATTTTCCAAAATCGGGAAAACACGCGTCGAATTATTTCTCGTACTAAGCTTACAAATCAAGTTTCAAGTAAATCGGATGAAAAATGGCATTTTTCCCATACAAACTTTTCCGACGCTTTTCCGACTTTTCCGGGTGGAATTTTCCAAAACCCCGTCTTAGTACGCACTTTCACCACCAACAGAAACTCCTGTGAAAATTACAGCCCTCTATCTCTTACCGTTTGGGCTGTGCGATGATTGCCAATCAGTGAATCAGTGAATCAGTCAGGACACTCTCTTTTATAGATATAGAGATAAAACCAATCTAAAGGACAAAGTTTCCGAGGGGTAAGATTTCGCTTGCGACCCATTTCGAAACGCGACAATAATGAAATTTAGTTGCTCGGGAAGGCTTCGTTATAGCACACGTCGGAAGAGTGAAAGCATCACACACGTAGACGGAGTGAGAACTCCACGCCTGCCTTTGTCAAGGCAGTGTTAATCTTGTCTTCATTTTTCAAGGCACTTTCTGTTTTCACGAGACTTTTAAACTACTAAGAAATAATTGTTGTATCTAGCCAAATGCTTCAAAGCGCCAACCAACTTTTGCGCTCTTTAATCAAATATAGTCAGTTTCTAGCCACGTATATATATACGTTTTAATGCAAATCTACGCTCAACTTAAGATAAGCATTTTAATAATACTACTATATATTATACCCAAAATAATACATAGGGCTGCTAGCAACAGACCAAAATTGGTCGCGGCGCACCACTTCACCAACAATAAATAATAACTAATAATACCCAAAATAATACATACTACATACATACTGCAACAGAAAATAGGGGAATAAATGAAATTTAATAGAAAATAGTAGATCCTTAATATTCGTCCTTGAAGGACATGTGGTATATCATATGAAAGGTATTCAATCATAGATCAAGAATGTGAAATCACATCCGCGAAAAGTTTAACACAGAAGCCGTAAATTAAGATTGAGTTTTATTTTGAGCAAAAAAAATAAAAATCATTTTTAATCATTATTTTTGAGTTTTATTTTTTTGCTCAGAAATAATCATTATTATTTAAGTTTTATTTTATTACTCAAAAATAATTATTATCTTTGAAGAAAATCGTAAAAATCAAAAATTTAAAAATCATGGTGGATTTGCAGAGATTGTACAAAAATAAGAATTTTTTGTATAAATCATTTTTTTCTAGGTCCATTACAAGTGGGTGATTTTTTTACTTGAAAAAAATAAAATAATCATTATTTACGGTTTTTAAAACACACTTTTGCTGTTTTTCCTAATTGCCACAGAAATGATCACCTGAAATCAGGCCTTTAAATATAAATCAAAAACGGCCTAAAACGGTTCTACGTATTTATCCATGCAACCACTCCCTTTTTTTTAAAACAATTTTATTCGGTGGGTGTTTGTACACAAAACTTAAAAATATTCAATTCCTGATTTCCTTATTATTATAAAAATTTTTTCTGAAGATTTTTAGTATAGTCGTAAACCGCATAGGTAAACAAATTGAATTTTAGCAAATAGTTATCGCAACAGCTGACGGCTTTAAGCCAAAGCTGAGTTATGTTATTTTATTCAAATCTGTAACCCTACTTTAGTCACAACCTTAGAACGATTCAGTATCTCGCGACGAGCGGGGAATCCGAGTGTAGTACGAGTGTGTGGCTATTGGGATTGTAGGTCACCAACTATGTACACTTTGAATCCATATTTTGTGAATAAAATAAAACACTACTACTACTACTACTTATATATTTTTAATATGTTAAATGATTGTATAATGGCTTTGGTGTAAAGTTCGCAATTCATTCTCACTTTTTAAATTTAAAATAAATGAAAAAGAAAATACCCCTATGTGGCGGTTCTAATAAAGAAGTTCTTCCCTGCATTTTAGACAATTATTCTAATTCATTTCAATTGCCCTTTCATTGCTCCACTTAAACACCTCATTTTATTATAACTTTTTGCTCTTAGTTCTTTTTAAATTAAATTAAACTAATAAATTAAATATTGCATGGACTATTGGCGCGTGTTTGATAGCATGCCTGGCGTCTCATATCCGTTTTGCAAATATAAAAAAATACATTTATTTGTATTTGGTTGACTATTTTTATTGGCGGTTACCTTTTGCCGCGGTCGTTTAATTGAATAATTATATGTATGGCAAAATCATTCTGTGTGTGTTTTTTTAATGTACTTTGTTGGTTTGTTATTTTCGCATTGCTTGTAAATCAATTGCTATTACAAATGGCATCCGTTTGGCATGCAGAAATATAACAAATTATCAAAATGGCCACTCGCCTTGACAAACTCAATAAAAATCGCTTGCCGGCAAATGCGTTGACAGGCAGACAACAGCAAATACGGAAATCCCAAATAAAATACGAAAAAAAGGAAATTCGTAAATAAATGTTCATCGGTTGCTGCTATCTATTAATTGCACGAGTGCCAAAATGTTAAGTGCAATTTATTGCAAATAGAACGTGTTTTAATATGAAACAGTTGAACACTAATTAGAATTTTCGGTCGAATCAATTAGCATTGCCAATTTGCAGAAAATAGTTTTCAATTGGAAATGAATTTCATTTAATTTGTCACTTGGGTCACGTAATGACACACAATGTGCATAAAACAACCGGAAGGCAAGGATCAAGGATCGGCCAGGTTTATATTTAATACCATTAACGTTGTCAAGTCAGAATGACGCTGGGGAGTTGCTCTTAAAGTGGCCCAATATGGCCCTCAGTTAATGAATTTTTATAAATTTATTTAAGAGGCCTGAAGTTGTCCACGTTTTTTTGTGCAATTCATGGGAAATAATTAAAATGAGCCTTGACACACGAAAAATGTGCGCTTATAAGCCAAATTTTTGGACACGCCCTGACCAAACTCTCTTAAAACAATTATGCCTCATAATCGTTGCATAATTTAATAATGATATTAGTCAGAATGAATGCGCTGCCAACGGCACTTTCAACGGCACATGTAATTTGACCTTTGGCGTGTGTGTGTGTGTGCGTGAAAAACCTTTGAGTTTTCATCTTTTTCGTTTTTGAAATGCCATAAAAGCACCGAAAGAGCGGCGCAAAGTTAACTACAAAGTAAGTGGAGTTGTACTTTGCGGTTTTAATTGTGCCAAGTAATGCGGTTGTTGCTCGCATTGTTGCGGTTTTTGTGTGTGTAAACTGAAAGGCTGAGTACCGCACCACCCCACCCCCTCTCGAGTGTTTGAAGCAACAAATTAAATCATTATAAATGACTAGGTGGTAGACGATGACGACGACGGCAGAGAGTTCAGTTGGTCAAGTATATTTTCTGTTTTGATGTTGCTTGGGCTAGATCGAAAGACGGACAAGGCATATGCCAACAAAAAATGAGTATAGTATAAAAAAAACTTAATTCTCTAGAAACACCAATTCAACTAATTAAATTTACGTAAAATTAAAGGGATTTGTACAAGTTCAATGAACCATAACATTTGACTAAACCGTTTTTGTTAATTAAGAAAACTAGTCTGCTTTTGCTAGTCTACTTGCTTGCATCTCCAGAGCTCTTTTCACTTGCTAGACTTGGCACTTTCGTCGATTAGTTTCTTATAATATGACTTAATGTTTAGCCGAATGTTGCCAGAATACCGTTTAAGTATGCGAAATACTTGCACATAATACGTTTAGAGCAGGACAGCTCCACCTGTATCTACAAAGCCCAGAATGAAGCGACTGGAAAACGTACCTATCGAAATTACTTTCATGTTATTAAACTTAAACATAACAGTTACGAGGAATATTATACCGTATATAACATATACAATCTATTAGCAATCAGACACTTAAAATCAGAACTACAAACCTTTTAAATATTAGCAGAGGTTCACTCCGGGGCTCGAGCTCTGCAAACTTTGTGGGTTCGGGTTCACGGAGCGGTTTCAGAAATCATAAATAAAGATAGATTAAAACAATTTAAAATTTTAAAGTTTAAATGCTTCATAATATTATATTCAGGCTTGGATCATCGCAGGGATATTAGTTTAGTTTATTTGCATTTCCTAAAGCTACAAGAAATTCTTTTAATTTAGTGCATTAGTCACATTTAAATCTTTTAAATAAATAATACATATAACCTTTCTTAAAAGCTTACAATCCGGGCAAATTTGAGCCCCATAACGAAAAATTCAAACAGCTTTAATATAAAATGCTAACGGTTATACGAAAACCTCTAGAGATTTCTGTGGCACACCCGAATAGTTTGTCAAACAGATAAGGTGACTATCTTAATACCCGTTACTCGTAGAGTAAAAAGGGTATACTAAAGTCGTGCAAATGTATGTAACAGGCAGAAGGAATAATTTCCGACCATATAAAGTATATATATTCTTGATCAGCATCAACAGCCGAGTCGATATAGACTTGTCCGTCTGTCCGTCCGTCCGTCTGTCCGTCTGTCTGTATGAACACCTCGAAGACTATAAGAGCTAGAGCTACCAAACTTGACAAGTAGTCTTCTTTTATCTGCGCGCAGATCAAGTTTGTTTCAAATTTTGGCCACGCTCAACCCCGCCCCCACAATAGAAAATTTGGAATAACTCGCACATTTTTTAAGATATCGGGTTCATATTTACAACTTAAATTTATATTAGCAATAACTATAATCCCTGAAATCCCAATATCGGATAATATATAGCCGAGTTCAAAAAATGTTGCATACTTTTCGGATGTTAGCTCTCAGGAACGCAGGAACACTGTTAAACATATTTTCTCATGAGTAACGGGTATATCGAAGTCGGTTAGAGCCGACTTTAACTTACGCTCTCGTTTTCCTGTGGCGTTGGTTATGTGATCGCTCCATGTGAGAGTATTATTAAAAGTTACACCTAGGTTGGTACATAGCATTCAAACTTAGACCATTCGCTTGTGCCCATTTGCTGACTATCGAAAGTTTTTCATTGCACAACCTAACACACAAGTCAATTTCACATAACGGTCAGCATACATATGGACATTACAGTTCAACAAACAATCGAGATAGTCATTAATATGTACAGAGAACAAAAAGGGTCCAAGTACCCTTGCTTGACCTTCTCTTCCCGGAGACTACTACTGACAATCTATTGGACAGGTACGCTATGACGATATATGATGAGATTGATTGCAGTGGAGGAAATATTATGTAAATGTTCCAGTTTTGAACAAAGTATTTTATGATTTACTGTGTCAAAGGTTTTGATAAATTCTAGAAGCATCAGTAGTGTAATATTGTTTTCGTCCATTTGTTGTCGTTATTTCTTTAGTGATGCTTAGGAGTGCTGTTGTACATCTTCTATGCCTTTTAAAGCCAGATTGATTTTCGCTCATGATTTAGTTAGTGGCAAAGAATTCTTGCTTGAATTTTTGTACCTGCTCAAAGGCTTTTGAGAGGAACAGAAAGATTAAAACTACACTCCAAGCGATTTTAATTCTTGACTTCTTAACTGCGTGAAGACTATGCGCAGGGACCGAAATTAATAATTATTTTATAAAAAAAATTTGAAATGCTAACTTTACTAAAATACTAAATAAAAATTTTAAATTAATTGACTTAAAAATTTTTTTTCTAAGAATGAAATGAAAAATTTTTATTTTAAAAATTGAAATAACAATTGCTTTAAGATATTCTTCGTGCGGAACATCGTAGCACAAAAGTTTGAATGCTGACGTTTATACGAAAACCTCTAGAGCATTCTGTGACAAGGTTCAGCATCAATTTATTACTAACATAAAAGACATCTAATAAAGTATCACAGATATTTGAGAAGTGTGTGGAGATATTTACTGCATTCATTCCCAGTGAAGCCATCTCAATTATAAGATCCATTTCAATAAGCAGGTTAGGCCAGAATTACATCTGTATATTTAAAAGAAATGTCCGACATTGCATCTATAATTTCTGAATAGTCTATAAATATATCGATTGAGGCGATAATCTCAGCCTAAGAGTACTTTTTTGCTTATTTGCAATTTGTATAAATATGTATTCTAAGGTACTGGCAGCTGGGTTTTTAAAAAAAAGTGAACAACATTTTTTTATACACAGGGAAAAAAAATATCCCCGTAGAATAGATATATACAAATATCCACTGTAAGATCATTTTTTAAAAATTATTATGTCCTGATATATCCTTGTAAAGTGAAAATAAATTGACTTCGAAAATATCCGATGGATCCTAAAAAAGGATCGTTAACTATCCAGTCCAAATGAATACCGAAATATCCTAAGGATCATCAAAAACTATCCTACTTTTTCTCAGTGTATATATTGCCCCATACGATCAGAACGATACAACATATATCCATCACATTCAAATTGCTCATCACTCATATCACATTTAAACCAGTTTTCGGACACACATGTAACATCGACATAAGACATTACAAAGATGTGCCTAAGCTCATCCAATTCCTTGGTTAATCCATTTCTTTGGTTGCTTAGAATACGAATTAGGCTGCTTGACGACAAATTGGTACAAAGACGCATTGAAAATTACAGTGCTTAGAGCGAGATGGACATATTTCCCAAATGCACTTAGAGAGCGTAAGTAAGAACAAACAGCGTAGTGAATTTCTTATAAAAGCGAAGTCACCTTCACAACCGTTCAGTCTATATACTCTAGTCTGTGTGTTTATAAATTTCAAAATGACACACACACCACAAAGAAGGATCGACTGTAGGGTATATCTTCTGCGTTTTGGCAGAGGCCGTTTCATTCATGCATTGCTCTGACTGTTTGGGAATTCCAAAGGCACCACAAGGGCAAAAAGTGACAAGCGACAACACCAAATTGACAGATGACTTTGCTTATGTGTGTGCACCCATTTCGGCCCTTCTGTTCTGGGGGGAAATTTTTTACCCCCAGTTTGCGAACTTGGTATAAGTTAATCATTAATGGATCTTCTAGCTATCTTACATTATTACTGGCTCTATCTATAGAAAAAATGCTTACGTAAGGGGGCAGTTTTTTTTACCACGATTCCACGTCTCCAGGTTAACTGAAACAATAATTAAAAACGGGATTATAATCAGGATAGATGCCATTCTGGTCTGACCTTCGAAAAAATTTTTGTGTTTTTTTTTTGACAAAATGGCGGCCAGAGAAAAATTAAAATTAGATTTTGGCCCCTTTTTTTTAAGTTTAGAGTAAAAAAACCATAAAAATAAAATTTTTTTAAAAATTATTTCTGCGTCGATTTCACTTTGAATCATCAAAATCGGTTCAGTGTAAGTGCAGATATCATGACCGGCAGTTTGAAAAACGTGATTTCGAGATAAATGCGTTTAAAGTTTGAAATAATTTCAAAATTGCTTGTTTTATCGAAGACATTGATCGACAAAAAAGGATTGGAGGACAAATGGAATATTTCGAATTTCAAAAAATTCTTTGGGCGATATAAAATAAAATCCTTAAATATCCAAGCCATAAAAAAAGGCAAAAAAAAAAATTGAAAAAAATGTTGCACATGGAGAATACACCCTTAAACCATGTTTTATCTGCTGGAGAAGTATTGCATCATGTGGGACAGTCGCGGTTTTCAAGAAAAGTGTCAAAAGAAACTATTTAATATAGTATTTAGAGTGGTTCCATGGTATAAAGCACAAGGCTGCCGCACTTTGAAGATGTGCAAATTAGGGGGAAGAATCTTTGGCAGGTCTGAAGAGTATATTTCAGAGGAACTTTTTAACTTTTCTTGTTTGTGTCAGTAAAGATTATTAAACAAAAATATTAAGGCCCTTTTTGTAATAGGTTGAGTGCTAAAAAGTAATCTTTCTTGTTCCACGGATACAGAAATGTCAAAAATTAATTAAATGCAGAAATTATTTGGCGGTGCATGCTTAAACAAGATCAAAAATTCCTAGATATCTTTATTGTCAGCTTAAAAATAGCTAAGATCTGAAATTCTGAACTGAATCTTACTTTAATTCGTGTGCCCTGCATTTAAATAGATTTTCAAAAATTAAGGCGTTCCATTCAGGAGAATTCATTAACCCCTTTTTAGAGTTTTCATTAAACTTAATCCTCCCCCACAACAGCCTAAGCAAAATGGGAAATATGCTGCAGACAGATTATTCCGGACTGATGACTCTTTCAAGTGACACTTGAACGCATCAGCTCAGTCAGCCATCTAGAACGAAACGGACCCATTCGTCCAATCCAAGCAGCCTTCTCGACTTACAACACAAAAGCCGCTTACAGTCCAAGTCCAAGTCAGACGTTCGCGCTTCGGTTTGCTTTTCACAATTGCTTGGCGGTTTTCCCCCTTAAAAAAAAAAGAAATAAACCGAAAAAATCAGTTTGCGATTACTCACCAGCAGCAGAAGCAAACAAAGTTGACTAAGCACTCCACTAGAGGCATCGTCATGACTTGGAACTCGAGTCGGGGAATTGGAGCGAAATGCTCTCAACTGTAAAACTGACTAAAATGCAAGGCTGGCGCTTTTTTTTAATTGTTGTGTAAAATTTGGTTTAACATTTTAGTGTAAGTCGCTACGAGAACCTTGAAAACGAGCACGCAAATCCGTGCATAATTGGCTGGAAAATGTTTGCGCAATTTCTCGCCTGCGTTAATTATGAGTTTTTATTGCTTATAAACCAATAAAATGAAATGTAAATTGCAGCAAGCAATGAAAATGAGTTATGGGAATGACCTGTTTCTCGCTGCAGCTCCTGGGCCAGATGCAGATGGTTCTATGAAATTGCTCACGTTAGTTAAATCATAGCCAAACAATTGCGAACGACAGTCAATTGCATGCGACAGAAATACAGCTGCAAAAAACCGTTTGTCCAGATCCTGGCTATAGCAGTCATCGATATGCCGGGCGATATTTATATACAAAATATTGAATAGCAAAAAATTGCAGTCAAATAAATTTGTATTTTCATTTTTATTGGTCAACAAAAATGACTTTTGGCTTTGGGCATTTATGTGTGCACTGAACCTGACTGCGTTCGTTTGCTGGCCATTTATTTATTTCTTTGTTTATGTTTTTTTGTTCTCCTTTATTTCTCTTTTGACCGTACAAATTGGGGCCAATTTAAATTTTTGCTTCGATTGAAAATGTTTTCTTGACAATTTTCGTAGTTGGCGGAAACAACGGGGACAGATAAATGCAGATTTAATTCACTGAATTTTTTATTGTTTAAGTAAAGCAACCAGCTGAATCGTAATCTAGAATCTTCTTCGTGCAAAGTTTTTCATATGTGTATTGAGTAATGAGTAATTCAAAAAAGAAAACTATTGAAAAGGAAATCGTACTTCGGCTCGAGCATAGCTTATATGCCCTTGCAGCTCGTATAATTTATATAAATGAAGGATTTAAATGATTTTCACTCAATAATTTAATTTTCGCTTTGAAATATGTTACTGAGCCATAGATGGCGCCATTACTTAGACCATTTGGCTTTCCAGTTTGCAGCTATACTAGGGTTGTCAATATTTCTCACAATATCCATATCTTGTGAATATTGTGACGAACTAATTTTACATCTTATCTGAGTGCATGCTTTAAAGACTTACAGATTATGCTGAGAAAAAAATATCAAGTGAAGAATTTAAGAGAACCCACTGCCCAATGTGTTCTCTAGTCATTTTTCAGCGGATGTTTGTAAATCAGCGACTGTGACCTGATGCCTCCAGGGGCAAAAGACATTTCGCTATTTACACTTATCAAGTTAAGCGATTGCCATAGCTGAGGTCAAGAGAGAAAAGTATCAGAATGCACTTTCAGACAGCATGAACAATTAATCCGCACTAGCTCTCCAATAAGCTATTGGGTTCATGACGATATCTTCAATATATTCTAACACTGACACCTAATATTGCATTAGTTCCAGAACTTGAGTTGTATTACCAGATGATTTATCAGGCTAGCCATATAATTTTCACTTATTACCATACACAGAGAAAAATATCCGTTCGAATTGTAACGAAATCATGAACTTTTGTTGACGATACTCTGCTAAGCACGCTTTTTCGATATTCATGAACATTCGTTCACAATATGCCATGAACATTTTGTTCTCACACATGAAAAGTTAGGGCTTGTGTTATAAACATTTTGTGCTCGTTTCAAGAACATTTTTTTCTCGCTTTGCCGGCGACTAAAATCCAGAACAAAAAAAATTAACCATAGTTAGTTAGGTGAATGTGGAAGTCTCCTCCCTCAAGAGTGGTTACTCAGGAAGGGCACGGAAGGAAGGAAGAGACAACCAACCACACACACCTACCGCGTTGCAACAAACACAACCTTTTCTAAGCTGTAGCTAAATTTTATTAGAATTATTAATATGAAAATTTTCTTGCTTCACCTAGTCTGGGACTTGAACTCAGGACCTCGAAGAGACTGACCGGACGACGTCATTTTAACTCACACGACCATCCAGCTCACACGCGAGACAGCGACAAAATCAAAATAAGAAATGAATGCTTTCAGAATGAAGTGCTTAAGTAAGCATTGAGACTGTCGGACAGATCCAAGCCCTGTGGCCCAGCGGAATGGCATTCGCTTAGCACGCCGAAGTCGTGGTTTCAAATCCCCCGTCGTGTCCTGTTTTTTTTTTAATTTTATTTTTTTTTAAGTATTTTTAACATTGTCTATATTTTTTTACAATGCACTCTGGTCCTATGATATAAATAAATGTTAATAAGCACTGAAATCATAAAATAGCTAAAACATTTATATTTTCATGAACACTTTTTCGCATTTCATGACTACCGTTCATGTTTTATGAACTGAAAAAACAGACCACAATCATGACCAATTGGTTACGATTTTAGAACGGGATATTTTTCTCTGTGTAGTAACTTTTCTGATATATCGCTTATAAAAATATCGATAATCGCCAATATCGGCATATAAAATATCAAATCGGAATAACCCTTATCGTTTAACCAAAATGTCGATATATCGATAAATCGATAAAATATTGACAACCAGATATACGATATATTTAGCCGTTTTGTATAGCAGCTACACTATATGCTAATCAAGAAAATATATATAATATATTCTATGTGGTCAGAGATGCTTCCTGCTTTGCGTTACAAACATTCGGGAAATTTGAGAATTTAATAAATAATACTAACAGAAAATAACCCTACTCTCTAAATTTGAGGTTCTAAGGTTAGTCTGTGAATAGTTCATAATCTAAGACATTTTGTTATCATATCTTTATATTAAATAACAAAAACAGAAACTTATTGATTTGTTTTTCTCTGTCAGCTCTAATAAAACATTTGGCACTGTATTGTGAGTTCGATTCGTGGCAAGACCGGACCCAAGTGAAGTTTTTTTTGTTATTAAAATTGTGTGTTGCAAAACGGCAGCAGTCGCCAAATCACAAGTCGTGGGCTCGAGACAGCTCGAGTCATGACAGTCCCAAGTGAAATTTCCGAATTCCTAGTACAACCAGCGATAAAAAAAGGAAAATACTTTTGCAAAACTTCAAATTCCTACACTCAGAAAAAAAATCAAGAACCTTGTACTTGAATCAAGTACGAACGGTGTCAATAGTACGGTAAGTACGAAAATTCTTGATTCAAGTACAAAATCCTTATTTCAAGTACGATTTTTTCAATCTCGAAATTCTTGTTTTAAGACCCTTTCGGGGTATTTTAGGTACATTTCGAACTACTGGTCTTGAGTAAAGTCCGATTTACTCTCATGATAAGGGACTTCATCGAAGTCTAGTAACTTCTAAAGTCAACCCCAAACATTTTTGAAGCAAAACTAAACTTAATACATTAGGTTTAATAAACTTAATAAATAAGTACAAAATGGTCTTTGCTTAAGCCTATAAAATTCTTAGCTTTCCCAACTGGTCTTTAAAACTAGGTATCTCTCTAATATAAAATTCCAAAGGAATTGAAATAACCAAAGACCAAGATGTTAATACTGTAGGTCGGTAATTTACTTAATAACCAAAGTGTTAGTTTTCGTTTTTCTATTCTAGAATGTTTCGTACTTAATTTAAGTACATTCAAGAACAAAACATACTTGAAATTTAAAGTACAAAACGGTATAAATTCTATCCCGATCGATCTAGAACTCTGCCGGTCGTTTTTTCCTGAGTGTACATCTTTTGGTTTTCTTTAAACAGTGTTGATCACAAATGACCCATCTTCAGTTGTAAGTAAATGGATACGGGCTGCAAGTCGAAGTTAGCATTCATCTATTTTTGTCTTTTGTTATTAATATTAAGTGCTTTCAAACGGACTTGGAAAATTTGACCTGAGTCGAATGACCATATCGTATGCCTGCCATATGGCCGATCGGTTTGAAAATGGGTTTTAGCGAAAAAACTTGTAGGTTTTTAATATTATCGTTCTTAAACTAGGTGACTGCTATATGCTTACATGCTTACATGCAATATATATGCTTACACAGAAAAAAAAAGATCACGATATTTAGTATCATACGGGCATTTTGAGTATCAAGTCGGCCTTCATCTGAAAAAAATATCAAGATGATATTATAGCGTCCATATGTCTTGGTAGAAATAGTATCAGATCGATATGATCATTTCAGGTCATTTTGTGATTGCATTCAATTCTAAAACAGGACACAAAATACTGCACACTGGAGGCTGGTCGCTGTTTTTACAAAACTTCCCAGTTCTAGTTTTAATAGACTTAGCAAATCTATTGCATTTCCGCACAAGAAAATCCTGAGTTGACAGTACCCAATTAGCCGAAATGTACTTTTAATATATTTTCTTAGTTTAGTTTTGAGTTTGTTCTCGGCTTCTATTTACTCTTTGAATTCCGTTAATTTAATCTTCAGGATTATTTGATTTTCAAGTAATTTAATGCCTCCCATCTCCTTTTCTGTGTAGTTATTTCGAAATTTCAACTAAATTGTAATTAATTTAAAAAAGGGCTTTCGAAATGGTCAGTTATTAGTTAATTAATATTTTATTATCTTTCCAAAATTCTGACAAGACTTATAAAAGCCGGTTTTCAGTTATCGATTCGTCCCCCTATTTATACACTACGAGTTACGGACACAGAAACGCTTTTGGGTGAAGTTCCAACTTCTAGTGCTTCGCATTTTAAATCAGATTGATATAAGCGGAGATAAAAAACTTGAATATTGAAATTATAAGCAGCCATATAGTTTAATAATAATTCTCATAAATTAATTGTATATTCAATCATTTCACGCCATTCAGTTTGTTCTTTTACGCTTTGAGTTCCATTTATCAAGTTTAGAGTGTTTATTCAGCTTTGATAGCGTTTTAAGTTTACATTGAAAATTGCATATTTCATACAACTTTCCACGATCAGACTCAGAATTATAAATATAATTTACCGATTGTCTGCCACTCATTCATTTCCGAATTTATATGGAAATTTTCCCTTAAAAAAGCAATAAAAGTGTTTAAATATTTACACTCTCACACAAAAGAGCAAACAAACAAATAAAACACTCGCACACGCCCACACACACACACACGCACACACATACATGCTCATATGCAAATAGATGGCAAACACGAGTAGGCAAAAATAAACTCAAGTCCTGTCTTGCTGTTGACTTGAAGCCTTTTTGTGTAGGCTACGCTGATTTTCGACGGCGCGTTCTCTGAGATTTTTTTGCTTTTGTTTCCTTTGGCTCCCCACACGGCGTTTACTTGATCGATTTGCCCAAAGTTCAAGCAGCGACTGCAGTTGGTTTGTTTGCTTTGGCTTGGAAAGTGATTGTTGGTGTCATAGAGAAATGGGCCGCCCCTCCCCATCGTCTGTAACAGCTGTCTGTGTCTTGCGTTTGTCACACAAAACAACAGCCAACACTCTTGCCTGTGTCTATTCCGTGTATGTGCCTGTGCTTGATATTTGTTGCAGTCTGGTGAGACCAATCCTTGTCCTGGCAAGCCCTCCCAGACGCAATGCACTTTATGTTTTGATGCTGCCGACGGCGGTGCCAGCGTATGTGAGGAGGGGAGGGGCTGCTGCACTTGCTCTTTCACTGATTGTCAGCGGCATCATCATCGTCATCATCAAGGAACAGCGTCTGCCTGCCTGTCTGCCCCTGCGCGCTAATCCTTGTCCTGGTCCCTTGGTAGAGAGGATGCTACTCGGCTTGTACTTCTTGTTGTTATTGTCAAGTGCAAATGTGTTTGTGAAATATGCAAAGACATAAATATTTCAATATGTGTGTATGGGTGAGAAAAACTGTAAAGAATGTGTGAAAATCACCGAGTGCGAAGGTGAACTCATGACTCGAATGAAATCACTTCTAAGAAAAGCACACCAGAATCATTAAACAGTGACTACGATTTATTTCGGAGCTTCTTTAAGCTTAGTACTCAGACAAACTAAATCGTCCGCTAGCTAAATTGACTACTTTTTCCGATGGGATACCCAGCGGACGATGCAGTGTGACTGTACAACGCCAAAATACCACCCCTCATCAAAATACCACCCAATGTGAAGCGGTCACACTGCGCTGATTTGCATGCATTTGAATTTAGTTAATGGTTTTTGCTAATATTTAGATATTTTTGGATGATATATGGAATGTAGAAGTCATGGGCAATTCAAAATCTTACCGTTGGTTTCAAAATATGCGCAATCAATGATTTTCGTCAAACTTTTGCTGCTGACATTCCGACGGGTAGGTGTCGGAAAAATTACAAGCTATTTTTTCTTCAAGCACCCCATCGGAATTGTGTCAGCTGTTTGTGTTTGTCAAGTTAGCGGCACTACGAGCTTTCGACGCTGAAGCCCCGTACGGACATCAGAAGTTGCGAGAAGTTTCATACAAAATTTTTAGGGAAGAAGAAGCAGAAGTTACAACTTCGCCTCTTGAACTTTTTGCATGTACGGAGATGCGAAGTAGAAAGTAACACTTAACAGACAATGTTGCACTTAACAGCACATTTGTGGATTAGACTGGCCCTTAAAAATAGATTTCAAAATACCGGGCGGAAAAGGGTTCGTTTTGGTCCCAATAGATATGAAAAAAAGTTTGGCAGCGATCGGACTTCATTTAGTGGACGCGCGTTCGCCCTCAAAATCGAAAATTTGAAATGTATGGGAAATGAGGGGGATGAGATTCGAATTTAATTTCTAAAAACTCCAAAAAAAATTTTATGTGTTAATTCTTTTAGGGGAATATCATAGCAACATTTTAAATATAAATGTGTCTTATTTTGAAAGTCAGCCTGGCCAGAATCATATCAAAAGGGTAAATTATTCAAATTTTTTTTTGGTATTTTTTTCGAAAAATTTTTAATACATATGAGATTTTGATTTTTGCTTTTGCCCGGGCGGCAAAACTATCGTTTTGGTCCCAAAAGATATAATAAAAAGTTTGGCTGCGATCGAACTAAATTTAGTGGACGCGCTCCCGCCCTAGAAACCAAAAATTTTAAATATGCTACCAATATATGGGATGAGATACGGATTAAATCTGCAAAATTTGAAAAAAAATTTTTTTGTGATTTTGCTCTTTAAATCCTTAAAGGGGAATACCATAGCAACATTTTACATATTTTTGTTGGATATTTCGAGCGTAAACTTGGTCGGAATCATATCAAATCGGCCAATTTTTAAAAAAAAAAAATTTTTTTTTGAGATTAACTTCGGATTTAATTTCTAAAAGTTTTTAGTTTTTGTTTAAGTGTTAATTCTTTTTAATTAATTTAAGCGGAATATCTAAGCAACATTTTAAATATTTTTGTTGGATATTTCGAGCGTAAACTTGGTCAAAATCATAAGAGAACTCCAATATTTCTCATTTTTTTGGGGTTTTTTTTTAATGTCAAATTAATTTATGCGAGACTATGATTTTTGCTCTTGCCTGAGCGGAAGAAGTTTCGTTTTAGTCCCAATATATATAATAAAAAGTTTGGCAGCGATCGGACTTCAGTTGGTGGAAGCGTACTCGCCCTCAAAATCGAATAATTGAAATATATGCGCAATATTTGGGGTGAGTTTTGGGCTCAATATCTAAAATTTTTAATAGAAAATGTTCATGTGTTATTTCTCTTTATATTCTTTTAGAAGAATATCATAGCAACATTTTAAATGTAAATGTCCGATATTTAGAGCATATCTCGTATATATTATTTTATCTTAAAAAATAAACATAAAAAAAATTATAAAAAAATGTGAAAAATGTGCTTTTAAATATGATTCTTACCAAATTTATTCTCAAAATATCTAACATTAATATTCAAAATATTGCTATGATATTCCGCAAAAAGTATTTAAAGAGAATTAACACTTTAACAAAAATTTGACAATTTCAGAGATTAAATCCGAAATTAATCTCAGAAAAATTTTTTTTTTTTGAAAAATTTACCGATTTAATATGATTCCGACCAAGTTTACGCTCGAAATATCCAACAATAATATGTAAAATGTTGCTATGGTATTCCCCTTTAAGGATTTAAAGAGCAAAATCACAAAAAAATTTTTTTTCAAATTTTGCAGATTTAATCCGTATCTCATCCCATATATTGGTAGCATATTAAAAATTTTGGGTTTCTAGGGCGAGAGCGCGTCCACTAAATTTAGTCCGATCGCAGCCAAACTTTTTATTATATATTTTGGGACCAAAACGATAGTTTTGCCGCCCGGGCAAAAGCAAAAATCAAAATCTCATATGTATTAAAAATTTTTCGAAAAAAATACCAAAAAAAAATTTGAAAAATTGACCCTTTTGATATGATTCTGGCCAGGCTGACTACAAAATAAGACACATTTATATTTAAAATGTTGCTATGATATTCCCCTAAAAGGATGTAAAAAGAATTAACACATAAAAATTTTTTTGGAGTTTTTAGAAATTAAATTCGAATCTCATCCCCCTCATTTCCCATACATTTCAAATTTTCGATTTTGAGGGCGAACGCGCGTCCACTAAATGAAGTCCGATCGCTGCCAAACTTTTTTTCATATCTATTGGGACCAAAACGAACCCTTTTCCGCCCGGTATTTTGAAATCAAAAAAAAGTTAATATAAGGGCCAGTCTATTGTGAATACTATGTAAGATGTCTGTGGGCCTTATTGTGCTTTGACCATCTGAAGCAGCATTCATAATGCACCATGTTAAACCACTCTGCTTCTACCTGCATCGATAAGCTGGACTGCTTTTAGCCAAAGGGACTTAAAAAGAAAATAAAATAAAGAACATGGAAGAAAAACAAAAGCGAAAGAATAGTTTGAAAGTGTTTTTGCATGACAAAAAAATGTTTGGAATTTTGGCGGTGAAAGAGCGAGTTGTCATTTTTGATTTTTTCCACCCCAACCATTCGGACTATAATTTTGTGAACAAGGCTTGGGAAGAAGTGGCCGAGCTTCTACAAAAAATCAACTTTGCAATACAAATGATCGAGCAGTGTGACCCACCGCCAATTAAATTAAAAATATCACAAACATATTTTTTGGCGTAATTTTTTCTTAAGTCTGGTTACACTGCTCTTAGGTTCCACGGCGACGAAACATGAGGTGAAGTTAGCTAAATTACGCACTTCGGATGTCCGTACGGGCCTTGAGGCACGGAAATTTTAGTTTGTCTGAGTTTCACCGAGCGTAAGAGGCCTATCGGAATTTTGCGAAAGCTTTCCGACACCCCTTTTTATACCCTTGGAGAGGGTATATTGAAATTGTCCGGATGTTTGTAACGCACAGAAGGAAGCATCTCCGACCACATAAAGTATATATATTCTTGATCAGCATGACGAGCTGAGTTGATATAGCCATGTCCGTCTGTCCGTCCGTCCGTCTGTCCGTCCGTCTGTCCGTCCGTCTGTCCGTCCGTCTGTCCGTCTGTTTCTATGCTATCTCCTCCGTCAGTTTTAAAGCTATCGTAACCAAACTTTGCACGAAGTCTTTTAGTACAAATACGCTGCACATTTGTCGGAACCGGCCGGATCGGATGACTATAGCATATAGCTGCCATAGGAACGATCGGTCGAAAAACTAGTTTTAGTAAGAAAAACTTTTTTGTTTTCAATGCTATCGCTCTCAACGCTCGTATTTATAAGTTTTCAATGATTTCACATAATTTCACTAAGGCTTGTCGAAATCGGACAACTATATAGTATAGCTGCCATACAAAAGTTAGGTCTGAAAAAAAGTCTTAGTGAGAAAAACTTTTTTGTTTTCAATGTTATCGCTCCCAACGCTCGTATTTATAAGTTTTTAATGATTTTACATAATTTCACCAAGGCTTGTCGAAATCGGACAACTATATAGTATAGCTGCCATACAAAAGTTAGGTCTGAAAAAAAGTCTTAGTGAGAAAAACTTTTTTGTTTTCAATGTTATCGCTCCCAACGCTCGTATTTATAAGTTTTCAATGATTTTACATAATTTCACCAAGGCTTGTCGAAATCGGACCACTATATAGTATAGCTGCCATACAAACTGTCAGGCATATATCAAGCTCCAAGGGTATATAAACTTCGGTCGAGCCGAAGTTAGCCTGCCTCTATTTTTTTATATGGAGTTGACACCCAGCTAAAGCGATTTAGTTTGTCTGAGTACTAAGCTTTAGCAAATAATTGCAAGTGAAAGCCAATTTATGTGCTTACAATTTCGTTATTTTTCTCAAGTCCAGTTTGCAAAGCAAAGTTGATTTTAAAGTTGAGAGATTTGATGTTTATAAATCGTAGGACACTTCAAGTGATTGCCACAGATAAAATCTGATTGTCGGCGTAGTAATTGATCATTTGCAAAAGTATGAAAAATCCGAAAACATTTCAAGCAAAACAGCAAAAATAAGTTATTGGTGGAATTCGATTCATTCGATATACCAATTGGCTGCTTAATAAGGACTTTACAGAAAAGATACTTCACTTTTTCTCGCAATGTAAGCAATTCGTTTTTCGTTTGAATGCTTTAACAACTGTATTTATTTTGCGGCTTCAGCCTGAACTTAACGCCTGTTAGTTTTAGATGCGATAACAAAGCGAGTGATAAAATAAGCATCGAAATTTTAATATGTTTTAAAATATTTGATAGTTTCAAAAAAACAAATTTTTGTAAACTAACCGATTAATAATTCAGTTTGGTGTAACCTTCTCATTGGGAAGCGATAGATAAAGTTCAGAGGAATCAGAATCTTGTACTCAAGGTAAGGGGGTTTTACAATCAAAATAAATCCATTTTCCATCCGATATTTGGCAAAAATCAAAGAGGAGCGAGTGCCTCTATAGGTCAATAAGTGGAGCAACGGCATAACTTGAAGAAGTTGAGGAAGCTGAAATTGGAACAGCTTTACATCCTCCCTGGGTGACTTACAACTAATTATACATCTCTCAATAACAACTAGCAACTGTTGCCTGTTTTTTACAAAAAGTGTGTCAAAGTCGTCCTTTTTTTTTCTTTCATGTACTTTTTATAATGGTATGTTGTAATGGTCGATTTGTGTGAAAATTTGAGTTTCGAAATTTTGTGGAATTTAATTAATTAACCATCAAAGTCAGTGCCCTACGATAGATTTGATTAGTAACCTTGCACAGTCAGCTGAGCGGTCATCTTGAGCTTCCGTTTAGCTTCGATCTCTCTTTTTTCTCTCATCCTAATTGTGGCTTCGTCCAACGATATTTAATCCGGCGAGAACTGTGCCATTCTTTGACTTAAAGTGAAAATTGAAAGATATTCAGCTGCACAACCAGATGTGGTCTACTAAAATAAATATGGGTACGATTGACAATATCAGAGGGTACATTGTTTCTCGCTACAGTGGAGCAGCTTGGCCAAGACACCAGTACACATTGCTTTACACAGCGACGTTCTGAGTGTGAGCTGCTTCAGTGTCCAGAGAGTTCTTAAAAGGAGTCTATGTGTCGGGTAAAGACGCCTCTCACAATCATCAGAGAGGGCTAGTCAGAATTTCTTTGAGTTTATCCGAAACATCATCCGACTTAAGTTTCATTCATTCATAGACATTGCTTAGCTACAATCGTAGTATCTAGTATCCTGGGTATTAATAATGAAAGTACACTTTAGGGACTCCATAATTTTAAAATTCTGTGTGTGATATCTGATTATCTTGATGGCGACGACCCTATCCAGCCGATTGACTACCCAATACAAGGGTCCCGCCCGTCTACAAGCGTACCATCTCTCATTGTGCGTTTCAGAATAGATAGATTAAGGGCCTTAGATAATATATTTAAAATTGTGGCTCTGAAAGTTGTTTGCGGTTTAAGGGGGGAGGGGGGAAATTTTGCAAATCTGAAACAAACTTGATCTGCGTACGGTATACAACTATGTACATGCAAATATTTGTATCTCTATCTCTTATAGTCTTTGAGATCGACGCGTCCATACAGCCAAACAAACGGACAGACGGGCATGGCTAAATCGACTCGGCTGTTGATGCTAATCAAGAATATATATACTTTATAGGGTCGGAAATGCTTCCTTCTCCCTGTTACATACATTTTGCACAACTTCATGATCCCCTTTTACCCATTTTCAATGGGTACAGGACCTGTACCCAGCTAGAGTCGGGAGAGTACAATCGGATTGAAGGAAGTGGTAACAGCGATGTGTGGAAATTCTACGATAGAATTGAGGAGGCCAATACTTCCGAGTTTGTTGGCTATGTGGTGTGGAAGAGATGAGAAAAAGCTTTAAAATTTCCAAAATGCTCCAGTTCATCAAATCTGCGAAAACATGTTTGTTAAAACGCTCAAGCAACAATTAAGCACTCAATTAAGAAAATCACGAGTGTTTGTCGATGACCGAGTACGAGAGAAAGTGACAAAGAGCAGCGTTAAATTTGTCGCTCAAGTCATTCGTCCGTTTGAGACCGTAAATGGTTCGGGATTTAAGGATCTTGCTCGTTGTTTAGTTGGCTAATCGAGTCTTGGAAGATCGGCGCAACAATCTTAAGGCCGGAGACTTGAATGCTGTTTTATTTTTACATTCACAACGCAAGGCTAAAAGCCAATTGTAACAATTTTTTTAGAAATTCATACAGCTATTCATAAAGAATATACCAAAATATTTTTGTACTAATTATACCCTGTACCCATTGAAAATGGGTAAAAGGGGATCATGAAGTTGTGCAAATGTATGTAACAGGGAGAAGGAAGCATTTCCGACCCTATAAAGTATTTATATTCTTGATCAGCATCCGTCTGTCCGTCCGTCCGTCTGTCCGTCCGGTATTTTGTTCGCGATTTAATAAGTCTTCAGCCGAGTGCCGGCTGTTGACTCCCAAACTTCGCTTCCCAGCAGAGAGCTGTTAATGCAACTTATTTGCGTGTTCCTTAAGCACACATCTACTACGTTTATACGCCAGCTATTTGCAAATAGAAATATTTGTAAATAACTAACTCACCGTTTACACGCCAAATACTGCACGTGAGTATCTGGTAACATTGAAATGAAAATCAGTGTTGCCTGGTTGGCAGAACTGAGTAGCTGTTAACATTGATATGAAAAAATTTTGCCATTCGCCGTGGTCCACTTACTACGCTTGTTTTCAGTTTTATTTTGAACATTTTACCTTTATCCTTCGCCAGCAGTCGATGTAATGACAATAACAATGCAGCAGGGCTACCACATAGTTGGAAACAAGAAAATCACTGAAAAGAGTGGCAACGCCAAGCACACTAATTGCAAATAAGTCTACTAATCAGTAATTGTTTTCGTGACTTAGCTATTCGTAAATTAGAAGTTAACTCAGCGTTTATACGCAAAAATTTGTTAATTACCAAATTGTTATTTGCAAATAAGACGTGCGTATAAACGTAGTAATCGACAACTTAGTATTTCTTTTATGGTGTTAACAAAATGAGTAGGTATTTTTACTCATGATTCTGGCATCGTGTAATCACTCGTGCAGGTCTCTAGTACAGGGTACCCTGTACTATAAAAAGGATTCAAGTAGAGGGTTGGTCTGCATCTGGTAAATTTCATATCATCATTCAAATTCTTTTATTAATAAATTTGCAATATTATCCGACGGGCAAAGCAGTTTATTTATGTCTCATTTGTCTTTTTTCTTTCTTACAGGTATGCAAATTATGTGTGGTGAAGTTAAGACACTGTTTTAGTGTTTGGAAGCGGCCTTACACAGGTTCTTAATTGTTGTTTATTATTTATAAATATTTTATTTTATTACACCTTATACTTAGCTGTAAAACAGTTTCAGTGCATCCACGGGCATTTAACAATTTTTGAAATGCTTCCAGCTCCGTTAATGCGAGTTTTTCTACTGCCTTAAGGTGGCAATCAAAATTTATACACTGACTTTCAGTATTCGCACTGCAGTGGCGTAGATAGCTTTTTGCAATGGTGGGTGAAGTCGAATTTTATAAAAAAAAATTTTTTGTGAATCTTCAAAATTTTAATTATTGTTGTCTTATTTATTTAGTTATTTTTTTAACAAAATGATATCAAGTTTATTCCACTTTTTGTCTGTATATCGACGAAGATGTCCTGTTTAATTCCTATTTTTGACCTCAATGGGGGGGATTCATCATCTTAACCCCCCTATCTACGCCACTGAGTCGCACACATATTTATCATGGTAATCTTCTTAGTTCATCTTGCTGTCGAAATGAATAATCCTAAGAAACTACCCCGTTTATAGCTTAAACTTTAAATTCTTATCGATCGAGTCACCAATTTGTATAAAGATTGTTTAAAAAGAGTTTTAAATAAATGTGGGAACATTTTTCTTACATAACTTATAACAGCGCCTCCAAGATCTAGTGTTTACAAATTCTAATTTCCAGTTAATGATCTAGAAATTTAAATAGACTTTTTTTATTATTATTTATAGTTTCTTTTATTTCTGGTCCCGTTGATCAACAATGTAAATATATTTTTACTTTGTGATCACAGAATGGCTGCTCATCACCACATCGTGAGTCCAGCCCTATGTGGGCGTGTCCGCTGGCCCTAACTGACCTCGGTCAATTTCTCATGCATTGCGCACTTGAGATTGAATTTTTAGATGTGGAAAATTTATGAACCACACAGCAGACAGTACTTCTACGTTCGCACACACATACAAACAAACAAATAATAGAATGCTGAAGTTTCTAGATTTCTATGCCATTTATTTTAATTTCTATATAAATTACAGGCATTTCGCAATCATTTGCATTTTGTTTGTGTGCAAGCGACATGCAATGCCTTCGCCTACTGACGCACATATACATACTACATGTATAACTTCCAACAACAGCCAATTCATTGCCAAAGTCTGAAGCTTCAAAATGTCGAGTCACAAGCCTAATATAATTGTTGGTCAGATAGTTTTCATTAGAAATTTACGCCACTCATAAAACACTTTGTTTGGCCGGCAATCAAAGTGTGACCTTTGTTGGCATCTCGTTTTACGACATCGTTCTGTTGTGGGTAAGTTGATTAACATCCACATCGACCGATCGAAATCCGGTTTTTCGCACTAAGCTGTGACTAAGTGAAATACAATTGTCAGGTTGTTCAGTTTTCCCCCGCCAGCTGTTTACCCAAAGTCTACACTGCGAAGGATGCACATGGCTTGAGGGTGAGCTCCCACTTAGATCAAGAGCTCGGTTCTGTGCAAAGTCTGAGGCGTCGTTATTGTTGCATAAGCTGCCCTCGCCGGACTTCTCCAGTCATCGAGTAAAGCAGATAATTGACTTGTAGCTGCTAATTCTCTCTCTGGCTCAAAGTGCATAAATCAGACAGGCGGCTAATAAGTTGTAACAGCAGCAACACTGAAAGTTCAAACAATGAGTAAGCCAACAATTAGACGCACATTTCAAGGGGATACGCTTGCACATTTATTCTTTGGCTTCGCTTAATTACATCACTTTAAAATTGATTTGTTAACCAGCCAACAAATTGCCACATGGAAGTGAAATTAGCATTTTAGGGGTCGTTTTCTCATGTTCCTGTTTTTGCTGTGTGTCTTCAGATTCAATAAACAAATATTGTTCCTCAAATTGAATAAATAGTGCAATAAAAGCATGCTAAAAATTCTTTGTCGTTGCACAAATTAGCTGATACCCGAACCGCAATTTGGACTACATCAAAGCAGTGGTTCACCTAAGTTTAAAGTCACTTGAAGATTCTTAGAAATTGTTTAACTGGAAACTTGCTGTGTAGGCAGGTACTATAAAGTAAGCCGAAGCAGCCGGCAAATATTTCTGGCAGCTAAGGAGATATTGATGGTGTGAATTTTTTGCACTTCCAGCATGAAAAGACAGCTGTTGAATTGCAGTCGATATGTCAAGGCGACAAGCCTCCATTTTAATGTTGTTTGTGTCTTGTTTCTACAGTTGAATGCAGACAAATGACCTCAAGCCGGCTAGAACTTGCTGATTTGATGAAGCTGTGAACTTTAAATTGTCTCAAGAGAACAAAACACAAATTCTACAAATGATTAAAATCTTACACGCGGACTAATTCGCGGCGAAATAAAAACAAAAATTCAAAAATAACACTAGTTGACAGCATTTCCGATGCCTACCATTTGGCAGTAATTTTGAATCCAAATTAAATCCAAAAATGCAGTTCCTATATTTTTTAGTAGGGCCGTTTTGAGAAATCGCGAAAAAACAATTTAGGTTTGGGGAAAAAAGTAACCTCTTAAAAAAATAGGTACATCTTCAGTATCGGTTCATTCATAAAGAAAATGTAATGTTTGCTTGAAAGGTAATTGAACGCCCTATTATACATTCATACATTACTTCTTATTCTGGTGCTTGACTTAGGCGTTATAAAGGCTTTTATCGGCAACTTTCCATTAAATTGTCAGCTTAAAAATAAACTAGATTTGAAGTGCGATTTTCACCACGCAAAAAAATTGTGAAAAATTTCTTTTATTGCTGGTCACGAAAGACTTATTTAATAAAACTACAACTTATTGCCATTTTAGTACAAAATGGAATGTTTCAAGTTCATGCAAACTGACTTAGTTTGTTCGTATTATAGGGCGTGTTCAGCACAAAAATTTATCAATGAGCAAATAGGATTAAAAAATTATGCATTAATTAGTTTCTGCTGAACGAATTGCTACATTTTTTAACAACGCCGCGGGGCGGTGATTTCTGAAATGGCGGCGCAGACACATTTGCGATCCGTGTTAACATGAATACTGCATATAAAAAGTCACAATTAGGTTTAATTATATTTTAGAATTTATTGTTATAATGTACAGCCGACAGTAGGCTTATCTTTGCAATCAATGCACAAATTGCGAATATATTTATCGATAGCATGCCTATCGATACAGAATTACTATTGGTGGGAGCAGTATCACTTCAAAGTACTATTTCATCGATTCATGCTCCACTATCATGATACTTGAAATTGGCTATCATGATACCGCATCACTCGAGTTCAGCAGAAGGATCAGTGCGAATTTATACTTGATCAGGGAGCAAGTTGTTCTGCTGGACAAGGCCATTGTACGTCTGTCTTAGGGAGTCAAAGGTAAAATTTAATTCATTTGGATTCAATCAATTTTGTTTAAAATTGATTCAATAAATCTGAGGTTTAGGGCTTAGCGGAATAAGGAAACCAATTAAAAAAAAAATGGGAAGTTACTTTCGAGGCTTCATTTTTGTCGGCACCATTAAATTTTGGTCTAAGCTGAGCATTATTTTGGGCCTCAGCAATTTTGCGCTGTCGAATGCAGTGAATGTTTCCAATTATCAACTCCTAGGAGGTTTCTTTTTGTTTTTTCCCAATTACTTACTGATAGGCGACCGTGGTACCACTAGTTCACAAAAGTAATTCCGCAGAACTTTTACGTGGAATTCAGAACACGAAAACGAAAACCTTTTCAAATCATTACTTTTAAAATGTAGCGGAGTTGAGAACAAAAATATAAAAAGAAGTGATTTTTTCGGTCCCTAATTATAACTTAGGACTTTTGTCTGAGTTTTATTTTTTTTGTGAATGTTATTCATTCGTCGGTTTTGACTAGTGATTTTGGAATTGTGTCAAGTTTGATGCATGTCTTTGGTAAATGAATTAAAATAATTGGCAGAAGAATGTCAAGTTTTGACTTTTAGAAAATTGACAATTTCATTATTTAACGTAATAAATCATAGTTTTTGCAGCGAGTCAAATGTAAAATTACATCTCACATCCGATCAGTCCAATTCAGTTCCGAACTATGTACTTAATTCAAGACTGTTCCGGGATACATTGAGTACATTCTAAGCTTTTATAAATGATCAAATATTTTAAGGTTGTAATGTTCTCAAAAAAAAACTGCGACAACAATGCCTCGGATACGGACCCCCCCTGACGACGACCCACGCAAACGTTTTAAGGACCACGATTTGAGAATATGCACCTGGAATGTCCGCACCCTCAACAGAGATGGTGATGATATCGCCTTGGTGAAAGTCCTCAAAAAATATTCATCGGACGTAACCGCACTCCAGGAAATGCGATGGATTGGACATGGGAGCAAGATAATAACGCTACCAAAAGAGAAGACAGAACAGAAACCACCACCCCCCTGGGAGATACACTACAGCGGGCATGTCTCCAAGCACGAGTTTGGGTGCGGCTTTGCAGTGAGTGATAGACTGCGTCGCTCTGTCATCAGCTTCACACCAGTTGATGAACGGCTAGCCGCGCTCAGACTTAAGGCAAAATATTTTAATATTAGCCTTATCTGTGCTCACGCGCCAACAGAAGACAAGGATGGCACGATAAAAGATGAATTCTATGAGCGCCTGGAACAACTATACGAGCGCTGCCCCGACCACGACATAAAGATCGTGCTAGGCGATTTTAACGCAAAAGTCTGGAGAGAAGGAGTTTTTGGATCGACAGTCGGACGATTCAGCCTTCATGAAACAACCTCCGGTAACGGAGAGAGGTTAATAGACTTCGCTGCGGGCCGGAACATGGTCATAAGTAGTACCAGATTTGAACACCTCGACATCCATAAGGCGACCTGGAAGTCCCCTGGTCAACGAACACGAAATCAGATTGATCACGTTGTGATCGACGGAAGGCATTCATCGAGTGTACTAGACGTGCGTGCGATTCGAGGAGCCAACATAGACTCGGATCATTACCTGGTTGCAGCCAAGGTACGCACGCGGCTCAGTGTGGCACATGCCTCACGCTCTGGCACACGTCGAAAGCTAAACGTCGAGAAGCTGCAATCACAAGGGACCTCTGAAGCCTACTCAGCTAAACTCGCCCAACTGCTCAGGGAAACCTCCCCATTCCCTTCCGATATATGCGAACAGTGGCAGCGTATATCGCACTCCATGAGTACGGCTGCCAAGGAGATACTCGGTTACTCCGAGTCCCCTCGAAAGCGGTCTTGGTACGACGAGGAGTGCCGACGCGCGACTGCAGAGAAAAACGCTGCCTACAGGAGAACTCTGCAGTCGAGAGTAACGCGGGCTGCTAAAGAGCGATACCTGGAGAAAAAGAAAGAGGAGAAACGCCTTTTTAGAAGAAAAAAGTTTGAGCAGGAAAGGCGAATGCGCGAGGAAGTCGAGATGTTATTCGGCATGAGTGAGACTCGAAAATTTTACCAAAAGATTAAGCAATTAACAGAAGGTTTCAAGCCCAGAGTCGCACAATGCAAAGACGAACAGGGGAATCTGGTCACAGATCCGCAAGTGGCGCTTAAGAAATGGAGAAGTTACTTCTCCAACCTACTGGGAGGCGATGACGAACAGGATGCCGCCACTAGAGAAGTAACGATACCACCAATCGACAACATTGAGATAGACCCCCCGACCCAACAGGAAGTCTGTTTAGCCATACGAAGGCTAAAGAACAACAAGTCGCCAGGCGCTGATGAGTTGCCCGCTGAATTGTTCAAGGCTGGAGGCGATGAATTGGTAAGGTGTATGCACCAACTTCTGTGCCGTATATGGGTTGACGAAAGCATGCCCGACGATTGGAATCTAAGTGTTCTCTGTCCAATCTTTAAAAAAGGAGACCCTGCAGTTTGCGCCAACTACCGCGGGATCAGTCTCCTCCCAATCGCATATAAGGTTCTGTCCCGCATTATTTGTGAACGTCTAAAGCCGCTTGTTGATACACTGATTGGACCTTATCAGTGTGGCTTTAGACCTGGTAAATCCACCACAGACCAGATATTCACTTTGCGCCAAATCCTGGAGAAGACCTATGAGAGAAACATCGAAAATCACCATCTTTTTATCGATTACAAAGCCGCTTTCGACACGCCGATAAGGTCAAGGTTTTTCGAAGCCCTGTCTACTTTAGGTATTCCAGCAAAGTACGTTCGACTTTGCATGATGACGTTGAGAAGCACTCAAAGCTCCGTCAAAATAGGAACGAACCTCTCCGAGCCTTTTGATACCAAAAGAGGTTTTAGGCAGGGTGACACCTTATCGTGTGACTTCTTTAATCTGCTGATGGAGTATATACTGCGCCAGTGCCCAAATGCCAACAGATCGGGCACCATCTTTAATAAAGATGTAATGCTACTCGCATATGCCGATGATATTGACATTATCGGCAAAACCGAACAGGCAGTAAGCAATGCGTTTTCAGAGATTGAGAAGCAGTCTGAGCTAATGGGTTTAGCGGTAAACGAGGACAAGACGAAGTACCTAGTGTCCTCGAAACAGAAGTACACACAAATTGGGCAATCTGTTGCAATGGGAGAGTACAACTTTAAAGTTGTAGAGGACTTTGTCTACCTCGGAACGATGATAACCGGCGACAACAACATCAGCCTGGAAATTCGAAGAAGAATCACGCTCGCAAACCGATGCTATTACGGGCTAAGTAGGGAGCTCAAGAGCAGAAACCTCAAGCGAAGAACAAAAATAGCGCTATATAAGTCGCTTATCATCCCAGTCCTGCAATACGGCGCAGAAGCATGGGCAATATCATCAGCGGATGAGGCGGCGATTGGCGTTTTCGAGCGAAAGATTCTTCGCAGGATTTATGGACCTTTGAAAGTTGGCGAGGACTTTCGCATCCGAAGGAATGACGAACTGTATAAGCTCTATGGGGATACTAGTCTGGTCAAGCGTATAAAGCAACAGCGGCTGCGCTGGCTGGGACATGTTACCCGTATGGATGATCAAGCTCCAGCAAAAATGGTCTACAATGCGAAAGAACTGGGACAAGGCAGGTGGGACGACCACCTCTAAGGTGGGACGACCAGGTGCGGAAAGACATTTCTAAGCTTGGCGTGAAAAACTGGTGCCAGCTCGCACGGAGCAGAAGCGACTGGCGGACATTAGTTGCAGCGGCCGAGACCGTCAAACGGTTGTGATGCAATGCATCGGGCCAATAAAGAAGAAGAAGAAGAATGTTCTCAAGACAAACCCGGTTTACTCTTCCAATAAGTGTAAAGTTTCCGTCCCTCAGCGTCGAAACTTGTCAGCTAGAGGCACTGGCTTGAGGGCACAATCAGCTATTTAAATTCCGACGGGGTGGTAGCAGGATAAATAGTTTGTAATTTTTCCGACACCGACCCGACGAAAATCGACGAAAATCATCGATTTCCATAATTTGATACCAATGGTAAGATTTTGGATTGCCCATGACTTCTACAATCCATATTGCGTCCAAAATCCGTAAATATTTTCAAAAAAAGTTAACTAAATTCAAACGCAAGGAAATCAGCGCAGAATAACCGTTTCACCGTACGCTGACCCCCATCGGAATAAGTTATCAATTCCGATAGCAGACGTTTTAGTACTATTGTCTGAGTACTAAGCTTTTGTTCTCAATCCAAAATATTTAGTTCTTAAATTAGGAACGCATTTTCTAAAATTCTTGCTGTTACGAAAAGTTATTACTTCAAGAAAGATTGCTCTCATTTCCAATAGAATAACAGTAGTTTATCGACTCCAGAATGTTTCGTTCTTAATTAAAGTACATCCCAAAACAATACATACTTGTATTTTAAGGCTGCGCCTTTGTTGGAACCGGCCAGACCGGTTGACTGTAGAGGGCAGCTGCCATAGAGACGATCGGTCAAAAACTAGTTATCGCGAGAAACACTTTGTTGTTTTCAATTGTAGAGTCATAGAACATGCCAATTTGATTAACAACGGACTGGTCTGCCTCAGGTCAGGTCATATCAGTTTCAAAAATCACTCAACGTGAAATGTGTAAATCGAAAATGAAATTATTGTATAAAAATCAGATCAATTTTTTATCCCTTATTTATTTATTTAATTTAATCCATAGCTGGGTTTGGTTTGATTATCTGCCGTTTCTTTTCAGCTTCTGACTGCGACTTGCAACTTCATTTCTCCTAAGCTATTTCGAATTCTGCTATAATATGCTCTAAGTTTGGAATACAAAATATTTATGTGTAAAACAGCTTACGAGATTTGGAGTTGTATATTTCTTTTTTATAAGCCGAACCTTTAAAGTGCAATAAATGTCGGCAACAAATCCGACCCAACCCATCCAAGGTATTTATACTACAATCATGCCCTTTCAAAATATCAGTATATATATACTGATATAAGTATTTATCAGTTTCTAGAGGAGCTAGACCAGCCAAATTACATTTGTCTGCAGGCAGATCAAGTTTGTTTCAAAATTTTGCCACGCTCACTTCGGCCCCACACTAAACGAGAGTCGGCTCTAACCGACTTCGATATACCCGTTACTCATGAAAAAACATGTTTAACAGTGTTCCTGCGTTCCTTAGGGTGACCATTCGAAAAGTATGCAACATTTTTTTAGGGTGGGTAGCGGGGGGCTTGGTTCACTTTTTTGCTCATAACTTGAGAGCCGTTCATCCGATTTTTATCATTTCTTAGGCAAAAAAATCATATGGCTAATTACTTACTATCTCTAAAAGGTACGAATCGTCTATCTTCAAAACTTAAGGAGATATAAGGTTTTTTCCAAATTGCCGGGGTGGGAAGGGGCGTGGCCAAAATTTGAAACAAACTTGATCTGCGTGCATACATGTCAATTCTCTATCTCTTACCATCTCTGAGATCTAGGTGTTCATACAGACAGACGGACATGTCTATATCGACTCGGCTGTTGATGCTGATCAAGAATATGTATACTTTATATGGTCGGAAATGATTCCTATACATACATTTGCACGACTTTAGTATACCCTTTTTACTCTACGAGTAACGGGTATAAAAATGTTAAATAACGACCAACATTTTTAGATAACGTTTTCAAATTGAGAACTTACATTAATAGTCGCAATATCTATAAGCCCTTTTCAGCTCTACTCCTCAGGAACACAGAAAGGCTATTAATTGCTTTCGTTGAATATCGGGTACATCGAAGTCGGGCAGAGCAGACTTTAACTTAAACTCTCGCAGTTTTACTCGCATAGATACAAGACTACAGTTTACCAAAAATCATAAAAATCTCTGAAAAGCATTAAATTCTCAGCTGAATTAGAACTGCCATCTGAATTTTGTTATTTTATTTCCATAAACAAGATTTTCTCTGATTAAATTGCAGTTTTAAGTTTAAATTTAATAACTAAAAGCTTCTATCAAAGAAATCAATTTAATTTCACCACCTCGAAAGCATTATTCTGTTTGCCATAATTTTTCTTTTACCTGCTTTGCTTCTAAGCAAATTGCATCGATTTCATTTTGCAATTGGTCATTTGAAATTGCATTTCCATTTGGACGACGCACTGTGGGCTGACTAACGAAAACCCAATGCGAAAATAAATAAATAAATACGAACTTAATTTTCAAATTCTTGGAGAAAATTTAATCGTCTCTGAGATCTGTTTGTTCATACGGACGGACAGACGCACATGGCTATATCGACTCGGCTGTTGATGCTGATCAAGTATATATATTAGGGGGGGTCGATTTTTTTTCGACCAAAGCGTATAGCAAAAACGAAATCTACGGTCAATTCTAAGAAAATTTCACCAAGAAACCATGGGTCTAAAATGATTCTAGCCGCCAAATCGACTTCAAACATTTATGTGACTTTTTCCCAAAAATCAAGTTAGAAAGTCGCTGAACACCTACTATAACATGTTCTGTATGCCCCAGAGCTTGCATTTATCTGAAAAATTTCATATAGAAGCCACACAAAGTGATACAGGTGTCAAAAAGTGAGCCCAGTGCTGCCCATCAACGTTGAAGCGGTGCTACCTATCAAAATTTTTTGTTATATGTATAACTCCGCTATCGATCATCCGATCTTCATAGTTCCTTTGGCGAATCGATAAATAATCATGATTATAAAATATCTCTAGAAGGTACAAACCATCTATCTCCAAAACTGTGGGAGATATGAGGTTTTTTTCTGAATTGCGGGGGGCGGAAGGGGGGCGTGGCAACCTGTGACATAAAAATTTGTTTTCCGGCAACTATAAGAAGTATTTGTCCCATACAGTCAAACCTCTATCTCTTACCATGTCAGAGATCTGTACTTTTGCAGGTATTTGGACAGACAGACGGACATGACTATCTCTGGTATTACATTTTTTTAGCTTGGGACTTTTCGACCTAACAAAATATGGTTTCCGGTAGATACTAGCAAAACAAATCGTTTGCACTAAAATCCTCGAAATCACAGGATTTTGTTGGCAACTAAATACATTGCTCAAAAGTTGGATCAATGGGAGATTTGGATTCTCACTGGAAATGCCGACAGTGTAAGCCTGGTGAATGTGAAAACTTGTCCCCGAATACCGATTCGGAATGCTAAGCAGCTACTTGACAGTCCTGGCAAAAGCATTCAGCAGAAATATTCCTATAGTAAAATATCTACATAGGAGCAATGTGTGGGACCCGGCTCGGTTCCACCAGACGTTGTTTTCTTGTACCATCTTTCAACGATTAACTGATCAATTTGGTTCCATGGCTGTTACAACGTACTCAGTTGTGTTGTTTCACTAAAAAACTAGTGCATTTTAAATAAAATTCCCAAAAAATTTAATTCGTTGCTGTCAGGGACAACTTTTTGATCAAAAATTGGCCGATCTCGGCCGGTATTGTCAGGCACATCCGGAACAAATTTCGAATAAAACTACCTTTTTGTTAAGGAGCTTTGGCGAAAAGTCTGAAACGATTTTGCAAAATGAGCTAGCATAAACGTAGTATGCAAATATATCCATAAACCCGTAAAAGTACGATCTCTGACTGGTAAGAGATAGAGGTTTGACTTGTATGGGACAAATACTTCTTTAGTTGCCGGAAAACAAATTTTTATGTCACAGGTGCCACGCCCCTTCCGCCCCCGAATTCAGAAAAACCTCATATTAGTTGGAGATAGATGGTTGTACCTTAGAGATATTTTATAATCATGTTATTTTCGTTCGCCAAAGGACTATGAAGTCGGATGATGTAGCGGAGTTATACTATAACAAAAAATTTTGATGGTAGCACGCTTCAACGTGTGGGCAGCACTGGGCTCACTGACACCTGTTACTTGTGTGGCTTCTATGAATTTTCAGATAAATCAGCTCGGGCATGAACATTGTAGGTGTTCACGACTTCTAACTTGTTTTTGGGAAAAAGTAACATAAAGTTGAAGCGATTCCGGCTACATTAGACCCAGGTCTGGATTTTCGAATGCGTGATTCGTTTTGCTATACGCTTGTACGTTTTTTCGGCCCATACAATCGACCCCTAATATATATACTTTATAGGGTCGGAAATGATTTCTTCTCCCTGTTATATACATACCTTTGGTACAGAGTACATAAATCATTTGTTAAAGACAAACTTAAAGCTTGATATTTTAAGGCCAGTATAAGCTTATGCTCTAGACTGTTTTATAGTATTTGTAAGTCGCTGTATTCGCAAAGTTCTCAGCTTTAGGTCGAGCAGAGTCGAGTTCCGATTAGGTTCTATGTGCCACTGTGCGACGAGAACGATGCTTATGCCACTTCCAACGAGAATTTTGAGCTCACAAATTTTAATTAGCATCGACAACAAACGCGCTGAGTCATGGCAAATAAGGAGTCGGCGAAACTAAGCGAATCGTGGAGAGCAGTAAATTGAAAACTCGACTAGGACATTGCCAGAAAATCAGGTAGAGGCATGCCACGCCACACCCACCCACATACGAGCCCAGAGGAAGAACTATACTTATTATCATGGTTAGTTCAATTATTATTATTGATACGTACTGGTATTGTCCGGGCTTGGATCAAAGTGGAGCTAATTAAATTTTTAGATGATACAACAATGTGGCGCCAAGGCATGCACACTACGCTACTAGAAAAGGCATAACTAAAATTGTGTGGATTGTACACTGCGTGTATATGTATCCATTTCCCAAATTTATCTGAAAGAGTGTTAGCCTTTTTCACATAAACTGCCAACTAATGGCCTGTAATAATTGCGGTTCATGTTCATGGGAAGACAAATAGGCTTCATTAAATACAAATGCGCTTAGCAGGAACCGAAACATTCACAAACCTAACATGCCCATGAGAGTGCACTTGCTTGAACATTTTGCGGCTGCGGCCAGGGAGCTGCTGGGTGAACTCTAGAAATACACCAGTATTCCCGACTGCTGCCGCCCACGTGTGTGTGCTTCTGATTGAGTTGTTTGAACATGAGGCGGGGCTTTTCAATTTTGGACCATAAAAATACAATACGAAATTGTTATGTAAACAGTTTGCCGTTCGAGCTGCTTAAGCCTATTTTCACATGCAATTTCTTCGTCCAAAAATTATGTTAAAATGCTTTTGCCAAAAATTTGTTTCTAACTATTCTGTAAATTCGCTTTTCGGCCATTATTAACACATGAGCGCATATTTCGGCGCTGACCAGCGAGAATTTTTGTTCTGAAATTTATTGAGCGTAAAATGCTGTGCAAATTTTCTTTCCGCTCCTGTTTAGTGGACAAGCAGGGGCAGAGGAAGCTTATATGGATGTGCCAAAATAAATATAAATATTTATTACTTAGCCAAAAGGCATGGTCGGAAAAGCGCTCAAATGCTTTGAACATGTATGTAAATGAGATCTGGCTATGCTATTGACCCATTTAAAGACAAGACAAGTGCTTCGAGCCCAAAGTGAAAGCAATCATTTAGAGCACTGAAGCGACTAATGGAGGGAACAGCTAAGGGATGAGTGGATTCTAATTCTGGTGGTTTCTTATGAAACGACATAACTGTTCAACTTTATAACTATACAAATCAATGCAGAGCCCATCTCAACTTTGCACAAAAACCTTACGAGTTATTCCATGGGCTTCTTCCACAGACACTCCCACCGAAGTATGTAAAGTATGCAACATTTCAATCGATAGCTGCTAGGGTGGCTTTATGTAAACTGAAGTATTCGGACAACACGGTTTCTATTTAATAGAATACACTGAGTTTGCTATCGATATCGTCATCAACGCAATAACTCAGAATAGGTGTTTATAACGGTACAAAGTTGAGTTTTTGCGTTAAGGTGAAGCGAACAGCTGAGTTTTGTTTTGGTTATGCGAAGGTCCAGAAATTTAACAAAATCAAAATTCAAGTGATTTGTGGCCCTTAGCTGAATCTTTCATTCCGTTTCCTTTTAGCCTCAGGTGATTTCTTTTCCATAGACGCTTTATGTTGTCGAGCTACAGGAATTTCCGCAAATCAAATCAGCTGTTCACTCAGTCCACTCACGACCCACACCTCTATCGATAGGCCTAATGGGCAACTTTCCTGTGAAACTGGTACTGTTCATTTATATGGAGTGCGACATAAAAATTTATTTTCAGCGCTTCTCAGAACAGGCCTTTATCCTCTTCACGATTGCTGCCAAGATAGAGGAGGTAGCTGAATGTGCCATATAACTCAAAAGTATCTTTTCTTTTTGTATTTTTTTTCTTTGTGTGCCTAGTGCAGTAAGATAAGTTAACAAAACTTGTAGCACCAGGATGAATAATAATAATTAATAATAATTATCTTTAAAAAAATATAACGAAGTGTTAAACAACACCGAAAATTGTATATAAGCAGTTAATCTCATGTCCTGGGTCTGGGCTGGTGATGCCAGCTTGGATATTTAATTTGTAATCAGATTACTTAATAACCAATTTGACGTGAGAACCCTAACTGTTTTAAATGAAATTTAGTGAATTTCAGTTGGTGACAACTCTGGTTGCTGTCGATATACACAAGCATGTGCGCTGGCTATCAAGGCAGCTGTTGAATTTCGGAAGTTAGAAAAATAGAATTGTTGTAGGCCTCACTAAGCATTGATTGCTGATTTTATGTAGCCTCTCAAAGCAGCTGAAAAAAACTAATCACGCGGTATAAGTAAAGCAATTAGCGTGGAATCTGGCCTTTAAATTCAAATTTGTTTCTATTTAGTGCATTTTTGTCAAACCAAATAATCTGCCATAAGCCTGAGTTGCAGTCAGATATCTATTGAAATCACTTTCTCATGTAGTTTAATATTTCGACTGGTGATGAAAATTTTTTTGCATTGCAACTAAGACATGACTTTGACTTGTCAACACGAATTTAGAGGGGGACAACAAGCAGGAATTAATATTATCTGCCCATCGCAATTTTAACAATTAATCAAGAAACTAGTTGTACCCTGTCTAATCCGTACCTAATCTTAGGGAGCGTCATCACACCCAATCACTTATTGTCATCTAATCCTTGATATAAAGCTCGAAGATAGATGTCGGGATAACCATCTAAATGCTTAGTAAACCCTAAGTTTGCACCATAAATGCAAACAGATCATAAATTTATGCCACATCACTCATTCACTCACTCACTCACACGCACACATCTATAAAAGGGCAGTAAACCCTACAAATATGTGACTCGAATGAGTTAGACAATTTTGTTTCATAGACTTATTTACCTGGCTCAAAAAACAAATCCTTGTGCTGGCATAGATACTTACAGACGGATACGTGTATCCATGGCTATGCAAGCAGATAATCATTTCATTTTACAACTTTTTTATTTGCCAAAAACTTGTGAGGAGGTCGCTCATTGTCGCGCCTGCTTTATGGTTGTTGTGGTTCTTGCTGTTATTGTTGTTGCCTGTGTGTTCGTTTTATGGCGGCGTTTATACTTGTTGGCAGGAAATACTTGTACCTTTTTGTGTGCGCTCTCGTATTCAATAGATACAATCGCAGCACGCAACAATTTGCACTTCTTTATGTTTGTTGAACTTCAAACTTCTCCCTTTTTGGTTGTACTTTATTTATAAACATATTTTACATTTCATGCATGTGCGAGCTCCCCCAGATGGCTGGAGTGATTTTTTTTCATTTCGGTCTGCCAAGTTGGCACCTGCTCCTCGACCTGCCCCCTCTCCGGCGCCCTCTCTTGTATTCGGAACTCCTACAAAAGCCCATAAAGATTTCAGAAAAGCGGATACAAATCTGTGCAGCCGATATGGTTACACACGCCCGTGTATCCCGCAGATGCGCAACTTTAAAGATTTCGTATGTTTTTATTGCATTAAAGGATACTTTTGTCAGTTGTGCAAAATACCGTTTTCGTGCCTGAGCAACTTCTTGAAAAATTATTGCACAAAACTTGAATTGTCCTTCGAAATTTGCAGCCACTCAAAGGTTTTGTGTGTATGTGTGTTTGCGTAGTTATATCTGTTCTACAGTTGTTTGATTAAGTTTGTGGTCCTTGCGGTTTGGGTGAGGATACAATCAGGCTTAGGAAAACAAGTCCTGGCCATGGGGCAAACAAGAATATAAATAAAATTTTAATTAGAAGCATTTGGGTGTATTTTTGACAATCAAATTGAGTCCAAAACAAGGTCAGCGGTTAGCGGGGGAATATTATTAGTGAAAAGCTTTGAAAGTTTTTCTCTGTGGCATTTCTTTAGAATTTGACCTCCGAATCTGGCCAATCATATTTTATAATATTGTGTTAATTGAATTATGATATAGCCGCCTGCCAGAGAGCTGAAAACATAGTGAGTACGCTTACTGAAACCACCAACAACGAATTTCATATTCAATCTTTCATTAAAGTAGACTTTTCTAACAGAATATGTCTCCCTTTGGCTTCCACTTTCGCAAATATTTGGTTTAATCTCTTTTACTCTTTTGAGAGTAAAACAGTCAAAAAGTGCTAAACAGTAAATATCGGTTATATAACGAACCTTTTGTATGCAAATATCGGTTATAAGCAAAAACTGAACATTTTAGAGCATTGTGTGCAACTTTTATACACGAATTGAATTGCTTGTCTGCAAGTTGCTTATATGCTTATATCGCTTGTAGGCAAAAGTGTTTCACCAAAAATTTAAATTCTGCACACTATTTAATTCAACGTTGTTCCTGAGAACTCAACAAATGACTTTGTATTAAAAACAGCAATAATGTCAAGGTATATTCTAACGGCTATCAAACAATTATCTAAAGATGATGGTTGCAAAGGGTAAAGTAAGCGTCAGCAGCTGTAACCAACGTTTATAAGAAAAGGAATAAAAAAATTACACATGTTCACTTGGACCCGTCTTGGCACAGGAGATCCCTATGATTGGGTTGGGATATGGGTTAGTGCAATAGTCCAGTTGAAATATTACAGTTTTTATTTTAGATCAATTACAGCATATTTTGGACAAATTTATTCCAGACTGCACATTTAATGCCAATGAAACTAGATTGTTCTACAGGACTCTGAGAATGCGGATGCTACAAAAGCAAGCAAAAATAGCTGAAAAGATTCAAAACCCAGAAGCAATGCTTTTTATTGGCGTGTTCGTGCAAAGAGACTGTCATATATTGTAAAGTTCAATATGGAATGGTCCAATATAGATCCGAATTTAAATGCAATGCGACATTGATTTAGCCTGTTTTGGAATTGTTTTGAAAAAAAGAAATTACACAGTGTTACAGCGAAAATATACTTTCGAAATGACCTAGCCTATGCTGTAGAGCAGGTTGAGTATAGCATTTTCTCATACATTTTATTTTACCCCAAATTAATTGATATAACTCGCGAATGGACCGTCAGATTGTTCATAACCTTTATAATTCCGATAGCCACGAAAGGGATCAAGAACATTATAATCAATGGTTTGACTAATTTGACACGATGGCTGAAAATTGCGGCTTACAGATCTGGCATTTTCAACTTTTTTTGAGAAGTTTTATTTTATGCGATTTTTCCTTAAAGTTTGTAATCAAAGCCCATTTAATTCTCCGTCGAACGGTTGTTGTCCCAATGAATTTGGATACCGTTTGACGAAGTTATGCGAAAAAACATACACACACGACCCATATTCAAGTATTGGTCTCACTAGTGAGACATAGAGTTGCTTAGTGACGAAGGGGTCATTAAATTCCTTCGACCATCGTTTTACAAAACCGAGAACTTCCATTGCATTGTTTGCGATCACTGATATATGACTACTGAAACATAACTTAGGATCAAATTGTAAACCCAAATCATCAACTTTATGGATACGTTCCAAAGGGATGGAATCAATCATATAATCAAACTCATATGGTTGATTACGACTAAAAGTCATACATTTACACTTACTGAGATTAAGAGGAAGGCTATTAACCGAGCACCAGGTGTGAAGAGAGCTTAAATCCGCTTTAAAAGACTTTTAAAAACACTGAGCACCTGACTACCAAAAAAAACAAAACAGATTTTTTAAAGAAAACTGGTTGACATATTTTGTTTAATTGTTTTGTTTAATTTGTTTTGTTTTTTTGTTTGTTCAAATAAAACTAACTGACTAAAGGCAGATTTCTCTTCTCTGCTGTGTGTCAGATAAACCAAACATTTACTCTGTTTTTTGTTAGTGTAGAACATGCGAAGTCGGCCTTAAATTCTTAAATATTTAGTTAGTAAAATACTTATGCGATATTTAAAAAAATTGTGATCTTATGTTATTTTTATGTAATTACATTGTAATAGCTATTATAATAGCTAATATAGACACAAATTAAATACAAAACTATTAGCCATTAAAATCAAATCAACACAATTTACTGAATTGCTTATATGCAACTTTTTGCTTACAACCGTTAGCTTGCTTATACGCAAATGATTTGCATATAACCGATAACCGCTTAAATGCAAATATCGCTTATATGCAAAAATATTTTTGCATTATAGCTTTTGCATATAAGCGATATTCACAGTAATTACATTTGTTGGCTCACGTCGCTTGAGTGCGATCAAGTTCCAATTAAATTGTGCTTCACGTTTCTTAATTTAACAAGAGAGAAGTAAGATGCCGAATGTAAAAGCAGGTGAATAAAAAAACGCGTGTTAAACGAGGCTTGGCATCAACTGCACGCGTTTAAATGTTTCTGCTGACTTTTCTCCCAGATCTGGTCTGCCGACATTTAAATAATCTTGCCATGTCCCCGTTGGATGTGTTTAGGGGCTCTTATTCCAATTCGCTCGGGTAAGGTACGGAAGTTTTAAGTAGGAGTAAATTTAATTTCAGCGTCACGTGACGCTGACGTCATTCATATTTCGTGTTGTTGTTTTGTGAAGTCCCAGCGGAGCAACAAACAAGCATTTTGCGAAATTGATCCAAATCGGATGACTATAGCATATAGCTGCCATAGGAACGATCGTTCGAAATAGAAGTTCTAATGAGAAAAACAGTTTTTTTCTTCATGGTAGCGTCTTTATAATTTCCAGTTATCAATATCATCTGTTACAACACAATTTTAGAGAGCTTGATCCAAATCAGATGAATACATTTTATAGCTGCCATATAACTAACTGGCAGGCATATATCATGCTCCAAGGGTATATAAGTTTTGGACTATGGTTGTCAATATCTTATCGGTATATTGATATATCGATATGTTGGACGATAAGGGTTTTTCCGATATGATATTGTTTGTGCCGATATAGGCGATTGTCGATATTTTTATAAACGATATATCAAACATATTACTATGGAAATTCCAGGAGCAAACTGTCATAACAGGGGTCTAACATGAATTTCTCTATTCAACTATTCCAGGTACGGTATTTTGCAATAGATTTTCTTCTCTTATATGTTCTTATTATTTTCTTATGATATTCTCGCAGAAAACAGGCCTGTTCCCGTTTTCGATGTCGATCAAATCATGCGGAATCGGAATTGTTAAATGTTCTCGCTTCCCAAAACCGACTGTGTTATTGGAACTTTAACTTTGAAATCCCTATTACCTTCATTCCATCCTCTAGACTGTAAAAAGATTCGACCGAATTCCTTAATCGTTTCTTAGAAATAACAAGTCCTACCAATTCCGATTAGTCGGATTCGGAAATGGGAACAGGCCTGTATAAGAGCTAGAGCTACCAAACTTGACACGTAGTCTTCTTTTATCTGCCAAAGACCAAGTTTGTTTCAAATTTTGGCCACGCCCACCCCCGCCCCCACAATTGAAAATGTTGAATAACTCCCAAATTTTTTAAGATACCAGGTTCCAATTTATAACTTAAATTTATATTAGCAATAATTAAAATTTACAGCAAGATCGGATAATAAATAGCCGAGTTAAAAGCATGTTTCGGATAATATATAGCCGAGTTAAAAAAATGTTGCATACTTTTCGGGAACGTAGGAACACTGCACATTGGGCGGAACGGAATAAAGTCCAAAATTATTTTGTAATATTTTTATAATTTTTTTATTATTTCCGTTAAATAAATGCCTACCCTTAATAATAAGATAAAAAAAAAATTTTTGTTTTGCCCATCCCTGGTTTTTGGCAGCGCGTTGAATCAGCTGTTTGCGCAAGGCGAGTTATGCCTTGTCTGTGTTGGAAATTTTGTAAATGTTTGACAATTAGTAATTCTTACAAGATTATATAAAACTGCATTTTGAAATATGCAAAATATTCATTAAGGAATGTAAAATATAGTGTAGAGTGGTTAAATTTAAGATGCTTTTGTTTCGTGTTGTATTTAATGTATTGTTGGAACATATTTCATGTAGAACCTAGCCTCAATAATTGTGTTTCGTGGAGCAGATCTAGCAAGATTACGCCGTATTGCTGAAAGTGCTAATGTAGAAGTGTGTGTTATTGTGTTAACATTTATATAGAGCTGACAACTTAAGCGCATATTTGCGCAATTTCGAAATATTTTGACAGATTCAGACAAGGTCGATATTCGTCGTGTCAGTCACGCAAACTTCCAAAGGAGGCTATCGCGCTTTTGGAGTCACCCCCATTTGAGGTAGCAGACGGAACAGCAGATGATGACAACGAGTTTGAAGTTAAAGAACATTTTGCATTTGAGTTAGAAGTAGATAATGTATAAAAATAAAATTAAAAAATAGAGGCAAGCTAACTTCGGCTCGACCGAAGTTTATATACCCTTGGAGCTTGATATGTGCATGACAGTTTGTATGGCAGCTATACTATATAGTGGTCCGATTTCGAAAAATTTTGGTGAAATTATGTAAAATCATTGAAAACTTATAAATACGAGCGTTGGGAGCGATAACATTGAAAACAAAAAAGTTTTTCTCACTAAGACTTTTTTTCAGACCAAACTTTTGTATGGCAGCTATACTATATAGTTGTCCGATTTTGACATGGCTTGGTGAAATTATGTGAAATCATTAAAAACTTATAAATACGAGCGTTGGGAGCGATAAAATTGAAAACAAAAAAGTTTTTCTCACTAAGACTTTTTTTCAGACCTAACTTTTGTATGGCAGCTATACTATATAGTTGTCCGATTTTGACATGGCTTGGTGAAATTATGTGAAATCATTAAAAACTTATAAATACGAGCGTTGAGAGCGATAGCATTGAAAACAAAAAAGTTTTTCTTACTAAAACTAGTTTTTCGACCGATCGTTCCTATGGCAGCTATATGTTATAGTCATCCGATCCGGCCGGTTCCGACAAATGTGCAGCGTATTTGTACCAAAAGACTTCGTGCAAAGTTTGGTTAAGATAGCTTTAAAACTGACGGAGGAGATAGCATAGAAACAGACGGACAGACGGACGGACAGACGGACGGACGGACAGACGGACATGGCTATATCAACTCAGCTCGTCATGCTGATCAAGAATATATATACTTTATGTGGTCGGAGATGCTTCCTTCTATGCGTTACAAACATCCGGACAATTTTAATATACCCTCTCCAAGGGTATAAAAATAAGAAAAAAAATAAAATTAAATAAAAAATAAATTAACGGTAAAAAATTAATTCCAAATTAACTAATAATATAAATAGCACATATATGAAGTTTCAACTTTCTGTCTCTAATTTTGGAGTTTATGCCAAAAAATCGGCATTTCCGCCCACTGTGCACTGTTAAACATGTTTTTTCATGAGTAACGGGTATATCGAAGTCGGTTGGAGCCGACTTTAACTTACGCTCTCGTTTAAATTAGAAATTTATCAACAAATTTATGAATTGCTTCAAATCTGGGCTACTACTTCCTCTTGCATTTGTGACCGTAGTTCAACTATTTTAGACTTAAATTCTCCAATAAGTGTCAATAACCTTATATAAAACTCGCTATATATGGTTTGCACTTTTTTGGTATTCGGCAAATATTATTCTGTGAAAGTCCCGGAATTCTGATGCTAGTTGAAGGTTGCGCTTTGCCTGGCTAATACGCTAGCCAAGTAAATTTTGTATATTTCGTTCCCAGAGACTCAGTCCGATTGCTGAATTTTGGAGAATTTTATCTTAAACCATTGAAAACTAAGATAAAAATTTTGTCATCGTGTGTTACAAGCACAAAACGCGAACTGCGTCTTCATTTGAAAAACTGGGTATGAGGTGATGCGTACGGAGGTACTTTTTATCATAATTTAAGGGTTTTATGCCGGGATTTTGAAAAAAGTTAGATTTTGTCGAACTGTGAAATCATCGAAAACAAATTCCTAGTTGAGTGTGAAAAGGAGCAATATCAACTCAAATCAAGCTTTTGCGCTCCCAAAAATTTTTTTACGCAAATTGAGAACATTTTAATGTAGTGCAAGGTTTGTTTGAGAATGTTTGTCTAGTTCATGCACTGTTTTTGGTAACCTTTGTGCTCGTCTTGAGTCCAATGTTCTCGTTTTACCTTTGCAGAAACAGTCCCGAAAAACATTTAAAGCCTCAAGCCTTTTTTAAACAGAGCGCGACCTCCTTTTTTTAATTTCCATTAATTTATTTATTATAGTGTTAAATTTTAAGTTGGATCCTAACTTTGGAGATTTAGGTATCTCCCGGACTTTAATATTTCGATAGCACCGGCATTCGGCGTTGTCAGAGCTCTAACGCCAGCGATAAAAGTCAGCTTACCAATCAATAATAATAATAATTGTGAATTTCCAATAGCCTTGTCTTCATAACATTTATTGAGGCTGCTCTTGGCTTTAACATAATACCTTTCATCAAAGAACATTATTTATTCATTACACGAAATTCACTAATTTTCATTTTGCAAAAAGCGTCACTGGAAACAACTGTACTCAGTGCGTATTACTCACTCAGATGACCCAAATATATATAAATTTTTGAATGAAAGCTCGTTCTTTAAGCTAACAATAATAGCTGAGTAAAGCTAACTTGTAATCCGTGCAGTTCGAAAAATTGATTAACATGGAGGTTTTAAATGATTTTCAAATAACAATTTCATTTTTCAAATTTGCCTTGGACAATGCTAGTTAAGTAATTTCTCAAACTGTCTGTTTGGCTGGCAAGTTTTTTATATAGCACCTATAGAGTAAAGAGTATTCAAATTAAATAGAGGGAAGCCAACTTCGGCTCGACCGAAGTTTATATACCCTTGGAGCATGATAAATGCCTGCCAAGACCAAGACTTATTCTCAAGCCGTTGCATTCATAAGAAATCCAACCCTTACCTTGCCAAAATTACCAATCGCTAAAATTTAAAAACACGAGAGGAATACATCGTATTTATTTCATACTTCGCATATAAAAATTGTAACGGAACCAATCATAATTGCTAACAGAAGTTAAAATATAATCTTCTTATCTCAGTGTGGCCAATAAAACTTACCAGTTGATGCAATTTGTTCAACAGTTCACTGCTCCTTTCTTCCACTGGCTCATGTGGCCACTAACAGAAATGCTGTTTAAACAATATTTCTTAATTGAAATGCTGCTGGGGCAACTCTTGACTTGTATTACCCCGCACAAGGCAGACCAAGTAACATTAGCAATGACAGCAGGACCAGGACATAGCTCATGAGTGGGTTTGTAGCTGGCTGTGCCACAAAATAAAACCCCAACTTGTGCCAGGCCATTGTCTGGCTCTGGCTGCCCTCCTCACCCTTCTGCGTGCCCTCGTCCTCTGCTGCTGCAAGCGAGCTGAGCAGAAATTAATTACATTGAAGTCATTTATCAAGAAAGTTTATTTCTTGCAGCGCCGAAAAAGGCAAAAACAGAACAAACCTCGAACCTCCAACCCCAACCACAGGCCGTCAGTTGTTGTTTCCGTTACTTAGTTGTAGCTGTTAATGTTGTTGTTGCTGTTTTTGCTGTTGTTATGCTTATTTTTATTTATTCGGCCCGACCATTGTTAGTGCGAAGTAAATCAATAAATGGCACGGGGCTTAAGGTTTTTCCTGTTGTTTTCCTTCCCACTCGAGTTCCCATTCCCATTTTATTTTGCAAAAATAATTGCGAAACTTTTGCACAAACTGGCAAATTGTTTGGTGCATTTTCGATTAGCAAAATGTCAATTTCAAATGAAAATAAAAAGCAACTACCCAAGCACTTGGCCAAATTGTCGTTAACTGGGCAGCAGGGGCAGGGCAGGGGGTAGCAGTGAGCCATTTCCAAAATTTGATTTCATTTCGGGCCAAAAAATTGGCCATGACCAGCAGGCAGGGCCGGGACATGACAGCAATATCCATCACGCTGGCCAAAGCTTCTCCTCCAGCTTCAGTTGCTTCAGATATACAAAAATTGGTTTAATCAACTGTGAAACAACTGCAGCAACGACACTAGCTAAAACGAGAACAAGCGACAATCGTGGCAAGTTGGCTGGGTTATATTGACAGGCGTCGGTAACAGGAAGAGGGACTGGGAAGCGCCAGTAGCAACAGCAGCTTCTATAAACAAGCATAACATCCGTGTATGGGCATGAGTGAAGGTATTAATACTCTGTAACGCTAGCTTGCATATCTATCGGGCCTGATCCGAAATCCAATTCGATGCACGAATGATGGACACATACCAATACGCAAGAGAGGTACTATTTTTTTTTTTTTTGGTAAAAGTGCCTATAGATTGCACTTAATTTTGCTACCTAGAATCTTTCTGAGGGTACAAGAGTTCAATAAGAATGCTTAAGAAAGCATCATAAGCTGTGTTCTATAATGTGACACATTGAAATATTGTCTCAGGATTCGCAATAACCAGAGATTGAATTGGTGCTCACGAATGTCCCTTCTGTTCTTGCCACGTGTGAATGCCTTGGTTTTTTGCAGTTATTTTGAAAGCGAATAAATTTCCACAGACATTCTTAGTAAAATATTAATCCGTTTTATTGTGGGATTTATTTAACATTTTTTATTCCGATGGCCGGACAAGGCTTTTCAAAAATTTGAAATAAACTTGATCTGCGTGCAGACAATATGAGCTCTTCTTGATCCTAAGATCTGGATGATTGTTTCTCTATGAAAGTGGAAATTTCGGTGGAAATGCCCATATCAATCCAAGATTTACAATAATATTTGCAATGACTATAAACCCTTAAATTTTCATATGGCATAACAAAAAAAACGATGCGTACATTTCATATTTTCTTCTAAGGAACACAAATTTAGTCACATATCTGGTCAGCATTCTCTGTCTACTAACAGTATGTCAATATCAGCATTAATGTTAATGCTCTGTTAATTAACATTAGGGGACGGATATTAAACATTTCTTCTCCTGAGTAACATGTATTCATGTATCGAAGTCTGGCAGGCCGACTTTAAATCAAGCTTCCGTTTTTGGTCAACTTATGTTCAAAAGAATATTTTTCAAAATTAAAAAAAACTAGTGAGAAAGTCGGTCAAGCCCGACTATAACATACTCTGTAGAGTTGTGCCGATTTGTTTGAACTAGTTCAAATTAACTAGTCTTTAAAATGAACTAATGAACTAGGTCTTGGTTTTGAACTATAGTTCATTTTTTGAACTATAGTTCAATTGAACTATAGTTCATAATTTGACCTATAGTTCATTTTTTTTTTTTTACCACTGAAGCAAACTCATTGTCTGATACATGAGATATGAAAATCTAGTGGGCCTGCATTTCATAATGATTTTCTTTGAATTTAACAAGCTATTCACATTTAAAGAATAACAAACAGCAGGACTACGAGACTATCATTTCTCAAGGCCAAAGGTGCTAAGGGTTGCCTCCTCCTCGGCACAGATTCTTCCACATTCTGTGTCGCAATGCGCAATTTGTCCTTTACCCAAGAGTCCTGCAAAAGTTTCATTGATCCGCAGGATAAGCTGCTCCAAAACATTTACCCTGGTGGCCATGGGCACCCACGACATTGACACATTACAGGGACCCTTCAGCTACGAGGAATTGGCGTCAGAGAAAATCAAACCGCATAGACAATTCAGGAGATGACAGGTCTGCTTAAGCCACATCATTCGTGGCTCTTTCGTCTACCCAGTGATCTATGGTGCCAATCGCGTAGTTCTCTCACTGCTGCCCATCATTAATGGTGAACGATCGAAGAACTTGCCTAAGACCAAGAACGTGTTTTTCGAGTGCACAGCCACGGATTTAGCCAAGGCCTAGGTGTTACTTTTATTCCTCTTCGAGCATAGCCAGAAGTTGCCAGTTGGGCTTAAACTGGTCCAACCAATTGGTAACACTCTCTTATCCAGAGGTAGTCGTACGTGAGGAGAAAATTTCGGTAAATAGCTGACTTTACTAAGAGGATTTACAAGTGAACTATAGTTCAAATGAACTATAGTTCACGAAAAAATGAACTACTGAACTAGGTCATTAAAATGAACTAAAATTTCCAACTCTAATACTCTGTACCTGGAGTAGAAGCTGAAAGTGATGTTGGTGCTGCGCTCATCTCTAAGTGTCTCTCTCTCTCTCTCTCTCTCTCTCTCTCTCTCTCTCTCTAAGATTGTGTTGTTTGTTAACCCATTTTTCGACTTTTCGTTCCTATCGGGGGTGCCACAGAAACCTCTTCCAACCAAATTCCAACCCAATTCCAATTCTTAGGTGCCACAGAAATTCCGTTTGGTTGGTTTCAAACCTCCCGTGTTTTGTAAGGAGATTTAGCAAAATTCACCACCCAAACAGTTTTAAAAAGCAAAATAAATTTTGGAAATGTAAACAACATTATTTTCTAGGATAGATTGCATCAAATGAATAAATTATTTAATTAGTTTAAACATTGAAATTTGCGTTTCAATAATTATTGGGAAAAACAACCAAAGTCTTTCATGTTAATCAAAACCAACCACTACTGTGGCTCCTCCTATCGTTTGTCGCGAGTTTGTGTCGCCATCTGGTTAGCAGCCAGCGGATTAAGGGCTGGCAAGATATTCTTCATGTTTTGCGCCAACAAATTTTTAAACTTTGCATTTTATTTATGGAGAATTTGACTTTAATTTAAATTATAATTTAAAAATGCATCATAAAACATATAACACAATCAAAAAAATTTAATTTAAACATCAATTTAACCCTTAATTACAAGAAGAAATATTTTTTGGCCAGAAATTCAGCCCTGTTTTTAGAGATGGAACTTCAATTGGAACAGCTGGTGCTCTAACTACATTTTCTAATATGAAAATGAAATCTCTCGAAGTTCTGTGGCACCGACGGTTTTTTCGAGAGATTTACAAACCAACCGTCGGCAAAATCTCTAGAGATTTCTGTGGCACCCCCGTATAGCATCTTTGATCAAAATTTGCTAACCTGTGTGAAAGCTAATATTAGTATAGGCCTTGACCGAAGTTTATATTCCCTTGGAGCATGATTTATGCCTGCGAGCTTGTTCATCCAATTTTGATCAAACTCTTCAAAATTGTGTTGAAAAAAGATAATCAGGTCAGTTTTCAATTCCACTTTGGTTTTCATATAAACGTTTGTACTTTGAACTCTATGTTAATGATTGTATGGAAAATGACACTAATATCGACGGATACTAGATCCGCTTTCAGTAAAAGTGGAATTGCTAAAGCAGTTGAAACCGACAGCTCAATGCCAATTGGACTCAATTCGTAGAAAAATTAAGCCTTAATCTTGTAACCACAGCTTTTCTTTACACCTTCCATTCAAATTTTTTAGTAGTAAAATGGCTATTTCAAACGTTTATACGAAAACCGTTCAGTTCATAAGTTAAAGTAGTTCTACTTTAACGACCGATCGTTCCTATGGCAGCTATATGTTATAGTCATCCGATTTGGATCAAACTTCATAGAACTGTGAGGAGGCATATAATATTGATCAGTAACAAGTTAGGGACCAAAAGCATTAAAAAATAAAAAAGTTAATCGTACTAAGACTTTTTTCAGAGCTATCTTTTATATGGCAGCTATACTATTATTTTTTGTACTTTTTTCTTAAAACTTAATGGAAAACATACCATACATAATAACAGTTAAAGCATAGAAATGTTATAAATAAGAGGTTAAAAAATGTTTGCGTTGAAGACAGCAATGTTTTTCCTACTAAAATTACTTTTTTGACCGATTGTTTCCATGGCACTTTTATGGTATAGTCATCCGATTTGGCCGGTTCCGACAAATGTGCAGCGTATTTTTACCAAAAGACTCTGATGCAAAGATTGGTTAAGATAGCATAGGAACTAGGGTTGCCGAATATTTTTAAAATATCGTATCGATGATATTCTCTGATTTGAAAAAATATCAAATGATATTAAATATATTAATTTTAAAACATCGATATATATAACAATATTTTCCACGAGATTCTAGTTTTCTATGTATTATACATATTAAATACTTTTAGTTCCAATATTTGTGCTAAATTTTACGTTTTTTTAAATTTCGTGGAAAGAAATCGGGAAGAGATTTTGTAATTCTGTTTTTTGTATTTGATTGTACAATTCATTATAAAAAACACAAAATTAAAAATTTGTGAATGCGAGGGCTGTTCAAAAAATTCTCGGGATCCAAAGTAGGCTATTCCAAAAAAAGATGTGTCGATGGTACCCACGTTTCCGGGAGTTACAATTATCAGAAAGCAAAACGGAAGATGGGAAGTTTGTAAGTATGAATGCCCTTATCGTTCGTAGAAGAATTGTGAAATTAAAATTGAATTTAAAAGAAGTGCGACCTTTTAAAATCGGAAAATCAATTTTTCACAATTTTTTTTACAAACTTTTTTTCTGAAAGATTGAGGTAGGGACGATAGCCACGTTAATTCTGCGTCCATAAAGCCCTATGGCTATAAATGTGGGCACCAGTCCGAAAAAATTGGTTTCGAGATAAATGAGTTTAAAGTAATTTGAAAATTGCTTGTTTTGCGGAAGTCATTGGTCGACAAAAAAAAAGTTATATACGGGGGTGCCACAGAAATCTCTAGAGATTTTGCCGACGGTTGGTTTGTAAATCTCTCGAAAAAACCGTCGGTGCCACAGAACTTCGAGAGATTTCATTTTCATATTAGAAAATGTAGTTAGAGCACCAGCTGTTCCAATTGAAGTTCCATCTCTAAAAACAGGGCTGAATTTCTGGCCAAAAAATTTTTCTTCTTGTAATTAAGGGTTAAATTGACGTTTAAATTAAATTTTTTGATTGTGTTATATGTTTTATGATGCATTTTTAAACTATAATTTAAATTAAAGTCAAATTCTCCATAAATCAAATGCAAAGTTTAAAAATTTGTTGGCGCAAAACATGAAGAATATCTTGCCAGCCCTTAATCCGATAGCTGCCAAACAGATGGCGACACAAACTCGCGACAAACGATAGGAGGAGCCACAGTAGTGGTTGGTTTTGATTAACATGAAAGACTTTGGTTGTTTTTCCCAATAATTATTGAAACGTTAATTTCAATGTTTAAACTAATTAAATAATTTATTCGTTTGATGCAATCTATCCTAGAAAATAATGTTGTTTACATTTCCAAAATTTATTTTGCTTTTTAAAATGGTTTGGGTGGTGAATTTTGCTAAATCTCCTTACAAAACACGGGAGGTTTGAAACCAACCAAACGGAATTTCTGTGGCACCTAAGAATTGGAATTGGGTTGGAATTTGGTTGGAAGAGGTTTCTGTGGCACCCCCGTTTATGTCGCTCTAATTTGCTTTTATTAAATTTAAATCCATTTTCTGTCTCTTAAATGCGCTTGCGCTCGCTACCCAGATCAAAGAGTAACCAACGCACAAATATCATAAAATATCCCAAAAAAAAATCGATATTCGATATTTGGTAAAAAAAAAATCACGATATAAATATATCAGTTTTAAAAAATATTATCGATATATTGATATTTTGATATATTTTCGACAACCCTAATAGGAACAGACGGACGGACGTGGAGATGCTTCCTTCTGGGCGTTACAAACATCCGAACAATTTTAATACACCCTCTCCAAGGGTATTAAAACATGTATTTTGAGTGTAAATAGTAACTATTTGATGGTTTTTGACTATTTTTCAATCTATTAACAAAATAATGAATAAAGTTCAGAATAGCTAGCTCTCCCCTTAGGGACTACTCGGGTGGCTGGTGCGCCTAGCTCTCTAAAAAGTTTTCACTTATCCTCTAAGTTCTAGTTTTATACCATAGCCATACGACCTTTAGTTAGAAGAACTGCAGCACCATTTTCAGCGCAAAACTCGCTCCTGTCGTTGCGTGGGTCATGTCGGGATGTCCATATCGATTCACTTTCCTTGTCAATGCACAACAACAGGCAGTGCCATAACAATAACTACGACACAAGCAGCGCACCGAACGCGTTTGCCAATTTTAGTTTTGCTTTTATTTTAATTTCTAAATATATACATACTCCTCTATCAATTCGCAGACCAGAGCTATGGATGCCGAAGCCGATGGAGTACCGCCAACGGCGCCAGTTGCCACAGCAGCAACGGGCAACAGCGATCTGGACTTGGCGGCACGTCGACGTCTCTTCATCTCACAGCCATCGACACTGGCATCGCGCCGCCAACAGGCGGTTTGTGTGAGGCGAGCACACAAAATGTATGGCGGCGGCAAGAATCCCAATGTTGTCCTCGATGGCCTGAATATGACAGTGCCCAAGGGCTCGATGTGAGTACGCAACCAAATTTATTAAGAGCGCCAAAGTTTTGTGTTGAACGCTTTTGAAGTAAATAGCACACCGCTCTGGGAATACAAAACTATTTACATAAATGTGAAAGGAACATTGAAGAAAGCATTTTAATTGAAATTATCTTTGAAAATGTGAACTTATATTTAAACTTTAAAGCCCGCGCCATTATTATCCTTTAAAAGTAAAATTTATCAACCCGCGTGTCCGGACCTGTTCCTTCCGTTCTAGTTTAGGACGTCCAATGAAATCAAACATACAAAAGTAGCTAGGAAACTTTTACCGTGTAGTTCAGATAGATTTTGAATGATCCAAACGTAAAGAAAAAAAATTTTCAAATAAAAACTACCACCCCATCCGCTCAAAAAATCTGCAGAACAGGTACGGTAGGTAGACTTTTACATCGCTAAACTCTGGAACAACACTATGCCGCACCTTGTTTTTTCGGTGTTCGCATAAAAACTGTATAGCTGGAATACTTTTCGATTACCGTTTGAAAGAGCGTTAAAAATAAGGGGAAATAAATTAGACCCATCAACACTTTCAGTGCAAAAATTAACCGTAATGTTTCATTTTCGGTTTGTGCGAGTTGGGAATCGAAAGTCAATCGGTCCAAGGAAAGTCGCCAAAACTGATCAAATTTCATAATGAGTTCAGATTATCGCGAAAATTAAATAGTTGGAAATTGTCGACGGGTAAATCGGAGGTGAAGGCCAACCGGTCCAACAAATTGCGAAAATTGGCAAAATTCTATAATACGATGAGTTTAGCTTGTCATGAAAATGGGTTAATAAATAAATATTGAAGATTAAAAGGTTTAAGGAACTCGAAATGTTTGAAAAGCTGTTTCTCAAGCACGGTTTGGTTACCAAGGAGATCCTTTAGATGTGAACTGCGCTTATGCATTGATCGAGGAATGATTTTCTACTTGGTTGGGAGTAAAGTGTGTTTGGCAATTTACTATTTATTACTATTTTTGGTCGTCTTTGTTATTTTTTCCGCCGTTTAATGATTTGTCAGTCAAGGAACGTCATTTGTAACAGTCCTTATGATCTTGAATATATTGCTTGCCATTGGTCATCCATGTTATTCACCGCGGCTCAGTATTGTCATTATCATTGTCATTTGTGGTCTTTAAAAGCAATTTTTTGGAGCATTTCCTGGTCCTTTTCACAATGAAGATCTCAATGCTGTGAATTGCGCTTATGCATTGATCCTGGCGTGATTTTCCACTTGGTTAACATTAACGTTTTTTATTCTCTCTATTTTTATACCAAAGGTACATAGAGTATATTAAGTTTGTGCAAAAGTATGTAACGGGGAGAAGGAATCATACCCGACCATATAAAGTATATATGGGGCATTCCATACAAAAAAAACTTTTTTCTGGGGTGATGTCTCCGAATTGGATGATAATTGGCCCAAAGGAAGCTTATTATGAGAGAAGCTTAACCCCAAAATGTGAGTTTTTTTGGAGCTCTTTTGCGGAAGTTCTACGCTTAAAAGTGTAATATTGTGAATTTTTTAAATTTTCAATAACTCGAAAACGGCTTAAGATAGAGCTTGGCGATTTTTTTCCAAATGTGCAGGATTAAAAAGACCTTTTTAAAAAAGTTTTGAAAATTTTTTTATTTCTTACCCTTCTTGAAAAACAACGGATTTTTTCAAAAAACTTGGTCTAGCGAAAAAGACCCATCCTTCAAAAATTCTCAAAAAAATATATGTGAAAGCCGCATCTTTTCCAAACATTTTGAGTGCTCGAACATATCTGTAGCTTGAAAATTGAGGAAGTTATGACCATTTATGTCATGTAATCTCAAAAATATTAGTATGAAAAATTTGTCTAAAATTTCTAATAAAATTTTTTTTTGGTTCTTAATTTGGCCCAAAAATCTTCTTTGAGCTATTAAATAAAATTGTAGGACCCAGAAAAGAACGCATTGGATTTGAAGCTTACAGTAAAATATATATAAAAGACATCCTATTACTTCGTAGAGGAATTTCCAGGACATCGATTTTAAATTATTCAATCGGTAGAGAATTCAAGCTGCGACCTGTATTGGCACGGTGTGTAATGCGACCGGGCATGCTCGACTGTTCTTTTCTTTCTTGTTTTTTTTTTTCAATTATATTAGCCTAAAAATAAAAGTAAGCTGAAAGGAAAAAAATAAACCAATCGCATTCATAGATGCTCTAAAAAATATACTACACTCTAACTAATTTTGAAATTACACTTCTTGATGTCGTCTTGACTTTAAGTGAGGAATCATTCCCAGGAACCGCATGATGAGTTCCAAGAGTCCCTTTGATTGTTTTAAAATGTTCGAACCCGGTTTTCAGATATTCTGCACACTGTTGGTAATCTTTTGTGGTGCAAAAGAAAACATTGATGGCTTTCAAATGATCACTTGCCCATTGATAAAGGTTTTTAGCTGTTAGTATTTGATTTCTTGTTCCTTGCTGCAGGCAGTATTTCCAGGCAAGCCGTTTAACCGCTCCCCTGCCCCATTACAAGCACCTTTTCCGTACTCTTGATTTCAGTAATATATGACAATTTCTCTTGGAACCACTTTGCAAAAGTTTACCAAGTAACCAAAAAGTGGTTAAATTAAGAACCGAAAATAAAATTTATTAGAAATTTTTGATAAATTTTTCATACTAATATTTTTGAGATTACATGACAAAAATTGAGGAAGTTATCTCAATTTTCAAGCTACAGATATGTTCGAGCACTCAAAATGTTTGGAAAAGATGCGGCTTTCACATATATTTTTTTGAGAATATTTGAAGGATGGGTCTTTTTCACTAGACCAAGTTTTTTGAAAAAATCCGTTGTTTTTCAAGAAGGGTAAGAAATAAAAAAATTTTCAAAACTTTTTTAAAAAGGTCTTTTTAATCCTGCACGTTTGGAAAAAAATCGCCAAGCTCTATCTTAAGCCGTTTTCGAGTTATTGAAAATTTAAAAAATGCACAATATTACACTTTTAAGCGTAGAACTTCCGCAAAAGAGCTCCAAAAAAACTCACATTTTGGGGTTAAGCTTCTCTCATAATAAGCTCCCTTTGGGCCAATTATCATCCAATTCGGAGATATCATCCCAGAAAAAAGTTTTTTTTGTATGGAATGCCCCATATATTCTTGTTCAGCATCAACAGCCGAGTCGATATAGCCATGTCCGTCTGTCCGTCCGTCCGTCTGTCTGTCCGTCCGTCCGTATGAACAAACAGATCTCAGAGATGGTAAGAGATAGAGGTTTGACATGCATGGGACAAATGCTTCTTATACTTGCAGGCAGATCAAGTTTGTATTTAATTTTTGCCACGCCCCCACCCGCCCCTGCAATTTGGAAAAAAAATATTTCTCCTACAGTTTCGAAGATAGATGATTCGTTCCTTCTAGAGATAGTAAGTAATTAGCAAAATGTATCGATTTGCCGAAGAAATAATAAAGATCGGATAAGCTGTTTTCAAGTTATGAGTAAATAAGTAATATTAATAACTGAACCGCTTAACGGACTGTGCACGCCAATCATTTCTCTTTTGCTCGAGGAGGCTTTAGTTAATCACACCATGCTTGGCAATGCCTTGCCTTACTGTCTTTCTTAAAGTCTTTCGGTCCCGATTTTTCACTGAAGATGTTGATATAATGAACCACATGAGCTTGATCTGTTTGAACCTTGATTTATTTGAGCCTGATTTGTTTGGAGTCACTGGGAGTTTGAGCTGACTAACTTCAACCTAACAATTTTTGACTTGATTTACCTTTTTTAAAAACATGAATCAAAACGCTCTTTGACTCCATTCATGCAGGGCCTTAGTACAAAGAGACTACATATATAGATACCGCATCTAATACAAACTTTTATTTTTGAGATCTAATGTCACCTCCCAAGAACAATCGATTTTTGTGTCACATGCGTCATTTATAATATCTGTACATCTTTGATACAATCTAAATTGTTTACTTACAGTAGCATCCACCAAAACTGACAGGAAATTGGCCCAACGAAGAATACAAAATTACTTGTTTATGTTAAATTACCAATGGCCCTTTCTGTATTTGTTGAATTTTTAAGATTTTTATCTTAGCGATTAAAAAATTTGTTTAAATTGTTGTCGCAGTGTGTTGCAAGTACTAAAGAACCCATAAAACGCGATTCCAGGTTTTTGTCCTAGAGTCCGAATTTTGGGGTTTTATGTCGGTCTTTGGATTTTGTCCAACTGTTTTATACTATCGAAATTCCGAAGTTCAACAAAATCTAATATCTAATTTAGGTCCGCCCAAATTAAAAAAAAAAAGTGTTTCGAGTATTTTGAAACGCCATGCACCAAGAAATTTCGTAGTTGTAGTTCTTTATCTATTTATTAATACTTGCAAAAGGTAGTGTTGTGCGTTCAAAGCCGATTAAAAAGTGGTTTGGGGCAATGCAATTTTGGTAAACGAGTGAGGAATACTTTTAATTCTTTTAATTATTGGTTCAACACAGGTTCCAGCACAAAACAAAGCATCTTAGTTAATGCCGTTTATCCCCATATTCGTAAAAAGGACCGTTACTTACACAATATTTTAAAACACTGCGAGTATTTTCTTTTGGTGTATGGACTATTAGTCCTCTGCCCTGCATTTCTCCTCTGCCGCTCATATAGAGAGCATTAAATTGCCCTTAATTATTAAATCGTTGCGTGGGCAAGCAGAGAGAAATCAAATGCATTATGATTAACAAAATCCAAAATCGAGTATGCAAATGCCGTCGAGAGCGGGTGGGGAGATGAAGTGCTGGAAAAGGGAATTGTTGTTTGCTGTGAGCGGCCGCCAAAATGTTAGTGACCGCAATTAGCGCTCAGCGTTGAGTCGATCGAAAAGCAAATGTAGCCAAGCGGCAAATGAGGCAGCTAATGTTGAAGACGACGACGTCGTCAGACTGTATTTGGGTCAATGTCAGCGGTTGAAAAGCTTCCAAATTAACACAAAAGACTACAATAAAACGTGTGTGACTTAACGTTTCAACAGCATCACACAGATGATCATCGATAGGGAAACCAGTTTGCTAGCCAAGACACCAACCCAAAGTGTTGCCAGACTCGGTGCAGACATACAAAAGCATGAATGGGGCCCCCCACTAAGTCGCCTTGGCGGCTGTTTGTTTTGACCGTTTAGTGAGATATTTCACACAACTGGAGTGACTGACTGACTGTCACACTTGAAAATCCGTGAAAACAACAACAAAAGTGGCCCGAAAAGTACTCTACTCCACAACCAGAAACGAACAAAAGAGCCGCAAAAAAATGGGGAAAAACGAAGCAGAACAAACTGTCAGCAGGGCGTTAGTGTGAACAAGAAGATTTAGCACAAAATATGTCGCCCAGGCTCACTCCGGACTCAGTCTCAGGCCTGTCACTCGTCTGCCCCCTCCCTTCAAATAAACAAAAAAAAAAATGGAAGATTTGTGTTTTTGTTGTCGCCCCAAAAACTTTGAGCCGCTTTTGGTAGGCGCGGCACTGGCTGGCTGTCTGTTTGTCTGCACGGTGACTGACATTTGTTTTGTTGAATTTGTTTTTGTCTGACTTGTGATAAATAATTGTGTTTTTCTTGCTTTATTTGCAATGAATTATAGTTTTTTTTATGCTACCACACACACACACGCGAAATTTTCCTATATAGACAGACAAACAAGACAAGTGTAGACAACAATGAACACTTGAAGTTGATGTTCTGTGGTCTGGGCAAAAGTGTTTGCAAATAAATCACGCCATTGATGCATAAATAAAGCGCAGAAATTATGCGGTTTTTTCGCAGCTGATGAATTTATAGCCCAAGCGAACTGTGTGTGTGTGCGTGCGTGTGTTTGATTTGCAGAGAGGATTGAAAAGTCATGCAATGGTTTAATTGAATGGCCATGGAAAATAAAATGTTTAAAAGCCAGGGCATACAGTTTAAGCAGAACTACTATACAAATACTTTTCTGTGTGAGTTTTTAAATCGGAGTTAGTCTGGTAATTCAGTTTGTCTATTTAATTTTTTCCTGATCCTTATTAGTACTTAGCAGCGCTGCAAACCCCTCTAAGATCGGGAGAGGTTCACTCCGGGGCTCGAACCCGCGAAATTTTTTGGGTTCGGGTTCACGGAGCGGGTCTAGAAGGTCAGCGAACCCAGGTTCGGTTTCGAACCGGGGTTCAGAAATAATTTAGATTTTTGCTAATTCTGAAAACATGAATGTAAATGGTAAAAACTTTATTCAATTATTGATATTTTGAATATAATATTTGAGCTTTGTTTATGTAATTTATGGATAAATCAAATTTAACTGACTAAACAAATTTCGACAGATACTTGTGTTGCATATGCGACTTCATTAGTTCTTTACAATGATAGTTTACCCAAAACTTTAAGACAAGAATTGTTAGGAAATCTTTGAATTCCTCCTTTGTCACGAATTCTTTATTTTCCAGCTAATAAGAATTCATGTTCATAAGAATATGAACTTGGAGAAGAAATATTGATGATTTTCTTAATTAATTCCTTTTGACGATTATACAATATAGCAATTTGACCTTTTCCAGGCAGTTTTGTTCTAAGGGCAACAAATTAAGTTACTAGAAGGCTTTTGTATTGTAAAAAGAAGTAAGAATCGGGAATAAATATAAAGTATAAGAACGTTTTTCCAAGAACTTTGTAAATTTGTAGGAACATTCAAAACTTAAAACACCAATACAAAAACCTGTATGTTTGCAATTACGTATTTGTATCGCAAAACAGCAAAATGTACATTTACAGCAGATAGAAAAGGGTAATCGGCCTTGTTCTCAATTCCAGAAAAGTTTTTCGAATGTCAAATTTATCCCTATTCTGGGAATAGTAAATCGTAAGACTTTTTCGGATTCAAGCTTGTCGCCTTTTGGTTAGTAAAATTAAAAGTATATCGTAAATTTGGAATTTAAGCCCCCCATAATTCTTTGGTCAATTTAAGATGTTTTGTTATCCCAAAATATTACAAACGCAATTTTATTTTTATAAATAATATAATTTGCGAACACTTCCGATTTCTTAGACGCTAGCAAAAGCGAAAAGAAAATCGTGAATATAGACATTTCTTAATCAATATTCGTCTATCGTTGGTCAAAGGTTCGTCAGTTCATTAAAAAGTAATAATTTATTACAAAATCGAGTTTATTTCGCATGTGACCAATAGTTTTATTGTGATGGTAACTCGGGAGATATAATTTGGCCGATTGTATTTCGGAATAGTATTATAATATAATTTGTTTAATTGTGAATGGTACAAACGTTTGTAATTTTGAGTTCATGTTCAGTCCGGTTATCACCTTAAATTCCGGAATAATATTTAATATTTTGATTCTGAAAAAAATGCTAACAAATGCAATCCATTTTAACGAACGTCGATAGTTCAATGGTCCTTTGATGATGACTTTGGATAAAAAACGCATTTTCACATTCCTACACAGAAAAAAAAGATAACGATATTTAGTATCATACGGGTATTTTGAGTATCAAATCGGCCTTCATCTGAAATAAATATCAAGATGATAGTAAAGCGTCCATATGTTTTGGTGGAAATAGTATCGCATCGATATGAAAAATTGATATTTTTTTGATATTATTAAAGATAGGGCCATACCTGTTAAGTTGCCATTAGAATTACTAATCAATTAAATTATTTTTGGAAAATAGTCGTAGTGATTATATAGTTGTCTGGTGAAAAATTTATGATTATTTAATGATTACGATTAAAAATAATCAAAAATAATGGAAAATTACCATAAATTATTAAAAATAATTGAAAATAATGGAAAATAATGGAAAATAATCGTTTCCATTATTTTCCATTATTTTCAATTATTTTCCATTATTTCCATTATTTTCCATTATTCCATTATTTTCCATTATTTCCATTATTCCATTATTTTCCATTATTCCATTATTTTCCATTATTTCCATTATTTTCCATTATTTCCATTATTTTCCATTATTTCGACTATTTGAGACTATTTTGAGAGAAACAAATTATTTTCAACATCACATTTAATAACAACAATGTTTCTGTACGAGATTGGCTTACAAAATATTATCAAGAACGTATTAAATATTACATGTTTTCACATAAAATTAAACACAAACATTAAACATATTCAGTAGGGGGTCGATTTGTATGGGCCGAAAAAACGTACCAAGCGTATAGCAAAAACGAAATCTTCGGTCAATTCTAAGAAAATTTCACCAAGAAACCATGGGTCTAAAATGAATTCCTAGTCCGCGCAAATCGACTTCAAATATTTATGTTACATTTTCCCAAAAATCGAGTTAGAAAGTCGATGAAGTCCGACTATAACAAGTTCTGTATACCCCAGAGCTTGCATTTATCTGATAAATTTTATATAGAAGCCACACAAAGTGATAAAGGTGTCAAGAAGTGAGCCCAGTGCTGCCCATCAACGTTGAAGCGGTGCTGCCCATCAACATTTTTTGTTTTCTGTATAACTCCGCTATCGTTCATCCGATCTTCATAGTTCCTTTGGCGAATCGATAAATAATCATGATTACAAAATATCTCTAGAAGGTACAAACCTATCTATCTGTAAAACTGTGGGAAATTGCGGGGGCGGAAGAGGGCGTGGCAGCCTGTGACATAAAAATTTGTCTGCCGGCAAGTACAAGAAGTATTTGTCCCATACAAGTCAAACCTCTATGTCTTACCGTGTCAGAGATCTGTACTTTTACAGCTTTATGGACATATTTACATACTACGTTTATGCTATGCTCATTTTGCAAAATCGTTTCATGAAATGCCTCCGAAAGTGCATGCATAAACACCATTTTATGAATTCGATTACACACGAAAGTTAACTATGAATTCGACTTCAATTCATAAAATGCCGTGGCGCAGTCAACTTTACGTTAAGTTGGTGTTGGCAGATCTTTTGTATTCTCATATGTGCTGGCCATTTTGTAAATTTACAGAAACAAATTTGATTTTGCAAATTGAAGAAATCGTGAAATTCATAGCATAAACCTAGTAACAGACGGACCTGTATTATTTTTATACCCTTGCAAAGGGTATTATAATTTTGCCCAGAAGTTTGCAACGCATAGAAATATTCATTTCCGACCCTATAAACTATATATATTCTTGATCAGGGCGACGAGCTGAGCCGATTGAGCTTTGTCCGTCCGTCTGTCTGTCCGTCTGTCCGTCTGTCTGTCTGTCTGTTTCTACGCAAACTAGTCTCTCAGTTTTAAAGCTATCGAGCTGAAACTTTGCACAGAGTCTTCTTTTTACTGCACACTGCTAATATGTCGGAACCGACCGGATCGGATGACTATATCTTATAGCTGCCATAGGAACTATCGGTCGAAAAGTGGGTTTTTGTGAGAAAACTTTTATGTTTTTAATGTAAACGCCTTCCGCTTCGACAATTATTAGTTTTATACGCTTTTACACAGATTTGGAAGTTTTGGTCAAGATCGGATGACTATATCTTATAGCTGCCATAGAAACTATCGGCCGAAAAGTGGCTTTTATCAGAAAAATGGTTTGTTTTAATGCTGACGTTCGTAAACTCTGTTGTATTAAAACATTTGCAAGGGTATTAAAACTTCGGCAAAGACGAAGTTAGCTTGGCCTTCTCGTTTTTTTTAGCATATGACTTTTCGCCAAAGCTTCTTTACGAAAAGGTAACTTTACCGGCCGAGATAGCTGCCTACTTTTTTGATCAAAAGATGTCCCTGACAGCAACAAATTAAATTTATTGGTGAATTTTATTTAGAATGCACTATTTTAGTTTTTATAACTGATAACAACGATCCAATTTGTCACTGAAGAAGATTATATAATTAATGAGTCATTGGGGTTGACAACGAGCAACTATGGAGAATCAAATTGATTCAGTTAATCGTTGAAAGATGGTACAAAGAAAAGCAAATCAAGTTCTCAGGTGGAACCGAGCCGGGTTATCCTTTCTACACATTGCTTCTCTAGTGTTGCAGATAATTTGGTAGCTAGTAGGAAAATATTTCTGCTTGAGATGTCTTTTGCCAGGACTGTCAAGTAGCTGCTTAGCATTCCGTCAATCGGTTATTCGGGGGATCAATGTTTTCACATTCATTCAATGGCTTAATCACTGTGGGCTATTTCCTCAGTGAGAATAACCAAATCTCCCTTTGATTCCATATTTTAGAGCAATTGTTATTATATTTAGTTTCCAAACAAAATCCTGCTGATTTCTGCAGGTATTTTAGTGCAAACGATTTGTTTTGCTAGTATCTACCGGAAATCCATCTTTTTGTTAGGTCGAAAAGTCCCAAGCTAAAAAAATGTAATACCAGAGATAGTCATGTCCGTCTGTCTGTCCAAATACCTGCAAAAGTACAGATCTCTGACATGGTAAGAGATAGAGGTTTGACTTGTATGGGACAAATACTTCTTGTAGTTGTCGGCAAACAAATTTTTATGTCACAGGTTGCCACGCCCTCTTCCGCCCCCGCAATTTAGAAAAAACCTCATATCTCCCACAGTTTTACAGATAGATAGTTTGTACCTTCTAGAGATATTTTGTAATCATGATTATTTATCGATTCGCCAAAGGAACTATGAAGATCGGATGAACGATAGCGGAGTTATACAGAAAACAAAAAATGTTGATGGGCAGCACCGCTTCAACGTTGATGGGCAGCACTGGGCTCACTTCTTGACACCTTTATCACTTTGTGTGGCTTCTATATAAAATTTATCAGATAAATGCAAGGTATACAGAACTTGTTATAGTCGGACTTCATCGACTTTCTAACTCGATTTTTGGGAAAATGTAACATAAATATTTGAAGTCGATTTGCGCGGACTAGGAATTCATTTTAGACCCATGGTTTCTTGGTGAAATTTTCTTAGAATTGACCGAAGATTTCGTTTTTGCTATACGCTTGGTACGTTTTTTTTCGGCCCATACAAATCGACCCCCTACTGAATATGTTTAATGTTTGTGTTTAATTTTATGTGAAAACATGTAATATTTAATACGTTCTTGATAATATTTTGTAAGCCAATCTCGTACAGAAACATTGTTGTTATTAAATGTGATGTTGAAAATAATTTGTTTCTCTCAAAATAGTCTCAAATAGTCGAAATAATGGAAAATAATGGAAATAATGGAAAATAATGGAAATAATGGAAAATAATGGAATAATGGAAAATAATGGAATAATGGAAAATAATGGAAATAATGGAAAATAATTGAAAATAATGGAAAATAATGGAAACGATTATTTTCCATTATTTTCCATTATTTTCCATTATTTTCAATTATTTTAATAATTTATGGTAATTTTCCATTATTTTTGATTATTTTTAATCGTAATCATTAAATTATTGTGTGAAACCGAAAATAATCGCAATTTAATCATTAATTTAACTTTTAAACAAAAATAATCTAATTAATAATGACTACAACTAATAATCATTATTTAACAGGTATGGATAGGGCTGATCTTTGATCTTTTTTTTCTGTGTAGTAATTGGCACCGAGCTATTTATGCTTTTCGAAAAATTTACCGATTTTGCGTGATTTTTTTCGGCATTCAAAAAGCCAATTTTACCAAGAATAATTTGTTACAATTCGATTACTACTCCGAGAAAAATTTCTATATTTGATATTAGACCCCCGCAATAATGGAGTCAAAGGGCCCTAAATCAAGTCAAAAATTTTTTTTGTTCAAATTAGTCAGCTCAAATATTCAGTAACTCCAAACAGATCAAACTCAAAACAAATTAAGCTCCAAACAGATCAAGCTCCAGTTGTTCTATAGATCGAATCAAGTCAAACATTGAGCCCATCTAAAAAATTTTTTTTTCCGAATTCGCAATTCGCTATGCTCCGGTGTTCCCCGAAGGACGTTGCTTCATTGTCGAGCTGAGAGACAACCGCTCAAATATCTGCCGCATTAGAGCGGGTATGACCCAAGGAAGAGTAATTGAACTAGTACTGTGCACCGCGGTCTTTCCGGTTGCAGACGCCCAAAACACTTAGCTGCCAGCCGTGCTGGACTTAATATATATGCCTCTGGCGCACTGCCTGTCACATCCATTCAAACGGTTGAGACGGCAACATATTCGCAGCATTATGCAGCCCCCTGGTATATCCGTAACTCCACCCTTTAGAGAGACTTTGGCACTCCCCCAGTTTCCTCTCATCTCAATCGTCAAACCAGCAGATGTAGAGAACGGCCTACACAAATCTTATGCTATAATAAAAACGCACACAAGTATAATTAAAGATGCGTTGTTATTTTTTTAAATTATCGTTTAAAAACATTATTTTTTTCACCATATCATCTTTCGATGTAATGGCGGACCTTTTCTCTGATATGAGGTTTCCGGCTTGAGAAAAGGCTCTCTCTGATGAGGCACTGCTTGCAGGTGTGGCAAAAATTTTGCAGCTAGCTTTGTACAGAAAGGGAAAGTGGTCTTTATGGTTTTCCCACCATTTTAACGGATCAAAGTCTTCAGTAAATCTGCTCATACTGCTCGTATATGCTTTTATTTCCTGATTTATTATGCAATTTCATAATTTTACTCCATTTCTTTTCAATAATTTTTGTATTAACAATGAAATTGAAGAAATTTAATTTTGTAAATATAAACTCAGAAATGAATGACAATTAGGCTCTGAGCTATTTGATCTATTCATTGAACCCTTTGAGCTATTTGAGTTGAGCATGATTAATCTAGTTGCTTTGGTGAGCTGATCTGAGCTGAATCATTTCAAACAGATCAAACAGCACATGGCTCATGTCATGTGCTATAATTTAATGAATTAATAATATTGTGAGTTATGAGTAGAAGTTCATAGATAGTTCAAATCAGAAACAAAGTCAAGGGGAACTTTGATTCGATTCGTGCAGGGCTCTATTTGATATGTTCAAAAATGGCAGAACGGTAATTTTTAACATTTCATAAAAATTTGTAGTATCAATATGAAATCGTTATACAATGGATACAAGGTAGTGTAAACACTTGATCCATTATGCATGAGCATAACTTTGTGAGTCTGTGACGTCGATTGACAGATAAGTAGTTTTGGAATTTCAATTAATTACCTTTTAATATGATTTAATCGAATTGTTGCTATAATTTTAATTTATTTTTATTTTAAAAAATGTCGAAATATATAAAATTGTGAGTCTGTGACGTCACAATAGAGTTTTCTTTTTTGACAGTTATCATGAGTAGGAACTACTAAATATATATGTAAGTAAATGAATGACATTGTTATCGACCTGAAAGCTAATATTTTTCTGCCAAATTGTATGAAAAATGTATATTTTGGAATAATTAATATCAAATTATTATCATATCACAAAACATAATTTTATCTCATGTTTCCTCTGTGTATAGTTTTTCTTTTGATTGTTCCACAATTGTTTTACCAATAATTTGGCGGCGAAGAGCAGAAATAAACAAGCATTCTTGTTTACAGAGGTTAAGCCACTCTCCTCTCTACATGCACTCAGTGTGTTTGAAGTGGATAGGCTAGGCTCCGCTCCGCTCACTGAGTGCGGGCGCCTTAGAAGTTGATTTAATAGAACAATGACCGTCTGTCCATTTGTCCGTGCGTCTGTATCTATGGTATCTCATTCATCAGTTTAGTAGCTTTTTTCTACAAAACGTTGCAGTTATTATACACTTGAAAAGTGTATTATAATTAATATTATCTGCTTTAGCACAACTTTACTGGTCAATCCATAAAACGTGATCGATTACAAAATCGTGTTATTTTCGTTACCAATTATTCTAAAGCAGTGGCCGGCAAAACACACATACTTATTTTGTCATTGCGTGTGTGTGCTTAGCCACGCGAGAGCGCTCTCATTTAACATATGTTTGATGTTGCAAACCAGAGCAGTGAAAGCCCCTATACTGTCGGTGTATCGACGTTGCTGCTCTTGTATACACAGAAAATAGAAAGTGATGACAAACATATGAGATTCAGTAAAATTAATAGATGTAATGCATGAAAGATCAAGAGGAAAGGTCTATGAGAAATGGCTTGGCATGTCCCCTTCTAAAGGTCAAATTTCGCATTTGCATCGCATGTTAAAAATGGATTCTCGTTTGTTTCCTAGAACTTCCTAGAACGCAGAAGATGCAATATCTTAAATTTTGCCGCAAATTTTAGACTCGAGTACCAACTTGATGAAGACAGTAGCGGACTTTATGTCATACAACAATTCTTTTTTTCTTTCTTCTTTAATGGCCATTACAACCGTTCGACGGTCTGGGCCTCTGCGATTAACGCTCTCCATTCGCTTCTGTTCTGTGCGAGCTGCCACCAGTTGGTCACCCCAAGCTCGGCAATGTCTTCCCGCACCTGGTCTTCCCATCTTAGTGGTGGTCTTCCCACCTTGCCACCTCCATAGTCAGCCGCCTTCGATTTATACGCCTTTTTTGCTGGAGCTTCTTCCTTCATCCTGGCGACATGTCCTAGCCAGCGCAGCCGCTGCTGCTTTATGCGCTTGACCATATGGGTGTCCCCATAGAGCTCATACAGTTCGTCGTTTCTTCGAATGCGGAAATCATCGCCGACTTTTAAAGGTCCATAAATCCTCCGAAGAATTCTTCGTTCAAACACGCCAATCGCCGCTTCATCCGCTGCTGTCATTGTCCATGCTTCTGCGCCATATTGCAGGACTGGGATGATAAGCGACTTGTACAGGGCTATTTTTGTTCTTCGCTTGAGGTCTTTGCCCTACTTAGTAGCATCGGTTTGCAAGAGTGATTCTTCGTCGGATTTCCAGACTGATGTTGTTGTCGCTGGTTATCATCGTTCCGAGGTAGACGAAATCCTCTACAACATTAAAGTTGTCATACAACAATATGTAAGTAAAATTGGCCTTACAGCCCTAAAGCGCCAAGCCACCAAACTTCTCTCAATCTCTTGGCGTGCGTACTTACAGTTTTTCGCACAAGAGAAAGATAAATACAGTTTAAAGCCGAATCGAACTTCTTCATGGCTACTGACTGTACAGCTGGCGCCATATAAAAATTGTGGCAGATGAATAAAAGATATTTTCTAAAGAAAAAAAAATGATATTAGATGGTCCAAGGCGGGATTGAAATCACGCCACCCGCTGAGCAGTTCGACACACGAACAACACACTACAAAATGCCGATTAAAAAAAAAGAGATAAAATCTTACCTAAAATAGTTGACGAACTAGAAATTTCTCAAGTCACGTCCCTTCTAAAAAACTTGAATTTGAAAATGATGTAAATTTAAGTCATATTTGGGGGCTGGACTTGAAGACTTAGTACTTTTAGGGTGACAATTTGTGCTATTCCCTAAACATGACTTTAAATTAAGAAGCAGCCTTAATCTAAAAACCGGAAAATCCCTTTAGACATTTCACATCACAGAAGTTAGAACAATAGTTCACTTTGACTTTAAGGGGTTATATACAGTTAGGATTTTCAAAAAATCAATTTTTTTTTTTTTGCATTTTCTTAATATATGTATATCTGAGTATACACACACAAAATTTCAAGTCGATCCGACGAATATTTTCGAAGTTATAGACACATTAGAGAAACAAAATTAACTACATGTAAAGTGCTTTCAAAACTTTAATCGCGTTTTTCTCGAAACAGTGTTTTCAAAGTCGGTGAGCAAGATTTCTCAGAAACGGCTGAACCGATCGGTCTGCGATTTTTACACAAGCTTCCTAACTATATTTTTTAGTAATTAATCGAAGGATTTCCCGATCCGATGAAAATTTCTCATTTTTCTAAACAATTAAAGAGCCGAATTTTGGTCGAAAATCGAACCTTTTGCTTTGAGTAGCCCCCATTTTGCCCATTTTTTTTGCTAATTCCTTCGATTAATCACTAGATTATTCATTATATTAATGAAATTTATTTGGTTTTCGCATTTTAGTTCATCCAGTCCAGAGATATCGTGCTCACCGCAAGGGGCCTTTTTTTTGCGGACCTCTGCAAAATTGGCAATATCAACTTTCCCGATGATTATTTTTGGCAATAAAAAAATGTGAATATAGTTTAAGGTTGTCATAATATACCTGCCAAGTTTCAAATCAATAAACCAAATAGTTTGCTTAGAAGAAATTCTTGAAAAATGCCTTTTTTTCGACCTCCTAACTGTATATAACCCCTTAAATAATTTGATAAGCTTACATAAATCTGCAGAAATGTTTTTAATTTAGCCTAAACTGCTCCTTCAATTGTCTAAAACGAAAATAATAAATCATGGCAACCTGGCAATAACCGCAGGCATTATTTAGAAATCAATAGGAATTGCCCAAAATTTGTGGTCAAGGCCAACAAGTAGGGCCAGAGGGCAGGTTCTGTTTTGGCTCTGACCGTAGAACTTACTTAGGAAATGGATGTGGATGAAGGACCAACATGCGTAGGTAAAGTGAACTGATGCGCTCACATTTTGTGCGGTCAGATATGCAGCCAGTAAGAGTGGCATATTTAATTAAGGCATGACAGCAGTTTCTTGGAATTATATTTGCTCAAACTTTAATCAATTTGTAATTAAACTGTGGCTTTAAGTCACCGCCCAGAGCGTGCGGTTTACGGCGAAGAAGGGGCACACAGACAGATTTTGTAATCATAAGCAAATTACGCAGTCCATTGATTAGTCGAATTGAAAAGAGCATATGAAATGAAAATTGTAATCGGAAACCACAAGGAACATTGAACTTGTGGCCAATAATCATAACAATAATAATAATGGAAACTATCAGTGTTGAACAGCTTGTAAATATTCTCATCGAATTTTCAATTATTCTCCTTATTCGTCAGTTTTAAAGCTATATTGACCAAAGTTTGCACGAAGTCTTTTTGTCAGATCCTGCCGGATCGGACGACCATAGCATAAGGTCATAAAGCTGCCATTATAACAAGCTAAATGAAACTCTTACAACTCTATAGCACAGCTGCCATAGAAAAAATGTCCTATAGGTCTTAAAAAGAAAAATATTTCGTTTTCAATACTATAGCTTCGAATCTTGATATTTATCAGTGTTATATATCAGTGTCATCATACTGATAAGTTTGATCCAAATCGGATGCCATTAGCATATTGGTGCCAGAGCAACGATTGGTCGAAAAGTAGTTCATTGGACTCAAAACGAGCACAATCGTTACCAAAAAGTATGCATGAACGGGTTTTCTTATTTGTAGTACAATGTTCTCACTTCAAGAACAATTTATTGAGAACGCAAAAACTCAAATTGAGTTGATATTGATCCATTTTTGTGAACATATAAAACTCACCTAAATAAAAAAAAAATGATTGACCTTGGGACCAGGTGTGAGCGGACTCCTAACATTCGGGACATACCTCATTTGATTGGATGTGAAGGGAGGCAAGGCTACTCTGGATATGCGCGCTGCTTGTCGTTAGCCAATTCAGCCGTTGAACAGTTTTGCAAGTGCACGTCTAGAGGGCTACTTATGCTCTGCTGAGCTGACAAGAGAGAGAGAGAGATAAAAAAACCACTTGCTCTCACTCACTCTCTATCTTGTATATCTCTCTGTTAAAAACCGGTTTTGTTGTTGTTTAGAGCAAATATTATTCGATTGAGAAGAACTTTACTCATTCCAAGAACATTTAGAACATTTGTTCTCAAAAATTTAGAGAACGTTCTATTCTCATTTTAAGTTGTTGGCAACTTATTTTCTGAACACGTTTTTTTCGCTCTGTGTACTTTTTTGTTTTCAATGGTAGCGTCTTTATGCTGTCCAGTAATGAATTTCCAATGCGTTGAGTCGACTGGTCTCTCTGGGAAGTTGACGCTGAATTCTGGCTTGTATATCCATGATATGTTCAAAGTAGTGGCGCCATCTATTGCTCAATTTTTTTAATTCTCTTGACCAACATTTTTAAAAGCGAAAATTAAATTGTTGATCGAAAATCATTTAAAACCATAATTTATATTTACATCTACGACGTATCACAAGCTCTTTAAATGGTTATAAATCAGAAATAAAAATCTTTCAAAGGAAGAAAACAGGGAGTAGAACAAACAACAAGATCATTGGTTTCTGTGTGTCAAGTCACATTCAAGTCAGAGTTTAGTCACTGTCAAGTCACTGTTTAGTCACTGTCAAGACACTGTTTAGTCAGTTAGTTATTACTGTTTAGTCACTGTTAATTTACTGTTTAGTCACTTTCAAGACACAGTAAATTCACTGTTTAGTCACTGTAAGTTCAGTGTCAAGTCACTGTTTAGTTACTGTTAAGTCACCGTTAATTCACTGATAGGTCTCTGTCAAGTCACTGATAGTCACTTTAAAGACACTGTAAAGTCACTGTTAAGTAACTTTCAAGACACTGTAAAGTCATTTTCAAGTCTCTGTCAAGTCACTGTTTAGTCACTTTCAAGACACTGTAAAGTCACTATGATTTAGGCAAAAAAAAGTGGAAAGATTGCAGGCTCTCAGAGAAGAATTTGTTGAAAAGTAAATTTATTTCGATCCCAAACTGTTTCATTCTCCTACTAAGGCCAATGACTTATCAGTCTACCCAAAGAACAAGTCCGATCGGCTCTCATTCTCTTGTGTTGTCTCTTGCTTTGAAACTTCATTACGCGTGATCGAACCCAGGCGTCTACACAGTTATGCATCTAACGCTGCTCCTAAATATTATTTACCGTTACTGTGGAAGGTTAAAACAGTTAATTATCATGAGTTTTGTTTTTCAGTTCGAAATCGATAAATTGGATTGTATTACTTTTTGGACTGAACTTTGTCTCAGACCTTAAATCTGTAAGCTGCCTGGTTTTAAACATCAAATCCTCCGAGGATGGCCATAAAATATTAAGATTAACTTTTAATCGTCGTTTTTAGCGGCGGTCATGGATTAGTGTGACCAACGTCTTACGACTTAAAAATACCTTAGAAGCTAGTTCAGTATTATTTGGATGTATTGTTAGGGTGCTTATAATAAGGGCCGATTTCACATCTTCTACATAGAGCTATTTGTCACATAAACTAAGAAATAACAGTGTAAAATATATAACTATCTGACACATAGCAGCTATCTGGGAGAACAGAAATCGGCCCTAAGTTCGTTGAGCTGCATAAAGCTAGTTCGTTTCAATAAGGTGATTACAGATCGATTAGTTATTTTAGTAGATCAAAGTAGATCAAATCTGAACTTTCTTAAAGGACTTTAAAGTCTTTAAGTCTAAAGTTTCACCGTACCAGCATGGTGAAATATTTTCAAACTTCCTTAAAACGCAGATACTTTTGCCAACTTTTGTGCACCCAAAGCTGCAGCATTCCATTTCATTTCCGAGCATTGGCTAGAAAAACCGCTCTCGGCTAGTCAGGTGATTCCACAGCGAACAACAATAACAACCTGCCCGTTGCCGCCATTATTTTGACATACGACAGAGCAGAGGCGGTCTAGAACAATGGAAAACACGGCGAGGCCCATGCGGAGGCAGATGTTAGGGCGGCTCCTGGACCACGGGCATTTCAATGCTAAAAACACGCAGAGCGGGAGGGAGGCGGGCCGTCAACATGGACAACATGAAGAAACATAATGGCTGCTTACAATTTGTGAACGAGCATAATGCGAACATTACATCCACGCCATTGTTCTTGAGGAGGGCGATGGGCGAGAGCAGCAGTGGGTAGAGGCAGCAGCCGGGGGTAGGCTCGCCTGGGCTCCTCTGGCAGCCAGGTTCAAATTAAATTAAAGCTGTTTAGTTGTAATTGGTCGTTGAGAGGGGTCGTCGTTGAGTGTTGGCGTGCTTTCTCATGGAAGTGACCCTTTTTCTGGGTCCCTGGCTTGGTGTGGACTTTGCTTTGGGATTTTGTTGCACCTACCATGAAAATGGTCAATTAATGGTGCATGAGTCACGGTAAATTGACCCCCACACACATAATGAGCAAGGATTTTCAAGTTTGCCTCATAAATTCTTTCAATAGTTGTGTAAAAGTGTCGGTCATTTCGCTGGAGGGAGTTAATTGTGAATGTTAGTTATTTCGTTGGTAAGAAGGGAATATCGAGGCCTGGTACTAATTGTTATAAGACTTTCTAACAAATTAATTGCAGCACAATATAGTTATGAATGGCTTTCCTAGGGGCTAGCACTGGTCTGGCTAAGAGGTAAGCCAAATCACGGGCTATTAACTCCATACACACACATTAAGTCCGTAGCGTTGTATCTACATCTTGGTAGCAAGCATGCTGTAATTTAACGGTTTGTAAGATACGAGAGTCCAAGGGAAAAATAGAGTATACATAACAAACTAATTAAAACTGAAACGGTATAGAAGAGTTTTCTTTTTCATCTAAAAATGTATATTAGTACTCTCGCAGTTTCTTTTAATTTACCTTTGCACTAAGCCTTAAAGCTGTCAATTTGGAAGATGGCCCTAAAGCAGTCAGCCAATTAGATAGATATATTGAGATAATGACAAGGCCGGTAAATAACACAAGGCAACAAAATCCAACTATTTTATATATCCATACATGACATCCACATTTACCTAGCAATTGGGTACACCTGATACTAAATCTGCAATCAGTTTTGTTACATCTCTTTCAGTTTCTAAGATATGAACAAAATGTGAATTTCGCATATATATCGACATATATAATTAAATACATGTTAAAGCGAGAGCTTAAATGAGCTTTTCAGTCTGTCTCTCTGTTTCTACGCGAACAAGTCCCTCAGTTTTAAAGCTATTGAGCTGAAATTTTGCACAGAGTCCTCTTTTGACTGCACGCTGCTAATATGTCGGTCGGAAACGACCGGATCAGATGACTACTTCTTTTAGCTGCCATAGAAATGATCGGTCGGAAAATAGGTTTTAGTGAGACAAACTGTTTTGTTTTCAATAAAAGCGGTCTTCACATCGATCATGGTTGATATTACTTGTTTTTAAGCTTAGCTGCGAAATTTGGTCGAAATCGCTAACCGTCGAAGCGAGCTTTTTTTAATGCACTTTAACTTTGGCACAGACGTAGTTAGCTGTGCTTCCTCGTTTTTATAGACTGGAAGAGGGTATATTAAAATTGTTCGAATGCTTGTAACGCATAGAAGCAGTGGCGTAGATAGCTTTTTGCAATGGGGGGTGATGAAATTTTATAAATGTTTTTTTTTTGCGTCTTTAAAATTTTATTTATTGGTATCTTATTTATTTAATTACTTCTTTGTTAAAAAGACAAGCTTTTCAAACTTATTCTCCGTTTATCTAGGATTTTGTCCCCTGTAATTGCGATTTTTGAACTCAATGGGGGGGGATTGATCACCTCAATCACCTCCCCTATCTACGCCACTGCATAGAAGAAAGCATCTTCGACCAAATTTTTATTTAAATAGCCATGAATGAAGATTTTATAGGTTTTAAAACTAGTACTATTATTTCATACGCAAAACGAACCTAGGTTCGAACCAAAACCATCGTCCAAAAATCTCAAATGCTTAGTTTTCGAACGTTGACCATTAATTAATTTTGGTTTTGGTTTGGTTGGGGGAAGGCTTATAAGCTTTTAAGCCCGAAATTTCTATGCCTACTACAGGTTACTAGCGATCATTGTCAGTATTTAGTAAAACAACATGATCCTTGCTCAACACTAATGCTAATTACAAAATTTAAGCAGTGCATAAGAAGAACTCCACAAAAGTAGAGGTAATATGAAAAACAAATTTTAACCCCATCGATAATGAGTACTCAACCGTGGGAGGTCATTAATAAACAGATTACAAAGTTGCACTTTAATGCCTAGATAGGTTAATACATCCATCATCAGTTCTTTATATGTAAATACTTAATTGCACTGTACTTCAACCAACACACTTACACATAAACTTCGACCTGGCCTCATATATTTATACATCTTCCTCTCCCCACCACGCTCATTAGCCCGTGACTAAGGGAACTGAATGTATTTGTGTGCTCTAGGTACATGTTTCTATGTGTATAGTATGCTTATTAGTTGCAGTCACTGGAATCTGTAGTAAACCACACACCGGCACAGTAACGAGGCCAAAGCTACAAATGCGAGATATGAAATCATGCACCTTACATTGCAATTGCTATCACGCGTTTGTGTTTAGTTTCTTTGGCTCAGTCAGTATTTATTTGAGGTCAATATCAAAAGCATTAGCCACTAATTACAACTCAATTTTAGTATACATATCCTCATTGTAGTGCAAATGAATGCTTATTTAGTAGAAGTCATTAGGCCGAACAGCAGTTGCTATTGGGAAATCAATAAATGCCAACTGGATGGCGGTCGGAACGCCTTTTAAATTAGCTTTATTTGCGTAGGCAAAATAATCATGGTTATGACGTTCGAATCTGTATCTGCTCAAATTATAATTTCAGTGTCGACGGCTGATGTGATTGCTGTTCTTAGTCCCACCCTTAGTCAATATCCCTCTCGCCCTCTCGGGCGGTGTGTGTGTTTGATTGTATGAGTGTGAGCCGTTAGTAAATTATTGAGGGCTTTTCAATGGCCTATCAATCGATGGCCGTCCTCCTTGCTTGTCTTGACTAGGCTTGGCTTGTCTTGGCTTTTGTTGAGCGTGTGTAACTGCCATTTGTATACAAGCAACCAGGCAAATAGTACGAAACGGGATATTGGGATTTTGGGAAGTTCAAGTGGTTGTGGCCAGGCATATCGTTTGGCTTTACCCTTAGCTATTGATAATCATAACACGCCGGTAAATTGTGTATTGTCGCCGCTGGTGATATGTAAACGGAACCCTTCGAAGTGGGTGGAGGTCGTTAACTAGGCCAAATGTTTGTGAGTAATTGCCGACAATGAAATTAATCCCCTGAGTGGTTTATAAACGGAGAAGTGTATCTAAGCAATTAGTAGAATTTAAATTGTTGGAAGTTTCTGTTCTAAGTAAGCGAGAACTTGTTTACTTGCAGGAAGAAGATTAAGTTAAGCTGATACATTAACAAGTGCCTTAGGGCTTTCTTGCACTCAAAACCAGAAATTATCCAACTTCTTATTAAACCATCCTTCTTTTCCATGATTGATATATTTTTCGGATTAACTCCCCACTCCAATCAGTACAAAATTTAATGGCAGCTGGCGCAAGCCCAAGGCCTTTTTAAAAGCGAAAATTAAAATCTTTATAGCAAATGATTAACCAATACGCAACATCAAAACAACGAGGCAGTCGCAGAGGGCGGTGGATAAATCAACCGCTCTAGCGCCCCGAACTGTTTTGCCATATAATTACCCAAGTGGCCCAAGCCGGAAGTTCAACAGCCGTTGCAATGGCCAGCTTATTAGTCAAATTAGGCAATGCGGATGAAGATGGCGACATGGCGAGAGTCGAAAAGTCGAGCGCTTGTTAGCCCATTTAGATGAGGCCAATTGAACCGTCAAGTGAGTGACGAACGGACTCCCGCCCAACCACGACCCGTCGCGCTAATGAAAATCGATTAAAAATGCCAGCCCAGCCCCTAGCCAGGAGCCAGCATAATAGCAAATTAATTGTAAAGTGTGCGTCCATTTTGCTTTGGTTTTTGCCTTCGCTGTTCTCAGTTGTTTGCCCTTTTCAAGGATTGGAAAGCGGCATAAAACAATAATTAATTGATTGAAAGAACTCAAGTGCTGGTCGCGCCGGCGGGGAAATTGTCGACTGGAAACCCAGCCACAAGCCTGCATATGCTGCCAGTTAAGTGGCATCGAAAATTAGTTTTGCCCTAAAGGTAAAATGCTCATTTTCTAATGCGTTTTGTGTGCGGATGGGCATCATCTCTTTTAAATTAGGATTGACAGAGCAATGGAATGAAAAGCAAACGGCAGATAGTTGATTTGCACTTAACAGTTTTAATCGTCAGTTCTGAACTTTACGGCGTTTTATATTTTCTTAGATTTTGGTTTTCGGACTTATCGCCCACATGGAACAGGGATCTGTGAGGCTGTTGGTGAAGACAGTCAACAAGAAGCTGCATGTTATGATGGTTCACACTAATAAAAAAATGTTATATAAACAATTACTTACAATTAAACAATTTCAAAATGCACAGTAAAATACTCTTTAGCATGATCTGAGTTAATATAGCCATGACCGTCTGTCCATCCGTCTGTTTATTAAAGCTATCTTAACCAAACTTTGCACGTAGTATTTTGGTACATATACGCTGCACATTTGTCGGATCCGGCCGGATCGGATGACTATATCATATAGCTGACATAGGAACGATCGGTTGAAAAACTACATCTTTCAATTTTGTAATAACAAGATTAAAAAATCTTGAAATGAGATTAAAAATCTTAAAAACTAGATTTATCATCTCGCAATTTATCAACCGTCCTACAGTTTTCTGTAAAGCTTTAGTTAAAAATCTTGATATATATAAGCAGATTTATTTTGTTAAAAAAAAATAGAGGCAAGCTAACTTCGGCTTGACCGAAGTTTATAGACCCTTGGAAATTGATATATGCCTGACAGTTTGTATGGCAGCTATACTATAAAGTGGTCCGATTTCGACAAATCTTGTTGAAATTAGGTAAAATCATTGAAAACTTATAAATGCGAGCGTTGGGAGCGATAGCATTGAAAACAAAAAAGTTTTTCTCACTAAGACTTTTCTTCGAACCTAACTTTTGTATGGCAGCTATACTATATAGTTGTCCGATTTTGACAAGGCTTGGTGAAATTATGGGACATCATGAAAAACTTTTAAATACGAGCGTTGGGAGCGATAGTATTGAAAACAAAATAGTTTTTCTCACTAAAACTAGCTTTTCAACCGATCGTTCCTATGGCAGCTATATGCTATAGTCATCCGATCCGGCCGGTTCCGACAAATGTGCAGCGTATTTGTACCAAAAGACTTCGTGCAAAGTTTGGTTAAGATAGCTTTAAAACTGACGGAGGAGATAGCATAGAAACAGACGGACAGACGGACGGACAGACGGACAGACGGACATGTCTATATCGACTCAGCTCGTCATGCTGATTAAGAATATATTTACTTTATGTGGTCGGAGATGCATCCTTCTATGCGTTACAAACATCCGTACAATTTTAATATACCCTCTCCAAGGGTATAAAAAGTGTTATAGTTGCTGATATGTCCATCTGTGTAGAAATAAAATAGTACATAAGACTTCTACGACATCGAATCCTTTTAGTCAATAGCTAACGAAATATGTTCAATTCAGCGACAGTTCGCAGAAGGTTCCCCATTGTTCGTCTAAATTTAATTTGCATCGAAACTGTGACACAGTGCAGGAGAGCTGGTCGAGGATAACGTTGTCTCAACCGTACCGCGTCCCTCCCTCATCCGCACCGCAATTCAAATTGAAATTCAGGCAGCAATTATCCAGACCCAGAAATGTAAGAAAATGAAACGAATTTGTGCTGAGTGGTGGGGTGCCGAGGGCGAAGAGGGCGAAGCAGCCTGTCCAAGGACATTACGTGATGGGGCGCGGCTTTTGAGTGTTGGCCGCAATTAGAGGAGACCAGGAATTCAATTTGTTGTTGCCGCGAATGTTTAAATAATTGCAGAAGGACTGCTGGCTACTTGCTGCTGGCAGCTGTATCCATCTTGCCGCTGCTCCCAGTGTTTGGATATCCATTTGCCCGGCCGACGCTCTGATTTTGCGCTTAATTTGTTCGGGCTGCACTTCATTCTTGTTCAACTTCACATCTGTCAATGTTTATCCATGTTGGTGCTTTTCCTTTTGGCAACCACCAAACCACGCACTTAAAATGTTGTTAATTTGCAAACGCAGCGATATTAAAATGTCAGCAATGCGGCGGTGGTTGTTCTTGTTGTTTGTTTATTGTTGTTGACGATAACAGCAGCATCCTGGCCACGCATCAGTCAGTCAGTCAGTCAGCGAGTCGGTCGTTCATCATTCAAAGTGTGCGTCGTTGCAAATTAACCGCAAGAGGCGACTCCATGGTTGGTGGGGGAGGGACTATAAAAAAGCAAAATAACTATGGTGCAGGCACTACAGCGGAAACGGAAGTGCGCATTAAAATTGTGCCCCGCTTGCAAGTGTGTGTATGTGTGCCCGCAATTAGCAGCCATGTATGTGTGGGAGTGTGTAGGGGAGTGCGCGCATGTGTTTGAGCGTTATTTTTTAACCAGCGTGTGAGTAATTAAAACGGAGTGTGCGCGTTTAATAAGTTAAGCGTTCCCCTACTCACTCAAACAGGTGAGCTTCTGGGTATCCGTTGCATTCACATGTAGTTATACCCTGTACCACCCTGAAATGGTGAAATAGGTGTTTTGAGTTTGTGCAAATGTATGTAACAGGTCGTTTTCCAAAGCTTTAATATAAATCAAATCATATCAAGAGCGGAGAAAAAAAGTCTTGAAGCGAAATGTTAAACGATCGATCTGAAAAACTACAAAATATATAGAGCAGATGAAGCTCGAATATTGTATAGGCCAAACAATAGGAATATGAATTGGAGGCAAATGGATGAAATTCGATGCCAACCTGGATCTAACCAACGAAGAGCAAGGATCCAAGGCAGTGCTCGACGAGCTGTACGGCGGAAAAATGGTAGATCTCCCCCTAGATTTTAAGTCACTCATATAGTAGTATAGAGCTCAAACAAAGAAAAAACGATCAAAATTTACCAAACAATCTTAAAAATAATAGACCCCACATCAACTACAGGAAAATACAAATTTTATCATACAACATTGCAGGGCTAGCCAATAAATTAATTCAAAAAACTTCTTCAAAATGATTGTCGACTATGACATATTTATACTGTACGAAAGTTTCATCGAAAAAAACGAGCAACAATACGAGATATATTTTCCGGATTTTGAAATCAGATGCAGTTTGGCGACAACGTCATCAGGAAGGGGAAGGGCAAGTGGATGCATTCTTTATGGCATTAAAAAGGACTTAAAGCGATTGTGTAATTTCATGACAATTGAAGAGACCATCATAACCGAGTGTGTATCGCAAAATGAGAAATTATATATCAGTCCATGCTATCTAAATTGCAACGAATAGTTAGCCGACTTCTTAAAACTGTATAATATCCTGAACCAGCCATCTCTCGATAATATTATGCTACTAGGTGACCTAAATGCAAGGACAGGAGAACTACAAAGCACGATTATAGAGCCCACTGCCCTGGTAACTTTCTCAAATTCGAAACGATTTTCGCAGGATAAAGTGATCGATGCCAAAGGGAAAAAGCTAATCGAACTTTGCGAATGCTTTCGGCTCACAATCCTAAACGGTACAACATCAAGCGATACTGGGAGCTTCACTTTCATACGAGGACAGGCCACATCGACCATAGATTATTGTATAAACCAAGGCATCTAGCACTGCCTAGTAAAGGACCTGAGAACAGAATCACAACCGTTCTCCGACCATGTGCCACTTGTGCTGGATCTCGAGTTTCAACATAGTCCCAATATAACAGACAATTCACAAGAGTTACTGCCAAAGCTGAAATGGATGCAAAACAAGGCACCTGAGGGACCAGGAGCTATCGAAAGTATCAACAACCCCTAAAGAGACAACTATAGATGAACTCACCAAATGCATCACATCAGCAGAGAAAAATATGCAGTCGAAAGACAATCGAAGATGGATTCAACCGTGGTTCGATGGAGACTGTGAGGAAGCACGAATGAGTCGGAAGACAAAGAAAATTATAAATGCCTAAATGCGACATACAAGCAATTATGCAAAAACAAATTACGGGCTTATTTCCACGATATGGAAAAGAAGATTGGTTAAATTTCAGACAGCAAATCCTTCTGGACCCTGGTGAAGAGCCTAAATGGATCTCGCCATCAGCCTTAGCAGAATATTTCAAAAGTCTCCTTTGGACAAACGATCATACCAGTAGGATGAGTTTCGCTCTACCTAACGTCTCAGTGGATGATCTAGATTGCATCATTACACCACAGGAGATTCAAAGCGCCCTGATAAGGAGTTTATCTTAAGGCTCACCGAAGCTTTCAACAATATTTTTGAGACCTCCAAAGTTCCCGTCAGCTTTCAAGACAACATCTTTACGTTCTTACTGCAATTGCAAAGGAATACCTCAGCAAAGGGAAAAAGATGTACTGCTTCTTCATAGACTTTAAGGCAGCCTTTGACACAGTAAATAAGGACAGCCTACTATATAAGCTAAGCAACTTGGGCGTATCCACCAAAATGATAAAAACACTAGAGAGCCTATACAGCCCACTGTGGGCCAGAAATCTCATTTTTTGGCCAAAACTCTGGCATTTCTACACCAGGCTAGCTAGAAAGCTGCGATTTTCGGCAAAATGATCTTAAAAGATTGAACTTAAGTCACATAATTTAAAAAGCAACAAAAAAATTTTATATGATATTCATAATCCAAATCCAAGTCGGAAAATATTTAAACTTTTTCGTTAAATAATTATAGAAAAAAAATTTGTAATTGGATTTGACCCAATTCTTGCATAGAAGTATATGTAAGTACCACATAACTAAAAAAAATGTATGTGTCTTGATATCTTTAATAATTTGTGAGATATTGACCCAAGAAGTTTTTGACTTTGACTGCCCACCCTGTCGAGGATTTTCAGTCAATATGACTACTGTAACCGTTTTTTCTATCTATTTTACCTCCTCTTTAAAATCAATACTTAAAACAACTGAATTAAAATAAAAATTTAATTAATTAAACATCTAATTTATTTAATATATTACACTTTACCTTCAGTGCGTCTAAGAGTATGCTACACATTTTGACACAGTTGAAATAAAGCATACATCTAGGGTGGCTGTATAACAGAACAAGATTGATTTCTAATAGGAATATAATTTTAAATGCAATTTTATAAAAATTCAAAGCAAAACCGCGCAAAAGCGCATATCTACAGCTATAGTGCAATATTCAAAGAAAATATTTTGCCATGTTGCAAGGGAATCGCGAAGGGTACTAAGGGACACATCTCAACTGAAAGTAGCCAAAAGTAAAAAACCCCAATATATTTAGGATTTTTTCCAGTTATTATGTAAACGCTTACGAATGAAAGCTTCTGTATATTTTTAATTGATATCTGGTCCGTAGTCGAAAATAAAAAATCAAACTGCTTCAGCTGTTGCATTCTATTTTTCCAATAATAATTAATTATTTTTTGCATCTATTTTAAGAAAAATTAACTTTGAACGGCTGCCTCGCAAAAACCATTTCGAGAAAACGTTCCAAATTTTGCCATAAAATAGCTATATCTATTTAAAATCATTGCCGATCTTCGTTTTGTCCAATTTTCAAAAAAAAAAATTGGGACTTTTGGCCAAAATCTCGGGCTACTGGCCCAGTGTGCAGCCTATAAAGCCTTCGGAAGGATTCACCACAAACCAAGTCGTCAAACAGGGGTGCGTACTCAGTCCCCTACTATTTGCCCTCTATGTCGATGATATTGTAGACAAACTGGCTGGAGGAGTCAATCTAGGTACGCATCGTTTCAAGGTGCTGATGTACGCTGATGATATTGTCATGATGGCGGAGGCACCAGAAATGCTGGAAACCAGGACACCAGGAAATGATAAATACTACACAGACATACTGCAGTACATGGAAACTTGCTATTAATAGCGAAAAATCGAAAATACTTGTAGTGCTGAAACGGAAGCTCGTGAATATGAGCACGAAATACAAAATATACAAGGCGACAGCCAAAGCGATCACGTGTTATGCCGCTCAAGTATGGGGTTCCGCATCTTATGAGGATGTTGAAAAGAGCCAACGCTTTTTTATTAAAAGAGTTTTCCATCTTCCGCAGAATACTCCAAACTACGCAATCCCTCTGGAAACTGGCCTCCCTGCATTATTCACATACATACTAGACATCCACTTCAAATATGTCCTTAAATCCTGGAACATGCCGGACCGACGATTCCCAAAAATAGTTACAAAATACCTGCTTGAGTCAAAATCACAGTTTTTAGTCAATGGCTCAAAATGGCAAGGGATTATGACTCTCCATTGACACTGGAAAACCCAAGCTTCTGGAGATTGGAGCAGAATAGGCTGATTGTTAGCATTGACTCTAAGACAAGGCAGACGTGGGAGGATCAAGCCAAAGAGAGTTCGGGGAAACTAGTTTACAAACGATTAACATACAACCTGCAAGAAAACAATTACTTCCAGGACGACATCGGCTCATACAGGATAATGCTAATTTTTAAAGCAAGAGTAGAGATGCTCAATCTAAATTACCGACCACACTTGCAGAATCATGTTAATGAATGCTCACTGTGCAACTTGAGGGAGCGCGAGGATATAATGCACTTTTTGTGAAAATGAACGGGAGCAACTGGAACAGCCTATCATCATATGTCAGCCGCGCTCAAAAATATAGGCAACAGATGAAAGAAGAAAGTTTGTATGTAAATTAATTGAATTTTCTTTAAATTGTTAAAACCCTGAAAAATGCTCAAATTAGAACTGGAACTAAATAGTAATTTTAAGCAACAAAAATTGTTAAATTGTTAAACTGAAGAATCGGCATTGGGCTCACGGCAAATAATGCCATGCCTGCTAGAGCAGATGAAGTTTGATTAAGATATTGAAAACTTCACCAATTTTACAAAAAAAAAAAAAAAAAAAATTGAGGGAAGCTAACTTCGGCTCGACCGAAGTTCGTATATACCCATGGTGCATGATATATGCCTGCCAGTTTGTTATATGACAGCTATACAATATATTCATCCAATTTTGATGAAACTCTCTTAAATTTTGCTAATGCAGATAATATTTATACCTGAAAGGTGTAAAGTGTTAAAAAAAGTTTCTCTCACTAGAACTTCTTTTCCGGCCTTTCGTTCCTATGGCAGCTATATGCTGAAGTCACCCGATTTGGATAAAACTTGGCTGAATTATGTGGTAGCATGTGGCATTGATCAGTAAAAAGTTTGGATGCGATTGCATTGAAAACAAAAAAGTTTTTCTCACTAAGACTTTTTTTCTGGCCTATCTTATGTATTGCAGCTGTCCTATATAGTCCGAATTCGACAAATCTTAGTGAAATTATATGAAATAATTGAAAAGTTTTTGATACGAGGGCTGGGCATTGAAAACAAACAAGTTTTTCCCACCGATCGTTCCAACAGTCATCCGATCCGGCCGGTTCCGACAAATGTACAGCGTATTTGTATCAAAGGACTTCGTGCAAAGAATGGTTAAGATAGCTTTAAATCTGACGGAGGAGATAGCACAGAAGCAGACGGACAGACGGACGGACAGACGGACATGGCTGTATCAACTCAGCTCGTCATACTGATCAAGAATATATATATTTTATGTGGTCGGAGATGCTTCCTTCTGTGCGTTACAAGCATTCGGACAATTTCAATATACCCTTTGCAAGGGTATAAAAAGCTTAATACAAATTTTCCATTGCAGCGCCCTGCTCCTGTCAACCTAGCGCATTCGTGTTGTCCCTTTTAACTAGCTAGGTTCACATGCCTCAAGCTTCTTATGACCCTGCAGAATACAAAAGTTAGTTGGTCCTCACATATTCACCATTAGAATCCGCTAGTGCTTGTGTGTGTGCTTCCCTTCCTGACAACATCAGCGGGGCTGGCGGCGCTTTTTGACCTTTCTTTAACACGGCATATGCGCAACTTCCGACGGATGAAAAAAAAAAGATGGCATATATGGCATTTTGACTTCCCCCACTCGTAATAATGGCAAAAATAAGCAATTAAAATACGTTGGCTGGCACCTTTATTTATTGCTGCATTGCCTCAGGCTCCCGCATCGAAACGAGCGGCGAATTCCATTTAAGTTTTATTTTATGCAGAAACTTAAAATGAAATTATGTGCATAGAATAAATTTGCATTAATTGTACTCCCCTTCCGATGTATTGAACTAGTTGGCTGAATTTTCGGCGACTGCAATGACAAAATGGCTGCCGTTGCGCTAAATTGTTAATTACATTGAAAATAAGTAAATGCACCAAATTGCATGCGAATGCTCCAGCTCGATGTCATGCAATGCGATAAATTTAAATAAGTTTGTAAAGCATCAGCAGCAGCAGCACTGGAAACGCCCCCTGGCAGGGCCTTACAGTGCGTTTAGCCCGTCAATAGAGCAACAACAACAATTCAGATATCAAAAAACTGTAATTGACATATGTACATATCCGTGTGTGTGTGCAAGTGGATGCATGCGTGTGCCTGCAATTTGTTTCTCAGCTGATTTTGTTGATTCACGCGACATTGTCATGATTTCATTTAGCCTGTAAACACGAGCCCCCTCCCCATGGCAGAGCACTGTAGTCGCACACTGTGATTCTGTTTCGGTGCCTGTTTAAATAACATTTTGCATTGTACGAAATGCACAATCAAAATCGAAAAATGTTTACATTGTCGCATGGATAAAGGTGCGATTGAATGGAGCACTGGAAACTACTTGTAATTAAGTGAAGTGGATTTTTGGAAATTGAAATTTGTGTAAACACAATTCTAGTAAACAATAAAGTGCAGCCTTTTGAAAGCGGAACTATAGGAGAGGGAGTAATGTTAAATTGTTATGATTGAACTTGGCATGGTTGGGGATGAAAGTTTTAAGCTTTTTGAAAATGGGTCTGGAGTTTGCCGGAATGCACACTAATCGCAAATATTTAACCCTTGCTAAACGGCAAAGCTGCTTTTTTAAAGTCTTCGTTCTGCGTTGTTTGACTTTCGTGCAAGCGCGTAGCGAATATATGCAGCTCTTTGTAATATGTGCAATCATAGCTCACGACTGTGGAATTTCTTTCAAGAACAATGTCAATACTTCGAATCAAAAATAAATATTTAACCATGATTTCCAGAATGTAAGCAACGCCAATGCATTGTGGTTGCAATTATATGGAGAGAGCGGTCACGGGGTGTCCCCCCAGGGTCTGTTCTTGGTCCACTTTTGTTTTCCATATATATATACGACCTACCTGATATTTTAAGTAACTGTGCCGTCCATATGTATGCTGACGATGTCCAGTTGTATGTTTGTCGTCCGTTGCGTGAAATTGCTGACTGTGTCAGTGTTTGCAATGAAAACCTATTAAAAATATGCAACTGGGCAAAGGAGAATGGTTTGGGATTAAACCAATCAAAATCTAAGTGTTTAATCGTGTACAAAAAGACCCTTGATATGACTCAGCTGCCCAAACTAATTATTGATGAATACAGTTCAATGCAACTCTCTCCTGGAGCAACCACATAGCTAAAGCTTCTGGGAAAACTTATGGATCTCTCAGGCAATAATCAGGTTCAAAAACCGTGATACCGCAGAACATTAAAATGCTCATAGCAAGATCCTGTTTAGTCCCGATGTTATTCTACGGGATTAAAATTTTTGCAAATTGTGACGCTAACAGTATAAACCGACTCCGTGTAACCTTCAACTCTATTGCGAGATATGTCTTTGACCGCAGGCCTTCTGAGCATATAACGACCTTTGCCAACCAAATATTTGAACTGACTCTTGAATCTTGGATTAAACTTAGAACTTTAATTTTTATTCATAAAATTATTGTTACTCGCGAACCACAGTATTTATTTGAAAAATTGGAATTCGCCTCATCCGCGAGAACTAATAATATAATTCATCCAAGATTAAGCCTGGCCAGTTCAGAAAAACAGACCTAGAAGTCTTTGCAGCTCGCTGCTGGAACCAGCTTCCGCACCAACTCAAAACCATTAGGAACGCAACACTTTTATCTATTTACTAACCTTATCGCCTATTTTAAAAGTCGTAATGTCTAAATTATCGAATATCATTAAGTATATTGTATCGTAATATCGTTTTGTAAACTTAATTTTAATTCATATCAACCCTTTTAGTTTTTAAGCTAGGATAAATTATATTTTTGACCAACCTCTCCTAATAACATATTGTGACCAATTAATTAATTAATAAAATTAATTTTTTCATTTTTGGCCTATGGCAGCAACCACTGTACAATGTGGCCCTGAATTTTGAGTATTTTGAGCCGTGGAGCTTGACTATCCCTCTCGCATTTAAAAGACACTTTCAATACTTTGTAGATTTTGTATCGCGATATTTGTCTACAAAAAGAGCAAACTTTCTATTCGAGTTTTCAAAACATGCATCATGGAGCAATTAGTATTAGAGAGAAAACTTTCGCTGCCTCTCAATTTTGCTATAGTGCCCAAAAAGAGACCTATAGTGCCAGTAGGAAATCACTGTGGTTAGAGCGAGACGACCATATTCGCAAATGTATCCAAAGAGCGTAAATGACAGCGAACAGCTGACCCAAAACTATGTAGAAAGCGTAAGCGAGAGCGAACAGCAGACTAGTTTCTGAAAGAAGTGGTGTCGACTGAGAAAAGTACTCATTCTCCATGCTTGCACAGAACTATCCAAATGAACTCAATCTTATTAACTTTAAATGAAAGGTTACTGGTTACTGAAACAGTTCATAAAGTAGTTTTCGCCAATACAATACAACATCCTTAATTTTAAACAAACTAAAAAAACCTATTTAATATGATATATTAACCAAAGTAGCTTAAGTATATACTTTTGAATATTGGTTAAGATCTTGGACAGAATATTAATTAATATTTATTGTGTTGAGCGATTTATGAGTTTTCACGCAATTACAAAGTCTGTCAGCTTGCAATGACCTTAAGAATAACAAACAGAGATAAAGACAAACAGCTAGAGCGAGGGAGTAAACTGAAAACTGTCTCCACGTGCGGCGACAAAGCCAAACGAAAATCGTCATTTCAGCGTTTTCGATTTGTTTGCTCATTTTTACTGCTGACTTTTCCAGCGTGTTTGTACTTTCCGGCTGACTTACGCCATAACACTTAGTTTAGTATTTGTATCCAAGTTTCGAGTGTGTGCGAGTGTGTCCGAAAAGTTGTGCGCGAAATGAATGCTGTCCTTGAATTTTTCATAAACTGCCAATTCAACACAAAGTTGAGCGCACACTGAGAAAAAGTTGGCGAGCAAGTTGGAGCTCTTTCAAAAAGCATCTTAATCAGCAGTAAATTCGCAACTAATCAGTGGCCCCATTGTTTAGAGTTGAAGTGCCAGCAAAGTGGACCCCATTGACGGGGGCATTGAACCAGCTCTAACTTGTTGCAACATAATTACAAGTTAGGGGCACTGCAGTGCATAATAAATTTGTACGCGGGGTCGTATGAGTGATGCCCACTGGTGGACTTGAAATTAGAGATGGCAAAAGAGCAGCAAGATATAAAATTTAAGGTGTATCTTTTTATGATTATGAATTATGGATGAAAACATATTGAAAAGCAAAAATCAACAACAATCAAAATAGTCCCAAAATAACTGAATCAATCTTAAAAGTGTTTCAAAATAGTTTAACAAATATTGGAAATAATAATTACTAAGATAATAACCAAATGTTACAAAAGTGTAAAAAATTAAAAAATCTCTTAAGATACTAACACTTAACTCAAATTCAACTGCGAAATAATTGGTAAACTAGCTCGTCGTCCACATAAGAAGAAATATTTCAAAATTGTATAACGGTAGTAAGAACTTTTAAATGATATGGTAATGCTACTAAAACTCCATAAAGTAGAAACCATTTTCAGAATTATTGTCGAAAAAGTAATTGAATATATTTCAGCTGTAGCTGAGTAGTTTGAAATTCCCCTTAAAAAATCGAATAGTCTGATCCGAATTTGGAAATGATTGTTGTATTCACATTTCGTTTTGCTTGTGGTTTCAAACAGTTTAATATAATGAGTGACAATCGACACTAGTAATTTGATGGAAACTCGTGATTGGGTCCCAAGTTGTTGAAAACATCTTCACTTAATTTCATATGGGTTATTAGAGTAAAGAAGAAATACTGGAAAAACACTGAGAGTCGGTGATTAAAGCGCCGGATCCCTAACCAACTAAGTGGACTGGAAACTTGAGATTGGGAAGTCTGTTAATGTCGCTTGCACTCAATACTGTTTTGTATAGTTTTGGACTGCACTTTGTTTGATAGCAACCCCTATCTCATATGTATATATAGTTTCTATTTGTTTTTTATGCATCATTTCTACTTGACTTGCTGGCCCGCTCATCTCTCCCATCTCTGGCCGAATGGTGCACTCAACCGTTGGCTGCTTTGGCACATTGAACTTACTTTTAATTATGCTGCAAGACAGCAGAGACTGGCCACATGGACAGTGGACATTGTTTGCGCTTTGCTTTGGCCTGCTCTTGGCTTAATAAATTGCAATTGTTTGCTAGCTAACTTTCTGCTCAGTGCCCCAGTTTTGTTTGTTCCACCGCCCTCCCTCTGGCTTGTGGACTTCGTAATTGGTTTGGGCTGCATTTGACAAAAATGGAAAAAGGAAGCGCACGAAGACAAAAGCGCAAGAAAGTTTAGCATAATGCCCGGCGACGAGCAGCAAGCAAACTTTGTGCTAAATATATTTGTGTGTGTGCGGTTAACGAAGCAAATAGAAAAATGTTCAAATTTTTTCCACCAGTCAAATATTTGACCAAGGGACGAGGAGAAGGCGCTACTCTCTTCAAGTTCAGACCACATTCGATTCGTGCTTAATTAAAAGTCAGGGCGCAAGACAAACTATTATAAAATTACAGAGCAGACAGCAGATGGCGATACACATGCCCTGCCCTGGCCACTGATATGCAACCGACAGGCTGCCAGACAAACAAATAGCCAGCACAGAAACAACAACCAACCAAAACAACATCAGAATGGACACCAAGGTCCTACTCAGGGCAGGGAAATGTATCCCCTCCCCTCCCCTCCCTCTCGCAGCTCACTTGACTAGCAAAAATATTTGGTTGTCCGAACAGAAAATAAAAACGCTGACTGGGAGAGCAAAGAGCACAGAAGCTGAGGCTACAAATGATAACTGAGCATTCTCTGCGAAATTGTTTAAATTATTTATACGAGCTGGAAAATTAAAATGGACAGCTGTTCGGACCAGGCACTGGCCCAGTGAGTGGCCCATCATTGTTATGACTGTTGCAACTGTTTCGGGTCAAGCACGTAGCCAGTGAACTGCTGCCATGGCAACAACTCTGGGAAATAGGAACTGGACACTTCATAACTTGGGACTCCCTCCGCTTTGGCTTTGGGTTTTATCTTTGCCCAGGCAAATTTTAATTATTAGCAAAGGCAAGTTGCCGAAGTTTTATGAGTTTGATTGTTCTCGGTGCTTGCTCACATTGCGTATGCATAGGGCGTAGGACAGTATCTAATTGAAAAAATCAAGCATACACCATGTGGTCCATTGTTTTGACTGAGAGGCAACTTGTAAGGCCATAATGTTCAGCTGCTGCTCGGGCAGACACTTGGAATTTGGCCTAAGGACCAAAAGGAACTTAAATGGGCTGCTCTTTGAACAACTGAACTGAATATAATTGAATTCTTGATATTTGATTCATGACATTGTTTCGAAAATTTGCATCGACCACACAGCCTTTCAAGTATTTTTTAAAGTTATTGTCCAAAAACAAGGCAAGCTATTTACCAAACCTGGTTAACACATTGAAGAAGAGTAGAACAGCCTGCAGTGTTGGTGCGGGGGTTTTTCAATGGACGCCCTTTGTTGACCTGAAATGTATGTGAAATATTAGTGCTTCGAATGGCAAACCAATTGAACGTTAAGCGAAAAGTGAACAATTTGACTTCTCAATAAAATGCGCCGTCTCATTCTTCTCCTGAAACCATAAGTCGCCTAGTGGTATTTTTGTGAGAACTTTCCATACTAAATCTTATACCGAAAAAAACGAAAGGGATTTTAAAATACATCAAATAATATTTTCAAAACGAACCAATCTAAACCCGGTCGAAGTCTTTCCTGATCAAAATACTCTAGGACCCATTTCCGGTAATTCGAGACGAAACTTTTCAACCAAACACCTCGAGCACACATTTGGAGTCGCGCCTTCTCAAGGATTGGGTGGCAAAACTATTGCTGAACATTTACCCCTCAGTGTGAGTTCAGTAAGAGAATTGAATGCCCATAAGAAAAGTTTACCGTTTAATTAGACAGGCAAATACGCAAGAACAGGGCCAAGTTGACTTGCTGACTCGTTGACTTGCCGAGTGTCTGTCAGCCAGTCAATGCGGAGCGCCAACAATGCGCTTAATTTTCCATGGAAAACTACCAAGCAAGCTTGTTAATTAAATACGCATTACCGCGCCTGTAATTGCCTGTGACGCGCTGCTTAGCAACAACAACAGCAACATTGGGGGAACTACTTGTTCAAGTGCAAAGTTTTCGCCCGAGTTCCCGTCTCGTCCAGTTGCAGTCGTCAATATATCATGGCGAAAATAAGCAAACATTAAATTTAATTATCCTCCGACACCCTGACCACAAAGGAAAAATGATATTAAAAGCAAATATATGCGCTTTAATGACAAATGACTGGCATGCCGGGCCAAATGACAATTAATTAGTGCATTTTCAACTGCAACTGCGAGTCAGAAGGCATCCATCAAGGAACGCATTAAGCTTGCGGGGAGAAGCAACAAAAAGGTTAATGGGTTAAAAAATCAACATCGACCTGGACGGCGGCATTGTTTGCTTTGGCAGCAAAAAGGCGACAGCTGGCTAAAATATGCGCACACCGCAGGTAAATGTTGGTAATTTGTGGCTTCAAATGTTTTGTTTTTGTTGGTGCGCTGCCGCATTGCCAACTTCTAGAGGTTTGCTCCCCAACACGACAGTCGCCCATTTAACGCTTTATGGCAATGGGATTTATGCAAGCGATATGCAAAAATTCAACTGCATGCGAATGGGTTGAAAATTTAGCACAGGAAAAGTGAAATAAAGCTAAGGAGAAATTTGTTAAGGGAAAACGCAGACCATGAAGAAAAGAAGCCAATAAAACTGTTGCGCTAGATGTTTCAGGTCAAAAATTGTAGCATACCTTAACGGTGCAGCACGAGAGCTGACTCGTGGGCCACCCCAAACCTGATTTTTGGGGCATCCTTCTTAACCTGCATTTCTGGAAAAAGACTTAAAGTTAAGGTGTGTCGGTGTGTCCAGCGACCCTTGGATGACGCATCCCATTGACTTTGCCATGTCTCTAGGCTCTGCAAGCGAATCGCGCTCTTCATTGCAGCAAAGAAGCCTTTGCCGTGAGTTTCAGCATATACCTTGGAGGTTTCGGCAGCCAGCTCCTCCAGAGGCGCCAGTCCAGCGGTGACGAGCGCAGCATCATCTAATACGGTTCGAAACACGCAGCATATTCGAATCGCGCACAGTCGGTGTGTTGCCTCTAAGCCATGCCTATAGCTTTTGATGAGCAGGGCATCCTTCCAGACAGATGCTGCGTAAAGCATTTTCGACCTGGTATAACTACACAGTGGTCGGACTTGTTTGGAGCAAGCGGCCAAAAATACTTCCAGTAGAGATTTCATAGTGGATCTTTTTTCATAGTTCTATAAAACTGTAACAAGTAATAAAACACACAGTGGGTGTGCCTTAATCCCTGCACATCACAACAAAACACCCCCAACATAAAGCAAAAAATTTTTCATGCAGGTAACCAGTAGCTGGCTCATCGATTTCGTCATCGATTTCCTCAGTTATCCGTCTTCTCTGTCTTCGTCTTGAACACTCGGAAAAATTTGCCCTGGGACGACCACGACCAATATCATTTATAGATATTTGTATATTACATTCCAATTAAACCGCTTCGTTTTTCTCAAGCCAATTAGAATGCTATTCCAAACTGTAGCTCTTTCTCTTGCAGCAATAATGAACGCGTTCTTCCATTTGATTAACTAAAATATTCAGTTATCGATCTTCAATTCCAAAATATCTCATATTTTTTTAATCTTCCCAGCATTTGTACCGGTCTCGGAGCACCAGTTTTCATGCGCCTAGGTTCGCATTCACAAGAAATCCCTACAGCAGAAATTTAAATAATATAAAATAAAATAAAATATCAACTAAATCGCAACAAAACATTTAAATAATCATTGCTCAAAAGGAACCAAGCAGACAATCACAACAAACGGTACAAAAACGCAGAGTTACACTTACAAAAAAAGATCCGAAAAATGCGAGGCCGCTTTGATACAGATATCACAGCAATTTTCAAAAACCCGCAGCTGAAACTTTAACTATATAATTTGTTAATATTAACGACTATTTTAAAATCAATTTTATCGGAAGCTTCGATTAGCTTCACAACTAAAAGCTTATATGAAATTATATAATACTATTCACAAGAATTTATACTTAAACAGATACCTATGCTGCATTCATTTTTTAACATTAACACAATACGTTAACTACCCGCAAATTGTCAAAAAACATAGTTAAAACCTTTCTTTACAAAGTAAATTGCTTCCATTGGACAAGCACTCCGTTATAACGCGTTTTTTTTCTGGCTAGACTGTGTTACGGTATGGAACTAAACCAACAGAATGTGCAAACGTTGACTCTAAGATTTTGAAATTCAGAGTTTTTATACTCTGTACTAGAGTATATTAAGTTTGTGCAAAAGTATGTAACAGGGAGAAGGAATCATTTCCCACTATATAAAGTATATGGGCGATTCCATGAAAAATCGCCCACTGGGATTTTTTTTGGATCGAAATAATTTTTTTCGTATTCCTTGTAGTAAAATAGTATATAAGTATTTTCAGCATTTTGGCGAAATACACTTAATTCGCGGGTAAAGTCGATTTGAAAATTGACATATTTGAAAAATTTAATTATTTTCAATTGCTTGCTATCCAAAGCCATTGGTAATAAAAATGTTTAAAAAATCTGAAAATTAACATTTGAATCCAAGCTTTCAAATAACTCACACTAAATAATTTTTAAATTTTTCTTTGGTCTTCAAATCGCGAAAATAAGTAAACAAAAATTAATTGCCGCGAAAGGGATTTTTTTTGTCTTCATTTTTTTCTCAAAACTTGGTCTTGTATGCAGTAATTTACTGTATTAAGCTGTAAATGGGCAATCCAATAGTTCCGGAGTTATGGCCATTTTTTATTTATTAAAATTCACTTTTTTTAGGAACTAACAATATCAGATGTTTCAGAATGTGAAAATGTTTTGGTTTTAAGAAGATAATTATTTTGTGGTTGAATAGAGTGTCCCTTGTATAGTTCGGCATTTCCTAAATCGTAATTTTAATAATTCTGTGGCCTTACTTTAGTAATTTGTGTTTCTGTATCTTACTGTGATGTTTGGTAAAAATTAGTTGACCCATTCATAGAGTTCCAGGGCAGGGGTAATCTGTTTATCGGTAATCATTTGAATGCTTGCCCTTCTAGCCCTTCTTTTTAGTGTACATCCCAGCTCCATCGCAAGGCCCTATGGGCTGTTGCATGGAAATGCCACTCCGCCGATCTGTTAAAATAATTTTTATGATGATATACTTCACTATATTCGACCACAAAAATATTACACTCTTAAAATTAAACATACTAAATCTGATATTGTTACAGAAAATTAATTTAAATTAATGAAAAATGGCCATAACTCTGGAACTATTGGATTGCCCATTTACAGCTTAATACAGTAAATTACTGGATACAAGACCAAGTTTTGAGAAAAAATGAAGACAAAAAAAATCCCTTTCGCGGCAATTAATTTTTGTTTACTTATTTTCGCGATTTGAAGACCAAAGAAAATTTACAAATTATTTAGTGTGAGTTATTTCAAAGCTTGGATTCAAATGTTATTTTCAGATTTTTAAACATTTTTATTACCAATGGCTTTGGATAGCAAGCAATTGAAAATAATTAAATTTTTCAAATATGTCAATTTTCAAATCGACTTTACCCGCGAATTAAGTGTATTTCGCCAAAATGCTGAAAATACTTATATACTATTTTACTACAAGGAATACGAAAAAAATTATTTCGATCCAAAAAAAATCCCAGTGGGCGATTTTTCATGGAATCACCCATATATATTCTTGATCAGCATCAACAGCCGAGTCGATATAGCCATGTCCGTCTGTCCGTCTGTCCGTCCGTCCGTCCGTCCGTATGAACAAACAGATCTCGGAGATGGTAAGAGATAGAGGTTTGACATGTATGGGACAAATGTTTCTTATAGCTGCAGGAAGATCAACTTTATTTTCAATTTTTGCCACGCCCCCTCCTGCCCCCGCAATTCGGAAAAAACGTTATATCTCCTACATTTTTGAAGATAGACGTTTCGTACCTTCTAGAGATAGTTAGTAATTAACACAATGTATCGATTTGCCGAAGAAATGATAAAGATCGGATCAGCAATTCTCAAGTTATGAGCAAAAAAGTACATCTCCCTCGCCCCACCCCCTTCACCCTTTCACAACTAACACCACACAAACTTAGAGAGAGAGAGAGAGCAAGAGAGAGAGAGTGAGAGAGAGTGGGGAGAGAGAGAGAGAGAAAAAGAGAGAGAGACTTTGAGATGAGCGCAGCACCAGCATTGCATTCAGCTTCTACTCCAGGTACAGAGTATGTTATAGTCGGGCTTGACCGACTTTCTCACTTGTTTTTTAAAGAGGTTCTCCTAAAAAACATCTGAATAGAGCGAAACTCAAAATACAGCCCAATTATACAACTTCTTTACAGATGCACACAGAGGGAAAAAACGTGTTCAGAAAAAAAGTTGCCGTCAACTTAAAATGAGAACAGAACGATCTCAAAATTTTTGAGAACAAATGTTCTAAATGTTCTTGGAATGAGTAAAGTTGTTCTCAAACGAATAATATTTACTTCAAACAACAACAACACCGGCTTTCAGCAAAGAGATATACAAGAGAGACAGCGAGTTGGTTCTCTTTTTGCTCTCTCTCTCTCTCTTGTCTGCTCAGCAAAGCATAAGTAGCCCTCTTGACGGGCATCTGCAAAACTGTTCAATGGCTGAATTGTTAAGTCAGTCATTCCATACGTTGAGTGCATAAGGTACCGGGCTCAAATCCCAGTAAAGCCCGAACAAATTTTTCTGTGTTTTTCTGGAAACTTAAATGAAACGAGTCAGGTGAAGTGGGTCGTTGAAGCGATGTTTCTGACTCCAATGGCACAGTGGGTGGGTGGAGAAGCAGCAGCGCCCATATCCAGAGTTGCCTTGCCTCTCTTCACTTCCAATCAAAAGAGGTATGTCCTCGTTCCCTATTCCACCCAAAAGTGTGAAATCCGCCCACACCTGGTCCCAAGTGCAATCAAATTTTTTTCCAGGTGAGTTTAAAATGTTTTTGAATACGGAACAATATAAACTCAAATCTTGTTCTCAAAAATGGAACAATGTCAACTCAATTTGAGCTTTTGCGTTCTCAATAAATTGTTCTCGAAGTGAGAACATTGCACTACATGTAAGAAATCCCGTTCATGCATACTTTTTGATAACGTTTGTGCTCGTTTTGAGTCCAATGTTCTCGGTTTTTTCCCTCTGTGCAGGATTGACAATTACTACCAAGTGATTTTTATTATGCTTGCTTTTCGTGTCGAGCAATCGTTTTTAAGTCTTCAGCACTACATTGATTATTACTATCTAAGTGCCCCGATAAGCGTTCTTCGGTTTATTATGAGCTCAGAACTAATATTGGCTGCAGCGTTCTTAGACTTTCTTGACTTCTGATCAAAAAAAAAAAAGGTGCAAAGCAGCACATTACAGACATGCTGAAGCTCCAAAAAGAATGTTTAACATCTGATCATATAGAGCAATAGAAAGCAAGAACAAATATCAAATATAAAATGAGTAAATAAATTGATAGATTTTTTCGAAAATTGTCCAAGATAACATACGTCAACAAATGTTTCAAATTTTAAGGTATCAGTAAGCGAGACTTCTCAACATTTAAGTTTCATCATCCTGATCTAAGAGCTAATATAGATTAACAGCTCCTAGAAAATACTAACTAAGCAATTCTCAAAAATTAAAGTTTAATTAATCGAAACTGTTCTTTAATGATCAAGCGAACCGAGAGTCGAACCAAAACCTTGGGTTCAGGGGTTCCAAAAAGCGGTCCGCGAGCTGAACATTTGACTTTACAATGGGTTCCAACCCTCGGACCAAACCTTCTGCGAAATTTTAGAGGTTTTCAGCCTTTAAATGTATGCACTACAACCGCTGCTTTTTGTTAAAGAGATAGTATGCGAAATCAGACAGACATATGTATAAGAATAGGTTCTATTCGCCTTAGAAAATTTTTACATAGATTTATGATTTGTTGGTTTTTTTCTAAATTATAATGAGTAGTTCTTTCAGAAAAAACATTTGATTCCTTGAACAGATCACAGATCCTTTAGTACCAGTTCGGGCTAGGTTGTTGTAATGTACGAATGAAATCTATTTTGAACTGAGCACCAAACGCAGATTCTGAACTTACCCCTCATACACTGTAAAACGGCGAAAAGAGGATAAGGGGCAGAAGGAGAATGTTTTAGCTTCCTTCTCTCATTTGGAAATTATTTTATTGCAATTATGGCTGCCCTTACATGCATTTAAGTCATGAGTTTAACCAAAGACAATACATATATAGATACCGCATCTCATACAATATTTTTTTTTTGGGATCCAATGTCAGCTCCCAATAAAAATCGTTATATGCGTCACATGTGTCGTCTAAATTACCTATACATTTTTGCTCTTAGCAGAATAGCTAATTTAGAACACGTATAGCTAAGTTTCAGTATACGCATTCTCGTAAAGGCAGCGAAATGCAAAAATTTGCATTCAATGTCAGCTCCCAAAAAGACTCGTTTTTCGTTTCACATGCGTCATCTATAACATAAATAAATCTTTGGTTTAACAATGTCAGGGCATACCACGTCATTAGCTCCGCTTCTAATTCTAGTACCGAAATAAGTCACGAACTTAAGAAATTCCTACTTCTTAGATCTAAATCAGCTTATAAATTCAGTAATGAGGAGTAGAACTGCTGGTTTATTGAGGGGTGGGACCAAAACCACAAAAACCAAAAATAGGTCTCTAAACAATTTTGATCCCAAAAAATGTCTCATCTTCCTTTCACCTACATTTGTACAAATGCACAGTACCCTAGAATCTATGGTACTGTGCACACAAAATTTAAATTTTCGTTTTTTATCTGCTTTAAAGTCCTCAGTTTGACTTTAAAGTTGCATTCACACTTCAGCAAATATCGCACGCTCTTCAACTTTCAGCTCCACTTTAATCATATCTGCGCTTATTGTTTTACCTTCCATGCGGTGTATCCTTAAGCTGCCCAGACCAGTGAGCTGCGCTTTTATTTACCCCTTTTGGCTTTCCCTTTGGCTTATACAAGTGTGGCTTTTTTCACATGTGCACACACGGGCACAGAGGGGGCCCATTCACTTCGACCTGCATGTTATTCATGGCTAAACACACACCCCAAACCGCGACCCCTGCCCACTCAGGCGCAACTGCCAGACCAACAATTTTCTAAACTCGCGCGCTGTGCACGTAATAAAAAAGTATAAGCCAGAGGACCAGTATAGCTACTGCTGCGCCGAATCATTAACACCCTAGCGGATGTGCGTCTGGTGAACTATCCAGTTGACTACATTGATTGAATATATAATTTGCAGACAAATAATACTGTGAGGACGACAAAAAATACTTTCATCACAATCAGGGAATCAGACTGGAACCAGAACCGGAACTGGAGCCAAGTACCCATATCTTGGAACTTTTGTATTGTGAAAGAGAAAATCGAGAGACCAGTCTCTTTGCAAAAATTTCATCATTTATTCCTAGACCCTAATTATAAATGTCATGACAACCTTTTAATAGAAAAACGTAATCGGAAAAGCAGCAGGATATGTGTGATCCTTTAGGTGAAAATGCAGGCTAAGTCGATTCATACATGTATTTGTATTAAAACAATTATGAGAATACAAATCGTTCAGTATTTTTACCAAGCATTTAAAATCATTTTTAATTTCTTTGAGCTTAAAGGTTTTACAAAATGAAGAAGAAGAGAAAACTCGACTAAGTTTCCACTATTTTATGTATGCCTTTAAGAAGTGCAAGTTAGAGAAGAAATGTAATAATGTAATTCGTTGTCTTCAATATGAAATCGAGTAGACGCAAAATCAATCCCGAAATCCAACTACAGCAAAAAATGTTGGAACCGAAACTAAACTGTTTACTGAAACTACGCTCGAAATTCCGTGGATGCTCAAAACATACTTCTGCCGCACTACCACATAGTGAATTTGGGATCTACCGATACTATATGAAAACTGTGCATTTCAGAGCAGCATGAGCACTCTTTAATTATAATTCAACTCAAATTGGCTTTCCCGTTTTTCCCCACCCACTTTCCACCCGTTCACCCCTCTTTTCCCACCCTCCTTTCCATCTTATCTTTCACCGCTCTTCACTCTTTCCCCTCCCCCTCATTCTAACACATGATACACAGATACACACATACCTAATTTGTGTGAGTGTGATCCCTTTCATGCTCACTCTCTCTCGCGCTCTTAATAAAGCAGTTTAGTGAAAAATATTATCTGAGCGCCACAGTTCCGCTAACTTTGTGAAATTTTAACTTCTTTATTTTGAAATACGGTCGCGACAGCACATACTGTCACTCAGAGAGTCCTTGACTCTTAGCAAAACCGGTTATCATGTTATTACCCATTTCGCGCTAAAATTTAGCCAAATGTTCTTTTTTAGTGTGCGTATGCATAACCAAACGAAGGTCTATGCTAAATATGAAGTCCGTAGGATAAGCAGTCTTGTCTGTGGGTTGCAAATATGTCAGCCAGTATGTCAGTCAGTCGGGCCTACACATTTATAAGTATAGATATAAACACATATAACGGACCAGCAACAGAACCGAAATATTTTCTGACCCAGAACCTAAGATCTCCTGGTCACAATACTTCATATAAGTATAAACACTTACTTATAGCTCATGAAGCATCAAAGCCAATAATGTTTCTACTTACGAGGAGTACAGCATCAAAAGATGCTTCCCAGCAATTTTGTGGCCACGATGAATATACTCTTTAATAGGGTATTACAAATAGCCGTTTGGTGGTATGGCGCACTAAGCTGTGCTAAACATTCCCTAAATATATTTTGCAGCAGCTCCTCCTCACATGAGATAAGCCAAGTACATACCACCAAGTGGGGGAAAAGAATGAGGACGCGGAGGCAAAAGAAGGCGAGGGTACAGAGCAATGAAACTTTTTGCGCCTGAATATTTCGCAAAACTATTCACAGTTGATTTTTCACCTGATGCTTTTCATACTTGTCCATGGTGCAGCTGTGCATGTGTGTGTGAGCGCTTAAAATATTTGTCTGCCTGACTGCATGTGACTGCCAGCGAAGCTGCCGCACGCCAAACCATCTCTGTCCCTCTTTCGCCCGGTTCGAATGACTATCGCTTCGCTTTTGGCAGGAGGCTTAATTTAAATGCTGCCTCGTTGGTAAAGATCAAGGGGCGGACTTAAAAATCAGCCATTGAAATGGAAAATACTACCTTTATTTTTATTAAGCAATTATTTAAAATTCAACTTGAACAAAATTGAGTTAGTGGTTTGATCCAATAAAGACTTTCTTTCGTGAGTGTCTGTAAAAAATTCGTCATTTCGATTCCTTTGCCCCACATAAAACGGCCCTGGAACTCTGTGCGCTGCCTTATCTGCATACCTCCATATGTACTATATGTATGTGCATTTTATTACATTACCAACTTTAATCTTCTTCACTGCTTCTGGATTTTTTCAGCTATGGCCTTCTGGGCGCCTCTGGATGCGGCAAAACCACGCTACTCAGCTGCATCGTTGGACGTCGCCGTCTCAATTCTGGCGAGATTTGGGTGCTGGGCGGACGGCCGGGCTCACGTGGTTCCGGCGTGCCTGGTCCGCGAATTGGCTATATGCCACAGGTGAGTTGACCTCGGAACTGCTTGTATTTTTCATTCCGCTTTTATTGTCCCATGCCTCATGCTCGAGTCGACAAAATTAAATAATCCCAATAAAATGCTTCGAAACAGAATACAAGAATTTAAATGCCACAGTATGCACTTCTCTTTTAATTTCGGAAACGCGCCCGGCCATAAACCAACTAGCTGAGCTTGGAAGTAGGCAGCAGTTTTTGCATGTGCTCGTTTCACATATTTCCCCATTATCCCCGTTTATTGCAGGAGATTGCGCTTTATGGCGAGTTCACAATGCGCGAGACTTTAATCTACTTTGGCATTATTTCGGCCATGCCCCGCAGCGACATCGAGGATCGCACCGAATTCCTACTCAAATTGCTCAATTTGCCAAATGGCTCGAAATTTGTCAAGAATTTGAGTGGCGGGCAACAGCGACGCGTCAGTTTGGCGGTAGCTTTGCTTCATGAACCTGAGCTGCTCATATTGGACGAGCCAACGGTGGGTGTGGATCCAGTGCTGCGACAGAGGTGAGTTATGGGGCTGGGTAAGCGGGTTGCTGCAAAAATTATTGAAATTAAACAAACATGAATAAAGGAAGGATTTATTAAATAAATTAATTATATATTAGTTAAGACAAAGCAAAACAGTTAAAAGAACTTAAGAAATTAATGATTCGTAAACTGAACCACATTCTAATAATTATATATTTTTATTGTTCTGGTCCCAAGATAAGTAGCTTAATTAAAGGGTATGGGTTTTCGGCACTCGGCTCTTTCCTATTCTTGATTTCGTTCTACCGTTTGCAAAAGCCACGACAATCTGAGAAATTTTACATTGTAAGAAAGATTGTTTTGATGACGCAGCATTCGATTCTTTAAATGTTTATAAAAAGTACTTCTGGGTTTGCCAATAATCAAGTTTAACAAACACTTTTTCTAAATTTGAAATCTATATAAAGTAGTTTGATAATGAATCATCTTTTCCTTATGAGCTACAAACTTTTATAAAATTTTACGGAGAATGCACCAAAAATCATTTGATGACTAGCAGAATTTTCCCAAAATTAAAATAATACAATATCTAACCAAGCATAAGTCGAACATTCAATCATGTTCAAACTCCAATAAACGTACAAATTACACGAGCATCCCTTTTTTCACCGCTTATTAACTCTTCCATTTACGCCTCTTTTCATGTCGTTGATGACAGCATTTGGGATCATTTGGTGGACATTACAAGAAATGGTCACACAACTGTGATAATCACCACACATTACATCGACGAATGTGCCCAGGCGCATGTGGTAAGTAAGATGATGTGGAGAAGCTGTGGGAGATGGAGCGGGAGTGGGTAGTCAGTGTCAATGGCTTTTGGGGCCCACGCATTGTTTGCCCAGTTGATTTATGGTCACAGCTTGCACGTCCGCCATTCGGAATATGCGGCGTATGGGTAATATTCAGCTCCTGCAACTTCGGCTCCAGCTTGGCTTGTTGTCTGTGGCCAAGGTGAAAGTTCAGCTGTCGGGGGAGCGCAGCATAAGCCCTGGCGCGCTTATCAGCTCAAGTGTACGCTGTCAACATGCGGCGCTAAGTGCTTCCGCCTTCTGCTTCTGCTCCCCGTTCAATGGCAAATTTGTATCCTGGCTGCAACAAATCTGTGTCCTGTCAAAAAACCGCATACAATATTACGCCCGGCAGTCCCCGTTGACCCATGGCCAGCACACGATTTACGAGGCATTTCCGAGCGAGACACATTGCAAAATTTACTTCAGATTTATTTATGTGGCAGGGGCCGGAGGGAGGGTAGGTCGCTGCGTTAGTCATTAAAGCCCCCTGTCCATGCGTGCTGCAAACAATGAACTTGGTTATGAAACAGAAAAAATACTGAAATAAAGCGTGACAAAGCGCACAAACAAATGCCCGTCACAATGGACAGCTAGATGGACATATACAGATACATACATAGATAGATACAGACACTCGAGCAACACGCACAGGATATGCACACATAAAACAAACGAAATCCTCACACAAGAACCCGGCTGGAGTGTGAGCTGGTGGGGTCAGCTTATATCACTGCACACACACAATGAAAGAGTACCACAAAAAAATCTGATGAGAATAAATACAGGATAGAAGGTATGAGATAGACACTTAAACTCCCTATCTCAAATGATTGATGAGACCGTAATCTGTGAATACAAATCACACAACTATATTAAAATAAAATAAAATTTATGCAGAGATTTTGTTCCGACAGAGTGTTGGGGTATATTATAAACCTATATTGACCTAACGTGAATGCATATAAGAGTCGATTCGATTTAAAATATGGTAAATCTAATAAATGATTTATGAAATCTTAATCACTTATTTTAAATATCTTTTGGTCAGTGATTAATGCAAAAAACAAATTGCAGCAATAATTATTCGATGTGATAAAGCTAAAGTGAACGAGTAATGCGCTTGTAGTGGAGTTGTTATACAGTGTTTTATTGCAACCCTATTCAAATCATTCCAAAACAAGTAAAATGTTAAATTATTAAAACTAGTATACACTTCCACCAAAGACTTGCCAAAACAAAAATACCAAAAGTGACAATTCTTTTGTAAATTATAAGTTTCACAATCAATAAATACAAATGATTAACATGCGTTCTTCATGGCCCACCCTTGGCTACGGGTCCTGATGAGCAGATATGACTCTTTAGCAATGATTAAATTCATAATTGTTACCCAGTTTAAGTTTGATTGAAGTCTCACGGTGTTTTGTAGCTTGCTTTGAAAATTGCGCTTAATCATTGATGGGAAAATTATTCAAATTTCACCCGATTACGCATATTTGCGTTTCGACAATGTCATATACCTCTTGAAATAATGAAAATGAATTATTCAGGGAGCTATCGATAAAAATACAAAAAATACGGATCTAGTATTTTATCGGTATTTAAACGAGACCTTTTTGTTGGAAGTGTGGACTGCCAACAAAGGGATCGCCAAAGGGCTTTGGCCCAAAAATTTTTGTGAGTTTTTTAATATGTAGTTTTTGGTTTTGGCAAGTCTTCGGTGGAAGTGTATACTGGGCTTTACAGAGCAATGAGCGAAGGTTCATGCTGATTTTTAACCATTGAATCCAGCCCTTAGACACATTTAGTAATCAGATCTTGCAACGATCACATAACGATAGTCAAGGGATGAGCAAAAGTAAGCTCTTGCGGCAGCGGCGCAGCTGTCTGCTGGTAGAGCAGTAGCAAATATTTTTACTCATCATACTCCTTCACAGACTCACAGTAGTTTACGATCGGGCTTAATCGACTTTCTCATTTGTTGCTCTTACAGTCCTCTCTAACAATATTGAATTTTTGTAAGTCCCTGATCCAAGGCATCGTCGGCGGAAGACCGCAAAAGGGTTCTAGATCATTTTTAACTTTTGCGGTTATAAGAGGTAAGGGACAGTTAGAGGCACGAAAACCGAAGTATTTGTAATTTTTTTATCGGTAATTTGATTTATTTTAGACAACTTTTTTAAGAACAGTAACAATACCACGTCGTTATGACATATATCAACTTGACTTCGCCTAAAATTGAAATGGAAACATTAATTACATTAAAAGTTATTGAGATGTGTATCATACCATGTTCCACAAGTAGTTTTCTCAACACTCAAAAGATTCACAGAAATTATTTAAATATAAATAAATTTATATCTCAATAGCTGATCTAGTTCTTGATCACAGCTGTTTCTTTTAGGGTGAAAATAAACTTAATCGAAATTTTAACCGGTACTTCACCTAACACAACATCTTCTCCATATACAATTTTCTTAATTTTTTATTTTAAGCTCAAATAGAAAAACCTTTTGAATGTGTGTTTCAACCATAAGGATGAATTAACGTTTGTAAAGGGCATAGCAGAATAAGCATACAAAAACTGCCCCCTCTCCGATCAGCACCAAAATTAAATATGTTGTTACCATCAATGAGAAACTTACTCTCCTAAATTTGTAGTCTTCTAATCGCTATTGGAGTAGAGTTACGAGGGCGGAAAGATAAATCAAAAGCGTCGTTTATCTTAAGAACCGCTTAACTGATTTGGATGGGTTTAATATATGTTGTAAGTGTCCTCAGCACAATTCAAAAAATAATTTTTGCACATTTTTACTGTCAATTCTTTGGCCCAAAAAAAATTATTGAAATTTTCAAATAATTCTTTTACGGCGGTAGCCTTTTGCGACCCCGACAGTTTTTTTCTGTTTTTTTCATCAAGAGGTCCCTAACAACATATAATTTTAGCAAACACATCCCAAGTGTACCTCATGGTGAAATATAATTAAACGTTAAATTAGTATTTTTCATTAATACTTTATAGGGGAGAATGGGGGGTTCTGAGCCGCTGGGGGATGTGAGCCACTCGAATATTGGCCACAAAAAAAAATAAATTTAAACTTTTTGTTTATGTCAAGTGTTTCCCTTCTTATTATCTAACTTTTGGCTAGCAACCGATCAGTCAACACGTTCTTTAAGTTTGAGAACCAGAACTCGACTTTTTTTTCAAAAAAAAAGTTTTTTTTCATTTTTGACTTGTGAATATTATACAAAATTTCTTTCGTAATGCCAAAAGTAAGTATGAGGGAAATATCTTTGGTCATTTGTCTTTTTAATAGAATTATGTTTTTTTTAAATAATTTTTTTTTTGTTATGTGACGTCACCAAAAAAAAATGAGATATGGGGGGTTGTGAGCCACTTTGGAAAAATGTTGTTTTTGACTTCCAAAGAGGATATTGCAATGATACGCAATAGAACAGAGGAAAAACTCTCCAAAGAAGTTAAAAACCCATTAAACGAGAAGGCCAAGCTAACTTCGTCTTTGCCGAAGTTTTAATACCCTTGCAAATGTTTTAATACAACAGAGTTTACGAACGTCAGCATTAAAACAAACCATTTTTCTGATAAAAGCCACTTTTCGGCGGATAGTTTCTATGGCAGCTATAAGATATAGTCATCCGATCTTGACCAAAACTTCAAAATCTGTGTAAAAGCGTATAAAACTAATAATTGTCGAAGCGGAAGGCGTTTACATTAAAAACAAAAAAGTTTTCTTACAAAAACCCACTTTTCGACCGATAGTTCCTATGACAGCTATAAGATATAGTCATCCGATTTTGACAAAAACTTCCAAATCTGTGTAAAAGCGTATAAAACTAATAATTGTCGAAGCGGAAGGCGTTTACATTGAAAACAAAAAAGTTTTCTTACAAAAACCCACTTTTCGACCGATAGTTCCTATGACAGCTATAAGATATAGTCATCCGATTTTGACAAAAACTTCCAAATCTGTGTAAAAGCGTATAAAACTAATAATTGTCGAAGCGGAAGGCGTTTACATTAAAAACAAAAACGTTTTCTCACAAAAACCCACTTTTCGACCGATAGTTCCTATGACAGCTATAAGATATAGTCATCCGATTTTGACAAAAACTTCCAAATCTGTGTAAAAGCGTATAAAACTAATAATTGTCGAAGCGGAGGGCGTTTACATTAAAAACAAAAAAGTTTTCTCACAAAAACCCACTTTTCGACCGATAGTTCCTATGGCAGCTATAAGATATAGTCATCCGATCCGGTCGGTTCCGACATATTAGCAGTGTGCATTAAAAAGAAGACTCTGTGCAAAGTTTCAGCTCGATAGCTTTAAAACTGAGAGACTAGTTTGCGTAGAAACAGACAGACGGACAGACAGACGGACGGACAAAGCTCAATCGACTCAGCTCGTCGCCCTGATCAAGAATATATATAGTTTATAGGGTCGGAAATGAATATTTCTATGCGTTGCAAACTTCTGGGCAAAATTATAATACCCTTTGCAAGGGTATAACAAGCCTGATGCCGTCAATCAATTTTCACTCTTCATTGATATTTCTTAATTCAGAATATGAGAAAAAATTTTATTTTTTTCATTTAATAAAGAATATTTGCTTAAAAACACGAATTTTGAACTTTTAGATGGGTGGCTCACAACCCCCCACAAATTTTTTAAATTTTAAAAAGTCACTTTTTTTTTAATATCAAATAAAAAAACCCCAAAAATTTATTTTTTAACTTTAAACTAGTGATGAGGAAAGTTTCGTGCATCTTTTACCTAAAATACAAAATTTACAGAATGAAAATATATTGATTTTTGGCTAAGTTATGTTCGAAAAACAAAACTATGATCACAACCCCCCACTCTCCCCTACATATTAGGCACACTGTAAATCAACTTAAAAAGGGGAAAATGGGGAAATTTTCTGTCAATTCTGTGTGAGTAGTTCCAGTGTGCTCAGTATTATAAAATATATTTGTAAAACTGTTCACATGTTTTATTGGCATTCCTATGAAGATGATTCCCGATGACCAAAAATTTTACATTGTTAAGAATTTCTTATTGAAAAAACCAGCAAAAACTATAAGAGTTGAAATCCATTAACACCTCGAAAAAATTATTTGAAAATTTTAATAATATTTTTTGTGCCTAATAATTGGTAATAAAAATGTGCATAAAATAATTTTCTGAACTCTATGCTATGCCCTTTAAATTACAACAAACTGACATGTGTTTGAAGTTGAAACGCAATTTAATTATGCTTACTCGATTCAAATCGAAACATTTTGTCTTTCCTCACCTGCAGATTTGAAGTGTTAACGGGCCCACATGCTGCCAATTACAAAGCATTCTTTTCAGGGCTTTTATCAAATGGGAACTCACCGTTGTCACAAGCGCGTCGCAGCTGCACTTGAGTCATTCGCGGAAAAGAGTTATGGCCAATAAACAAAATCACTCTCACTGTGCAGAGTCCTGGTGTCTGGACAAAATAATCGACACGAATCGATTCCGCAGTCAATAAAACAATGACCAAAGTTGGGGCCAGCCTCGAACTCGAGTTAATCTAACAACAGCAGTAGAAATGTGAATTTAATTCGAATTGTTAGATGAAATTTATGGTTTATGGGCTGGCCTTGTGGGTATAAAAAAGTCGCACTTCTTCCATGTGTATGCAGAGCTTCCCCAGAGCCTTGCGCCAGACTTGCACTTGCCTGTCTGTTGTTGTTTTGGGCAACTTTGGTGACAGTGTTTAATTGCTCATATTGAACACGTGTGGGCTTCCGAGTGGAGAGCTCGGACCCGCTTAGATTGTGCACGCTTGAGCTGACTGGCCAGCAGCAAATTGCTTTTTCAGCTTTGTCACTTTTCGTGTCACGTTTTTTTTGTCTGGTTCTGTGACTGCGTCTCTCTCTCTGAATCCGCTTCTGGTCTAGTCCAAGGTAGTTATGTGCACATATTTTACGCCAGTTCTGCACGTCATGTGGTTTTTCTGCTCCTTTTTCTGTTGAGTCAACACAATTGCGTGTCCAGAGGAAGTGCCAGCCTTGGAACATAAATTTAACAGCCTTCAAATGCTGATTGAGTGCGGCTCTTCAATTGACACCTACATACAAACATGCGAATGCCCATCACTTGATCTATTCCGCTTGCGCTCCTGACATCCTGGGCATTAAAAATTATTATTGCATGTGCGCAATTTATAAGCGGGGAGTTCATGTGGCCGTAAAAACTTACCGAACGATTTTCCTGTTGATGCATTATATCTGATGAGAATAAGCTTAAAACAACACAAACCAAAAGCTTTAAGCATAGTCGTTAAATTCATTTATGACCCTCCGAGTGTATGTGTGTGTGTGTGTGCTTGTGTTAGCTGTGAAAACTTTGGTGTGCTTAAATTTGGTTGCGATTAAAAGTTTTATTTTAATTGAAAATTATTTATAGGTATTAAAATTCATGTTTGTGCTGAAAAATGAAGAGCAATTTCCGTCATATGGTGCCATGTTTTTCCATGTGGCTTACTCTCGAAGAGAGAAAATCCTCTGCAAATTGTGCACTGGCAATTTCGCAGATAAAATTGTAACATTTAATTTTCCATGTGAATTTTCTTATCGATAGTTGAGTAGAATGGGTTAAGAACAATTCGATTTTGGCAAAAACTCACAACAGAATTAAATCCCATTCGTGATTGGCAAAAATGAACTTAGTTTTTAGCTTGGAAATTATCGGCCCTATTTCGAATTTCTAGATCAAATATCAGAATATATAAACTTGTTTGGGCAGCTGAAACGAGTTTCTCAATCTCAAGTGCCCAGCGGCGCAGAGCTCAACGGGCTCTGTCGAAAATATGCATTACGCCTGTCGAAATGAAAAGCAATCCAATCGCTGATTTCCGTTTGAGAGATGGTAGTCGAACACAAACAGACTTCGATAATTCTGCATTTCAATTATAACGAGAGCGTAAGTTAAAGTCGGCTCTAACCGACTTTGATATACCCGTTACTCATGAAAAAACATGTTTAACAGTGTTCCTCCGTTCCTTAGGGTGACCTTCCGAAAAGTATGCAACATGTTTTAAAGGGTGGGGCCTTGTTTCACTATTTTGCTCGTAACTTGAGAACCGTTCATCCGATCTTTATCATTTCTTCGGCAAATCGTTTCATTTTTTTGTTTTTTTACTAATTTCTAACTGTCTCTAGAAGGTGCATATCGTCTATATTTAAAACTGTAGGAGATTTCCATATTGCGGGGGCGGGAGGGGGCGTGGTCAAAATTTGAAACAAACTTGATCTGCGTGCAGATAAAGGAAGCATTTGTCCCGTACATGTCAAACCTCTATCTCTTACCATCTCTGAGATCTAGGAGTTCATACAGACGGACGGTCTGCTGATCAAGAATATATACCGGGATGTCACAGAAATAACTTGAGATTTTGGTATGAACGTTTGCATTTCCAATTAAAGAACTTTTTATATAATGGGTAATGAAAAAGTAAACTGCTTAAATCTACATGCGTTTGAACTGTCGGGTTTAATTTGCTTTACTTTCGCCAATTGATCTAGTAATTGAGCTTTTTTATGCCACTTCACGTATAAGCTCAAGTAGTTTTAATTTGAAATACACGAACAAATTCGGAAATCTGTAGTTATACTTAATATGATCGGAAATGTTACCTTCGGTACACCTGTTTTACTCTACGAGTAACGGATATAAAAAATCTGAGGTATACATACTAAAATCACGGATTTTCTTATTTGTCTTGAGTCCGACTTTAGCTCGGGAGAGCTTGATTTCAGCTCGATATAGGCATGTTTCAACAACACACGGGATTGATTTTAATTTGATACTCGATACTCCTACTTGAGTTCATCTCGAAATCGGCTGCACCAATACCAGAGATTAAATTGAGCTCGACATTAACTATAATCCGAAAAAGGATTGCTGCAAAAGAGCCTGAAATTTGACTTGAGCTCAATATTTAAACTCATTTTGACCAGAAAAAAGCATCCATCCAGAATACAGTGCTACTTATTGAACGACCTCATTGATTTTCTAACAAGTCGTCTTGAGATCATAGGTTGTTTGCAGACAACTTTTAAAACAAGACAAACACGAGAAAGCAAAGCTAACTTCGTCAGTGCCGAGGCTTGGGCAAAAATTTAATACACTTTTTTAGTGTAACAATACCACAATTAAGGCTCGCCACTGTTCTTAAAGAACCCCCTGGTTTTATCTTTCATATTCTATGGCTATAAAATTTTATTCTGCTGCAATCATCTCATGTCGGAAGTGTTATTAGGGAATCCCAAAGTAACATACTTTAAATTCCATTTATTTAAAATTTATTTCAATAGGCGCACTTGCATATCTTCGGTGTTTTTGCTCGGATCTCATTGTGGTACACAGAATAGATAGATGTTGGGCCTAACTGAATATATATTAAGTCACTGGGTTCATACTTAATAAAAATTGTAGCTCTGGCAGTTTTTCGCGGTTGGAAGAAGATGGAGGAGGAATTTGCCAAACCTGGAACAATCTTTATCTGGGTACGGTGTACACCTACATACATACAGCAATTTGTGGATCTAACTCTTATAGTCTGTGAGATCCACGCGTTAATACAGAGAAATCGACTCGGCTGTTGATCCTGATCAAGAATATATATACTTTATGTGGTCAGGGATGCTTCCTTCTGTGCGTTACAAACATCTGGACAATTTCAATATACCCTCTCCACGGGTATAAAAAATCCCGAGTTGACAAAAAAATGTGTATATGTTTTGCCTGACTGCATTTGTGAGACAGATTTTCTCTCAGTTTTGAACCTGCTCTCGGTTACAATTCGCTTCGACATTAGATTAATATTCCGCACATGCATCAATCGCGAGTCAGGATCATTTGGTTTTCAAGAACGGATAAGTACATAAAATTAGGTTCTTCGCATTGATGCAAGAATTTCAGGATTGTTTCAATCCAAGTACTGCTTTCGTATTTGAAATTTTAATCATTTTTTATACTCTGTACCGAAGGTACATAGAGTATATTAAGTTTGTGCAAAAGTAAGTAGTACGTAAGTAAGTGTTTCTTTATTTAAATTAATAAAACAGACAATAATAATATACATAATAAAAGTTACACTAAAAAGAAATGATTTTAACCAACATGGACATAAACAAAGTCCGTCTGTCGGCCGTGCGCTTGGCTTCTCACCTCACACTGATTACTACACCTGGCTGCCCGGGTCTTCCCCAGATACCAGATCGTTCATCTGTGTTTAGCAAGGGTAGCACATTTGCACGCATGTAAAACTAATTTAATACTTCTAAAATTACTGCTCGATATTTTAATGCTATTTTAATAAAGGTCACCAGGTCTGCCCATCGCTTATCCTCCCTATCATCCAGACTTTTTATTATATCGGCAAAAGCTAGCAGGGGTTTCCTAAAGCATAGCAATCTATGCTCTTTTAAAATTGGGCATCTTCCTAGGAAATGCTCAAGGTCATCCAGTTCTCCAGTGTTGCATAGGGGGCAGGCTACATTTTCCTGACGGTTGTAGGTGTTAGACCCCAGCTTTATCAGATCGAATCGGGCCTTAAGTATCCAGGAAACTGTTGTGATTGGAAGAGAGTGGAGCTTATAGGCTACTGAGTTGTCCAAGTGTTTGTAACTTCGGGTGGCACTAGTGATCTGTCGCTGATGGTTGTACTGCAAGGTTTTTGCTTTGAGGGCCTCATGAATTGTTATTCGGAAAGAATTCCATGCCTGTGCTGATCTCAAGGAGTCTCTCCAGTCTATCTGAAGAGGGTTGCACAACTCATCCAGACTTCTTACCCAGAAGATATTATTTCCTATTAGCATGCTGGTAATGTAGTGTGGGAGGCGATTCTCATTATCAATGTGCATCGTTTTTCCTATAAAGCTGAGGTGCAAGTCAAGCGTATACAGGTGGGCATTCTCCAAACCGGTCTCAAGGTATAGGGCATAGCTTGGTGTATTTGCTGGCAAATATATAACTTTTTTTAATAAGAGAAGTTGGGTCCTATCGACTTCTGTAAAGTGTCCTCCTCCCCAGATTTCTGCTCCATATCCTTGGATTATACGGCTTACTGCATTAAATAGTTTCCATTTCGCATTTATGTGTATCTCTCTTTTTCCCAGGAAGTTATTCCAGGTCATGTTGATACTAGTTTTAGCCTACATACTCCTTCTTAGCACATGCTTTGTAAATGATAAGGTCGGCGTGAAAAGGACTCCTAGGTACCTAAATTCAGTTGAGATTTTTACTAATTCTCTCCTGTAGGTCCATCTTTCAGACGCCGATAGTCTGCCTCCTTTCCTGAATACCATAATTTCAGACTTAATCAAGTTCACCTCCATTCCCCATTTACTGCAATACGTTTCTAGCCGGTTTATCATGGTTTGGAGTACTTGGGTCTCATCAGCCAGCATTACAATGTCGTCTGCATACATTAATAAGCGAATATTTAGGTCTCCTACAGATAGTCCGCCTCCTAGCGCATCATGCAAGTCGTCTAGGTAGAGTGCAAAAAGTAGCGGGGATAGTGTGCATCCTTGCCTAACCCCGATTTCGGTATCAAAATAATTGGATAAAGCTCCTCCTGTCCATATTGCTGCTTCCGTTTGGTCATAAATCCTTTCCAGTAAATTAATAAATTTTGATGACACTCCCATAGAATGCAGTTTGTACCAGAGCAGTTTTCTTGGCACCTTATCGAAGGCCGCTTTAAAATCTACAAAAAAAGCATATACCTTTTTCTTTTCTTGCAGCTTTAGTTGTACAATCCCCGCAAGGTTGTACACGTTGTCCGCCGTAGAGTAACCACTCCTAAAACCTGCTTGATATTCGCTCATTTTATTATGGAGCTCAACCCATTTAGCCAATCTATAATTTAGGATGCTCATTAAAATTTTAATGTTGCAGTTTAGAAATGAAATTCCTCGATAATTCTCTGGCTGGCTTATATCCCCCTTTTTATATATAGGGAAAACTATGTTCGTTGAGCAGCACTTCTCGACTTCTTCTGCATTGACCATTTTATTGTAGACCTTTGCTAGCGCCACAAGAAACTCTTTTGGTGCATGCATATAGTGCTCATAAGGGATGCGATCCTCACCCGACGCTTTGTTGGCCTTTGCCTTTCCAAGCGCATCTTTGACTTCATCGTATGTAATTTCTGCGTCTAAAAGCTCATCTTGGATAAGGTTTCTAGCGTAATGTAAATGGCATCCCTGCCGGCTGGGATTAAGGAGGTTTTTAAAGTATTTTTCAAAATCAGCAACCGCGACCTGTGCGCTTATCTTAAACTCAGTTCCCCTTATCTCTCTTGCAATACTCCACCAATCCTTGCTATTATTAACTCTCTCAAGCTTTGTCTCCAGCTGTTGGTAATAACTAGCCTTTTTATCACCACATATCCGCTTATACGCTTTATTGGCCTTTAAATACTGCTTTCGAAGAACTTCTCGATTCGTTGTTTCGCTCTTTCTAAATGCGTTTAAAAGTGCCAGGGATTTGTCTCTAAGTTTCCTACATGGTCGATCAAACCATTTGCATATGGGTTCCGCTTGTTTTAGATTTGTTGCTTGTTTTCCAGCGGCATCATGAATAATTTCCTGCAGACTAGACAAAGAAAGCTGCTGACCACTTGCCTCTCTCGCATCCAGATTCCTCACAATTCTTGCTCGGTACTCCTCCTGTTTTTCTGAAATCCATTTTAATTTTGGCAACAAGTTAAGAGTTTGCGCATCCTCAGGACTTAATACGTTAAGCTGCAAACATATTGGCAGATGATCAGACCATGTCTTGCTTTCCACAAGAAAGTCTTGTACACACGGAAGAAGTTCGTGACTTATTGCTGCGATATCATTGGTTGAGTTGCCGACTGCGTTCATAAAAGTATAACTTCCCTCTCTGTCTCCTTTTGTTAGACCATTCAAAATAATAAGTCCATTATCGTTGCAGAGTTCAAAGAAACGTAACCCCTTGGCGTTCACTACAGTGTCCTTGGAAATTCTGCCAGCCGTATTTGCTATGCAAGAAGTACTATCCATTGTCATTATCTCTTGTGCCATATTTCCAATTCTGATATTCATATCTCCAATAACAATAGGGTTCTTCGGACAGTGTTCTAAGAAGGCGTTTTCTACAGGTGAAAATTCGGCATTCCAGTTACTTCCTCTTACATATAGAGGTAATATGCTAAAGTTGACTTTGCACGTGAACATTTTTAGGATCTGGACTCCGTTTGATTGCGTCATCTCGTATTTTACTCCACTGCTCTTTAAGGATTTGTTTACTCCTACAGCGATGCCCCTAATGGCTCGCCCAAAACGAGTATTGCGCGAAGCTGGGGTCCAATATACATCATAGGCGGTGAAGTACTTTTTAAATAGTGTAATTTTTTCTGAGACTGCATGTGTTTCTAATAGAATAAAAATATCAAAGGACGTAACATATTGTAGGAACTGGGGATACATAAACTTATTTTCTAGACCATGGATGTTGTACGACAAGACATTTAACATTTTCTTATTATTTTTACTTTGGCATTTTATTTGAGTGGTTACTTTAAGTTTTTTGCCATTCTATCTAGAAGGTCCTCATATTTAAAATTGGTTGAGTCAAATTTGTCCCCAAAAATATTTTTCATCCGCTGTTCAACTGGCTGTCCTTTGGAGATTAGATTGTGGTTGTTGTAAAAATACATCCAAGTTCCATCGATGTTGATACTGTCGTTTCTGACAAACATTTTAGCATTCCCTAACTGTGATAGTTCCTTTTTAAGCTGAATGAGTGCCTTTTTTTGCTGCTGCTTATCTTCCGATAGATCCTTTTCAATATATATGGCAGATCCCGCTAGCTTCCTTGTGTTTTTAAACACCTTTCCTACCATATCTTCTGATTCCAACTCAGCAATCACACCCATCTTGCCATTTCTGCTATAAATTTGCTTCACAGTTTTTGCCCTTACTTGTGGCACATCTAAAGTGTTTTTGCATAGCTTATGGAACTCGATAACCGGGGATTCTCCAAATGGTAGACCTTTTACCAGAAGGCTTTTCTTTTTGCTGTCGCTTATTAAGCGGTTCAGCTCTCTCCTATCTTGCTCTCTATCTTTTTTTAATTGATCTATTTCCTTTCTGAGCAGTTCATTTTCTGCTTTGAGCTCACCCACATTTAAGCAAATTTCTTCTCTCAGACTAAGAATGTCCTCCTTAGTTGCCAGCTTTTCCATGCGCCTGTTGATACCCGAATCAATGGCATGCACTGCATTCAATATACATATCAGCTAGCGACAGTCCGTCATTACTTTCCATTCGAGACCTCTTGGCCACCGACTCTCCTGTTGCTAGTGGAGCAGCTCCAGATGTCCGCGGAGTTGTTGGATTCAATTGCTCGCTAGAATCACTGGTCTTTACAGGTGATCTGCCCAGGCCCATTATAAAACCGCCTAGAAGTATGCTTTACCGTTTTATTTTAGCAGAGCTTTCGGTGTCACGATCAGGTGTAGGTGTCGTTTTAACTGAGCTTTTGGTGAGCTTGTATTCTTCCTCTTTCTTTTTGTTTACTTTTTGTTTTTGTTGCCGCCTGAGACTGCTGTGGCCAAACAATTATGAAGTTTTTGAGTTGTTTTAAAATAAAGCTCACTGTGCACAGTGGTCCCGCACGTAGGCCAAAAATAAAAAAACCAAAGTCAAAATGTTGACTTTAAATGTACCAATTCTTATTTATAATTGGTCTAGCTATTTGAATTTATTCATCTTTTTGCTTTGCTCTATCTGTCCTCTTCAAGAATAGCATCGAAAGAGATAGCATGATATTCATAGTGTATTGCAGCGTACGCAACGTGCAAGGGAAGCTCTCCGTAAAAAATTTGTTAAACTTATTTGAAACAAGTGTTTGTGCAATGAAAGTGATTAATATCTTAAGTAAAGGTATTAACTTTCTTTTTACAACAAAAAGTATATGTAGTATGTGTTGTGTTTTGTGTAAATCATTATTTTATTTAGTACATAATTGTGAACGTTCTTAGTTTGTCTTTTCTGTGTTTGGTTAGAGTTTTAGTTGTGAAGGGGTTCTTGGGGATGAACAAATCTTTTTGTATAATATTCTTAAGCATTTTAAGAATATAAGAAAGTTTAATTCAAGTGCCGTAAGGTGCCGTGCGGCTTGCAATATACGAAAAGGTAACCTAACCTCAATTTTAAAAAAGCACGTGCTTCTGCTGTGTGTTGTTGTTTGTTGGTTTGTGTTGTCATTTGTTGTTATTTTTGTGTTATGTTTTGTGTTTATATTCTTTTCTTTAAAATAATAGCTAATTATTTCCTTAGGAGCCACTTATGAATGCCATTTTTCACGTTTACATACAAAAATAAAGACATTAAATTATTTAGGCTAAACCATACGCGAAAAATTTCAATAGTCATGACGAATACTGATTTATTAAGCAGATAACTTTTAAATTCTGATCCCTTTTATTGCGGGTCAAAGAAAACTTTAATGCAAACCAAAGTCCAAGCTACTAAAATCAGCTATTTATTTACTGGACGAAACTATATGAAATATGATTTTTTTTAAACATTCATGTATGTACAAACATTTTTGTCGAATTGTTACTTCACATATATGCAAATATTAAAGGGTAAACATATAAATTAAAAAAACTGATTTATTTGATGGTCGTTTTTGTTAAATACATGTATCATTTTTGTCATTATCATTTTAAGGCGAAATAGTTTTTCCGGCAAAAACTCGTTTTACACTGATTATTCCTATGGCAGCTATAACCTATAGTATCCAGATTTTTACTGAAGTTTCCCAGGTTATATACGAAAATTTCCAAAGTTTTGTAGTAATAAAATGTAAAACAAAAGTTTTTCATATAACAACTGAATATCAGACCGATTGTTCATATGGCAGCTATATGATATAGTTGTCCGATCTGGCTGATTATAACATATTATTTTAGGATAAATTTAAAAAAAATTTTGCGCCAAGTTTCAAGTCCCTACCTCAACTAGAAGTATTTTTGGCCGCTCTCCCCATACAAGCCGGACCACTGTGCTGTGGTCAGTTTTCCATCGAACTCGAGTCCCGCGCTGTTAGCTTGGTCTGCTCTGCCGCCACACCGACTTTGATCTCTTATCTGGACTTAAAGTTTTAAAGGTTTTCTGCGGAGCTCTGGTCTTGCTTATCTGCTTCTTAGTAGGGTCACTCACGTTCAAAACGTGAAAAGTATGTAACAGGAAGAAGGAATCATTTTCGACCCTATAAAGTATATATATTCTTGATCAGCATCAACAGCCGATTCGATATAGCCATGTCCGTCTGTCTGTCTGTCTGTCTGTCCGTCTGTCTGTCCGTCCGTCCGTCCGTATGAACAAACAGATCTCAGAGATGGTAAGAGATAGAGGTTTGACATGTATGGGACAAATGCTTCTTATACTTGCTAAAGTTTATTTTTAATCCGTCCCACCCATTCACAACCAAAACCGCACAATCTTAGAGAGAGAGAGAGAGAGAAAGAGAGAGAGCGAAAGAGAGAGCGAGAGAGAGACAGAGATAGATATAGAGAGAGACACAGCAGGAGCACTGTATTCAGCTCATACTCCAGGTACAGAGTATGTTATAGTCGGGCTTGACCGACTTTCTCACTTGTTTCAGTAAGCAGTCCACATTTGTTGCTTAAATTTTTCAACGGACGTTTTCTGCATTTTTTGTGACTTCGTGTTCACACCAGACTGTTGTCGATCCACAACGAGCACATTATGACACACCATCAGCGCCTGCACTGGTGTCGCTATTATTAGCCCCATCTCTACAAAACCAATCGCCCTTACTCACTCTGGTCTTGGCACAAAAAACTGGGGGTCAACTAACCCAGCTCCAACGCACTGCAGTGCTTCACTTTTTCTTTCTCTCCTCGTGTTTGACAGACATGGCTCCCTAAATTTAATGTCAGCATCGCATTTGCTCAAGGGAAATTGTTGGCGCACAGAAAGCGAGACACAAAGCGAGGAAAGCGAAATCGCGTATACGCCGCATGGCCACACAGTGGCTGTCTCTGAGTGTCCCCAGTTGTGCATGCAGGCACTTTCTGCTCTAATAAATGAAATCAGGGAGCGTAACATTATGTGATGGATACATTGTTACCAGTGTAGCACACCGCACCCGCTCCCAGCGCCTCTGGTGCCGCTTAATAGATGATATTGTTTGTCTTGCATTTCCGTTCCTACGTTTCCTTTTTTGTTCTTTAGCGTAATTTTCCGCATGTTGCTTTTTAATATACCAAAACAGGAAAGCCCAAAAAAATGCAAATGGACAGTTGAATAATTGCTGAAGCTGATGAATGACAATCAAATCGAACAAAAAAGCAGCCGAGCCTGCCAAACGGAGAGTGAGTGCTGATGTGTGGCTGGTCAGCACTTTGATTGGCATTTTAATGCGGCAATGCACGCGGCATGTTATTACACATTAAGCTGCCGCTGCTGATGGGGCAGGACGCAGAGCAAAAAAATATTGTCAAAAACTCGAATTACCTTTGCAATTGTTTGTTATGTCAGGGCCTTAAAGCGTAAATTGGTCAATTGTAAAGATATTCTTGTACGAATTTGATCTTCCGATGCGTTAGTTTTTATTTTACAATACCTTTAAATTCTAAAAAGCTTTCTGCCACGCCCACTACGCCCCTCTCGTTGCATAAATCATGTGCATTTTTCAATTTCCTCTGCATGCAAACGCTAGAATATATTTATGGCATGTAAAAGGGGGAGAAACGCCATAATAATAATGCACATCACACATTTTGGCCAATAAAATTACAATTGCCTGGCCTCGACTGAGGAAGTCTCTAATTTAGTTTGGCATTGCTATTCAATTAAGATGTTAATTGGCTTTGAGCAGCCCAGGACCGAGTCCCGAGTCCGAGGAAATGAACGATTTCCTTGCAGAGGGCGGAGCTTAAGTCGGAAACCTAAAACGAAAACTGTAGTCGAAGCCGAAGCCAAATCAAGCAGCAAAAGTTTTGTGTGTGGCTTATTTAGCATAGAACTGGCATGTGCAGTCAACGGGGGCAGGAGTAGAAGGAGTTGCATGCCTAATGAAGCCGTCCAGTGTCCTGGAATTGATGAACCAGCAATAGGCGAAGACGAGGCACAGCAAGTTTCGGGAGAAAAGTTTCGTCCTAATATGTTGCTCAGTATGCTGGGTCATGTGCGGGCACAGAAATCAATTAACTCAATTTCCGCACGTTGCCCGAGCTGGCAGAGGCACGTGCGGGGGAGAAAGAACAGGACAGTCAATAAAACTTTTCATCGACAACAACAGGATGTGCATAATTCTAGCCATTGACCAACAAAGCGCAAACTTTGCCAAAAAGATTGTCGACAAGACGGGACGAGTGGAAAAGTTTAATAGAAAATCAATTTGTAATGTTCCTTTGCCCTGTCTTTTCCCCTCTCGCCCACGCACACAGATTGGCCTGCTACGTGGAGGCAAAATGTTGGCCGAAGAGTCACCCGACTACCTCAGGCAGCAGTACAATGCCGACTCTTTGGAGGCTGTCTTTCTGAAACTGTCAGTTATGCAGAACATGGGCAAGCGACGTCGCTCCTCCATTGCCCAGGAGATTGTCGAGCAGGTCACAGTGCCAGCCATTTCCAATCCCGCCCTGGACATGTCCGATGAACAGCACGCCGCAGAGATTTCCGGCGAATTCGGTGACAACATATCAATGTCTTCCGCTGCCCGGGACCCGATCAGCAGCACCGCCCTGGCGGCGCCACCCCTGCCGCCAGCTCAGGAGATTCCCACTTCGTTTTGGTATAACATGCATGTGATGCAGTCACATCACTTGCACGCACTCATCTGGAAGAACTTTCTTTGGATGATGCGCAATGTGGGGTAAGTGGCCTGCGACTGTATCCACTTATTTTGCTATCAATAACAATCCCTGACCCTTGCAGGATAATGCTGTTCATTGTGGGCCTGCCTGTGGTGCAAATATTGCTGTTCTGCTATGCCATTGGCCATGATCCGACCGGCCTCAAATTGGCCGTGGCGAATCACGAGATGTCCGAGGAAATGATTATGCAACAATTTTGTCCAGTGCACACCGGATGCAATCAGACCATGTTGAGCTGCCGTTATCTCGATATGCTGGTCAAGAACAAGAGCATGGTTGTGGTGAGTGCGAATGTAAATTAACCTAGGCAGGGCCAGTAGCTGGGGACTGAGGGGGGACAGCACGGTCTACTGCACTTAGGGAAAAAAATTTAGCTTTCTTTAGCAATTTACAAACTTTTGAAAAGGCAACTATAAGCTACATTTAGATTGGTTTTAATGACTGAACTGTACATGCAAAGAAAATGTTAACAAATGTCAGAAAAGAGTCAACATTAAATTTTTCTGGAATATTTAATAGAACTCTAGATTCTTGAAAAAAGAAAGATTTAGATATCGAATTATGTTACTCATGCCTAATAAAGAGCATTTTCAAATTTATGGAATCTCATCAGAGCGTTAATCCTTTTAAAATTACGTTTCATTACGGAAACAACACGTTTTTACAGCGCTTAAACCAACTGCGAAAGTCGATTTCTCGTCTGTGAAATTTTTGCCAATATCTTAGAAACAGAAAATAAGGTATGACTTTGACAAGAATTAGTTCAAGAAACACGGAACACTTTTCACTATAGACAAGAGTACATAGTAGTAAATTTTTTGGGATATAGCAGGGCTTTATTTGCGGTGAGCCCAATGCCGATTCTTCATTTTAACAATTACAGTTCTAGTTTTAATTTGATCATTTTATAGTTTTAACAATTCAAAGACACTTCAAAAGTGGTTTACAATAATTACATCCCTAAAAACTTTCTTCTACTATTTGTGGCCTTTATTTTTGGTCGTGGCTGACATATGATAATACGCGGTTCCAGTTGCTCCCGTTCAACAAGTTGATCCATTCCTCCACATTCAGATACTGTGTTCCGCGGCATGCTGCCCTGATTTCTTGTAAGATTGGACATTTTCCCAAAAAGTGCATTATATCCTCGAGTTCCCTGAAGTTGTACAGTGTGCATTCATTAACATGATTCTGCAATTGTGATCGGTAATTTAGATTGAGCTTCTATACTTTTGTTTCTTCCGTTTCAGCAGACACTTCCACGTTTTACTTATTGCCACTTGTGTCTCCTTCCTCTTTTTTGCTTTGCGTGCTTTTAAAAGGTCACATTGCTTGTCAGTGTGACACCCAGGTATTTAAATAATTTGACCACCTCCAACTGTGTACCTGCACTCAAAAAAAATGTAGATCGATTCGGTCTTAAAAAAGCGCTCTTGTTCGGTCTAGAATTTTATAAGAACTATTTGCTGTTGGAAATTCTTACTTTGATTATGAATCGTTCTTAAATTCGAAATTGACCGTTAAAAATTAAACAATTTTGATCTTAGAATCGAGATAAATTCGTTCTCAATTTGGTTCTTAGAGGCAAGTCAAGAGAGGGGAAGCAAACTAAGAGAGACTGGACGTGGACGCGCTCTTACTAAGAGAGAAACCAACACTACGCGTCGCTCAACACTCTTACAGATTTTTTGAGTACGGATGCTCTTGATTCATGAGTGAATTTCTCTTATTTTCCTCTGAGTGTGCATGCTCAAAATAATCTAAAAGATGAAAAAATTAAAAAATCCCGAATAGTTCTTAACATATCCAAAACGTTCTTGAAATTAAGAATTTAAGGATTCATAAGAACGCTCTTGAATCAAGAAATTTCGTACTTAAATCAAGAATTTCCTGGCGTATTGAATTTTGAACTTGAAAATTCTTGATTTAAGTACGAAAATTCAAGCTTTTTCTCTCAGAGTGCAAGGCTCCAATTTTCGTTTCGTTCCTCTTTCATTTCGTACTAAAAGTATTTTCGATTTTTCGCTATTAATAACAAGTTTCCATGTATAGCAGTATGTCTGTGTAGTATTTATCATTTCCTGCAGCATTTCTGGTGTCTCCGGCATCATGACAATATCATCAGCATAGCATCAGCACCTTAAAACGATGAGTACCTGAATTGACTCTTCCAGCCAGTTTGTCTACAATATCATCGATATAGAAGGCAAATAATAGGGGACTGAGTAAGCACCCCTGTTTAACGCCTTGGTTTGTGGTGAATCCTTTCGACAAGCATGGGCTATTAGAATACGCCCAAGTGGCTTAGCTTCTACATTAAGCTGTCTCTATTTACTGTGTCGAAGGCTGCCTGAGAAACTATGAAGAAGCAGTACATCTTTTTTCCATTGCTGAGGTATTCCTTTGCTATTGCAGTAAGAATAAATGTTCAGTCGACTGTTGAATATCCTTCTCTCAAACCAATCTGGTTTTTACTTAAGAGCTGGTATTGAATGAAATGACTAGACGGGCAAGAAGAACTTACGTAACACTTTCGTTTCGCATTTAAGAATGAGATTCCCCTGCAGTTTTGAGCTTCGTTTGGGTTTCCCTTCTTATATATCGGGTATAAGGTGTCTTGACAGCTGACGGGAACTTTGGTGGGACCAAAAATATTGTAGAAAGCATCGGTGAACTTCAAGATTCAGAAGCATTGGTTTGTTTACTCCTTACCAGGGCGCTTCGAATCTTCTGTGGTGTAATGATACAATCCAGATCATCCACTGTGACTTTAGGTAATGCAAAACTCATCCTACTGTTATGTTCGTTTGTCCAAAGGAGACTTTTGAAATATTCTGCTAATGCTGATGGTTTCACAGATATTATTTTATTCGCGCAAGATCCATTCAGGCTCTTCACCAGGGTTCAGAAGGATTCACTGTCTGCAATTTGTCCAATCTTCTTTTCCACATCGTAAAAATAAGCCCATAGTTTGTTTTTAGATAATTGATAACTCACTGTCCGCACAGAACAACGGTTGAACCCATCTTCGATTGAGCTCTTCTATAGTTGTCTCTCTAGGAGATGTTGATAATTTCGATAGCTTCAGGTCCAATTTCGACCGACAGGTGCCTTTTTTTGCATCCACTTCAGATTTTACAGTAACTCACGTGTATTGCCTGCTATTTTGGGATAATGTTGAAACAATTGGCTGTGAAATTAGAAAGCCTCTTTTTATAAGGTTGCGGAAAATTTTTGAAAAACCGTGCAGTCACATTTAAACCTGATACATGATCTTCTTTCGCAACTTAGTTTCAACTTCTTCCATCTTGACTAAGGTATCGACCGATCTTGAATGAATTCAATGCTTCTCGCAACTTTGCTCAAGTATGACTATTTAAGCTGCCACCACCGCTGTTATAGATTAGATTCAACTTCAGGGTCCATTTCCAGAGCAAAAGCTACCGATTTCCCCCGGTGTGCTTAAATTGTGCAGTGCGAACTTTACAATAACCACTCATGTTGCCTATTCAAGGACGCTGTCGTTCCCTACAGGCCACTCCTGTAATTTATTTCAATTTGTGTGGACAGCAGCTTTGCTGCCTCCAACGTGAGCCCGGGTCTTCAATCTACTGCACACATCGTTCCCGTACGGCCGGGCTCCTAAATCAAACCGTCGAAGGACTAGGACTTGGTATTGTCTTGGCTGTTGCTGTTGGGCGCACACAAATTACAGCTGCTTATCTTTGGCACAGCAGCAGCAACAACAGGCGGAGTTGAGATCATCAATAAATTTGCTCGGAGCCAACGGGCAAAAATACAACTAGTTGAAAGGCAGCCCTGCATACACACACGCTGCGAGCGGGGGGAGGGCAGGGCGGCAATTTATTGCAAATTACGCTTCAAAAGCAAAAGCCTCTTTGTTGCCTAATTTGTGTTTGAGTTGATGCTGCTGAATTTTCATGCATTTTGCATTAGACTCTCGCAATAACAGTAAACCAGGCCAAAGTTGCTACGAAACTACAAAGTACATGCAAAATTGATAAACAACTGCGCAAAGTTTATTATCGAGCTTATAAAAGTGAGATGGGTAAAGGCATAACTTTAGCGGGGGGTTTGAATGGCCGCTTTAAAGGTGCACACTCCATTTCAACGGTTTTCTTCACAATGAAATTCCGAGGCACAAAAACCTTATTGAGATCTCAATACTAATGCGCCCCCTCAAGACCAAGCGTGACCTTCCATTTCATTTCATTCTTTTCAAAAAACAATACAATACAATAACAACAATACGCACGCCTCAACTGGCAATTTGTGAACGAAACTTTTTTACCTACAAAATTGAAAAGATGCTCGACCAACCGTCGACTCCCTTATCATTCTTAATTTGTGCAAATTCCAACTAAGTAAGATAAAAAAAAATGCGCGGCTCGACCCTCGACTGTGCTTTTTGTGCCTGGTCATTGCGGGGAAAGAGACAAAGTTAATTTTGGTCAATGAACAGCGCATATCAACATGCCCATCAGCACGTGGGCAACAGAACATTGAACCCATACCCTCAAGAACGAAGAGCTTGGGGCAATGGGAAAATTTGAATTTTGGTTGCCATTCGCCGCGGGACTGTTTCGTGTATTGACAGCGCGTCGCCTTTTTGTTTTTCAATAGCAGTTTTTTCTTTCGCATTTCTCACACGAAGAGCTGGGGTATATACGGCTTGAAAAACGTTTTGATGATGAAGAAACAGGAAGACAGCTGTGTATTATCTGGCTTACAATGATTGTAAAGGTTAAGAATTGTAGTTTTTAACAAGACAGAGCGGGACTACTTCCGGATTGACCAATTATGGAGGACCTGGTTAAAAATCGCTCATCCTTCCCATAAAAGAAAATGTAGAATAAACAAAGATTGGGACCAAATTTGACACAGTATCATTACCGTCTAACCCAATCAATCAAGTCAGTATATTTTTTCTTGTCCTTTCCCTCTATCGAAAACAGAAACAAGAAAGAGGAGGACGCATTTTTATAAGGACTTGTCCCCATAGCTGTGTTTTTTTTTAGCTTTGCCTTGTGGTTTTCTTCAGATCAAACGCATTTTGGGTACCCTCATCCAAATGACATAAAATTGGCCTTTGTTGTGCACGTTGCCAGGGGCTACGCAGCCTAGAAGACTGCTGTAATAATTCTACAAAGTTTTTCTCAACCCTTTTAAAGCAACCCAAAGAAAAATGGGCTTAGCACTTTGCTTTTTAATTTATGGGAAAATTGGAAAGCCCTTTTGTGGTCAGTTTGTTCTAGTTGTCTCTGCTTTTTAATTAAAAGTTCATTAGGCATGACTACGTGGCTCATTAGGAGGCAGGAAGATTTCATGCTAAGTGCTGGGCAATTGTTGTTGTTGCACTTGATTAGCCATAAGCTTTAACTGGAAGTTAGTGAAGGAGTTCGTCCTGCGAACCTTTTCCCTCATTTTTTAAGATTTTATGAGCAAACTTGCGGTAAAGCTGAAACAAAAATTGCCAAGGTAACTGTGGAAGGAAAAGTTTTTCTACAAGCTTCCTTCGAGCTCATTTGCGTTGACTTCATTTGCGCATAGTTTGTGGCTCAAGTTTGTCATAAACAATGTTGAAGTTGAGGCTAAATTGCGAGTATAAAAGTTGTCAGGGTCTGGTGATTTGATTGCCTGCTTGTTGAGCTATTTCCCTGTGATCAAACGCAACCTGACGCTCACACCCAAGCGCTTCGCCATAAAATCTAATGAAGCCCATCAAGACCGCAACCACAAAGCCCTCAGAACCACGCTGAACCTCAGCTGAGTGTGCGAATGCCTTCATTTGTCTGCACATTAATGCGGCAATTGCGTAAATTTCACGCCTATTGTCCTGGGTATCCCTTTTCTGGTTTAAATAACTACACATCGAAGCCACAAGATTGCTCGAGCTTAGCCCAAATACAAATGCCAATACACGACTTTGGCTTAGACTTTTCGGGTAATCATTTATTGCCAGTTGTTATTGTTGGTGAACATCCCAAGGAGTTTGCGTGTGTGTGTGTGGGTTATTGTATGTACATAAGTGGCTGCCAAAACTTTGGCCAAAAGTTTTCTTCGACTAGCTCGCAAGCTTAATCAATGTATGAGTACTTATATTACGCCAAACTAGCTTAGGCCCAAGGACTTGGTATTAAGTGGAGCCTGTTTCTACTGGCTTTCACTTCATTATTTATATTTTGCGTAAGACAAAAAAAAAAGAACAGATGAACTGTACTATGAAATTGTAAAAGATAGCATAAACATATTGTTGACAACAAGAGAGCAGAGATGTAAAGCGAATTTCGGCATAAGTGGTCAAACTGCAAAAGAGGTGGTCTTAAGTAAATTGCAAATAAATACAAATATGATATATCTAAAGAGATTCCCTAAAGATGATAAAAGAACGAAAAAATATATCTGAAAATATTAAGAACATTTGGCGTTTAATGATTAAATGGGACGGGTTCTATTTGAAAAATTTTTTTTTAAGCTGCCAACCAAATGGTCAATGTTGCTTGAGAAAAAAAGACTGAAGTCCGTGGACCAAAGCTTTGTTTGTGAATCTGAAAAATCAACTCGATCTATTTTTAGGACTGTATCTGTACTAAAAGATCAAATTATAAATTATAAATAACGCTGTGTTATCTTCCACCTTTTCCTTTATGGATAATACATCAGAAGCAGTTGCGCTTTCTCTGTCTGTTTTACTCTGTACCGGTACACAGAGGGTAATGTGTTTGCGTATATGTATGTAATAGCCAAAAGAAAGTGCCTCCGATCATCGTGAGTAGCGTTTACAGACGAATCGATTTAGCCATGACCTTCTCATCATCTGACTGCCTTTCTGTCTGAATAAACAAATAAATTTTAAGAGATGCCAAAAAAACAGGGATTCGAATCTCCCACAGACTATTAGGTCATAATCATCATTGTTAATCAATCCCCAGACAGCTCTATGTAGAAAATGTGAAATCGTTCCTGAGAGTTTGTTTGCCCTTGTATATTAAGATGTCCAGATGTTTGTAACGCATGGAAGGAAGCATTCTCAACCACGTAGAGTATATATATTTTTGATCAGCACGTCGAGCTGAGTTTATATAGCCATGTTCATCTGTCCGTCTGCCCGTCCGTCTGTTTTTACGCTATCTCTTCCGTCAGTTTTAAAGCTATCGTGGTAAAAGAAAAAATAAAGGCAAGCTAATTTCGGCTCGACCAAAGTTAATATACCCTTGGAGCTTGAGATATGCCTGCCAGTTTGTTTTATGGCAGCTATACAAAATATTCATTATTATATGGGCATTTCCACAGTCGCGAACGCGACATTTGTACGACTTTAAAGTGCAAAGAAATATAGAAAACAAAAATATTTTTGTTTTTTGTTTTTATTTTTTGGTACAGTTTTGGTAGCAGAGTATTTAGTGCAAAAGATAGATTCAGTCGATTTGTCGATTAAAATATAACTTGAAAAAGTTATGTGATTTATCACGCGACAAAAATGGAAGTCGTTTTCGACTGCATCCAATAAAATTCATAAATCAGGGATTAGTAAACAAAAATTTTAAAGCGGTTAACCCTTAAATAAAGGGGAATAATGCAGCTTTTTATTGAGTGCAATGATATTCAGTTATTTACATTAGCTTTGTTTTTATTAGCTTTTATATTATGAAGAACGCGACATTTATCACGCGACATATTAAAAAAAGCTAACAATGAAATTGACTTATCTTCAGTATTCAGGCGAATTTTCTATTAGAATGGAATCAGAAAGGTTTTAAATGAATTATGTTATTTATTTTAATTTTTGTTTTTCATGTTGTGAAAAATAATTTTTAAAAAAAATATTTTGTCGATCTTGGTGGACCTTTCTGTGGAAATGCCCATATTCATGACTGAAAAGTGTAAAATGTTAAAAAAAAAATTGTTCTTCTCACTAAAACTACTTTTTCGACCGATCGTTCCTATGACAGCTATACGCTAAAGTCCTCCGGTTTGGATGAAACTTGACAGAATTGTGTAGTAGCATATAGTAACAGCATCAGTAACAATTTTGACGATAGCATTAAATACAAAAAAGTTTTTCTTACTAAGACTTTTTTTCAAAACTATCTTTTGTATGGGAGCTATACTATATAGTTGACCGATTTCGACAAATCTTAGTGAAATTATGTGAAATCATTGAAAACTTATAAATACGAGCGTTGGGCGCGATAGCACTGAAAACAAAAAAGTTTTTCTCACTAAGACTAGTTTTTCGACCGATCGTTCCTATGGCAGCTATATGCTATAGTCATCCGATCCGGGCGGTTCCGACAAATGTGCAGCGTATATGTACCAAAAGACTTCGTGCAAAGTTTGGTTAAGATAGCTTTCAAACTGACGGAGAAGATAGCATAGAAACCGACGGACGTACACACGGACGGACGGACATGGCTATATCAACTCAGCTCGTCATACTGATCAAGAATATATATTCTTTATGTGGTCGGAGATGCTTTCTTCTCTGCGTTACAAACATCCGGACAATGTCAATATACCCTCTCCATGGGTATAATAACACAGTGTTACAAAAAAAAAAATCTGCACATACTTTTCACGAGACCCCGTACATATTGTTGGGCAGGTCGAGTATAGCATTTCCTCATACTTGGTTTTTTTCCTAACACCCCCAAAATCTGAAGTTATGGCCCAAAAACCGCTTTTTGCTTTTTTACCTCACTTAAATAGATATAATTCGCGAATGGACCGTCTGATTGCTCATAACCTTATCAATTCCGATAGCCACGAGAGGGATCTTAAACATTATAATCAATGGTTTGACTAATTTAGCGCGATGGCTGAGAAATGCGGCTTACAGATCAGGCATTTTCAACTTTTTTTGAGAATTGGTATGGTATTTTATCGCGGTTCTCTACAATCGTGGTTAGACAGTTATCATTGGGCCTTGTTTGTGGACTTGAAAAGTAATTTCTTAGGTACCAATGGGGTTTATCATTAAATAGAACCCGCAGCTAAATTCTCTGCATTAGACCAGATATGTCCAGGCGTGGCCAAGGCTTGCGCCACGAGAGCAATCTGCTTTTCACAAGCCTTAACCGTGCCTACCTGTATAGGATTCTTGCTGTGCACGGCTCTATTGTTTAATATGCCAATTTCAGCTCATTAAAAATAATAACAACCACTTGCAGCCCACATCTACTCAATATAGCTCAATTTATTTTTATGCTAGATAACAGTATTAAAAGACCGTTGATATTTGCGAAAAAATTTTGATACATGGAAGTTTATATATATTTGCATTTTAAGTATTTAAAAATATTATTTGAATCTGGCGCCAAATTAAAACTGAGTTTACTTTTAGGGGCAATTATGTGAAAGCAAACATAAATATGTTAGCACACTAAAAAAAATACTAGATTGTCGATGTGTACTCAGAAAATCGCGCATTACTTCGTTAAACGGTATCCAAATTCATTAGGACAACAACCGTTCGACGGAGAATTAAATGGGCTTTTATTACAAACTTTAAGGAAAAATCGCATAGAATAAAATAGTGAAACCAGTGATGGTCAAAGTACAAATTTCTCAAAAAAAGTTGAAAATGCCTGATCTGTAAGCCGCATTTCTTAGCCATCGCGCTAAATTAGTCAAACCATTGATTATAATGTTTTAGATCCCTCTCGTGGCTATCGGAATTGATAAGGTTATGAGCAACCAGACGGTCCATTCGCGAGTTATATCTATTTAAGTGAGGTAAAAAAGCAAAAAGCGGTTTTTGGGCCATAACTTCAGATTTTGGGGGTGTTAGGAAAAAACCAAGTATAAGGAAATGCTATACTCGACCTGCTCTACAGCGTGTGCTAGGTCATTTCGAAAGTATATTTTGGCTGTAACACTGTGTAATCATTGGACAGAGATTTTCGGAAGACGCGTTGCAAGCATATTATTCTCCCTTCAATTTCAAGTGTACGCCATTTATATCACAAATCACTAGGTAAAATGTGCGGACGGCCTTAGATATACCGTTTTTAAAAATAGGCTGCATTTTAGCCAAGCATCGAGATGCTTAATTAAACATTTCGCATTGTGATTTTAGTGTATTAACTTTAATTAAACCAACTTTTAAACATTTTGCTTTACATGTCCAGTGCACATTCGCAACAAACGCTCAAACAAAAAAATCCACGAAAAATATCACCAAAAAATATTCTATTTCCGATATATTCGCCTTTGAAAAATAAGCGATAATGAATTTTGTAATTTTGGACATAAATATCGATAATATTTTGGACATTCCCAGTTGCTAGTAAAATTTTGCACATTAAACAAAAGCTCGACGTGCTATAAAAAACTGGGTATGAGGTGATTCTATCTGATAACTCTAGTTTCACAATTTATTGGTCCAGTTCCCAGGTCTTTTAAGTGTCGCACTGTGTTATCATTGTGGAAATCTAACAAATCTTTTCGTGCTCGCTGGTGCACACAACTCAAACCGACAAATTGTTCCCAAAGTGTAAAGATTTATGCGTTATCTTTGTGAAATAATTCAAAGTAAACATTGCTTTAAAAGCTATGAAAAACTTTGGATCGGGTGCCAACTTTAATCGTGGGATTCCTGCAGCAGCATCATTCCCTTTTAGCAAGAATGTGAAATAAAACTAAATTACAGGTTTGAATTAAATATATAACATCTTCGTGTCCTAAAACCTTGGAATGGAAGGCTAGTTTTCAAAAAGCGTTGTTGACCCGATTTTATCCCCAATATTTATTAAAACGAACATTATAAAATCGAAATATTTTGTATTTAAGGCTATAAAAAAGAAATTCGCTACCTTACACAGCTCAAGCTTGAAAAAGCTTTAGAATCCATCTCAAAATTGGAATTTATGATTTCGTAGCGGTTGACTACATGATAATTTGACACAATTTTAAAATTGTTATCTTTTGAACTTGCACTAAAAATGATATAGACGTCAATCCTTCTAGCTCAGAGAGTGGGTTTGTTTCTGTTCTATTAGAGCTTTTCAATTAAAATACACATGTGCAAGATTATGAGGTTTAGAACTCACGCAAACCAAAATTAATCTGAACCCGAGAGCACCTCTTCCGAATTATAAGAGGTTAGCATGGGGTGCCAATTTCTGCTATGGAAACGCTGCCTTTAGTCTCCCCTCTGAATAAGCCCCTGTGGTTGGGCTCCACAAAATGTAGGCATTATTGGGTGGGCGCTTTGTGAGCCCGCGCGGGCTGGAATTTATCGTTTGGCGCAAAGTACGCACATTAATTACAGGGAGTTACTTTTACTGTTGCTACATGCAACAAACAATGCGACAGGAAATGAAGCGTAGCCCCGTCACAAAGGAAAGCTTACCAAAGAAAAGGAAGTGCCTCGGGGCGAGGGATTCAGGCATACAAGGCTCAATAATTCAGCGGGCCTTTTAATTGCAGAAAGCGTCAAGGTGCAGTGACTTTTTAAGCCAATTGAATGAGCATTTGATTGACTGTTGGCATTTACTTACTGTTCTTTGCTTCCCTTCCCTTTCCTCCCTTCTCTCTGGGCAGAACTACGTGAACGATGATGAGGTAGCCTTCGAGCAGGTGCGTCGCGGCAATGCCTGGGCCGCTTTGGTTATACAGCCCAACTATACCTCGGCCTTGGTGGAGCGTGTGGAGGCGGGTCGCTATGCCGAAAATGACACTGTGGAGGCCTCCGACTTGGGTGTGCGCATGGATTGGTCCAGTGAGTATTAAGAATATAGTTCAATATGCTTTTACTTAATCTTTGGCTTTTTCCCCACAGATCAACAAATCTCCCAGTTGTTATACCGGGACCTACAATACACTTTCTTCAGCTTTGTGGATAGCATGTTGACAGACTGCGATGTGAATCCCAGGCTGGGACGCGTCCCAGTGGAGTTCCAGAATCCAATTTATGGTTATCGCAATCCCAACTTTACCGATTTTGCTGCACCGGGTGTCATACTCACGATTATCTTCTTCCTTTCGGTGGCCATTACGTCGGGTGCCATGCTGATTGAACGGAACGAGGGCATGCTGGAGCGTTGTTTGGTGGCTGGCATCACGGGACCCGAGATCCTACTCTCCCAAGTGCTCACCCAGTTCACTGTGATGCTCAGCCAGACCATATTTGTGCTCATCGTCAGCTTCTACTTTTTTGAGCTCACGATGGTGGGTGACCTTTGGCTGGTGGTAGCGCTTTGCATACTAAATGGTTTATGCGGCATGACCTTTGGTTTTGTCATCTCATGTGCCGTGGACACTGAGCGCACAGCCACTTATGTGGCCATGGGCTCCTTCCTGCCCATTGTGATGCTGTGTGGCATTATTTGGCCCATTGAGGGCATGTTCCCGCTGCTGCAATTTGTGACCGCCTTTTTGCCGCTGACCAAGCCCACAGAGTCGTTGCGCTCCATTCTGCAGAGAGGTTGGGGAATGGAAAACCCGTCGGTGTACAATGGATTCATATCAATATCCAGTTGGGTTTTGGTCTTCCTGGTGCTCACCATTCTGCTGATTAAGTTTAAGAAGGGCTAGGACTGGAAGTGGGGTTACTTCAAGCCGGACTTCTTGCTTATGATTTTACTAGGTTCTAAGGGTAGTCCATAGGTCGGTAGAGTAGCGAGTGAATGTCTCCGATTAGTCGCTTAGTTTAGGTTCCGGATGTCATAAATACGCACGGAATTGTTGTGCCTTTTCTAGAATTAAGAAGAAATCATCATGTTCACTCATTTTGCTTGTAGATAAAAAAGACAACAATAAAGTCGACAAAAAAGAGATGGCTTAGAAACTGATTCCAATGTGGGTAAGGTTTGAAATGACTGATGAAAATTAATATTACCTGGCAAATCACACAGTATACAAAAGTCACCAAAATGTTCACGGTTTCTCATCATTTGGTAACATTTGACAATAATTTTTTCCTTAAAAGTATCAAAAAAATATTTTTTCGGTTGCAATTCAATAGTTTTATACGAAAGGGTCTAGACCAACCGGAGTTTTGAAATGGAACAGTCCCATTAACGGCCAAGAACCTTAATAGCACCAAAAACTACAATTTGTAATATTTTGATACTGCTGTAGAATTATTCTCGTCATTTTACGCCTTATATCGCGTTATGGAACCAGTTGCTGAAAAACTTGGATTATCGTGTAAAAATTTAATTTAAAGGCGAGTCAAAATATTTAATAAAAAAATTGTCACACAAATTTTGTCAAAGTTTTTTAATTAATGGAATCTAGTCTCAAATTTGCATTGATTGAAAAATGCAGCCTGGCACTCCTTGTGGCATTTGCAATTAGCTCACATATTTATTTACCGAGCAGCTGCAATCACACCCAGGAGCTTCCCAAGCTGCTACATTGGCATGTGCATTATTTGTGGCACACGGACAACTGATGTCTGGGCAACTCGTTTTCACATTTCACACTTTGTGGCAAAATCAATTAAGACGGAAATGTGTGTCGAGAATCAGCAGGAGCATCCGCTTAACACGAGAAATCAACTTAACAGGCTAACAAAGTGCCAGGCCCTGCAAGGACTCTCTCAGAAACAAAAAAAAAAGGAACCAAACACACAGGCACAATTAGGTGTTACATATGCATATGTAGGTCACTCAGCATGGGGCGTGGTTGACTCCACATGCCGTCCCCGGATGGCATGACGGCCAAAGTTCAGTCTTCATTCCTCCATCATCATCGTGGCAAATCAGTCAGGCTCCCAGCCGGACATGGCTCCTTCTCACTCGCAGACGTGTGTATTTACAATTAGATATCCGTCAGCCATCGATAACCTCTCACAGCAGCAGCAGCAGTCGCATTTGCTATTATTTTTCCTCGCATTGCTTTTTGCGATTGATTCGATGTAGGTGGCAAGGCTGCCTGGCTGTCGCCCATCATTGATTACTCGAGTGTAGCTGACGGCGCCACTCGAGCACATAAATTGGAAAATTCAGCCAGCCAGCAGCCGAGGAGAAATCTCATTTTCATTTCCCTACCCTCCCTGCTCGGCTCTCACATAATTGAAAGTTCAAACTTTCGACTTGCCGCTGAATTAATTTTTCAACTTCATAATTTCACATGCTCTGTGAAGCTTTAATAACATTCGCTGCCAGAGCCGGCAGCTGTCTTCAATGGCTCTTTGTTTGTGGCTGCTCCTTTTGCTGCTCCTTCATCTCAATGGCGTGTTAATTAATTGCTCAATTAATTTAATGTTCAGCATCTGCCTGCCCGCCTCCTGTTTGCCTGCCCGCCCAAACACTTGTCCGCGCTGGGCTGCTCCAAGAAGTCAATTGTCTCTAGCACTTTTACACAAAATGTCAACGCACCAATGTTTTGCATTCGCTTCATATAAATTGCTTCTGTGTACCCTTTTTGTGTTTTCTTGAGTTGGGTCAGCTTAAGCATGTAAATTAATGAATGGCCATTTATTTGCCATATTTGTGGTGGAATATTCTTAATATTTTGTGTTTAGAACCTGAGAAGGTTGGTCAAAAAAGAGGATAGAACATATTATTATGAAATTTAATGAATTCAACAAACAGATTTATTTAATAAATAAAACCTTTTTTGTAGGTATATGAAATTAGTTTTGAATCGAACATTGTTAAGACTACGCGGTAAACGACTTAAATTGTAGACAGATTACTTAAAAAAACGACAGATCAAGCATATTTGCGTATGTTACATAAAGAAGAACTTAAGGGGGTATTCTCCATGTAAAGGCTGTTTTTTGTACCTTTTTTTAAAAAAAAATCTTATTTGAAAACGCAAGGAGTTTTTCCAATTCTGTTTTTTTTATTATGTTACAAACAGATTAGAGTAAAGAAAAAAATGTTTATTGCTTCGATGCGAGGGCTGTTCCAAAAGTTATAGGCCGTCAAAAAACGTGTCCTAAAAAAAAAGTGATAGTGTAGTATATGTATATCATAGGCAGTGATCACTGTACACATTCCAATTACACCTTGACCAATTACACATACCAAATAAGAACACACAGCCTTATGCTGATCATGCATTTAGCATTGCCACTGTAAGAGTAATTCGAATCCCTTTTGTTTATGTGTCATGCACATACATACGTATGGCAGCTCGTGGAGCCACTTATATACACGTATATATGTGCATAAGCACAACACAACTTTATATGTTTTAGCTCTAAGACTTTTGAATAATAAAATAAAGAGTCAGTCAGATTTTGCCTGGTGACTCGGGCACTACACCGAACAATTATTATTTTACTTTTATTAAATTCAAATCCTGGAGGCCATGATTCCAGGTCTCCAGGATGTCTGATGGGAAAAGTAATAACGGGGTCTTAATCAGAATAGATGTACTTCTGGTCTGAACCTCGAAAAAAAATTTGTGATTTTTTTTGACAAAATGGCGGCCATTAAAAAATGAAAAATCGATTTTTGGCCTTTTTTTTTTTTTTTGTAAAAAAACTAGTGAGAAAGTCGGTCAAACCCGACTATAACATACTCTGTACCTGGAGTAGAAGCTGAATGCAATGCTGGTGCTGCGCTCATCTCTTTCTCTCACTCTCTCTCTCTCTCTTTAAGATTGTGCGGTGTTAGTTGTAATAGGGTGGAAGGGGTGGGGGGAGGGTGATTTACTTTTTTGTTCATAACTTGAGAACCGCTCATCCGATCTTTATCATTTCTTCGGCAAATCGATAAATTTTTCTAACTATCTCTAGAAGGTACAAATTGTCTATCTTCAAAACTGTAGGAGATATAACGTTTTTTCAAATTGCGGGGGCGGGAGGGGGCGTGGCAAAAATTTAAAATAAACTTGATCTGCCTGCAAGTATAAGAAGCATTTGTCTTATAAATGTCAAACCTCTATCTCTTACCATCTCTGAGATCTGTTTGTTCTTACGGACGGACGGACTGTTGATGCTGATCAAGAAAATATATACTTTAAATAGTCGGAAATGATTCCTTCTCCCTGTTACATACTTTTGCACAAACTTAATATACTCTATGTACCTTTGGTACAGAGTATAACAAGTAAGACCGTTGCAGTCGAGAAGCTCGACTTCGAAATACCCTGTACAATTGACAAACACACACACGTACACATTGTAATCTCATTGTTTCAGAATAGATAGATTAAGGGCCTTAGATAATATATATTAAGCGACGGTGCTGTAACATTAAAATTTTGGCTCTGACAGTTTTTTGTGGTTTAAGGGGGGAGGGGTGGAAATTTGGCAAATCTGAAACAAACTTGATCTGCGTACTGCATATGCCTTTGTACATGCAAAAATTTGTATCTCTATCCCTTATAGTCCCTGAGATCGACGCGTTCATACAGACAGACGGACAGACGGACCCATTTTCAATAAGTACAGGGTATAAAAAAAAAATTGAGCCAAAGTCGTACATTTTTGGATCGTCAAAACTAGCCAGCATCCTGTGTAATATCACATATGTATAAAGAAAGATGAGGAGGGTAAAAATTTTAGTTGCTGCACTCGCTGTTTCTAGTTCGCTCTCTTTTCTTCGTGCCCGTCAGCAACAGTTCGGCGCATACATTAGCAAGTAAAATGTTCATCGTGCAAACATCAAATAAACTTACGTCAGAACCGGCCATGCCTAACTGAGCGTCAGAGAGAGAGAAGTGCATTTTTTTCTGTCCTCTCCATTTGGCTTGTCCTGCTCTAGACCAAATCCGGCCAGCCATAGCTCCCAGGGGCCGAAGTCACTCATGTTTTTAGGCAAACGCGAGCCGAACTTATGGTATTGTGAATCGGTGAACACTGACTTGCTTGTAAAACGGCTTGCTCACTAACACAAGCACATTTTTCTGTCCTCTACATTAACCCTGCATTGATTTACGATTATCGAAATTTTTACTAGTAGAGGAAAACCTAAATTAACCGTGGCAAAAATTTTTTGAGAACGGATGATCTGACTTTAAAACTGGAAATGGAGTTTTGTTAAGAATTGATGTAATTCTGGTGTGAACTAGGATATTTTGGATCCGTCAAAAATTGGCGGAGTTATGGGGTTTCAAAGTCAAAATTTCGAAAATCGACTTTTTTCCCACTGTGTCCTAGCTCCGTTATTTGTTGACCGAACAAAAATATCATAGTTCACACCAGAATGGTGGGTATTAGGAGCAATTTAAGGGAAAGAATTTGAAAATCGGTCAACAGGTACTCTTTAAATCTTTGCAACCATTTTGGAAAAAGTGGTTCCGAGATAATCGCATTTAAAGTTTCGACATCTGTTTGCGATGAAATAAAAAATATATTTAATAAATGTTTAAATCGGATTTGGTGCATTTGGGTGTAAACTTTCACCGAAAAAAAGGTTATCAAAATCGGTTAAGCAGTTCTCCAGAAATTTGAGTCAAAGTGCGTCAAGACATGGTAAAAAATAAAATCTCCAAAAATTTCCCAGTAAAATTATTTTTTTCCATAATATCGAATATTTTATAAATATTTATAAAGCTTTTGACCAAAAAAGGGAAAAAAATAAGAATTTCTAAAAATACGAGGGTCGATAAAAACAATTTTCATATAAAAGGGTCGGAAAAGGTAATTGTTTTTGTTTATTTCTTTAAAACTGAGATTCGGATCAGCTTAAAAGTTTTGCAGGATGTATAAGAACCTAATAGAACGTTTAAGCAAATAAAAAAAAATACAAAAAAAATTTTTCTAAAGGTATACAGTACCCTTAACCGACTTTGATCATTTTTTTTTTCGGTGAAAGCTAACATTCAAATGCATCAAGTCCTTGTTTGAAATCTATCTAAAATAATTCTTATATCATCATCATATCATGAAAACGTAGTAAGGTTGGTGGTGACTTCGGAAAGGTTGGCGTTGGTAAAATTAATCCAATTAAAACGGCACTTGAAACTTCTTAAATAACTTCAATTTATTCGACTGCACTTGTGAGTGGTATGGAGTGTACTTGGAGAGTGAAAAGTACAAAAACGGATAGCTTAGCTTAGACCGCTGCTTAGACATTTTGGAGAGTCGTGGAGAGTGAGAGCGAGAGATAGCGAGAGAGGTTGAGGATCTTATGTTAAGTACAGCGAGCATTTACAGTGGTACAAATTAAATGGAATCGACTTAAACATTCTCCCCCCCTTGCAATATAAAACGGATTGCAACATTTTGCTAGGACATCAATGGCTGCAGGTTCCGGTTAAAATCCATCCAAACTCTGTGTTTTGGGCTACTGGCAAGCCACCCTGGCTAGGTAGCATCCCTGGCAGAATTATGTGAGGATACACATCTGCCCCAAGGATAAGCGAAATGTTAGATGGAGTGTGCCAGCGCTCATCTGCCAGGATCACATGGCTGAACTTCTCGCACACCTCCTTGTTGATGGACCGTAGCGGAACACATTGCTCCAGCTGAGGAGCAATCTTGAGAATGATCTCTCGTCGCATCGCCGTCGTCCTGGATCGAAGCACGGCTGTGCAAGCCGCTTCTGCACCGACGCGGGTGACGGAAAGCCCGAGGGCCGTTGCCATGGATGCGTCGATGAGACTCGTTGGACAGCACGCATCAATAAGTGCTCGAGTTTCGCTGTTCGTGACACCATTGTCAAGCACCACGATAGCGGTCGGCAGGACGCTCACGCCCTTGTGCTGCAGCAGCGATGTCAACGACGTGGGAATCGCATGAGAGAACGAGGAGCGGTCTGACGGCGATGGAGAGAGATCCGTCCGAGATCGACGAGAAGTCGATACGACCCGTTCCGCCGAATCACGGGAACGACTCGTTTCTCGATCGTCATCTCGTAAATGTAGGAGGGTATGGTGATCCTTTTGGCAGACGTGACAGGTGGCATCACTGCGACAGGAGCGTCCCGAATGTTGGTGTGCCAAGCAGTTGGTGCAGTACCTGTTGATGAGAACTGCACGGAGACGCTTCTCTGCAGTCAATCGCAAGAAACGTTGGCACTTTCGCAGTGCATGCACCCCTCTGCACACTCGACACCGAAAAGAGTTGGTCCCAAAAACGCCTTTGTGAGCGCCGCTACGTTTCGGTTTGCGAGCCGTACTAGAAGATGTGTTATGGGATGGCATGATTACTAAATGTTGGACGAAAAAAACAAAAAAACATATAATGTAACAAGTGTGAATGAAGGTGAGAAGAACATGAAGTTAAATGGACGAGTCCTGCATGTTAGGTTCTGCTGGAAGCAAGATTAATTTTGCTACAGGTCTCCGAATGACTCCTCGAGTAGTAAGTACATCGACGACTCGAACTTTATGGTCAGTACCGGGACTAGTACTTTGGATTCTCCCCAGACGCCACTCATTGGTCGGAACATTATCCTCCTTAATGATGACCATGTCGTCTACCTGGAGATTTCTAGTTGGGGTTTGCCATTTATTCCTCTTGTGCAATTCCTTGAGATACTCGTCCTTCCAACGGAAGCAAAATTGCTGGTTGAGAGCCTTGAGGCGTTGCCAGCGATTGAGAATGGACATTACGTTCTCGTTGATTTCTGGCTCGGACACTGCCAGAAGTGGACCTCCGACTAGAAAGTGACCTGGAGTCAAGGCCAATAGGTCGGTGGGATCCTCGGACATGGGAGAGATTGGTCGGGAATTCAGACAGGATTCAATCTTGGACAATAAGGTGGAAAGTTCTTCGAAGGTGTATTTGAACGAAGATGTGGATCTATAGAATAGAGTTTTGAAACTCTTCACCCCTGCCTCCCATAATCCTCCCATATGTGGAGCGCTAGGAGGATTAAAACGCCAGGACAGATTCTGATGGCCATGCTTTGAAAGAATTAGCGCTCTCGTTGCTTCAAGGAAATCACGGGACAATGCCTTCGATGCACCGACAAAAGTTTTACCATTGTCGGAGCACATTTGCTGTGGACAGCCACGTCGTGCCACAAACCGGGAGAAAGCCGCCAAGAATTTTTCGGTCGTTAAGTCGGACGTGGCTTCCAAGTGGATTGCCTTTGTGCTGAAGCACACAAAGACACAGACATAACCCTTTGTGATACGACACGCACGGCCCATATAGCTCTTTATTTCAAAAGGTCCTGCGAAATCTACTCCTGTATTTGTAAAGGGTCGCGAAAAGGTAACTCTTTGCCTAGGGAGCTCCCCCATAAGCTGTGTTTGGAGTCGTTTTCGATGGATCAAGCAGGCTTTACAGGAATTAATAGTGGACTTGACAAGAACTTTAAGCTTGGGAATCCAGAACTTTGATCGGATGAGGCGCATAATTAATTGGTTTCCCCCATGCAAGGATATGTCATGAGTGAACCTAACTAGAAGTCGAGAGAATTGGCAGGCGTACGGGAGTATTATGGGATGCTTCTCATCGTAGCTTAAAGACTCGGAGGCTCGCACCCTTCCACAGGATCTCAAGACCCCATTTTGATCCAAAAAAGGATTTAAATTTCGAAGACTGCTGGATTTTGGGAGTTGCTTCTGGTTAAGCAAGGTTTTATATTCCTCTGAGTACTCCCGGCGCTGAGTGGACACGATAAGTAGTTCTTGAGCCTCAGAAATCTCCTTGCTACTTAGCTCGACAGTGTTGTGGGTTGCTGTTTTCCTACAGCGCTTTAAGAACCGAGAGACGTAAGCTGTCACTCGAACTGCTTTTTGGAACTTGGAAAATCGGTCAAGGATATCGTGATTTGGAGGTAACTGTGAAACATTGCATTTTACAGCGCGCAGCTCTAATTCTGTTTCCTGGACTGATTCTTCAGAAAGTGGCCACTGGTCCTTTGGCAGTTGTAACCACTCAGGTCCAGTCCACCATAACGAGTTGCCCACTAAGTCCTGGGCCGCAACTCCTCTACTGGCCAAGTCAGCAGGATTCTGCTCTGAGCGGACATGAGACCAGTTTTCAGCTTCCGCAGATTCACGAATCTTTGCGACTCGATTAGCCACGAATGTAGTCCACTTGCATGGAGGCCGACTGAGCCAAGCCAGCACTATGGTGGAGTCAGTCCAGAAATACGAATCGAATTCAACGGCTGGCATCTGAGGAACGATTGCTGCATACAACTCAGCAAGGAGCACAGCACCACACAACTCTAACCGTGGCAGGGATACTGTCTTTGTCGGAGCGACTCTGGTTTTAGCCATAAGCAGATGGACTGAAACTTGATGTTCTGTCTCACTTCGAACATAAATCGCAGCACCATATGCGCGCTGCGATGCATCACAAAACCCGTGGTACTGAAATTTCCCCTTTGGACCAAATTGCACCCATCTTGGAATACGGATTTCACGCAGGATAGGATAATCCTGGAGAAAATCGTGCCACTTTCGGATGAGTTCGACAGGTAAGGGTGTATCCCAACCCAGTTCATGTAACCAGATTTCCTGCATGAATATTTTTGCACGGACAATAAAAGGTGCTAGCCACCCTGCTGGATCAAACAATTTGGAAATTTCCGAAAGCACTTCGCGCTTGGTGCAAGATTGCTTCGAAGGCGGGTGGGACGGTGCGAAGAAAAATTCATCACTTTTGGCTTGCCAACGAATCCCTAACGTTTTTGCTGTACTGGCCTCTTCAAGCTCTAAGAAGTCAGCACATAGCAAATGCTCCCGCGGAATGTCACCTAAAATTGCCTTAGAATTTGACGTCCATTTGCGCAATGGGAACCCAGCGCTCGCCAGAGCTAATCTGAGTTCTGAAACGGCTGAAATCGCACACTGTTTTGTGTGCATCCCTGCCAGAACATCATCAACGTACATCGAGGAGGATAGGATGTTACTAGCTAAAGGATACCGTGCATTTACATCCTGAGCAAGCTGTTGTAACACCCTTATTGCTAGGAACGGAGCACATGTCACTCCGAACGTGACTGTGTTTAATTCATAATCTGTGATTTCTCCTTCCTTATTCCGGAACAGAATTCTCTGATAAGGAGTATGCTTTTGATGGACCAAGATTTGCCTATACATTTTTGTGATGTCCGCATTAAATACGAACCGGAAGAAACGCCACTTTAAAATTTGCAATGTTAAATCGGACTGGAGAGTAGGTCCTTGATGCAAAGTGTCATTTAAACTTATGCCGTTCGACGATGGATTGGAGGCGTTAAATACAACGCGAACTTGAGTCGTGGTGCTGTCCGGCTTAAAAACAGCATGATGTGGCAAATAAAAGTTATTTTGTTGGTCGTTTGGAGAGACCCTGTGCATGTGGCCTAAGTCCAGATACTCCTGAATCACAGAGTCGTACTGCTTTTTTAGCGGAAGATTTCTTTTTAACCGACTTTCGTTCTTAAGGAACTGAGCTAATGCGATGGACCTTGAATGTCCCAAGTCGATGTGATTTGGGTTTCGGAACGGCAACGTGACCACATATCTGCCTTCCTCGTTTCTTGTTGTGGTCTCAATAAAGTTCTTTTCACAGTCGGCTTCGGATGGCTGAAGTATCTTCATTGGAACATCCTCCACCTCCCAAAACTTTGTGAGCAGTTGCTCAAGGTTAGCATCTGGACTTACTACGATTTGCGTGGAAAAGGACGAGATTGCTTTTGACTTGGTTTTAGCAATTGGGCCCGTAAGGATCCAACCAAAGATTGTCTCTTGACCTAGAAGAGTACCACAAATCTTCGAACGGGAACCGCCAAGTAATATGGATGGAAGGATATCCGCGCCTATGAGCACATCAATCTGCGAACTTTCGTAAAATGAAGGATCGGCTAGCTGGAGACTTGGCAGGTTTGTAAGGGAGCTTTGAGGAATTGTGTATGAGGGAAGGTTTCCTGCCAAGTGTGGTAGTACGAAGGCCGAAGCTTCGATTTGGATTCGTGGTCTTATAGGAGAGCCAATATGGAAATGGCAAAGCTTGTGGGGCTGGGCGGCAATTGCTTGATTAAGCCCAGAAACTTGCGCTTGCACGGATTTGAAAGGCAATTTTATGATTTTGAACATACGTTCCGTAATAAAAGTTGCCTCAGACCCTGAATCGATCAGAGCCCGAGCTCGGAATTTGGTGCCCAAATGGCACACATCTATCATCGCTGTGCCAAGGAGGACACCTTGAGTGTTAGCAGCAAAATAGTTCTGAACGTTTTGCGATTGAAAGGATGAAGCGGACTGTATCTCTGATTGTGGAGTATTCAAATCTATATGTGCTGTGGAGACTGCAGAGAGAACTTGAGGAGGGCCACCCCTATGGAGAAGGGTATTATGACGGCCTTTGCACGTGTTACAATTGTAAGCACTAGTGCAATCTTTTAGTTGATGGCCTCTTCCAAAACAATTGAGGCATAACTTTAGTTGCCTTATATAATTAGACCTTTCACTCACAGGCATTTGAAGGAATTTCGGACATAGTCGTATAGGATGGTTCTCCTTTGCACACAATTTGCAAGATTGCGATTGTACGCTAATCTTGTTTTCAAAGGAGTTTATCCTCTTGGAAGTCGATTCATTCTTCGCGAACTTAGCCTGAACTTGTGTGCTTGAACTTGGGTGCATTTCTTCGACGGCCTCCAAGGTACGATAGCGCACAGTAAGGAAATTATTAAATTCATCCCAAGTTGGAATGTCGGTTTTATTTTGGAGTGAGTTTTCCCATTTGGCTAGCGTCGATTTTGGTAACTTTGAAGTGCAAAGGAAAACCAGAAGGCAGTCCCAATTCTCTGTCTTAACCTCAGCTAATGCTAATGCTGTCAGACAACCTTGAATGGAGCTTTGAAGGTTTTTTAAGAATGCACCTGATTCTTGGGTCGCTGCCTGCACGTTAAATAGGACCTTGAGTTGACTGTTCACCAATAATCTTTTGTTCTCATATCTATCAGTTAGCGTTTTCCACGCCGACTGGAAACCATCGTTTGTAAGAGGAGACTTGGAAACAATCGACTTGGCTTCTCCACTAGTTTTGGCATTCAAGTGAAAGAGTTTTTCCACTGGAGTAAGCCTCGAGTTGTTGATATATACTGCTGTAAATAAATCCCGGAAAGTGGGCCAACGCAAGTAGTCCCCACTAAAAACCTCTGTGTCACATGGAGGGAGATTACAGCCTTGAGAGCTGTTTTCAGTAGTTTTCTTTTTAATCTGCTCGTCCAGAAGAGATGCACTTCCTTCATATACGGCATAGCAGTATTCATATTTAGCTTGCATTGTCGTAATATCAGAACTGCTGGCTTCTTGGCTTAGGGCTTTGCAACAAAGCTTATATTCCTGATCCACGGATTGCCACAAAGACCGGAACTGATCCCTGCGCACTTGTAGGGTGAATACTGTCACTGGTTCTTCGGTTGGCGTATTAATTTTCGACGCAAACTGACTGATCCTATCAGTAGTGGCAATAAAATCATTTAAAGCCATTTTGGAAGCGGACACTTTCTTTTTTAGACTTGCTCTGGTGACAAGAGGACTAAGTTTATTTAAGCTTGTTGATTCACTCTTGGCTCTGATAGAAACTGATCTAGTGACTAGAGGACTAAGCTTGTCTGCTCTAGAGGATTCACTCTTGGCTCTGATCGGAACTGATCTAGGGGATTTTTTTGAATGAGGATCTGGCGAGGACGAAGAGCTTCGACTGATGGTCAGGGATGGAGCGGTTAACTGCTTCTTGTCCTGGTCTTTCCCAGTGGACATACTAGGCTCACTAAGAACTTATTATTCTGCGCTCACAAGATGTTGATTCACGTATGCAAAAAAAATCAAAAGGTTTCGATAGGTAGGAGTAGTGGAAATCTAACAGATTTGCAATAGACACTTTAACATGTACGATTCAGTGGCAAAAAACAAATGATCATGGATTGAGAAGACGATTCAGCGATATAAATTGTGTAAAGTTGGCAGTGGGAACGATATAAAATAGATGATGTTGCACAATGCATATATGGTTTGTTGGATAAAAAATTAAATTGTTAGTAATTTTATAATCAAAGAAACAATACGGAATGAAACAAGTTGCAGTAAGTTATCGAATTTATTCACTGATCAATTAGTAACGACAAGTCGTTACTCGGATGACTCGTTACTGCGATCAATGTCCATCACTTGTTTACTTTTGCTTTTATTAAGTGGATTATTGTTTTAATTGATTTATTGTGTAATCTGGCCGCGTTTATCGAAAATTCGTCTCTTTGATAAAAATCTCTTTGTTTGCGGCCAGTGGATAAGTGCTTGTGATTAGTTTTTGTTTTTATGTGCAAAGTCTCCAAAGCAATACAAGCGAATGTGCATACATATATTGAATGTGGGCTTGATTACTCTAAATATGTATGAATATGTTTATATTGTGGTTGAGTTCAACAAGCAAGATCAACTAAAAATGTTTTTAATAGGAACGCTTATTGTCCAAGCGATCAATATGTGTTATGTGCTTAAATATGTGGTTAAAAAGTGTAGTTGCATACGGATGCAGTGTAGGAGTGTGTATGTGTGTGTATGTATTTTCACTCACATATGTATGTACGCATGTGCATTAAATAATTTAATTCTTTTCTCAGGAACGCCTTGTTATGCGGCGGAGACAAAACAGATTATTTAATCTTTAAATGGATAAATATGCACATATGTACATACATATAGTTGGGCATCCGTATGTGGCGTTAGTGGTTGCTTGTGGACAAATGTTAGACACATATATATGTATGTAAAAAACGGGCGCTGTTTAACAGCTGTGGTACCAACTTGATGATCCAAATTATTTTTGCGATGAATATGAAATTGCGGATTGGAATTTTGATGGTTCAAACGAAATGAAAATTTTGTAGAAAATGGCGGGCGAAAAAATGGCGGTATGTAGCGGTAATTGGGTATTTTACGTATCTGGATTTTTTCCTCGGTTTTCACCAAAAAGCGGGCTGGGGCGAGCAAACAGATTCGGCTCGTAGGACCATGAAAACGTAGTAAGGTTGGTGGTGACTTCGGAAAGGTTGGCGTTGGTAAAATTAATCCAATTAAAACGGCACTTGAAACTTCTTAAATAACTTCAATTTATTCGACTGCACTTGTGAGTGGTATGGAGTGTACTTGGAGAGTGAAAAGTACAAAAACGGATAGCTTAGCTTAGACCGCTGCTTAGACATTTTGGAGAGTCGTGGAGAGTGAGAGCGAGAGATAGCGAGAGAGGTTGAGGATCTTATGTTAAGTACAGCGAGCATTTACAGTGGTACAAATTAAATGGAATCGACTTAAACAAAAACAAAAAAAAAAAAAAAAAAAAAAAAAATAAAAAAAAAAAAAAAAAAAAAAAAATAAAAAAAAAAAAAAAAAAATTAATATATTTTTTTAAAAAAAAAAAAAAAAAACCAAGATTTTGGGGGTTGGGTTTTTTTTTTGAAAAAAAAAAAAAAAAAGAAAAAAAAAAAAAAAAAAAAAAAAAAAAAAAAAAAAACAAAAACGGGGGTGGGGGGAAGTTTGTAAAAAAAAAAAAAACTTTTTTCAACGTTTAGTGACTTCGACAAAAATTCGCAAATCAGCTTAAAAACATTTAATATCACCCATGACCGTGATTGAGAGCGGTAATATTGAGAAAAAAACTGTTTTTTGACTAAGACCCATTATTCGACCGATCATTTGTATGCCAGCCACAAGATGTAGTCATACGATCCAGGCGGTTCTGACTTATTAGCAGCGTGCAGACAAAAGAAGACTCTGTGCAAAGTTTGAGCTCGCTAGCTTCAAACTGAGGAACTAGTTCGCGTAGAAACAGACAGACGGACGGACGGACAGACGGACGGACGGACAGACGGACGGACAAAGCTTAATCGACTCAGCTCGTCATGCTGATCAAGACAGCTATACGATATAGTACGACATCATCCGATCCGGCCGATTCCGACAAATGTGCTGCGTATGTGTACCAAACGACTTCGTGCAAAGTTTGGTTAGGAGAGCTTTAAAACTGACGGAGGAGATAGCATAGAAACAGAAGGACAGACGGACATGGCTATATCAACCCAGCTCGTCATGCTGATCAAGAATATATATACTTTATGTGGTCGGAGTGGATTCCTTCTATGTGCTGCAAACTTCTGGGCCAAATTGTACACTTTTCAAGTGTATAAAAAGTCGATTTTCGAAATTTTGACTTTGAAACTCCATAACTTCGCAGTTTTTTGACCGATCCCAAATATCCTAGTTCACACTAGAATAACATCAATTCTTAACAAACCCTCGCTTTCAGTTTTACATTCAGATAATCCGTTCTCAAAATTTGTTTGCAACCATGGGCCTGTGTTTAAAATTTTTGGATAACTTTAAAAAGTAATACAACAACAACCGCCAGAACAACAACATCATAAAATTTTCCAAAATTTAGTTTAAAAAAACCCGCTCCTTAATATCACTTATAGTTTTTGTGTAATTTAATTTTTTTTAAGCCATTAAAAAATGACACCTGAGGGTATACAGTACTCTTTAATTGTAATTTCTTATGATATTTTTGAAAAAAAAAAGTATAGAAAACTGAAATCAAATGGAAAATTAACAACTTTTGTTTTGTTTCACAAAGAATTTAGTCGACAATAAACAGAAATATAATTGAAATGAATTAAGCGAAATGAATCACCCCTTGTGCTAACCTGATGACGCGCAGTGTATATAATAAGTCTTTCTCTTAAAGTTTGGGTTCAAATAAGTTTAATTATGCCGTAATAATGTAGTATTGAGACCTTTAGAAAATAAATAAAAGTACTGATAGAGAAATCACAAATATTCTTGGATTTTCTCGCCTCGGCCTTGTACCTTTGAAAGAGTATACTTTGAATGTATTTTGCTGCTGCAGTAGCCAGGAATAAATGTGAGGTTTTTCCAATTGATTAAAAAAGTTGTTGATTCTTTATTGTTAGTAGAAGTAAAATAAAGGTTTGTTACATTGACTTAAAAACAGTTTTATACAAATTGAACTCGATTTGAAATTCGCGTTCGCTTCGTTGGCGTCTAAAATTACACTTCTGCGACACAATCGAATAAAACTCAAGTGCCTTCGTCTAAGGATCGTTCTCGACTCACAGCTTATCGCTGTTCTGCTTTCGTCGACTACCTTGTTTGCTACCTTTTTTCGCTCGTACTTCGATTTGCTCTTAAGTATCTGGGGTAACGTTTAAAATACTTATCGTTGTCTCCATAGTGATGTTGTCTAGGTTTGTGCTTTGTTTCTTTAACAGAGTGATTGGAATTGGCAATATTTCAACCCACATGAATTACACTGTGCAACACTAAGATGATAAAGTCGAGACCAAAAAATTCTGAATGGGTATGATGGTAGTACAAAAACGTTCGGTAGGTTTGGTCTGGTTAGCAGCCGTTTTCCTTTGATTGCATTTTGAAGTTTAAAGCTGTAGCGTCCTCTTTATTTCGCTGGCACAATTAAACTAAATGCCTGGGTACATACCCAGCGCTCGTTACAGTGTTGCTTAATCGTTAAATTAACAGTGTTGCTGTTCAATTATAGTCCATTTTTTGTATTTAAGGCATACCGTTCCTAAAATTTAGGAAGAACATTTTTTGAGTATACAAAACATTTTTAAATAACAACTTAAAACAGTCACATCTTTGGAATCAACATTAAAAAGTTGACGTAACATCATTAGTAGGGAAAGACGGGGGTTGTGATCATAGTTTTGATTTTCTAACATAACTTCGCCAAAAATCAATGAGCGTGTTCAGCAGCATAAATCGATGACAAAAAATCGACTATTTTTGTTAGATTGTGCTGGAGAACGGGCATGATGAGCAATCATGTTTGCTATTTTTCTTGATTGTGTTAGATGTGAATCTAACAAAGAAATAGTTTGTTAGAATTGCTTGATTATGATTTGTTATCGATAGCATACAGCTGTCAGAAGCAAACAAACAAGCAATTTTGAGAAGGCAAATGCAAAATGAATGAGGAAACCTCTTTGTTTTTAATAAATGAGTTGGCAGAGGACGTGGTTTCGCAAGTAGCTCACGGAAATTCGTGCAAGGCTCTGAAGGCTCTACTGGTTGTTGCGGAGGAGGAGCAAAGCTTGAAAAGCCGCCACTCCAAAAAGAAGATGTCCTGCGTACGCGTAGGAAACACCTAATCTGGGTACATGGACACCTCAACATAGTTTGTCAAGGCACCACCATTCTGCTCATCCCAAAAAAAGCTTAACAGGAACGCCCACATACTCTTACAAGATAGTCGCAAGAAATGAAACCCGGCGCCTGGTTACGGAAGAACGGTTCCGGCTTGCGCTGCACTGTGGGCCAGAAATCTCATTTTTTGGCCAAAACTCTGGCATTTCTATACCAGGCTAGCTAGAAAGCTGCGATTTTCGGCAAAATGATCTTAAAAGATTGAACTTAAGTCACATAATTTAAAAAGTAACAAAAAAATTTTATATGATATTCATAATCCAAACCAAAGTCGGAAAATATTTCAACTTTTTCGTTAAATAATTATAGAAAAAAAAATTGTAATTGGATTTGACCCAATTCTTGCATAGAAGTATATGTAAGTACCACATAACTAAAAAAAATGTATGTGTCTTGATATCTTTAATAATTTGTGAGATATTGACCCAAGAAGTTTTTGACTTTGACTGCCCACCCTGTCGAGGATTTTCAGTCAATATGACTACTGTAACCGTTTTTTCTATCTATTTTACCTCCTCTTTAAAATCAATACTTAAAACAACTGAATTAAAATAAAAATTTAATTAATTAAAAATCTAATTTATTTAATATATTACACTTTGCCTTGAGTACGTCTAAGAGTATGCTACACATTTTGACACATTCAAATTGGCTCAGTTATTTATTCAGAATTCTATGAAGTTGAAATAAAGCATACATCTAGGGTGGCTGTATAACAGAACAAGATTGATTTCAAATAGGAATATAATTTTAAATGCAATTTTATAAAAATTCAAAGCAAAACCGCGCAAAAGCGCATATCTACAGCTATAGTGCAATATTCAAAGAAAATATTTTGCCATGTTGCAAGGGAATCGCGAAGGGTACTAAGGGGTACATCTCAACTGAAAGTAGCCAAAAGTAAAAAAACCCCAATATATTTAGGATTTTTTCCAGTTATTATGTAAACGCTTACGAATGAAAGCTTCTGTATATTTTTTAATTGATATCTGGTCCGTAGTCGAAAATAAAAAATCAAACTGCTTCAGCTGTTGCATTCTATTTTTCCAATAATAATTAATTATTTTTTGCATCTATTTTAAGAAAAATTAACTTTGAACGGCTGCCTCGCAAAAACCATTTCGAGAAAAGGTTCCAAATTTTGCCATAAAATAGCTATATCTATTTAAAATCATTGCCGATCTTCGTTTTGTCCAATTTCCAAAAAAAAAAATTGGGACTTTTGGCCAAAATCTCGGGCTGCTGGCCCAGTGTGCGGCGGTCATAAATATTTAGTAGTCAGTTTTTAATTATATTAAGCTGTTTGTTGTCAAAAATTCAAACCTTCCGCCAACAAAAATACTTTGTTGCCTAAAAATTCAAACAAGTTCGTTCACCAGCAGACTAACACTTTATTTTTGATTGATGATTTTTGTTAGATGATTGGTGTATGCTGCTACACGCCCAATATTTGTTCGATCTGTAAATTTTATATTTTAGTCAAAAGATTAGTTTTAAAAAGCATTCATATGAAAAATGTAATTTTTAGACATTTCGAAAATTTGTGGCCGGTTGTGAGCCACCCATTTAAAAGTTTAAAATTCGAGTTTTGAAGCAATAATTTTTTATTAAATGAAAAAATGAACAATTTTTATCATATTCTGAATTAAGAAATAACAATGTAAAGTGAAAATTTATTGTTATACCCTTGCAAAGGGTATTATAATTTTGCCCAGAAGATTGCAACGCATAAAAATATTCCTTTCCGACCCTATAAACTATATATATTCTTGATCAGGGCGAGGAGCTGAGTCGATTGAGCTTTGTCCGTCTGTCCGTCTGTTCGTCTGTCTGTCTGTTTCTACGCAAACTAGTCTCTCAGTTTTAAAGCTATCGAGCTGAAACTTTGCACAGAGTCTTTTTACTGCACACTGCTAATATCTCGGAACCGACCGGATCGGATGACTATATCTTATAGCTGCCATAGGAACTATCGGTCGAAAAGTGGGTCTTTGTAAGAAAATTTTTTTTGTTTTTAATGTGAATGTCCCCCACGTCAGCGACTATTCAAATTAAACACTTTTACACAGTTTCGGACGTATTGGTCAATATCGGATGACTATATCGTATAGCCGCCATAGGAACTATCAGTCGAAAAGTGGGTTTTATTTGAAAAATTGTTTGTTTTAATGCTGACGTTCGTAAACTCTGATGTATTAAAACATTCGCAAGGGTATAAAAACTTCGGCAAAGACGAAGTTAGCTTGGCCTTCTCGTTTTCTTTTATATAAGAGCACGTTTTGCAGGTGGCTGTTCGTTTGTTTGCCTTTTTTAATGCGTTTTTCTTCTGCCTTATTTCGCATCATTGCAATATTGTCTCGGAAGTCAAAACCGACTTTTTTGACAACTTTTTTTGGTTTACGTCACATAACCCAAGGAACCATTTTTTACTTAAATCATATTTCTATCAACGAGGTAATTGACCAAAAATATTTCCTTTATACTTATTTTTGGCATCACAAAAAAAAATTCTATTAGTTTTGACAAGTCAAAAATTAAAAATAATAGTTTTTTTTTTAAGTAAATCGCGTGCATAAACTTAAAGAACGTGTTGACTAATAGGTTGCTTGTAAAAAATTAGGTAATAAGAAGAAAGACACTTGAGATAAACGAAAAAATATGTAATATGTTTTTGTGGCCAATATTCGAGTGGCTCACAACCCAAGGTGGCTCAGAACCCCCCGTCTTCCCTTACTTTTTTTCAACTTTGTATTGAAAGCTATAACGAATTTGACTAAGCAGTGAGGGACAAATACGTAGCTTAGACATAAATAAACAAACGTTTTGACATTCCAACTTCGTTCGAATGGTTCTTTATATGCGTACGGACCCTAAAGCATGTATACTTTCAAACAAAACTCGAAAAAGGCCGTTTTTTGTAGCATTTGGCACAATTCAATCAAAAATTTCTTTTGTTGTGTATAAAATCAATAATATTGTGATAAAATATAGCTTAAGAGTGGTAACTAAAGAAACTTATTTGTTTTTAATTTTTTACAAAAATAAAGTCGTTGTTTTCAAGTTATTCGGGGGTGCTACAGAAATCTCTAGAGATTTTGCCGACGGTTGGTTTGTACATCTCTCAAAAAATTCGTCGGTGCCACAGAACTTCGAGAGATTTCATTTTCCTATTAGAAAATCTAGTTAGAACAGCAGATGCTCCAATTGAAGTTCCATCTCTAAAAACAGGGCTGAATCTCTTGCCAAAAAATTTCCCTTGTTTTAGTTATGGTCTAATTTGATGTTTAACTAAAATTTTTTGATTGTGTAATATGTTTTAAGTTGCATTTTTAAAATATAATTGAAATTTAATTCATATTCTTCATTAATATAAAGCAAAATTTAAAAATTTGTTCGCGCCAAACATCAGGTATAAATCGCAGCCCTTATCCGCTGTTTGTCAAGTAGATGGCGCTTAACATTGATAGGTGGAGCCACTTAAAAAGTGATTTCACAAATCGCCCAACAACACACGGGAGGTTTGAAACCAACCAAATGAAATTTCTGTGGCACCTAAGAATTGGAATTGGGTTGGAATTTGGTTGGAAGAGGATTCTGTGGCACCCCCGATTATGACAGTTTTACATGCTTTTGGGCTTTGAACTAATTAAAAAAGAAATTAAATGAAGTTTGTTCGTAGTAAAGGTTTGTTTATTTTGGTCTAAGCTACAACTTCCCACCGCATTATTGTCCAAGTTTGTAGCAGGTTTCAAGATAAAGTTCAAAAACTGTAAAAAAGTGGTGAAAACTTGGTTTTATCGGACAACTTTTGTAATTATACTCTGTACCAAAGGTACATAGAGTATATTTAAATTGTGCAAAAGTATGTAACAGAAAAATGGAATCATTTCCTACCCTATAAAGTATATATACGGAGGTGTCACAGAAATCTCTTTCAACCAAACTCCAACCCAAAACCAATTCTCGGTGTCACAGAAATCTTTTCGGTTGGTTTCAAATCTCTCGTGTTTTGTTAGCAAAATTCACCTACCAAACAAATTTGACAAGCAAAACTAATTGTGGAACTGTAAACAAAATTATTTTTCTGGATAGATTCCATAAAATGAATATATTACTTAATCAGTTTAAGCATTAAAATTTGCGGTTTAATAATTTTCTAACAAAAGTCTTTCAATGTTAAACTCAACCCAACACATCAGTGGCTCTCTCTGTCAATGTTGTCGCCCTCTCTGTCACACCCAGCGGATTAAAGGCTGGCAAGTTATACCTCCTGTTTGGCGCTAACAAATTTTTCAATTTTTAATTGTGTTTATGGAGAATATGACTTAAGTTTGAAATATAACTTAAAAATGCATCATAAAACACTTATCAAAATCAACGAATTTTAGTTGAACAGCAAATTAACCCATAACAAAAATAGGGAAATTTTTTTGCGAGAGATGCAGCCCTGTTTTTATAGATGGAACTTTAATTGGGACATTTTCTGTTCTAACTAGATTTGCAAATAAGAAAATGAAATCTCTTGAAGTTCTGGGACACCGACGGATTATTTCGAGCGATTTGCAAACCAACCGAGGTCAAAATCTCTAGAGATTTCTGTGACACCCCTGATATTCTATATACATAAATTGGATTTCCTCGGTTGCCAAGTACGGTCACATTTTGCGCGGCTTAAAAAATTTTAAAATCTTAATAGTTTAAATAATCGATAAATCAAACCTGAAACATTCGGGGGTGCCACAGAAATCTCTAGAGATTTTGCCGACGGTTGGTTTGTAAATCTCTCGAAAAAACCGTCGGTGCCACAGAACTTCGAGAGATTTCATTTTCATATTAGAAAATGTAGTTAGAGCACCAGCTGTTCCAATTGAAGTTCCATCTCTAAAAACAGGGCTGAATTTCTGGCCAAAAAATTTTTCTTCTTGTAATTAAGGGTTAAATTGATGATTAAATTAAATTTTTTGATTGTGTTATATGTTTTATGATGCATTTTTAAATTATAATTTAAATTAGAGTCAAATTCTCCATAAATAAAATGCAAAGTTTAAAAATTTGTTGGCGCAAAACATGAAGAATATCTTGCCAGCCCTTAATCCGCTGGCTGACAACCAGATGGCGACACAAACTCGCGACAAACGATAGGAGGAGCCACAGTAGTGGTTGGTTTTGATTAACATGAAAGACTTTGGTTGTTTTTCCCAATAATTATTGAAACGTTAATTTCAATGTTTAAACTAATTAAATAATTTATTCGTTTGATGCAATCTATCCTAGAAAATAATGTTGTTTACATTCCCAAAATTTATTTTGCTTGTTAAAATTGTTTGGGTGGTGAATTTTGCTAAATCTCCTTACAAAACACGGGAGGTTTGAAACCAACCAAACGGAATTTCTGTGGCACCTAAGAATTGGAATTGGGTTGGAATTTGGTTGGAAGAGGTTTCTGTGGCACCCCCGATTAAGGCGGAAGGCAATCTCAGCAATACCAAGAACGGACGGAATCACGGCGCTCAGCATTCAACGGCAACTGAAGCAATTATCTGGTCAGAGCAGCCCCGACAGGCCAAACTAAAGCAACAAAAACAACCAAGCAAGCGGCGTATAACACTTTCCACTGAAAGCTCTTCATTCCCAAGAAAAGCTTGGTGTAAATAAAATATTAATTGCATACTCTCAGGCTGTCAAAAATTTGGAGTTAAAATTTTATATTTGGTCAAACAAAAAGCAAAAAACCTCTTGAATGGCTCTTGTTGCGCACTCACCACCGAGAGCAGATCGGACTGATGGCGGTCAACTGGCCGAGAGAAACATTAGCACACCAGCGAATGTTAGAAAGCAGAATGAAAAACGAAGACGTGAGAACATGGACCGGAATCGACGCCAGATATGTCGCCAGACTTGTCCCTGAACGATCTTCTTAATGCTATTAAGGACATAAATCGCAATGTGGGCACAAAAGTACAACGATAAACGAATTCAGTGGCAACAAAAGATGATATAGGGGAAATTAAGGACCAACTCATCAAAAAATTTAGTCTCTTGAAAAGGAACATGAAATGCTTAAAGCAGAAATCAACCAATTGCGCAGTGACAGAAATACTGATCGTAGGGAGAAGCCTAGGTAGTTGATCAGAGCAAAGCAAAAAATGTCATAGTTAAGGGATTGACAAAGGAAAAAGCGTCTAAGGAAGAAGTTGAGTCCCTTTTACGTGGAAAAATGGATCTGCCCCTCGTTAAAAAACCGGGACCCTAAGTCATATTTGAAAGGAGTTACTCCGTAGGTATTGTAGCGGAATGTGAAACGACAGGAATGGCTACGGGTGTAGTAAAAAACGGGAGAAAGCTGGCAGGAACGAACATATGTATACGTCGATAGGGACCTAAGCGCAGAGAAAATGGAGCGAAAATCAGTGCTACTTCAGCTAAAAAGGGACCTGACAGCCGTAAACATAAGCATTAAAATATTTATGAAAAACGATTTCATCAACATTGGAGGTAAATGGATGTCTATCAACGACAACAAGGAACTAATACATACTGAGATTTTCGGAAACGTCTGCAACGCTCCTATACATAGCTACGAATCACTGCTTAAAAAAAAAGCAAAAACGGCCCAATATAAAAAATACTCCCGTTCATCATAGTATTAAGCACCTTACCAAGGAGATTTTAATAGAGAATAATAACAGTGTTATAACATCACCTTCCCCAAACACTTTCGTAAATATATAACTCTTGGATTAAAACATAGCGGGTCTTAGGTCTAAACTGATCCATAAACTGTTTTTTGAGTACATAAACATATATGATATTATTTGCCTATTTGAAACTTTTGTCGAAAAAAATGAAGAGGAGTTTTATTTATACTTTAGCAAATATGAGCTACGATGGGTACCAGCGACAAGAACAGCCATAAGAGGCCGTTCAAGTGGTGGAACTTTACTCTGGATAAAACATGAGCTGAAAGAAAGAACCAAGTGCTGCTTTTTATCATATGGAGACACATATGGCATCGAAATTGTTACGCATGGAAGGAGTTTGTGCATTCTACCTATATACCTAAACCGCAACAAATGGAACCAAGTCTATTGCAAGATATTCGATTCTATTGTAGAAAAAAGAATAAGCTACATAATAGTCATTGGCGATCTAAATGGAAGAAAAGGAGACACACAATGCTATTCGGAAAATAAGCCGGTGAACAGATTTACATGTACTGAAAGAAATACAAAAAACTGTGTAGTGCACTCCAGGGGTCAGAAAATAATTGATTTATGCGACTCATTTGACCTGACCGTGCTCAATGGCAGAACCCAAGGAGATGCTGAAGGATGTTTCAGTTTTACGCGTGGAGACTCAAACACCGTCATTGACTATTGTCTAATTCAAGGTAGTTGGCACAAATGCGTGAAAGATATCGAGATCCAGGAACAGATCTTTTCGGACCACATGCCAATAGCAGTAGGTATCCGTATACAGACGGAACAAACAGATGAGTGCCCAAAACTGCTACCAAAATTAAAACGGAATAAAAGGTACGCAGCCGAATACAAAGAAAACTTAGACCGTAGCATGGAACACCTAAATACAGCCAAGGAACATGACCTCATAACCGAACTCACAAACTCCATAAAGAAAGCGGCAGAATTCATGCAAAAATCTGAAGGCAAGTGTTTTAAGTAGGCGTGGTACGACGGCGAATGTGATCGAGACAGAAAAGCAGCAATGAAAATGCTGAACAAAGCCAGAAGAACAAATAATCTCGAAGAGAGGAGAGAATACCAGGAGCAAAATAAAAATTATATTACCAATATTACCAGCAACTGGAGCGTTCAATTTGCAAAGTAAAAGACAACAAATATTTCTGGTCTATTTTAAAGCCTTGTCATGTGCAGAGGGAACGGAGATGTTGCAAGGAATATCATCACCCTGTTTGGTATCCATGAGCTCGACAATGAAATTACTCTTCCGGAAATTCACAGCGCTCTAGGAATGAGCAAAATGGGCAAAGCCCCAGGAGAAGACCGCGTCCCCGCGGAATTCATTGTAAATGCGCCAACAAATTCAACCACATTTTTTACTCTGGAAAAGTTCCAAAAAGCTTTACAAAAAATATTATCTTTCCTATTTAAAACTACAGAGTTATTTCGTTCCTGAATTCAATTGTGAAAACGTTCACGTCGATCTTACTAGCAAGACTTTGCATTTGTTGAGACCAAACAACTGCTCAGTGAGAATCAATCGGGCTTCCGTAAAGGATATTCTACTGTCGACTGCATTTTTGTACTGACATCAGTTGCAAACGCGTTCCTGGAAAAAATAAGAATAATAATTTTATAGACTTCATGATGAGTCTCCAACCCTGATGCAAAAAGTTCGCGGCAGAAAAGAGGCTCTGATAATTTCATATAATTTTCGGAAAAGACTGGCTCCTAAACGCGCCTACAAGTGTGGAACATCTGCGGCACCATCAGCTGAGCACTGGCAAGTGGAGGCAAGGTTCAAGACGGTGTATTAGTGTATCGGACTGAGAAGTGCACAACCAAAACAAAGGCGAAGCAGCTGAGACGCCGGTGGACAACTTCAAGCTGGACTTTGACCCCTATAGCTTTGCCAAAATATTGCTGCACCAGCTGCAATTAAACTTTTTCAAAGCTACATAACTGCTAAAAGCTTTCGAAAGAGGGCGTCAGCGAGGAGTCGGAGTACAGGAACTACGAAATTTGCTGCATACTTTTTGGCGTCTTCAATTCAATCACAATGACTTCTTTGAATCGCACACCACCAGGCATGGGAAGGTCGGTTGAGCCAACTCCAAAGCGGGGCAGAGGACTATCACCACAGGAACCTAGTTTAGCTGACGTTATGGCTGCAATTCGAGAAAGCAACTCCAATTTCAACACCCGGATGGCTGTAATGGAGGCTAACATCGCTACAAAGGAGGACATTCTAGACCTGAAAAGACAACTTAGCCAACAAGTTGAGGCGGTACAAGCTGAGAATAGTGCGCTTAAACTGGAGGTGGCCGAACTTAGGAAAAATAGAGAGTTGGATCGGATTGAATTAAACAGAGTTATTGAACTGAGTAAGCGGAACAACGTCATAATTAAAGGGTTGCCTAAAGAAAGTACACCAATGGCAGATATTCATAAGCTTTGCAACGAGAAACTAAAAATTACGGATATAAAAATTAATCAAACCCGTGTCCTTTATGAAAGAGATAACAAAAGAGGTTTAATAGCTGAACTGGAGACTCAAAAAATGGTAGAAAAAATTTTTAAAAATACAAAATATTTGGCAGGATCACGAATATATATAGAAAGAGACTTAACAGCAGAAAAGCAAAAAAACAAACAAGTTTTATTAGAACTAAAAAATTTGCTGTTGGAAAAAGATAAAAACATAAAAATCATAGTACGAAATGATAGAATGCAAATTGAAAATAAATGGTTGTATTATAATTCTAATAAAATACTAGTCTTTAACGGGCAGCCAGCGGAAGACATGTTAAAAAACTTGTACGCGGGAAAGCTGCACAATATGAACATATCGTTTGAAGCACTAAATAGCAAAATTAATAGCCGCTCAAAAAACTAGGGTACACTATAAGGGAAATAAATGAAGAAAACGAAAACACAACACAATATAATAAAGTTTTAAAAATTCAAATTTTAGCTTATAATGTACACGGCCTTAAAAGTAAATTATTGCATAGGGAATTCTTTGAGTACGTTAAGGGACATGATATATTTCTTCTAACCGAAACACACGTAGAGAAAGATTCAATAAGTGCGTATGATAATAAATTTACGGGTTTTTATACACAATGGGAACCAGCGACAAGAGCTAATAGATTCGGCAGAGCAGTTGGCGGACAGTTACATGGAGTAAGAAAAGCTTTAAAGGAACATGGAATCGAACACAAATTTGATGAGCTTGATAATGTCAAAATAATTCGAGTAAGAACTGGCCTGCAAAAGTTCACTATTGTACCACTTTATATAAGAGGAACGTGCTGGAAAAAGGAATTTAGTGTAGTCTCTGACCTTTTTATGCAACATGCCCCAATTAATCCTCTAGTTATTGGCGACCTAAATATTCGTATAGGCGAAGAGCAACAAATTGTACACAATTGTTTGATTAACAGTTGTACTGCTGGCACACATGGTAGAGAATCACAGGACAAACTAGTAAACGGTAACGGAAGGGAGTTTTTGAAATTCTGCGAGGATAACAGCCTACTCATTTTAAATGGAAGAACCAATGGCGACAGAGAAGGAGCATTTACATACATAAGCAATATGGGTCAGTCGGTTAATGATATCTGCGCAATATCTTATGAAATGCTTGATCAAGTTGGAAAATTTTCGGTGGAAAGTGCAATATGGTCCGATCACATGCCAATCACTTTGGTTTTAAGCGTAAAAGTAGATGGGTGTAATATCCAAAGTATGAACCTTCTACCTAAACTGAAATGGAAAGATTCGCTTAAAGAAGCATATAATCAGAAATTGGACTACAACTTGGACAGAGCAATGTTGCAACAATCAGACATAAGTTTGAATGACATGTGTAGAGTAATAAAATGTTCATATCCAGTACAATCTCAGAAGGGAAACAATAGAGTCTACAAAAACAAATGGTTTGATGCGCAATGTATGAGGCAAAGGGACTTGGTATTTGATAATCTGAAAAAATATAGGAGAACGCAGAGTATTGGGGATAAAATTAACTATACCAAAAGCAAAGAAAAATATGAAATGATGTGCAATGATAAGCAACTATTTTACTATGAAAAACTAGAAATCAAAATCAACAGTATTCAAAGCAGCAAGGACTGGTGGATTGTGGCAAAGGAAATAAGAAATGCTCAACCTCAGATCGGAACACATATTAACGCACAAGACTTTAAGAGGTACTTCCAAACTTTGCTGAATCCGTCGCAAAATATTGCACCTATTCAATACGCTGTTAATGAAATAGCAAATTTTGAGCTTGATAAACCTGTCACACCGGACGAAATATTATCCATGCTACAGAAAACAAGACCAGAAAAAGCTCCAGGACAAGATAGGATTCCATATGAGTTTTTTAAAAATGCATCTGATAACTATATTCATAAATTGGCTTCGGTATATAATAAAATCCTCGATGACGTCACCGATATTGATTGCTTTAAAACCTCTGTAATATTCCCATTATTTAAAAAAGGAGATCCAAATGCACCAGAGAACTATCGAGGGATATCCTTCATGAATTGCGCTGCAAAAATATTAATGGGTATTATAAATGCACGTCTTGCTTCCTGGATAGAAGAAAATAAAATTCTAAATGAATTTCAAGCTGGGTTTCGGAAAAATTATTCCACTGTAGACAATGTATACAATTTAGCGTCCATAGTCCATCTAAAAATTGCCGAAAGGAAAAAGTATATTGCTTTTTCGTGGATTTCAAAGCAGCATTTGACCGAGTTCATAGACAATTATTGCTTTACAAATTACAAACTATGGGCATATCAACCAAAATTGCGAACTTTCTCGAAAAATATATAAAAATACAGAAAGCATTGTGTGGACTAAGACTGAAATTTCTGAGGAGTTCCAAACTTATAGTGGCGTAAAGCAAGGCTGTCTACTCTCCCCCTCTGCTTTTTACGTTGTACCTTAATGATCTTCATGATCAATTGGAAGGTGGACTCTATATCGGGGACGTTAACATAAGATTATTGCTCTACGCCGATGACATTGTCATTTTATCTGACGATATACATGTTTTGCAGAAAATGATTACACGTTTGGAGAAATATTGCGATTTATGGGGAATGGAAGTAAACATGTCCAAATCAGAAATAATGGTTTTTAGAAATGGGGGCAGATTGGCTGCTTCAGAGCAATGGTTTTACAAATCCAACCTTATAAAAATCACTTCGGAGTATAAATATCTAGGCGTAATCCTAACCCCACGAATGTCATTTGGACCACATATAAAAAACAGAAATGTAGAAGCAAAGGGAGCGATCAATTCAACTTGGAATACATTCTATGATAAGCCGAATATAAACTTGAGTAGCAAGTGGAACCTTTTCCAGTCCACTGCGAGGGCAATGCAAATGTATGCAGCGCAAGTATGGGGCTATGCATGGTTCAGCGAAACTAATATGTTGCAAAGATTTTTCATCAAACGGATTCTACGATTACCAGACTGCGCACCAAATTACACACTATGCCTAGAAACTGGTGTTGAAGAGGCATATTTATATGGTCTCAATCTGCACCTCAAATATATTCAGCGAGTCATGTTTGACTATGACGCAAGTAGATTGCCACATATCCTGACAAAGCAAATAATTAGAAAAAATGTATTTTGGCATGAGGATATAAAGAGGCTGGTACAACACTGCGACTTAGAACTCGTTGAAAATATGGCAAAATATAAGTGGTGCAATATGAGCATAAGGCTGTTAATGAAACTGAAAGAAAATGATCGTGGTGGCCATATAAATAGTGCAGTATCCAGTGAAAATCGAATATACAAACATCTTGATTACACTAGAGGCGTTACTTACTGTGATGATAAATATCAGAGGAAAATGATTAGTTGGATTTTTAAGGCTCGTGCTGACCTCCTATGGCTTAATGGAAGTACGCATCAAACTGGAGATAAAACATGTTCCTTGTGCAATTTAAAAGAAATTGAAAACATATGTCACTTTTTGGGAAGATGTCCTGTGCTCAAAGAATTTAGATTATTGTATTTTAGAAAACCAACACTAAGTGAGGCAGAAATTATATCAGTATTAAATGGAAACGGCTTAGTTAATTGGGTCAATTTGGCAGGATATGTAGAGAAGGCCATTCTTTATAGAAAACTTATTATAAGCGAATTTGTTTAATTGTGTTCAAGCATTCATTATTAAATGTATTTAATTTAAAATTTTGTTAGTATTTAATCTAAAATTATTGTTCAATAATATGTCTAGATTTAATTAAATATAAATGTTCACAAAAATGTATAGTGTGTGTATGTCAATACTGTGGAGGACAAACGATCGGGTATCTGGCGACGAGCTGGGCAACCCCGGTGTAGTAGTTCGAAACAGTACTTGGCAGTCTACACACTACCGGCAGACGGATTGATATCCATGCCGGCGTATCCGTACCATATTTATTTTTAATAAATATATATATATCTATCTATATCTATCTAGACTTCAGAGCTGCGTTTGATACCATCTATCGAAGAAGCCTGCTAGACAAATTGAACAAAATCGGTGATTCAACAAAAATTATCAAAATATTGAGACTGCAGTGTGGGATGGCAATACCCTATCGGAGTGGTTTGAAATTAACCTCGGAGTAAAACAAAGCTGTTTACGAAGTCCACTGCTTTTTGCGCTATTTGTGGATGATATATCAACAGAGCTACCTGGGGGTGTACAATTTGGACAGATGAACTTAAAAATTCTCATGTACGCGGATGATATCGTCCTTTTTGCCGACAGCCCACAAGTCATGCAGAACATAATTAATGCAGCGCATGCATATTGTCAAAAGTGGAGCCTAAGGACCAACACCACGAAGTCAAAATTAATGGTAGTTCGAGCAGGGAGAGCTTATCTTGCGAAAACGGAAAAGGGGAGCTTGAATGGCACGCCCTTAAATGTGGTCAAAGAGTTTAAGTATCTAGGAATAATAACAACATCAAATATGTCTTTTACCAAGCACCTAGACAAAAGCTGAGAAACTCGAAAACAGCAATTAGCAGCACCTGACGATCACTTTACTGCAAAAATAATATAATCTCGAGTAAAAAATACAGGATGTTTGAGGCCACATCAAAAGCTATTATTTGTTATGGAACAGAAGTCTGGGGTTATGCCAAATATGAAGACTAGGGGGGGTCGATTTTTTTTCGACCAAAGCGTATAGCAAAAACGAAATCTACGGTCAATTCTAAAAAAATTTCACCAAGAAACCATGGGTCTAAAATGAATTCCTAGTCCGCGCAAATCGACTTCAAATATTTATGTTACTTTTTCCCAAAAATCAAGTTAGAAAGTCGCTGAACACCTACTATAACAAGTTATATATACCCCAGAGCTTGCATTTATCTGAAAATTTTTATATAGAAGCCACAAAAAGTGATACAGGTGTCAAAAAGTGAGCCCAGTGCTGCCCATCAACGTTGAAGTGGTGCTACCCATCAAAATTTTTTGTTTTACGTATAACTCCGCTATCAATCTCCGATCTTCATAGTTCCTTCGGCGAATCGATAAATAATCATGATTATAAAATACCTCTAGAAGGTACAAACCATCTATCTCCAAAACTGTGGGAGATATGAGGTTTTTTCTGAATTGCGGGGGCGGAAGGGGGCGTGGCAACCTGCCGGCAACTACAAGAAGTATTTTCCCATACAAGTCAAACCTCTACCTCTTACCATGTCAGAGATCTGTACTTTTACAGGTTTATGGACATTTTTACATACTACGTTTATGCTATGCTCTTTTTGCAAAATCATTTCATAAAATGCTTCCGAAAGTGCGTGCATAAACACCATTTCATGATTTCGATTACACACGAAAGTTGACTATTACTACGTTTATACGCCAGCTATTTGCAAATAGAAATATTTGCAAATAAATAACTCACCGTTTATACCCCAAATACTGTACGTGAGTATCTGGTAACATTGAAATGAAAATCAGTGTTGCCTGGTTGGCAGAACTAAGTAACTTGTAACATTGATATGAAAATCATCCTGCTATCCGCAGTGGTCCAATTGCAACGCTTGTTTTCAGCTTTTATTTTGAACATTTTACCTTTATCCTTCGCCAGCAGGCGATGTAATGACAATCACAATGCTGCTGGGCTACCACATAGTTGGAAACAACAAAATCACTGAAAAGAGTGGCAACGCCTGGCAAACTAATTGCAAATAAGTCTACTAATCAGTAATTGTTTTTGTAACTTAGCTATTCGCAAATTAGGAGTTAACTCAGCGTTTATACGCAAAGATTTGTTAATTACCAAAATGTTACTTGCAAATAAGACGTGCGTATAAACGTAGTATATGAATTCAACGTCCATTTATGAAATGCCGGGGCGCAGGAAACTTAACGTTGAGTTGCCAGATCTTTTATTCTTCTTATATGTGTGCTGGCCATTTTGTGAATTTACAAATGCTGCATAAACAGGAACAAATTTGATTTTGCAAATTGAAGAAATCGTGAAAAATCGTCAAAATTTTTTGATCAAAAGTTGTCCCTGACAGCAACAAATCAAATTATTGGTGAATTTTATTTAGAATGTACTATTTAAGTTTTTCAAGTGAAAATAACGATCCAATTTGTCACTGAAGAAGATGATATAATTAATGAGTCATTCGGGTTGTCAACGAGCAACTATGGAGAACCAAATTGATTCAGTTAATCGTTGAAAGATGGTACAAAGAAAAGCAAATCAAGTTCTCAGGTGGAACCGAGCCGGGTTATCCTTTATACACATTGCTTCTCTAGTGTTGCAGATAATTTGGTAGCTAGAAGGAAAATATTTCTGCTTGAGATGTCTTTTGCCAGGACTGTCAAGTAGCTGCTTAGCATTCCGTCAATCGGTTATTCGGGGGATCAATGTTTTCACATTCATTCAATGGCTTAATCACTGTCGGCTATTTCCTTACTGAGAATAACCAAATCTCCCATTGATTCCATATTTTTGAGCAATTGTTATTATATTTAGTTGCCAAACAAAATCCTGCTGATTTCTGCAGGTATTTTAGTGCAAACGATTTGTTTTGCTAGTATCTACCGGAAATCCATCTTTTTGTTAGGTCGAAAAGTCCCAAGCTAAAAAAATGTAATACCAGAGATAGTCATGTCTGTCTGTCTGTCCAAATACCTGCAAAAGTACAGATTGTAACGAACCTATTGATTGCCGGCTCACGCTCAGGGCAGTCGCGGGTCGCTCCAACAAATTTATTTTGCGGAGTTGGTGGTAAAATAAGAAGACGGTTGGGGTTTCGATTTTAGTGCCGATTTATTGGCCTTAATACTAAGTTTACACTAGGCGACTTATCACTTAATTTGGCTTATTCTCTAATTTTTGACTTATTTTCTACCGTTTATAGCTCGATGGGTTCACCCCGGATTCAAATTTACTCCTCTTTCTTCGTTGCTCCGGCTTCCGACCGCGCAGGCCTCACGATTCGCCTGGACACGCTTGCTATTCGCAAAACTCGCCGGCTCTCGTTTCACCGGGTCTGTTCACTGGGTCTGTTGGCCAAGGGTTTTCCTGACAGGAGGCGGAGATGGCTACCTATCTCTGGCACACGATTCGTCCGGACACGCTTGCAAATTTCGCAAAGCTCGCCGACTCTCGTTTGTCCGCACAGTATGAGGATCCCAACCTCTTTTCTCGCACTCACTCTGTCACTCTCCCACGATGTATCCTGGGTTCCGCTGGTTAGACTCCTTTCCGTTGTTTCCCTCGTTCGCTCACTCGCGTTAGTCTGGCGCACTCGCTTGTATTCACGCACTGGACTGGCACACGGGTTGAAAAGACTCGCACTCCGACGTTTTCTTGATTGCCCCGTCTTCTGCGCCGCGCGTCCTTTTATAGGCATAGGCCTGGCTCGGCTGCGCATTTGCATGCCGTTAGTTGCCAGGTCCCGTTGTTGCCATGCGCCGCTGGATCAGTGGAAATTTCCACAGGCCTTCTCCTCTGCCTCTGCGAGTGCGAGTGTGAACGCTCGCTTCTGTGTCCGCTGTCTCCTTTCCCTGTGCCACTGCAACGGTTTCTCTCCCCAGTTCGCGCTCTGCTGAGTGCTCCAACTGTACATCCGTTTCCTCCCCTTCGCCTTGCTCCTCTGGTCCTGCTGCCAATTCGCCGCATTTTGTTAACCCTTGTGTGGCCAACCAGTTCTCGGCCTACGCGTACATACTATAAGTATTCATTACATTCTAGCCTTATATATAAATATAAATCTAATTACCAATATAACTTACATTTAAATTACAAATATAATTTACATTTCCTAGTCTTAACGAATATCCCATCTCTTCATTGTGAGACTTTTAAAATAAAGTCCTCACATCCCTCCCTTCCTTTGGTGACCAAAAAAAAGAATTCGGCTTCCCTTGCCTTTCTGTCCGTCTGCACTGTTCGTCTGTGCCAGTTTTCCAGATTTGAACCTCTAACCGTTTCCCTTACCGGTTCCCCAAATTCCCTTGTGCCATTTCCCTCCCAATTATATTTCCCCCCCCGGTGACATTTCCTTTTTTTTTTGAAGAATTTCCCCCCCCCATTGAAATTTCCTTTTTTTTTTGTGGAATTTCCCCTTCCTGCCTAACTTCCCATCTTTCCCATTCCCCATATTCCCGCGCAGTGTGACCCCCCTCACGTGATCGTGGCTTCACACGCGGTACTAAACTCCCATCTCTACTATGCACGCCATTACTCCGAAACTCCATTGACGAAAATTTTCACAAACGCGCTAAATTTTAAAAGTTTTCGTGGTTTTTCCCAACCTCCCAACGACCCCAAGTGGCTCCCCATCTCCCCGGACTTTTCCCTCCCCCCATACTGGTAAGTTTTTCGTTTCTTTCTTCATTTTCTTGCTTTTTATTTCATGCTTTTCATTTTTTTCCATTTTCATTTTTTTTTTCCCTTGCGAGCGGCTTCCCTCACGCGGCATCCCCTCTCAACAACGCTCCTGCTCCTCCTTGAAGACACGGACGCCCATTCGGCTAAACTTTAGCCGATATCGTCCGGTAGTTCCTGACAATATGTGCGCCCTTCGCCGGGTGCCCATATCGCCTATGCCCCGCCTCTGCAACGCCATGCTCACCTCGTGTGGCCACTCCGCTGCCGCCAACAGACGCCATCTAGCCGGCCTCCACGGTCCTGCCTCGTGCCAACGCTGCCACTGCTCTCGTGGATGGATGCTCTCCGCCTCTCTCCACCCTGGTGCTGCTGGGCAATCATCCGGCTCGGCCTGCTCCTGACCCCCCGTTCCTGTTGGCTGTGTTTGCGCTGGCTTTGCCGTCGGTTCGGGGCAAGATTGTTGCCTCAAAAACACTGGCCTCCCCTGCTGCCGTCCCTGTTCTGGCCTTGGAACCTCGCTAGAGTGCGACACGGGCTGTTGCTTCCTACGAGGGGGACTTGGCGGCAGCTCCGTGATGTTGACGCTGCTCGTGGCTCCGGGCACCACCACAGGCTCCTTCCACGACCACACGAGGGCCGCATGATGCTCCCAGTGCGTTCCCTGGAAGATGGATCGCTTGACACGACTCAGCACCGGAATTTCCTCCTTCGGCGGTGTCGGCTCTGGCCCCTCCTCGTCGGAAATCTCGATCACGTCCGGATCTATCCGCGGAGGTGCTCGCTGTCGCTGCCTGGTGGACGGAACGGACCGGTTTTTGGGCTGCTGGCCGTCTGGTTCGGCTGGCGTAGACTGCCGTCTCTGCCAGTTGGCCTGATCCACTAGTTCTTCGGGCCGCAAACTCAGTGGGGACACGACCGGTTCCTCGCTTACCGGTTGTGGAGGTGTAGTTGGCCTGGCTTCCTCTTCCGCTTGCACCGACTGCGCACTACTGGAAGCGGACCAAGCCGACTCTCCCATACCACAAGACGACGCAGTCGCGCCCGAGTGGCTGGAGCGTATTGGAGACGTATCGATCTCCAACACATCGTCCGTTCTGGTAGCCACCAACCTCGGTCTCCGCCTCTTACCTCCCTGTCCTCGGTAAGTCCCCGGCTCCCTTGCCCCCGATCGCGCCTTGAAGAAGGGCAATCGCCTCTTCATACCCACCCCGTTTATCGCCCTCAGGCGGGCTAGCAAGCTGGTCTTGTCCACCGCTTTCCGCCTCGCGCTCTCAACCTTGTCAGCGGTCTGGCTGACCCGGCGGCTGGAGCTTGTTGCAGTTGTCTCGCGTGCTTCTTCCATGACCAAAAATTTCAATTTGAGCTGCCAAAATTTCGTAACATTTGGTGGCCATGTGCTCTGGCGCTGCCTCTGCCGCTGCGCAGCCGCCGGCACCGTTGTTTGAAGCTCCGCTCTGCTCAACCTGTGGCGGAGCTCAGGATTAACGGCGGTGTTGCTGCCTGCTGTCTCTCTCGCACCTATGGCCGCCCAGGCTCTTTGTCTGTCGCGTTAAAGCTGGCTATTTTCGCCGCTTATTAACCCTCGGTTGGCCACTGTGTTATTTTAACACCATTTGAGTTCTGACTTCCCTGGTTATTTTTGTTTTGTATTTTTAATATTTTTTTTTTTTAAATTCTTTCTAAATACGCATTCTTGCAAGTCTACTAATGAAATATTCTAAGCCAATATATTTTCCTATACGACTTTTTGTTAGTCTACGACTGCATTTTTTTTTCCCGCATATATAATCACTCCTTTTTTTTTCCTTTTTTTTTCTATATATTTTTATTGTTGCTCATAATTTTCTACTATGGTTTCTGGGTGCTTTTATATCTCCGATTGAATAATTATTCCCTCTCATTGTTTTGTTTTGTTGTTTTTTTTTTATTATTTTTCTGTTTGCTTATTTTAAATACTTTTTTGTTTTTAATTTTATTTTTTTTTTTTCGACTACGTTTGTGAAGAATTCTTCCCTTTTATCTATATCTATATATTTTTTTTTCCCTCATGGTTATTTTCCTTTTTTTTTCTATTTCCATTCCCCTTCATTAGTATGACTTTAAACAATCAAAAAAAATTGGGTTTTTTTTCAACTGGTTTTTACATTCTCCGGTCCGTAGTGCGGTTTCAGTCCGCTGACGTGGGCTGTTTTTGTACGTCGACTGCCCGGTTCGCGTAATTTACAAATTACTGGCGAGGTAAAATCGACCACTTTAAATGGGCCTCCAAACCTCGGAGCCAGTTTTGCCGCGAAACCCTCTGCCGCCTTCGATAGGTGATGCTCCTTGGCCCAGACCAAATCACCTACGGCTGGCTTCCAGGCTCGTCGTCGCAAATTATAGTGACGAGCCTGATCTTGTGCAGAGCGCTCCAGATTCCGACGCACAAGTTCAAAGATTTCTTTTAGCTTTCCGGCCTTTTGTTCGGGATTTTGCGCTGCCTGCCCCGTACCCAATGCTGTTTCATCGTACAGTGCTTGTGGTAGTCTGGGCTCCCGTCCTTGTATTATAAATGCTGGGCTATACCCTGTGGATTCGACCACACTGGTATTAACAGCCAACATTATTTCGGGCAAAGCTTCATCCCACATCCTTTGATCCTGCCCTGCAAACTGTGAAACCATGGTCTTCACTGTTCGATTAACTCTTTCCGTGGGATTTTCCTGTGGAGTATATGGGGCTGTGTACTGGTGACGCACTCCCAAATTTTCGACAAATTTTGTAAATATTTTGCTCGTGAATTGGGCACCATTATCTGTGATCAGCATTTTTGGTACTCCAAACCGGGCTAATATTCTTTCTCGAAAAGCTTTTTGCAAAGCCATGGCTGTAGCTTTTCGTAACGCTACCAACTCTGTCCATTTTGAAAACCTATCCATCATTACTAGTAGCATGGTGTTACCATGCTTTGACCTTGGCAATGGACCCACAAAATCGGCACAGATAGTTGCCCAAGGCTCCTCTGGGATTTGTGTCAGCATTTTTCCTGCTGCTTGCAGTTGGCTGGATTTGTATTTTTGGCAAATTTCACATTTGCGTACATATCCTCTAACATCCCTATGCAGCCCCGGCCAATAATACCTTGCTGCGACTCGAGCAATCGTTTTCCGGCTTCCCGTATGCCCAGCTGTGGTTTCATCGTGGTTTTCCTTTAATACTCTATTTCGCTGGCTTAATGGTACGCACAGCTTCCACGCCACCACATCCTCATGCCCGGCTCGATGAGGGATATGCCTATACACATTATTTCCCTCGATCATGTAGTCTGGAAATTTTTGTGGGTTTGTTTTTACGTTTTCGCTCAGCTGTTGAATCCAAGTATCGCCTCCGTTTGGATGGCCTTGCGATTCTTGAGCCACAGAAAGTTGTCGGCATGTTTCCTCCCGCATTGGTTGGCGAGACAGTGCGTCCGCCACCACATTTAATTGACCTTTTCGATATTTTACTTCAAAGTCGTATTGTTGAAGTTCCATCGCCCACCTTGCTATTCGTCCGGCTGGACTTTCAATGCTATTCAACCATTTCAAAGCCATGTGGTCAGTAACGACCGTAAAATGGTACCCTTCCAAATATGGTCTAAGTTTTCTTATGGCCCACACTATCGCCAAGCATTCCTTTTCAGTAGCTGAATAATTTCTCTCAGCTCCGTTCAAGGTGCGGTTGGCGTATGAAATAACCCGTTCACCTTTCTCACCTATTTGCGTGAGAATGGCCCCTACTCCATAATCGCTGGCATCCGTTTGCAAAATGAAAGGTCGTTCGAAATCGGGACAAGCGAGAACTGGATCAGATGTGAGTTTTTCTTTCACTTTTTCGAATGCCAGTTGTCTTTCTGGTGTCCAATCCCACTTCGTGCCTTTTTTCAGTAGCGCACTTAGCGGATGGACCAGTGTCGCAAAACCTGGTACGAAACGTCTATACCACGACGCCACTCCCATGTATTGCCGCAGTTCCTTGACGTTTGTTGGCGGTTTTAGCTCAGCTATTGCCGCAACCTTGTCGGGATCGGTTCGAATACCCTGATCCGTAACCAAATGGCCCAAGTATTTTAGTTCTGTCTTGAAGAACTCACATTTTTCGGGATTTATTCTTAGGTTTGCTGCCTGTAGTCGCCGAAATACCTCTTTAAGGTTGGCTATGTGCTCTTCTAGCGTTTTTCCTATAACGATAATATCGTCTAAGTATGCAAACGCTTTCGGCATCATTTCTGGCCCTATAACCTTATCTAACGCTCTTTGAAACGTTGCTGGAGCCGAAGTTAGACCAAACGGCATAACACGCCATTGAAATAGTCCTTTGCCCGGCACTGTAAATGCCGTTAAGGCTCGGCTTTCTACCTCCATTGGGATTTGCCAATAGCCATCCTTTAAATCCAAGCTGCTAATAAATCTAGCCTCCCGTAACTGATCCAAGATGTGGTTTATTCTTGGCAAGGGGTAAGCGTCCTTGATCGTTTTTTCATTCATGTCCCTAAAATCCATACACAGTCTCCATTTCCCTGTTTTCTTCTTCACCATCACTATTGGGGCACTATGTGGGCTTGTTGATGGCTCTATACAGCCCTTTGCCAACAACTCGTCAACTTGTGCATTAATTTCGGATTGCATTTTCGGATTTTTCGGAAAATATCTTTGCTTTACTGGTTTGTCGTCCTTTACTACGATGCGGTGTTCTGCCACCGTTGATGTTCCCGACATACCCTCAAAAACTGCTAACTCCTTTTTTAAAAATTCCTCAATTTTATCCGTGTCCTTTTCCGCACTGGATTTTGCCCCTGTACTCGCTATATACATTTCGGCTTCTATTGCGACTGTTAACTTCTCTTCCAGCCAGCCATTTCTCCTTCCCCGTTGTGGTATTTTTAGAACGTGTCCTCCACACGCCAGTTCCACCCCCATTCCAACTAAAAAATCCCATCCCAATACCAGTGCGTCAATGATTCCTGGCATTATTAACAAAGATATCTTTTTCTCTTGGTTTCCAAATGCTAAATCCACCTCTAGTGATTTAACGATATCGCTTCTTCTTCCATCTGCTAGCTTTACTTGTTTCCTAGTTTCCACCACTTTACCCGCCTTTCCCAATGCTTCCGCTAACGACTGGCTGATGAAGCATGTCGTAGCCCCTGTATCCACTATAGCCTTGATCTCGTGTGCTCCTATTTTCACTGTTGCCGTCAACTGCTCTCCCTCATCCTGAAATCGACCGATTAAATCTGAGGGGCTGTTTGAGTCGACGCCCTCTCGTCCCTCATTTGCAGGGGTCGTCGCTCGTTTCCCGAGGTTCTACAACAATTAAAGCTACGCACTCCTATTTTCCCGCACTGCCAACAAAACAATATTTGTTGGTTTCGACACTCTCTTGACCAGTGTCCTTGCTGTCCGCAACGTCGGCAGGCTTGGGCGGGGTTCGGCACGAAAGGGATTGCACTATTTAAATTCCTTGGCGCCGGTTGTGGTTCCGCCTGGCTTCCTTCCATACAACGCCGGCATGCTTCCACTCTCCCAGGCTGCAAATTTGTGCCACTATTGTGCCTCCCTGGTCTGTTTTCCTCCCAAAACCTCTTCTTATCGTTTTCCAACGCCTCGAAATCGTCCGCTAACCCCATTAATGCATCCAATGTGGAGCAATCATATGGTCGGACAAACATTCTGAGTGCTGGTGTGCTATTATCATAAATTCTTTTGAGCTGTGTCGCTTGTGACCATTTTAACGGACGCATTAACGTTTGCATCTCCACCATATAAACCTTAAAAGTTTCCCCTAACCTTTGTTTTCTCATATGTACCTCTTGTTCCAATTTTTGGAAATAGTCTCGTGGCAGAAAATACCCTTCAAAACTCTCCACGAATGTCTTCCACGTGGACCACTTCTTATTATTTGCTACAAACCAGTTTAATGCCATTCCTTTTAATAGTTCTGGCATTGTTCTAGGTAACGTGTCTAGGTCAAGCCCGTATGTGTTTGCCGACCATTCTACTCTTTCCAAAAAATCAAATGGTTTCCCTTTACCGTCGAAGCTCAATCCCCATTCGCGCACCTGTTTTGCCACTTTTGGGTAATCTATGGTTGTCACCTGTGGTCGCCCCTCTGGTGTTGCACTGGTTTGTGTTATTATTGGAATTCCTTGTTCACGTGACTGGCCGTGCAACGAGGCGCTGCGCACTTCGGGAATTGAAAACTCCTCCAGGTTTATTCCTCCCACTGCACCCAGTAGTTGGTGCTTTGGCGAATTCCTGCTGTGCCTTCGGGCCCATTCCTCGATTTGAGGTCCTAATATGGGATCGGATTCCATTTTCTGAATCCAATCCCCGAAAACTTTCCTCATTTCCTCCACTGTTCCCTCCATTTTGATGCCTGATTCTTGTCCATATCTGACAAGTTCCTCTTTTTTGAGGTTATAAACCCATGACCGTACCATTTTGTTTCTTTTGTTTAATCTGTACCCACTTTCCAACCTTTCGTCACTATTTCTACCACCAAAACCACGTTGGGCGCCAGTTGTAACGAACCTATTGATTGCCGGCTCACGCTCAGGGCAGTCGCGGGTCGCTCCAACAAATTTATTTTGCGGAGTTGGTGGTAAAATAAGAAGACGGTTGGGGTTTCGATTTTAGTGCCGATTTATTGGCCTTAATACTAAGTTTACACTAGGCGACTTATCACTTAATTTGGCTTATTCTCTAATTTTTGACTTATTTTCTACCGTTTATAGCTCGATGGGTTCACCCCGGATTCAAATTTACTCCTCTTTCTTCGTTGCTCCGGCTTCCGACCGCGCAGGCCTCACGATTCGCCTGGACACGCTTGCTATTCGCAAAACTCGCCGGCTCTCGTTTCACCGGGTCTGTTCACTGGGTCTGTTGGCCAAGGGTTTTCCTGACAGGAGGCGGAGATGGCTACCTATCTCTGGCACACGATTCGTCCGGACACGCTTGCAAATTTCGCAAAGCTCGCCGACTCTCGTTTGTCCGCACAGTATGAGGATCCCAACCTCTTTTCTCGCACTCACTCTGTCACTCTCCCACGATGTATCCTGGGTTCCGCTGGTTAGACTCCTTTCCGTTGTTTCCCTCGTTCGCTCACTCGCGTTAGTCTGGCGCACTCGCTTGTATTCACGCACTGGACTGGCACACGGGTTGAAAAGACTCGCACTCCGACGTTTTCTTGATTGCCCCGTCTTCTGCGCCGCGCGTCCTTTTATAGGCATAGGCCTGGCTCGGCTGCGCATTTGCATGCCGTTAGTTGCCAGGTCCCGTTGTTGCCATGCGCCGCTGGATCAGTGGAAATTTCCACAGGCCTTCTCCTCTGCCTCTGCGAGTGCGAGTGTGAACGCTCGCTTCTGTGTCCGCTGTCTCCTTTCCCTGTGCCACTGCAACGGTTTCTCTCCCCAGTTCGCGCTCTGCTGAGTGCTCCAACTGTACATCCGTTTCCTCCCCTTCGCCTTGCTCCTCTGGTCCTGCTGCCAATTCGCCGCATTTTGTTAACCCTTGTGTGGCCAACCAGTTCTCGGCCTACGCGTACATACTATAAGTATTCATTACATTCTAGCCTTATATATAAATATAAATCTAATTACCAATATAACTTACATTTAAATTACAAATATAATTTACATTTCCTAGTCTTAACGAATATCCCATCTCTTCATTGTGAGACTTTTAAAATAAAGTCCTCACAAGATCTCTGACATGGTAAGAGATAGAGGTTTGACTTGTATGGGACAAATACTTCTTGTAGTTGCCGGCAAACAAATTTTTATGTCACAGGTTGCCACGCCCCCTTCCGCCCCCGCAATTCCTAAAAAAAAACCTCATATCTCCCACAGTTTTGGAGATAGATGGTTTGTACCTTCTAGAGATATTTTATAATCATGATTATTTATCGATTCGCCAAAGAAACTATGAAGATCGGATGATTGATAGCGGAGTTATACGTAAAACAAAAAATTTTGATGGGTAGCACCGCTTCAACGTTGATGGGCAGCACTGGGCTCACTTTTTGACACCTGTATCACTTTGTGTGGCTTCTATATGAAATTTTTTCAGATAAATGCAAGCTCTGGGGTATACAGAACATGTTATAGTAGGTGTTCAGCGATTTTCTAACTTGATTTTTGGGAAAAAGTTACATAAATATTTGAAGTCGATTTGCGCGGACTAGGGATTCATTTTAGACCCATGGTGTTTTGGTGAAATTTTCTTAGAATTGACCGTAGATTTCGTTTTTGCTATACGCTTAGTGCGTTTTTTTCGGCCCATACAAATCGATCCCCCCTAATGAAGACGTCGAAAAACTATTGCGATATTTCATTAAAACTGTGTTTTTTCTCCCTCAAAACATACATCTTGAGACAGGACTTCCAGAAATGTTTGTACACACTCTAGGCACACATTTTCGCTACATAAACAAAGTAATAAAGCTGCAGGAGAATAGGCTGCCCTGCATCGTTGTAAAAACACTTTTGGACGGAAAATCACAATGCTTCAAATCATGGGAAAGTCTCGCTCGGGACTCTGGAATTCACCTGGATCTGTCGCTAGCCGATACTTGGAGCGTCTCTCAAAGGGCGATTGCTACAAGCAATCGATTTACGAGCTCGATATAGTTTAGAAGTCTCTGCACTAGGAAGCCGAACTCACAACACATACACTCATAGAAAACTAGAACGAATAATTTAAGTACGAACATAAAAAAAAATTCTACTCGCACTTGAATTTTTAAGAACTTCGCTCTTGGAATCAAGAATTATTATTCTCAATGAGGAAACGCAAACTTTGAGAGAATAACGTATGACGCGCTCTCTCAAAGAGAGACAGCGCATGCGCAGTTGGTCGTTGTCATATAAGACAGTGGCTGGCCGTTAATGCTGTTAATGTTGAACATTAAGATTGGGCAAAAGTAATTAATTTAATTAACTGTTTAATGTAATAAAAATATTTAAAGCACCACTATTAATAATAATAAAAAAAAGGAGTGAGTGTGGCTAGCACTCACGAGTCTTTGATGTGAAACATAATGCTTAGCTTAAGAGATTTTTTTCAAATCACAATGGTACATAATTAAGCAAGGGCGCTCTTTCAAAAAAAGGAAAACTAACGGGGAGTAGAAATACCAGAAACAAGATATTTTGCTGCAGTGTTTCAGGAAGTTTTTTCTGCTAAGATACGACCAAGGTGAAATCCAAGATCCCACTCATATCCCACCCAAGTCTCTTCCGGATACTACCCAAATACCACACAAATCCCACCTAGATCCCACACCGATTCCACTAAGATCTTACTCAGATTCATACCAGAACCTATCTAAATCACACAAAGGTCATACCCAGATCTAAACAAAATCCCATTTAGATCCCGCCTAGAGCTCAAGCAGATCCCAATTACATCCCACCCAATTTTCAGCCAGATTCTACCCAAATCCCAACCAAATCTCACCCAGATACCACTTAGATCCCACCCCGATCTCACTCAGAACCCTCCCAGATACCACCCAGATCCCGCCTAGATGCCACCCAGATCCTGCCCAGATCCCTTCCAGATTCCACCCAGATACCGCCTAGATCCCTCCCAGTTCCCTTCCTGATCCCAACCAGATCCCTCCCAGATTCCACCCAGATCCGCCCAGGTTTCTTTCAGATCCCACCCAGATCTCTTCCATATTCCTTCCAGATCCCATCCAGATCCTATCCAGATCACTTCCTGATCCCGCTCAGATCTCATCCAGATCCCACCCTGGTCCCACCCAGATCCTACCCAGATTCGTTCCAGATTTCAGTCAGATCCCGCCGAGATTCCAGGCAGATCCCAGTCAAATCCTACCCAGATCCCACCCAGATCTCACCCCTACACCACCCAGATCCCACCCATATAATAGTCCACCCAAACCCCTCTCAAATACCACCAGATCCCACTAAGATCCCACGTAGATCTCACCCTGATCTTTCCCAGAACCCACCCAGTTGCCTCTTTTCAGCATCTTTCCTACCTCCTCGCTGCCCCCTCTGACCATTCTCTTGTGTTTGTGTGTGTAAACCTCGCAAAATATGAACGACGTCTGCGTCACGTGACGCTGAAATCAAATTTTACTCCTACTAAAATCCTCCGTACCGAAATTAAAGATGTTTCACATCAATAAAAAAAAATGTGTGAGTGTCGCTAGCACTCACGAGTTTTTGATGTGAAACATGATCCTAAGTTGAATAGCTTATTTTCAAATCACAAGCTCTCTCAATGGTATATAAATCAGCAAGGGAACTCTTTTGAAAGAAGAAGTTTAACGGGGAATGGAAATTCCAGAAACAAGATCACTTGCTGCTGTGTTCTTTTATTTTTTCAGGAAGTTTATTGTGGTAATCTATAGATAAATGATGATGTATCACCCCCAAGATACCACCAAGGCAAGATCCAAGATCCCACTCATATCCCTCCCAGATCCCACCCCGGCTGCAACCCAGATCCCTTCCTGATCCCATCCGGATCCCACACAGATCCCACCCAGATCCCTAGCAGATCTCGCCCAGATCCCTTCCAGATTCCATCCAGATCACGCAAAGATCCCATCCAGATCACGCAAAGATCCCATCTAGATCCCTTCCAGATCCCGCCAAGATACCTTCCAGATCCCGCCCAGATCCCTTCCAGATCCTTTCCAGATCCCGCCCAGATCCCACCAAGATCCCACCAAGATCCCTTACAGATCCCACCCAGATCCAGCCAAGATCCCCTCCAGATCCCACCCTGATCCCTTCCAGATACCGCGCAGATCCCACCCATATCCCTTCTAGATCCCTTCCAAGATCCCACCCAGATCCCTTCCAGATCCTTTCCAGATCCCGCCAAGATCCCTTCCAGATCCCACCCAGATACCGCCCAGATCCCACCCAGATCCCTTCTAGATCCCTTCCAAGATACCACCCAGATCCCACCCAGATCCGTTCCAGATTTCTTTCCAGATACCGGTCAGATCCCTTCCAGATCCCACCTGGATCCCACCCAGATCCGTTCCAGATCCCTTCCAGATACCGGTCAGATCCCTTCCAGATTCCCTCCAGCTCCCGCCCAGATCCCGCCAAAATCCCACCCAGATCCCTTCTAGATCCCTTCCAAGATCCTACCCAGAACTCACCCAGATCTTGCCCAACTCCCACCCAGATCCCACACAGATCCCACCCAGATCACACCCTTATCCCATACAGATCCCTCCCAGATCCCACCCAGAACGCTGTCAGATCTCGGCCTGCTCCCACCCAGATCCTCATCTAAATCCCACACAGATCCCACCCACATCGCTCCTAAATTCCACGCAGATCCCGCCCAGATAAGATTCCACTTAAATCCCTCCCACATACCACCAAATCCCACCAAGATCACACCCAGATCTTTCCCAGAACCCACCCAGTTGCTCCTCTTCAGCATCTTTCCTACCTCTTCGCTTCCCCTCTCTGCCCATCCTCTGTGGGTGTGTTTGCCGAGAAACTCCACAAATCAAAACAACACAATATATGAATGACGTCAGCGTCGCGTGACGCTGAAATCAAATTTTACTCCTACTACAATCCACCGTCAGCGTCACGTGACACTGAAATCAAATTTTACTCCTACTAAAATCGTCCGTACCGAAATTAAAGATGTTTCACATCAAAAACATTAAAAACGAGAAAGGCAGAGCTAACTTCGTCTGTGCCGAAGTTTTGATACACTTGAAAACGCTTGTCTCAACGGTTAGCGACCTCAACCAAACTTCGCAGATCAGCTTAAAAACATTTAATAATACCCATGACAGTAATTGAGAGCGGTAATATTGAGAACAAAAACACTTTTTCTCATTAAAATCCATTTTTCGACCGATTATTTGTATGGCAGCTACAAGAAGTAGCCATCCGATCCCGTCGGTTCCGACATATTAGCAGCGTGCAGACAAAAGAAGACTCTGTACAAAATTTCAGCTCGATAGCTTCAAAACTGAGGGACTAGTTCGCGTAGAAACAGACAGACGGACGGACAAAGCTAAATCGACTCAGCTCGTCACGCTGATCAAGAATATATATACTTTATGTGGTCAGAGATGATTCCTTCTATGCGTTGCAAACTTCTGGGCAAAATTATAATACACTTTTCAAGTGTATAAAAATAGAGGCAAGCTAACTTCGGCTCGACCGAAGTTTATATACCCTTGGAGCATGATATCTGCCCGCCAGTTTGTTATATGGCACCACAATTTTGACAAAATTTTGAAAACAAAAAAATTTTTCTCACTAGAACTACTTTTTCGACCGATCGTTTCTATGGCAGCTATACGATATAGTCATCCGATCCGGCCGATTCCGACAAATGTACTGTGCATTTGTACCAAAAGACTTCGTGCAAAGTTTGGTTAAGATAGCTTTTAAACTGACGGAGGAGATAGCATAGAAACAGACGGACAGACGGACATGGCTATATCAACTCAGCTCGTCATGCTGATCAAGAATATATATACTTTATGTGGTCGGAGATGCTTCCTTCTATGCGCTACAAACATCTGAACAATTTTAATATACCCTCTCCAAGGGTATAAAAAGATAAAATTACAAAAAAAGAAATGCTCCTACAGGGACTTGATCCACGGTCGACCAAATACCAACCGCGTTGTTTTATAAATATGGTTTCGCCGCGACTTGTAGCTTAAGGAGAATAGAAGAGTCGGTTAAATTGCCCGTCCAACTGTGTATGTTTCAGTCTTCGAGGTACCGAGTTCAAGTCGCAGTAAAATAAGTAAAAACACGTGAGAAAGTCGGTCAAGCCCGACTATAACATACTCTGTACCCGGAGTAGAAGCTGAATGCAATGCTGGTGCTGCGCTCATCTCAAAGTCTCTCTCTCTTTTTCTCTCTTTCTCACTCTCTCTCTCGCTCTCTCTCTCTCTCTAAGATTGTGTGGTGTTAGTTGTGAATGGGTGGGAGGGGGTGGGGCGAGGGAGATGTACTTTTTTGCTCATAACTTGAGAACCGCTCATCCGATCTTTATCATTTCTTCGGCAAATCGATACATTTTGCTAATTATTAACTATTTCTAGAAGGTACGAATCGTCTATCTTAAAAACAGTAGGAGATATAACGTTTTTTCTGAATTGCGGGGGCGGAAGGGGGCGTGGCAAAAATTGAAAATAAACTTGATCTGCCTGCAGCTATAAGAAACATTTGTCCCATACATGTCAAACCTCTATCTCTTACCATCTAAGAGATCTGTTTGTTCATACGGACGGACGGACAGACGGACGGACGGACAGACGGACAGACAGACAGACGGACAGACGGACATGGCTATATCGACTCGGCTGTTGATGCTGATCAAGAATATATATACTTTATATGGTCGGAAATTATTCCTACTCCCTGTTACATACTTTTGCACACACTTAACTCTATGTACCTTCGGAAAAGAGTATAAAAATAGAGTCCAGCTAACTTCGGCTCGACCGAAGTTTATATACCCTTGGAGCTTGATATATGCCTGGCAGCTATACTATATAGTTGTCCGATTTCAAAAAGTTTTGGTGAAATTATGTGAAATCATTGAAAATTTATAAATACGAGCGATGGGAGCGATAACATTGAAAACCAAAGATCACTAAGACTTTTTTTCAGACCTAACTTTTGTATGGCAGCTGTACTACATAGTTGTCCGATTTCGACAAGCGGTGGTGAAATCATGTGAAATCATTAAAAACTTATAAATACGAGCGTTGGGAGCGATAGCACTAAAAACAAAAAAGTTTTTCTCACTAAAACTAGTTTTTCGACCGATCGTTCCTATAGCAGCTATATGCTATAGTCATCCGATCCGGCCGGTTCCGACAAATGTGCAGCGTATTTATACCAAAAGACTTCGTGCAAAGTTTGGTTACGCTAGCTTTAAAACTGGCGGAGGAAATAGCATAGAAACAGACGGACAGACGGACGGACAGACGGACGGACGGACGGACAGACGGGCATGGCTATATCAACTCAGTTCGTCATGCTGATCAAGAATATATATACTTCATGTGGTCAGAGATGCTTCCTTCTATGCGTTACAAACATCCGGACAATTTTTATATACCCTCTCCAAGGGTATAAAAATATCTCCCACAGCTTTGTTTATGTATGGATTTGACGAAGAAATGATGAAGATCGGATGAGCAGTTCTCAAGTTATGAGCAAAAAAAATTACAAAACACCCCTCCACCTCCCCAACAGCCAACCTCACATTTCATTCAGCATAGAGAGTGAAACTTAGAGACCAGCGCTGCATTCAGCTTCTACTCCAGGTACAGAGTTTGATATAGTCAGGCTTGACCGACTTTCTCACTTGTTTTGCTACAAGGAAATGTTTTGTAGGCCAAGCCAGAAGGCATAAAAGCAAAATTCAAAACAGTTTCCGAGATATGGTATCGTTAATCCTATTCTGAAGTAGGGTTGTCAATATTTTTTCGATAACTCGATATATCGATATTTTTGTTGGACGATAAGGGTTATTTCGATATGATATTTTTTGTGCCCATATAGGCGATTATCAATATTTTTATAAACGATATATCAGAAAAAATTACTTTGGTTGCAGGACCAAATTGTCTTAACAAGACTGCCGATTTTGTTCTGCACACAACGTATAGAAAAAACGAAAACTTCGAAAAATTTCGAACTGATAAAATGGGTCTCAAATGAATTCCTCCATTCAAGTTGATCCAGTTACGGTATTTGGCCATAGATTTTCTTCTCTTAACGTTATTTCTTCATAGAAGTGTGAATAAATAAAAATGTGTTTTCAGCACTGCACACTGGGCCAGCAGCCCGAGATTTTGGCCAAAAGTCCCAATTTTTTTTTTTGGAAATTGGACAAAACGAAGATCGGCAATGATTTTAAATAGATATAGCTATTTTATGGCAAAATTTGGAACCTTTTCTCGAAATGGTTTTTGCGAGACAGCCGTTCAAAGTTAATTTTTCTCAAAATCGATGCAAAAAATAATTAATTATTATTGGAAAAATGGAATGCAACAGCTGAAGCAGTTTGATTTTTTATTTTCGACTACGGACCAGATATCAATTAAAAAATATACAGAAGCTTTCATTCGTAAGCGTTTACATAATAACTGGAAAAAATCTTAAATATATTGGGGTTTTTTACTTTTGGCTACTTTCAGTTGAGAGTACCCCTTAGTACCCTTCGCGATTCTCTTGCAACATGGCAAAATATTTTCTTTGAATATTGCACTATAGCTGTAGGTATGCGCTTTTGCGCGGTTTTGCTTTGAATTTTTATAAAATTGCATTTAAAATTATATTCCTATTTGAAATCAATCTTGTTCTGTTATACAGCCACCCTAGATGTATGCTTTTTTTTCAACTTCAGAATATAACAGATGAATTCTGTAATAAAACACTCATAAACTGAGCCAATTTGAATGTGTCAAAATGTGTAGCATACTCTTAGACGTACTCAAGGCAAAGTGTAATATATTAAATAAATTAGATTTTTAATTAATTAAATTTTTATTTTAATTTAGTTGTTTTAAGTATTGAATTTAAAGAGGAGGTAAAATAGATAGAAAAAACGGTTACAGTAGTCATATTGACTGAAAATCCTCGACAGGGTGGGCAGTCAAAGTCAAAAACTTCTTGGGTCAATATCTCACAAATCATTAAAGATATCAAGACACATACATTTTTTTTAGTTATGTGGTACTTATATATACTTCTATGCAAGAATTGGGTCAAATCCAATTACAATTTTTTTTTCTATAATTATTTAACGAAAAAGTTGAAATATTTTCCGACTTTGGTTTGGATTATGAATATCATATAAAATTTTTTTGTTACTTTTTAAATTATGTGACTTAAGTTCAATCTTTTAAGATCATTTTGCCGAAAATCGCAGCTTTCTAGCTAGCCTGGTATAGAAATGCCAGAGTTTTGGCCAAAAAATGAGATTTCTGGCCCACAGTGCACTGTTGGAAAAGAAAAATGGTTAAATGTCTTTATTATTTAAGGTCGCTTTGTGCGGGCAAGGAATAAATTTTAGATCCATTGTTTCTTGGTGAGATTTTTATCACATTTGCGATTTCTAAGGGCCGATTTCACATCATCTACATAGAGCTATTTGTCACATAAACTAACAAATAACTGTAAAATCGATGACAATCTGACACATAGCAGCTATCTTAGAGAACAGAAATCGGCCCTAAGTAGAATAAATAAAAAAAAAAATCATTTTATAATTTGAGATCGATTTGCGTCGGCTAAGAGTTCATTTAAGTTTTTGGTAAAATTTTGTAAGAATTTTCCGTTCGCCTCTACAAATCGAAACCCCCAATACTGTAATCTAGTTTCAGAAAATTAAATCATTTAAGTCTCAAAAGTTATCCCATTAGAAATATAAGATATAACGGCCACTAAAAATGATCATTTGGCAGCAAGATCGTTTCATAAAAACTTTTCAGTTTTCTTAAGCTTAATAAGCGAAAATAACGAAATATCGATATATCGATGATTTTTGGATCCGATAGGACCCGAAGGCCAGAGGTGTATAAGAGGTTGCCGGATAAGTGGGCTGCGACCCTGAAAGTCCCAAATCAGTAAAATCCTCCGCCGCCTTGTGGACGCCACACTGATTTCAAAAATATCTCATTAGAAAAGAGAGAAAAGCGATCTACATAGTAGATTTATTAGATTAGATTTTTCTTTAATTCACTATGGCTAGATTGTAATAAATATTTAGATTTGATAATTTTGGCAAATATTTCAAAGTACATATAGATAAAAGAACTCGAAATCGAACCTAAGTCACAGCCTTAGTAAGTCAAGTATGACAGGTCATAATATTCCCTTTTTTTGGCAGCAAGTCATCTTTGAGCTCAACGACAAGCACATTTAACGATTTTCGTTCGATCCTTTACCCTTAGAAATAAGATAAGAATAAAACTATGCACAATAATTGTTATGTTTTAAATGGAAGAACCACAGAGACAGAGAAGGAGCATTTACATACATATGCAATATGGGTCAGTCGGTTAATAATATCTGCGCAATATCTTATGAAATGATTGCAATATGGTCTGATCACATGCCAATCTCTTTGGTTTTCTACCTAAACTGAAATGGAAGGATTCGCTTAAAGAAGCACATAATCAGAAATTGGACTACAACTTGGACAGAGCAATGCCGCAACAATCAGACATACTATAAGTATGAATGACATGTGTAGAGTAATAAAATGTTCATATCCAGTACAATCTCAGAAGGGAAAAAATAGAGTCTACAAAAACAAATGGTTTGATGGGCTATGTATGAGGCAAAGGGACTTGGTATTTGATAATCTGAAAAAATATAGGAGAACGCAGAGTATTGGGGATAAAATTTACTATACCAAAAGCCAAGAAAAATATGAAAGGCTGTGCAATGATAAGCAACTATTATACTATGAAAAACTAGAAATAAAAATCAACAGTATTCAAAGCACCAAGGACTGGTGGATTGTGGCAAAGGAAATAAGAAATGCTCAACCTCAGATCGGAACACATATTAACGCACAAGACTTTAAGAGGTACTTCGATTGCACCTATTCAATACGCTGTTAATGAAATAATGAATGAAAATAATGAAATGTTAAAGCAATCTTTGAGCTTGATAAACCTGTCACCCCGGACGAAATATTATCCATGCTACAGAAAACAAGACCAGAAAAAGCTCTAGGATAAGATAGGATTCCAAATAAGTTTTTTAAAAATGCATCTGATAACTTTATTCATAAATTGGTTTCGGTATACAATAAAATCCTCGATGACGTCACCGATATTGATTGCTTCAACCTCTGTAATATTCCCATTATTTAAAAAAAGAGATCCAAATGCACCAGAGAACTATCGAGGGATATCCTTCATGAATTGCGCTGCAAAAATATTAATGGGTATTATAAATGCACGTCTTGCTTCCTGGATAGAAGAAAATAAAATTCTAAATGAATTTCAAGTTGGGTTTCGGAAGAATTATTCCACTGTAGAAAACGTATACAATTTAGCGTCCATAGTCCATCTAAAAATTTCCGAAAGGAAAAAAGTATATTGCCGAGTTCATAGACAATTACTGCTATACAAATTACAAACTATGGGCATATTAACCAAAACTGCGAACTTTCTCGAAAAAATATATAAAAATACAGAAAGCATTGTGTGGACTAAGCCTGAAATTTCTGAGGAGTTCCAAACTTATAGTGAGTAAGATTATTGCTCTTCGCAGATGACATTGTCATTTTATCTGACGAAATACATGTTCTGCAGAAAATGATTACAAGTTTGGAGAAATATTGCGATTTATGGGGAATGGAAGTAAACATATCCAAATCAGAAATAACGGTTTTTAGAAATGGGGGCAGAGTGGCTGCTTCAGAACAATGGTTTTACAAATCCAACCTTATAAAAATCACTTCGCAGTATAAATATCTATGCGTAATCCTAACACCACGATTGTCATTTGGACTAGACATTTGCGCCGCCGCGCCACGCCGCCGCCGCCGCCGATTTTTGTCTTTTTTAACGCGCCGCCGCCGAATCACGAAAATATCGGCGCGGCGGCGGCGGCGGCGGCGTTCGGCGCCATAGCATTTTTATACCCGTTACTTGTAGAGTACTAGGGCAGAAGGAATCATTTCCGACCATATAAAGTATATATATTCTTGATCAGCATCAACAGCCGAGTCGATATAGACATGTCCGTCTGTCTGTATGAACACATAGATCGGACAACTGTATAGTATAGCTGTCATACAATAGTTAGGACTGAAAAAAAGTCTTAGTGAGTTAAATGTTTTTGTTTTCAATATTATCGCTCCCAACTCTCGTATTTATAAGTTTTCAATGATTTTTACATAATTTTAACAAGATTTGTCGTCACATCACAACAAACTGTCAGCCATATATCAAGCTCCAAGGGTATATAAACTTCGGTCGAGCCGAAGGTAGGCTACCTCTATTTTTTTAGATGCTTTTAAGTAATCGAATAAAAGAATCGATACTGTCTCAGCTCTATTTCCCAATGTGTCATCTCTAGAACATAATCAATGATCTCAGAAAAAAAGCGTTAATTTGATTTTAATTTCTTGAAATTTAATTTTTGTTTAATTATTGGATAAGGAGCTTAAGTTTAAGTTTAATAAAGAAAATAAATGAAAATTGAAGAAATGAAGAAATCTTTTAGAAAATTATATAAACTTAGAAATGATACAAATTGCTATATATTTTATTAAACAATTTTTTTTTCGTTACTGTGTACGCCGCCGGCCGCCGACAAATTCGACGGCTTATCTGCCGCCGCCGCCGCCGGTTCTTTCTTAACTCTACGCCGCCGCCGCCGGTTTTTCTTGACCCCCTACGCCGCCGCCGACGCCTAAGCTATCGGCGTAAACCTCTAATTTGGACCACATATTAAAAACAGAAATGTAGAAGCAATGGGAGCAATCAATTCAACTTGGAGTACATTCTATGATTAGCCGAATATAAACTTGAGTAGCAAGTTTCCACAGCGAGGGCAATGCAAGTGTATGCAGCGCAAGTATGGGGCTTTGCATGGTTCAACGAAACTAATATGTTGCAAAGATTTTTCATCAAACGGATTCTACGATTACCAGACTGCACTCCAAATTACACACTATGCCTAGAAACTGGTGTTGAAGAGGCATTTTTATATGGCCTCAATTTGCACCTCAAATATATTCAGCGAGTCATGTCATATCCTGATAAAGCAAAAAATTAAAATAAATGTATTTTGGCATGAAGATATAAAGAGGCTGGTACAACACTGCGACTTAGAACTCGTTGAAAATATGGCGAAATATAAGTGGTGCCATATGAGCATACAGCTGTTAAGGAGTTACATGGGTTTCGTCGCATAAAAAAAGGCCTATTTCCAATAATTTTTTTTTTATGTAAAAAATTATTTATTTGATTATAACTTTTTTCTGTCTTATAGATACATATTTAAAGAATAATTTCTGAAATTTAAAAAAAAAAAAATTAAGGCTTCTCCACTGTGACGTCATTTTCGGTGACCCCTCGAAAAAAAGGAGCGTCCGCGTTGTCAGCATAACTCCTGACAGGATCATCGAAAATTAAAAACCAAAAAAAAGTATTTTAGTTAAGACCATAAACTCGTGCATGAACGAAGGATAGAAAAAAAAGTAAAAATTGGAATTTTGGCAGACATTTTTCCAAAAAAATGAAAATTTCGGTCAAATTTTTTTGACATTTTGATTTTATTTAATAGTTGTAATTGAAAAAAAAAATCCTTCGTTCAAGCACGAGTAAATTGTATTCGAACACCTGTGTAAAATTTCATCAAGATCGGTTGAGTAGTTTTCGAGAAAACTTGTCAACCGACTTTTTCGAGGGATCACCGGAAATGACGTCACAGTGGAGAAGCTTTAATTTTTTTTTTTTAAATTTCAGAAATTATTCTTTAAATATGTATCTATAAGACAGAAAAAAGTTTGAATGAAATAAATAAGTTTTTACATAGATAAAAAATTATTGAAAATAGGCCTTTTTTTAACTGACGAAACCCATGTAACCCCTTAATGAAACTGAAAGAAAACGATCGTGGTGGCCATATAAATAGTGCAGTATCCAGTGAAAATCGCATATACAAACATCTTGATTACACTAGAGGCGTTACTTACTGTGATGATAAATATCTGAGGAAAGTGATTAGTTGGATTTTTAAGGCTCGTGCTGACCTTCTATGGCTTAATGGAAGTACACATCAAACTGGAGATAAAACATGTTCCTTGTGCAATTTAAAAGAAATTGAAAACATATGTCACTTTCTGGGAAGATGTCCGGTGCTCAAAGAATTTAGATTAATGTATTTTAGAAAACCAACACTTGATGTGGCAGAAATAATATCAGTATTAAATGGTTAATTGTTAGTTAATTGGGTCCATCTGGCAGGATATGTAGAGAAGGCCATTCTTTATAGAAAACTTGGTGAAACGTCTATAAAACACACAGTCATTTCACCCAACAACACAATTCAACAATCCGTCAATTCAACACAAGCAAATTTAACACAAAACAAAGTCTTCACAAAACAATTTCAACACACGTCAATACAACACTAAGTCATTTTACCAAACACAACAATTCAACACACGTTAATTGAACACAAAACAATTTCAACACGTCAATTCAACACAAAACAAATAATTAATTTATTATTAAATTTTAATTTGAAATGACTTATAGACGTGTGTTGATTTTTTTGTGAAGACTGTTTTGTGTTAAATTGACGTGAGTTGAATTGACGTGTGTTGAATTGACGTGTGTTGACTTGACGTGTGTTGAATTGACGTGTTGAAAGTGTTTTGTGTTGAATAGACGTGGAACCTAAAGTTGAGTAACGATGACTTTTATTAGTGATAGTAAATATAATGCAAGTGTGTAGTACCATCAGAGATAAAAGGGGAACACTAGCTGCAGTTAAAAATTTTTCCACAATCGCAACCTTCATCCCCCGCCGATTTAATAAACCAATTCCCGGTATAATCAACACATAAATTTCAAAAAGTCATTTCAACACATTACAAATTAGACACAAACAAATTCATGCTGGGAAAGAAGGGTGACACAAGTGGCAGGGAAAAATTTTACGATATTTACAACGTCTGCATTCGGATGAAATTAATTCAAGTTGTGAACAAAAGAATGTTATCTCTAATGCTTTCAAATCTGCGTACACTTTCGGAGGATATTAAGGCTCCACGTCTACTCAACACAAGACAATTTCAACAAGTCGATTCAACAAACGTCAATTCAACACACGTCAATTCAACACAAAACCAATTAAACACGAACAATATTTACAACGCCTGCATTCGGATGAAAGTTATTCAAGTTGTGCACAAAAAAAAATGTTATCTCTGGTGCTTTCAAATGTGCATACACTTTCGGAGGAAATTAAAGTCAGGTTCGACTGACATTGCCACTTGCAAGATTGAAAATATTTTTTTTTTTTTAAATTGTTTTTTTTTCCAGTGTTGAAATTGTACTGAGTTGAAATCGTAATATGTTGAAATTTGCCGATGTTCAATAACTTTGTGTTGAAATTGATTATGTTGAAATTGTATATGTGTTATTATTGTGCTGTGTTGAATTGACGTGTGTTGAATTTACGTGTGTTGAATTGACGTGTGTTGAATTGACGTGTTGAAATTGATTTGTGTTGAATATGTTTAATTGTGTTCAAGCATTCATTATTAAATGTATTTAATTCAAAATTTTGTTAGGGGAGAGTCTCCGGTTGTGGACACGCTCCGGTTGTGGACACCCCATTCTATTTTTTGACAGGTAACAAATACCGCCAAACTGAGTAATGTCAAACTTGTAGTTTGACAGTGCACATAATCTGAGCCGATACCGAAGTGTAAACACGCAATTGGTTTCTTGCTGTGAGCAAACAAAAAAAAATCGTGAACATTTTTCCGAGTTTCTATTTTTTTCAATTTTCACATTGCGTTAAATCGAAGCAAAACATTAAAAAGAGGTGAGTACTATACATTTTTATTTAGTGCATTAAGTGTACTTTGTGATGTGATATCAAGTTTCAGTGAAATGTTTGTGTCGTCAAAATTTGCTAAACAAAATAAAAATGGCTACCATTTCCAAGAATGGACACACTTTTGCACCGGTTGTGGACACCCTGGTTTTATGTGTTTAAAGCGTGTGTTTGGCCATAAAACTGTCAAATATCGTTGATTATGCTAGTGTAACATATTTTTCAAGCATTTTGTGCATTTTTAGCCATGTCAACACCAAAAAAATCGTCCGATTCAACAAATATCAATTTTAATGGGCAGGTCGATGCCAATAAGCAATGCCTCATCGATAAGAAGGCCGTCAAAGCTACAGCCAAGGAATATGGGCTTCCTCAAACCACTTTGATCTCCGGTATGTGGAGAAATTCAGAGCAAATTTTGCAGATGTTTCGTCCGGTGTTGTTGGAATTCGTTCGAGATTGCAACCAACGAACTCCATCAAACATGGTGTGTTTTTTTACCTTTCTCACATGAAGCGTAAAATATTTTTCCGGTATTGGTCCGTTTGACCCTGATGCTTTCTCCGAAGCTGACTTCATTGAGGCTGTCGAACGAAGAGCAGTAGAAGTCGCCACAGAAGCTGATCTTGATGAAGACAATCAGCGTCGTAAGATCGTTTCCGCCGATCCCAATATTGGGCGAAAAGAAGATGTGATATCCTCCCCCGAGCCATCCACTTCACGAGCGTCTTCGGCTGGGATGAAATTGGGCCGGTGCAAGGAACTTCTCCGAAAAAGCCATCGCAAGCCAATGCAAACCACTAAGCTAACTTCTCCGGAAAGCGTCGAGGTTTTGCGCGAGATGGCAAACAAATCAGCTGAGCCCGCAGCCGAGCGTGATTCTGTGTCGCACTAAAAGAAACCCCCCCAAAAACGTAGCCGGGCAGGCAACCACACCAGCCAAGCCGTCGGTCAAACGCGGGGCCAAGAAGAAGGCGTCTTCGTCATAGAAAGACGACGAAGATGTCGACTTCTGTTTGATTTGTTTGGCGCTCTTGCAAAAAAAATTGACCGCTGCAAATTCGATCCATTGCATTTCGGAATCATTTTTTTCATTTTGCCACTGAAGGCTTCTTAAATAAATAAAAGTTCTTATTTCATCAATTCATGGCCATTTTACTTCATATTTTTCCATTTCTCGCGATTTTACAAGGGTGTCCACAACCGGGTACAAAAAAATATTTGGCCAAAAATCATCACTTCATATACATGGCTGCAATTTTTTTCCGTTTGTCTAAGACAATAGGTTACTTCAGTGGAAAGTTAGCTAGAGTCTCTAGCTTTACAATGATGTTCATATCACCGCATAATGTTGACTTGGAAAAAAGTTATAAGTGAAAAACGCAACTATGTCCACAACCGGAGACTCTCCCCTAGTATTTAATCTAAAACGAGAGCGTAAGTTAAAGTCGGCTCTAACCGACTTCGATATACCCGTTACTCATGAAAAAGCATGTTTAACAGTGTTCCTGCGTTCCTTAGGGTGACCATCCGAAAAGTATGCAACATTTTTTATAGTGGGAGGGTGGGGGGGGGGGGGGTAGCGGGGGGCTTGTATCACTTTCTTGCTCATAACTTGAGAACCGACCATCCGATCTTGATTGATTCATTTTACTAATTACTAACTATCTCTAGAAGGTACGAATCGTCTATCTTCAAAACTGTAGGAGATATAACGTTTTCTTTAAATTGCGGGGGCGGGAGGGGGCGTGGCCAAAATTTGAAATAAACTTGATCTGCGTGCAGATAAAAGAAGCATTTGTCCCATACATGTCAAACCTCTATCTCTTACCATCTCTGAGATCTAGGTGTTCATACAGACAGACGGACAGACGGACGGACGGACAGACGGACAGACGGACGGACGGACAGACGGACATGGCTATATCGACTCAGCTGTTGTTGTAACAGGGAGAAGGAAACATTTCCGACCCTATAAAGTATATATATTCTTGATCAGCATCAACAGCCGAGTCGATTTAGCCATGTCCGTCTGTCCGTCCGTCCGTCTGTCCGTCTGTCCGTCTGTCCGTCCGTCCGTCTGTCCGTCTGTCTGTATGAACGCGTAGATCTCAGAGACTATAAGAGATAGAGATACAAATTTTTGCATGTACATAGGTATAGGCCGTACGCAGATCAAGTTTGTTTCAGATTTGCAAAATTTCCCCCCCTCCCCCCTTAAACCACAAAAAACTGTCAGAGCCACAATTTTAAAGTTACAACATCGTCGCTTAATATATATTATCTTAGGCCTATAATCTATCTATTCTGAAAAGCACATTGAGATCTGAGCAAAAACACAGAAGTTATTAACGAAACAATTTTTGCACCCCCCCTCCCCCCACGCTTTGCTTATTACGCATTACGTTTGCTGCTTGCGCCCGCGTGTGTGAGGGCGCGTTTGTGTGTATGTGTGCGTGTGCGTGTGTGTTTGTTTGTGTATGTGTGTGTTTGTCAATCGTACAGGGTATTTTGAAGTCGAGCTTACTCGACTGCAATGGTCTTACTTGTTATTGTTCAATATTGTTCACAAAAAATGTATATGTAGTCAATATTGTGGAGGACAAACGATCGGGTATCTGACGACGAGCTGGGCAACCCCGGTGTAGTAGTTCGGAACAGTATTTGACAGTCTACACACTACCGGCAGACGGATTGATATCCATGCCGGCGTATCCGTACCATATTTATTTTTAATAAATATATATATCTATCTATCTATCTAACTGTTATGGAAAGAAATCTTAAGTCTTCTTGGTGGATCCGGCGCGAACCAAGTGTCAATGCATTGCCAAACGTAAATATCAGCTATTAGTAGCAGTAGGGGCAACCCAAAACCAACTTCTGTAGGTGTTGCCATGTGAGGAAGGGTAGAGATCGGGGTTAAATTCCAGCCAATTCCCCGATGCCAATCTACCTTATATTAGTCCCGATCCGATTTTCGGATCATTTCAATCCAAGTTTGATAAATTAATCTTCTCTGACAGTGCATTTAGTATTGTCGTGGTGTTTTCGCTATGGTAGGATGAGAAAGAACCCAACCCCATCCGACGAGCTGAGCAAGAGCAGAGCTATAAGTGCAGCCCCCGAGTTCTCCATAGCCAGGTCGAATGCGGGGAAGGTCAGAAGGTAGATACAGAGTTAAAAAAGTGTCACAGTGTTAGTAATTTGGAGATGGTAGTTTAAAAAGGGTAAGCGATTTCCATAGAAATAAGAGCCACCAATCTGGTTGCTGGTGTTGATTAGCTATGTATTTCTCCTAAAGTTCACATATTTTTTGGACCGCAGTCAAACTATTTTGAAAATACAAATTTGATATATAATATTTTTCGATTTAAACTTTCAGAAGCCGTCGAAAGATTTTTCAATTTCCAAAACTTTAAAGTCTGAAATAGTCTACCAAACAAGGCAAAGCCACTGCATACTGGAAAATGGTCTCCTGGCTCTTAAAAACGTGAGTTTATTGTTCATGTAACTCACAATATTATCCTTACTTAAACGCTTCTTGTTGCTCCCAGCTGACACAATCTACGTAATGGATACTTAATTTGTATTTTTAATTCAATTGTGCAACCCGAACTTTCCGTTTCGTCTTCATCTGTTGGCATTATAAATGGATATTAATTACCACTTGGTGACATTCCCATCAAGATGCGTCCTTTGCATACACATGCACAGCTTTACAGTTGAATGTGCAAGAAATGCCAAGAAACCGTTCAATTACTTATTTAACCAAGCAATTAAATCGAATATTGCTCGTGGAAATGCCATGATGCATCATCACTCATATGCACTTTATTATTTTAATGATTGGCATTAATTATTTGCCGCACATTATGCGCAATTTGTTCTACAACAGCAACAACAGTCTTTCCCGTGTGCTGGTTTGTTATGCTTTGCCTGGCAAATTGTATAATGAAAATGTCAATCAATTTTCCCCACGATTTTTCTCCTCCCACAGCCTCACGCCTGAAGCCTGTGTGGCACTCAATGCCAATTGCAAATTGAGTTCATCTGCTGACGGCAAATATTGACATGGCAGACACATTTTTATTTTATTTTATTTGCATTTTTATTTCTCCCCCCTCGCATTTCTTTTCTTACAGCTCCCTAACAGCTTCATCCTTCTGCCTGCTGCTACCGGGCAAACCCCTTAACATTTGCTGTCGTGTCCTTTCCTGTCTTTATCTCCTGTCGTCGTCATGCTCCTTGGTTTAAATACGTGTGTGGGAGTGTGTAGCTGTAGGTGGCAAAAATGACATATTAATTTCCAAAGGGGAAACGAAATAATATAAATGGAGTTGTCGCCCAAAGCTTAAGCATGTAAGTCGTCCTCCTATCTCCGGCACTTTGCATGCAAATAGCTTTGCGAAACCCAAATAAATGTGATCAAGAATATCAACGCTGGGAGGCGAGTCAGCGTAATTGCTTACACATTACATTATGTAAATAAAAAAATTAATGTATTACGATATTTCGGTTATTTGGAGGATTCTGATGAAGTCGTCTCGTTCAGCCTCAGAGCAGAGATAGCGCTGTCAGCACGCCAAGCGACGCCATCAATCATGATTCAATACTCGACAAACACACACACACACACGCGGAGCCAACAGCTTTAAGGAAAAGTCTTTTCAAAAGCCAGACAGGATATGACCGACCGTCTGTCCGTACGTCAGTCAGGCAGCCACATCTACTGCCTGTCCATACCTCAATTGAAAAGCACTTTCAAAGGGGATAATAACAATAAATTTTTTATTGTAATGTGTTTTGTGCTGTTTACATGCCCGGCTGCTCCTCATGAACCGGTGAGGGCTGCCACAGAAATTTGTGACATTGGTTCCAAAAAATTAAGAAAGCGGGAGTCTGACCTTTTCATTGAATTTTTAAGCCCGTGCAAAGATAACACTTTTGAATAAAATCAATTTTTCAAGCAATTCTGAATTTAAAGGGTGATTTTTTGAGAGAAATTATTTTTTAAAAGTAAATATCAGAAATAGTTATTTCATCCCATAATAAAGACGCCATTATCCAATTCCATATTTTGAGTTTAGTTTGATATATAACGAGAAGGCCAAGCTAACTTCGTCTTTCAGAGTTTTCGAACGTCAGGATTAAAACAAACAATTTTTCTAAGTAAAACCCACTTTTCGACCGATAGTTCCTATGGCAGCTATAAGATATAGTGATCCGATTTTGACCAAAAGTTCCAAATCTGTGTAAAAGCTAATAAAACTAAGATTTGCTGAAGCAAAAGGCGTTTACACTAAAAACAAAAAAGTTTTTCTCACAAAGACCCACTTTTCGACCGAGAGTTCCTATGGCAGCTATAAGATATAGTCATCCGATCCGGGCGGTTCCGACAAATTAGCAGCGTGCAGACAAAAGAAGACTCTGTGCAAAGTTTCAGCTCGATAGCTTTAAAACTGAGAGACTAGTTTGCAAAGAAATAGCCAGACGGACGGACAAAGCTCAATCGACTCAGCTCGTCGCACTGATCAAGAATATATATAGTTTGTAGGGTCGGATATGAATATTTCTATGCGTTGCAAACTTCTGGGCAAAATTATAATACCCTTTGCAAGGGTATAAAAATATAGGGAAGCTAACTTCAGCTCGAGCTAAGTTTATATACCCTTGGAGCATGATTTATGCCAGCCAGTGTGTTATATAGTAGCTACACGATTTATTCATCCTTTGATCAAACTCTTCTAAATTGTGTTAAAGTAGATAATACTCAAAACTGATAAACGTACAGACGATACCATTGAAAACAAAATAGTTTTTCTCACTAAAACTACTTTTTCGACCTTTCGTTCTTATGGCAGCTTTATGCTGTGGTCACCCGATTCGCATCAAACTTTGCCGAATTTTGTCGTAGCATGTATCATTGATCTGTGACAGGTTTGGGAGCGATAGCATTGAAAACAAAAAAATTTTTCCTACTAAGACTTTTTTCATACCTACCTTTGGCAGCTATACTACATAGTTGTCCGTTTTCGACAAATCTTGGTGAAATTATGTAAAATCATCGAAAACTTATAAATACGAGTATGAGAGCGATAGAAGTGAAAACTAAACAATGTTTCTTACCAAAATACTTCGCGCAAAGTTTAGTTGAGATAGCTTTAAAACTAACGGAGGAGATAGCATAGGAACAGACAAACGGACGGTATATTAACCACAAAATAATTACAGCTTTTTGTCGATTTCAAGTGTCTCCCTTTTTATATCCGTCACTCGTAGAGGAAAAAGGGTATACTTAAGTCGTGAAAATGTATGTTTCAGGCAGAAGGAATCATTTCCGACCATATAAGGTATATATATTCTTGATCAGCATCAACAGCCGAGTCGATATAGACTTGTCCGTCTGTCCGTATGAACACCTAGATCTCAGAGATGGTAAGAGACAGAGGTTTGACATGTATGGGACAAATGTTTCCTATTCTTGCGGCAGATCAAGTATTTTTTTTTATTTTTGCCACGCCCCCTCCGGCCTCCGCAATTTTGAAAAAACGCTTTATCTGCCACATTGGGACTTAAACGATTAACGATCGTTCGCATTTTGCAAGTATGTTCCTTTTCTCCTTCTAATAGAACGCATGCGGCACCTGTGCTTTTGGAATCCAAAATGCGAAATGAGGCCCTAACAGTTGAATCAGCGAAAAGCAATGGATAAGAATTAAGAAGGCAAAATCATGTGATTTTTGCCGTCGCCGTTTCCATTTGCATTTGCCTACAGTTCAAGGGCGTACGCAGGGGGGGGGGACCTAAATCCGAACTTTGATTATTTTGTATCCGTTGTTCATAGAGGTAACGGTTTAACTAAGATCGTGTTGTAAAGCTTAAGTTAGCGCTGGTGATCAATTTCTGAGGGTACATATTGAAAAGAGGGAAGAATGCTACTTACTTTTCTCCAAGAATTCGAAATGAAATCATTGGGCTATGTGGACGTGTACTAAAAGATGATATCTTCAAAGAAGTAAAAGATGCCATTGCCTACAGTTTAATGGGTGATATTTCAGGGAAAGAACATCTTTCGATTGATATTTGATTCTATGATCAAAACAAACAATCTATTCGTTAAGAATTTATAGGTTTCGTACAGTTGGAAGCCATAGGTGCAAAAACTATTGATTAGACAAATTCATCACAGATGCAGGACTTGATCCACTAAAGGGACAGGCTAAGATGGTTGTTCGACCATGTCGGGAAATAATAATGGTGTGCAGACAACAATCAAAGATGTTATTAATTTTTTCCATGAATCATTTACCAGGAGAAAGTATATTCCAAACATTCCTGCTCTATGCGAAACGCGATGGTCGGAAAAGTACTAAAGCATTGGCATTTTTAAGAATCACTTCGAAATGATCGTCGACGAGCTCGAAAAACTCTCAATAGAAGTTTATTTTGGTATCAGATCATCTGCTTTTCAGCTGCATTTTGCCGTTACCCAGTCAACTTTTATAACATGCCTCTTCATTATAGCCAAATATTCTGCGTACCTTGAGCCAGTGGTTAATGTCCTACAATCACAGAGATTGGACCTTCTCAAGTGCACAAACCACTTAAATAAAATCATTCAATTGGTGAAGAAATCGGAGTTGAACTCCGAACTCCTAGAAATGTGAAAGTTCAAAACCAGTGCTCAAATCATCCTTCATCGAATATGGTTGAATTTGGGAAGAGATCGCTATTGATTCCATACTTGGACTCGTTGCAACGAGCAACGAGTTATTTACTTCACTTAAAGGCAGATTCGCGGATGAAAGCTTGCCAGCTTTTGAATTATTTCAGTTACATCCGGCAATCATGCTAAAAATGAGCCTTGAGAACTTAGTAAGAATGTCTAAAAACTTCTCTGGGCTCTACGACCTACAAAATTATAGCGGAGAAGCTGAGTACGATCGCTGGAAATCAAAAAAATTGAGCGCAGAGGATCTCTAGAAACTAGAACAGTGCGATGTTGTACAAAAAGCAGGCGATTTTTTCCCAATAACAAAGTTCGCTCTTTGTATTGCTCTAGCTCTTCCTTGTACCACATCCTCGATAGAAAGAACTTTCAGCACATTCAGAAGGGTAAAAACTTCGCTACGTTCAACCATGACGGATACCGATTGAATGGTTAATATGTACTGAACAATATAAATACAAAAATGAATTAAAAAACTAACCATTTGCAATAAAATAATTGTTTACAGGACAATGCATGCTCAGTGTTCACAGAAAAACTGTGAGCGGAAATAAAAAGGGCATTGTGGAGAAAGTTCTAAAAATATTCGCTGAGGATCCACGACGCACGTTGGGGCGACTAGAGCAAATTCCGCGCCAAAATTGATTTTTATACCCTTGGAGAGGGTATATTAAAATTGTCCGGATGTTTGTAACGCATAGAAGGAAGCATCTCCGACCACATAAAGTATATATATTCTTTATCAGCATGACGAGCTGAGTTGATATAGCCATGTCCGTCTGTCCGTCCGTCTGTCCGTCCGTCTGTCCGTCTGTCCGTCCGTCCGTCCGTCTGTTTCTATGCTATCTCCTCCGTCAGTTTTAAAGCTATCTTAACCAAACTTTGCACGAAGTCTTTTGGTACAAATACGCTGCACATTTGTCGGAACCGGCCGAATCGGATGACTATAGCATATAGCTCCCATAGGAACTATCGGTTGAAAACTAGTTTTATTGAGAAAAACTTTTTTGTTTTCAATGCTATTGCTCCCAACGCTCGTATTTATAAGTTTTTAATGATTTCACATAATTTCACCAAGCCTTGTCAAAATCGGACAACTATATAGTATAGCTGCCATACAAAAGATAGGTCTGAAAAAAAGTCTTAGTGGGAAAAACTTTTTTGTTTTTAATGTTATCGCTCCCAACGCTCGTATTTATAAGTTTTTAATAATTTTACATAATTTCATCGAGCCGAAGTTAGCTGGCCTCTATTTTTTTTTTTGAGATATTAAAGAAAGTTTAAATGCAACTTGAAAGATGATTAAATTTTGCGTAATAATCTAAAAAGACAATAAAGCCTAGCATATTTGGTTCTCCCACAACACGCATTTAAAGTTCACCTTTCGAACTCGATTTCAAGGAATTCATAAAATAGGGCATTTTAATGTATGTTCGCAATCGTTTTTCAAGAAAATGCAACTTTTATGCGGATATGTGGCGATTGGAAGTATTACTTTTGACTATTCTTAGTTCATTAGTAAAAATAAAATTTTCATAAAAAACAAGTAAGAAAGTCGGTCAAGCCCGACTATAACATACTCTGTACCTGGAGTAGAAGCTGAATGCAATGCTGGTGCTGCGCTCATCTCTAAGTCTTTCTCTCTTTCTCTCACTCTCACTCTCTCTCTCTCTCTCTCTTTAAGATTGTGCGGTGCTGTTGTAATAGAGTGGGAGGGGGTGGGGGACGGTGATGTACTTTTTTGCTCATAACTTGAGAACCGCTCATCCGATGGCAAATCGATACATTTTGCTAATTATTAACTATCTCTAGAAGGAACCAAACGTCTATCTTCAAAACTGTAGGAGATATAACGTTTTTTCCAAATTGCGGGGGCGTGGCAAAAATTGAAAATAAACTTGATCTGCCTGCAGCTATAAGAAACATTTGTCCCATACATGTCAAACCTCTATCTCTTACCATCTCCGAGATCTGTTTGTTCATACGGACGGACGGACAGACGGACAGACGGACATGGCTATATCGACTCGGCTGTTGATGCTGATCAAGAATATATATACTTTATAGGGTCGGAGATGATTCCTTCTCCCTGTTACATACATTTGCACAACTTCATAATCCCCTTTTACCCATTTTTAATGGGTACAGGGTATAACTAGGCTTGTATCATGCAACTATGATAATAATTTACACAAATTCAAATATTATACCTTGGAAACTGCGAGGCATTTTGTAAATTTGTACCATTGGTACAATATGACGCCGACTTTGGATTAATTTTTTTTTCATGGCCCGGAAATAATTAATTATGCATTGCTCTCAATTGGTCAATTAACCGAGGAGGCCTAGGAAGGACGAAACAAAGATTTCAAGAAAATGCAGTCGGGAAAAGCGCAACCTCGATGTTCTGAATAGAATGTTCATTACCTCGGATCCTCAAGTGTCGATGCATTTCAAGAGACAGGAAAAAAAAAAATAAATCAAATGCCAAAATCAGCTTTCGATCTGTTAGAAAATGTACCTTAAGTTCAAGAGCAGTACTCTAATTCAAGTAAAAGTCTGTCTGTTTCTACGCGATCTAGTCCCTCAGTTTTGAAGCTAGCGAGCTGAAACTTTGCACAGAGTCTTGCTTTGTCTGCACGCTGCTAATATGTCGGAACCGTCCGGATCGGATGACTACTTCTTGTAGCTGGCATACAAATGATCGGTCGAAAAATGGGTATTAATAAAAAATCAGATTTTTTCTCAATATTACCGCTCTCCATCACGGTCATGGGTTATATTAAATGTTTTAAAGCTGATATGCGAAGTTTGGTAGAAGTCGCTAACCGTTGAGACAAGCGTTTTCAAGTGTGTCAAAAGTTCGGCACAGACGAAGTTAGCTTTGCCTTTCTCGTTTTTATACCCTATACCACCCAGCGGCGCAGAGCTCAACGTGATGTGTGGAAAATATGCATTACGACTGTCAAAAATGTAATGGAATACAATTGCTGCTTTTCGTTAGAGAAATAGTAATCGGAAACAAACTGACTGCGCACAATCTGCATTACAATTTTAAAAATAATGTACGCATTCGTAATGGGAAGTTCGGTTCTGGCATACATCCTTATTACCAAGTAATGCAGGTTGTCGGCAGACCGTTTACAAAGCGGCCATGCTCATGGCAAAGTAATGCAGATTGTATGCGATTATTTCCTTCATACTGTTGAAAAAGTAACGCGTTACTCAGTACTCAGAACTCAGCAGTATGAGTTGATTTAGCCATGTCCGTCTGTCCGTCTGTCTGTATGAACGCGTCGATCTCAGAGACTATAAGAGATAGAGATACAAATTTTTGCATGTACATAGGTATAGGCCGTACGCAGATCAAGTTTGTTTTAGATTTGCAAAATTTCCCCCTCCTCCCCCCTTAAACCGCAAAAAACTGTCAGAGCCACAATTTTAATGTTACAACATCGTCGCTTAATATATATTATCTTAGGCCCTAAACCTATCTATTCTGAAACGCACAATGAGATCTGAACACCGAAGTTATTAAAGAAATTAATTTTTACCGTCCAGTCAGTAGTTGAGTCAAGTAAAAGTCCGTTTGACCGTGCGTACGGCTTACCCACCGCCGAATGTCCGGGATCAGTCTTTTTGTCCACCTCGCATTGGGTGCAGTCCCCCATCTTTCCTGCCATTTGGCCAACGACGCAGCTCTTCGGTCGGCTGGCAATTCTTGGCTCGCGCACTCCGCCGATAGCAGATCAAGTGGAACCATCCCAGCCAGAACGAGCGCAGCGTTTTCGGATACCAACCGAAAAGCGCAAAGGACACGCAGCGCACCTCTGCGGTATGCAGATCTGCTTCCTTGACTGTAGGACTCACACTTCATTGCTGGTGCCCATATCGTTGCCGCATATAAGATTATGGACCTAACTACCCTAACTATTAATAGTGATGCTTAAATGTAAGCCTGTGGTCCACCATCATACCTAGGTATTTTAGGGCAGGTTTCGAACTTATTGTGCAGCCATCAACCGTTATGGTGGCAACTCGACGCAGTATTGCGTCATACATGACATTCCACAATGTAGGTCCAAGTACTGAGCCCTGTGGTACCCCACCTGTAACGCTTTGTTGGCGGCGACCAGCGGAAGTGTCGTACATAAGTACTCGGTTCTCGAAGTAGCTGCATATTGTGTTGGTCAGGTACTCCGACACCCCTACGTGGTTCAGGGCATTAACAATGCGTTCCCAGCTAGCCGTGTTAAATGCGTTGCGCACGTCTAGCGTCACCACCAGGCAATAACGTTTCCCACCTCCTTTCCAACGGGTGCCCGCCGTGGCTCTATGTGCAATGCCGGTCAGAGTTCCTATAGCGTCCACTGTGCTGCGGTTCTTACGAAAACCAAACTGCAGCTCGGACAGCCCCCTGGTTTCTTCCAGCTCTGCCTCCAGACGGTTACACAGGATGCGCTCAAAGAGCTTGCCAACAACGTTGAGCATGCAAAGGGGTCTGTAGGCGGAAGGTTCGTCTGAGGGTGCTGTGCTCTTTGGGATCAGGACCAGCTTCTGGAGTTTCCATACGTCAGGGAAGTGGCGCTGCTGTATGCACTTATTGAATAAGGATGCGAATACTGAGGTGTGGTCCGCAACTATTATTTTTAAGGCCTTGGTTGGTATACCGTCTGGTCCTGGAGCTTTATCAGCGTGGATGCGCTTAAGTGCCAGCAAGATCTCGGCGGCATCAGTTAGTCTGATTACCGAGGCATGTGCAGTATTCGCTGCAAGGTGGGTCACTGGCTGCGGGGGGAACAGTGTTGCGACTATTGTACCCAGGAGGTTTGGGCACGTGGGTATGGGGCGCCTTCCTAGTTTTCCCATTACTTTTTCTTAGGCAGTTCCGAACGGCTGACGGTCTGCTTCAGCACACAAGAATTGCCAGCACCTCGACTTGCTTGCCTTTATAACCTTGGTCAGAGTTGCTCTTTTAAGCCTGTACTCCGACAAGAGCTCTTGGTGATTTGCCGCGCCACGTGCTCTTTGCTGCCCGCGTCTGGCAGCTAGGCATTCATTTCGTACCGCTGATAAGTCATCGTTCCACCAGTGTACAGGCTTTCGCCGGCTTCCTTGCTTCTTCCGCACCATCGTCGCATCACATGCCCTCTCTATTGCTAGGGCTATCTCATTTGCAGAGTCCTCCGCTCGTTCGCTAAGGTGAGAGTTGAGGTCAGCGGTCATTGCTCTCAGGGCTTCCACACTTAACGTTTTTTCGCACCATCGTTTGAAGCTTGGAACTGCTCTTTGCTCCTCAAGCTGGTTGCCGGTGTCATAGACTCCAATAGTTTTGGAGTCGATGATGCGGGGATGTCCGATTCCACTTGGGTAAATACGGCCTGCAGAACGTCATCTGCTGTCATCCACTCTGGGATGTCCCTCATCTCCAGGGGGAACAGATTTTGACATGTACCGAGTCACCTAGGATGTCCTGTAACGCCTGGCCCAGCTGGGCAGTTGCATCGTCTGCAGATTTTCCCATCTGCAATAGGACTTCCCCTGAGGCGGTACGTCGGTCTGCACAGACCTTAGGACTTTGGCATAGTCCGCTTGATCCTTGCACGTAACCATTACGGCATCTGGGCGTGATCTTCAGTGCTGCTTTCGCTTATCTTTCGTCTTATCATTTACCTTTTGCCACCTTGCGTGGCTGGTCGGGTCTCCGGTCGGTTTGGCATTTGCGCGCGTGTTTTTCTCTGTATAGCCCCGTTTGTCTGCAGCCGCGCCTGGTGATGCGTCTGCGGTTGGCTGCTGAGTAGCGGGGGTCTCCTTGCTTTGCCTCTCCACGGGGTTCGTTTTCCGAAGATGCTTTTTTGTCTTGGGGTGCTGGTCATTCCCCTTTTTTGCATCTGCTTTGGGTCCACCACGCTGACCTTTAGGGGCTGGTGTAGTTTGAGACTCCTTCTCCGCTGTTTCACATGTTGTGATCGTGACTTTGGGTATGTTTTCCACACCAATGTCGCCCTGTTTGCACTTTGGACAAGTACCTGGGGACAGTGTTGGCATATTTAGGAAGTCGCTCACCGACACCTGGATTTCTTTCATCTTTGACAAGGAGTCCCTCATACTTTGGTTGATATGCCTTATAACTGGCTTCTTTTCTGCTATAAGGAAAATGATCTCATCCAGCATGGAGCCAAGCTCGGTCATCTGTGCCTTAGGGGAGGCGGAAGGGCCCTTAGGCTTCTTTGGGGGGGGTTACCCTTGCCGTGCTGTTCGGGCTACTAGGATCCCTGGTCCTTTTTGGGGTCTCGCTCTCTTCGCTACCTGCGGAGAACGTAAAGACATGGTCACCTGGTGGCGCCGAGTGTGGTGCCAGTGGCGGAGACCTAGTCATCTTTGCGCTCTTGGCAAAGGGGTCTGCTGAGTTGCTTGTTGCTGTGTCCGCTATGACGGCCAAGTGTGCCACTGTCGTAGTAGTTTTCTTCAAAATGGGTGCTGGGGCCTCCAGAATCCTTGCCCCGGCCGTGGTGTGTACCACGGGTGGATTTTCACAAAGGTGATTGCCACCTGGAGTAGTTATGTTATTAGCGGCCATTTTTAAGAATCATGTTTTTTTTGTGTTTTGCATTTTATACCTGCTGCCAGGTTTAAGGAAGAAACTGCCGGCCGATTCGGCGCAGACGCAGACCATGTAGCCGCTCAATGTGAGGCAGACGCTTCATGGGTTTTTTGTTTTTGTTTTTAAATATATATGTATGTATATATTTTTACCAATGCTTGGTAAGATGGTTATAGCTGCCGGCCGATGCGGCTCAGACGCAGCCCAGCAAGCCGCTCACAGTGAGTCAGACGCTTGCCATTGCACAGATCCAGTGGAGTGTGTATGGTATTGCTGTTTTGGGGTGTCCAGCGGTGGTCAAAGGTTTCCCTAAGGCGTTTGACCGGTGGGAGTTATGCCGCTCCTATTCGGCCGCCAGAGCCCCTGTCTTTTAGGTACGCCGCGGAAGCAGGTAGGGGTGGCTTGGTCAGATCCGTGACCTTCTGTACCATTTCTCCCCATTAAGCTTCCGTAGGACTCAAAATGCGAAATAATTTTGTTCATTCTGTTTATGTCTTAAACAACGCCTCAGTCACTGTTCCCATAATTTTTTCCTTGCAGGGCTCACGATTCCCGGGAAAAATGCCAGGAGCGGCCCGCCGCGCACATCTGTTCACTTCACCACTTGCGTACTTATGTGTGTGTGTGTGCGTGCGCGTGTTTGTTTGCTTATATGTGTTTGTGTGCGTTTGTGTATGTGTGTGTGATTGTCAATTGAACAGGGTATTATGAAGTCGGGCTACTCGACTGCAACGGTCTTACTTGTTTATTATAGTTATCTGTAAAATCTAAAAAATTTTGAAAATTTAACCCGATTAATCCAACGAAAACTATAGGATATACTCTGTCGACTGCGAAAAAAATAATTTCAAGTTAATAATACTAGAAAAGAATCGTTTTGGCCGGTTTTTAGCGTCCTACGTTTCGAAAAAAAAATTTATTTCGCAAAAACAATTAAAATTTTTTTATTTTTAATTCTAAAAATAAAAAACTTCACTAAAAATTTCTAATTTTTAACTTTTTATTCAATACTTTAATCCTTTTAAAAAGATGGCATCAACAGTTTTCTGCTACAGGGCTCCGCTGAATTATGGCGCGATTTTGGACTTTCCGCCCCACTGTGCGACGTTTAAACTATTATTTTAATTTAGACACCTCGTTTTACCGACCCTTATTAATTCAGTTTAATACGTTGCATAGACTAAACACTCGAACTTCTTTAACTCAAAAAAAACAAGGTTGAGTTACTGACACTTGGAATTGAAAAGTTTAATTTATTGAGCAATAAACGGTTCTGCCACCAACTTAAAAAATGTTACCACCAATTAAGATCAAGTATTTTAAAAAGTTTTCACTTTTCTGCTCAAAGCAAGAGAACCGCTCATCCGATCTTTATCATTTCGGCAAATCGATTCATTTTACTAATAACTAACTATCTCTAGAAGGTACGAGTCGTCAATCTTCAAAACTGTAGGAGATATAACGTTTATTCCAAGTTGAGGGGGCGTGGCCAAAACTTGAAACAATCTTGATCTGCGTGCAGATAAAAGAAGCATTTGTCCCATACATGTCAAACCTCTATCTCTTACCGTCTCTGAGATCTAAGTGTTCATACAGACTGACGGACGGACGGACAGACGGACATGTCTATATCGACTCGGCTGTTGATGCTGATCAAGAATATATATAATTTATATGGTCGGAAATGATTCCTTCTGCCTGTTACATACATTTGCACGACTTTAGTATACCCTTTTTACTCCACGAGTAACGGGTATAAAAATAAATTCTTGGGGATTTAATTATACCCTTGGAGAGGGTATACTGAAATTGTCCGGATGTTTGTAACGCAGAGAAGGAAGCATCTTCGACCACATAAAGTATATATATTCTTGATCAGCATGAGGAGCTGAGTTGATATAGCCATGTCTGTCTGTCCGTCCGTCTGTTTCTATGCTATCTCTTCCGTCAGTTTGAAAGCTGTCGTAACCAAACTATGCACGAAGTCTTTTGGTACAAATTCGCTGCACAATTGTCGGAACCGGCCGGATCGGATGACTATAGCATATAGCTGCCATAGAAACGATCGGTTGAAAAACTAGTTTTAGTGAGAAAAACTTGTTTGTTTTCAATGCTATCGCTCTCAACGCTCGTATTTATAAGTTTTCAATGATTTCAAATAATTTCACCAAGACTTGTCGAAATCGGACAATTACATATTATAGCTCCCATACAAAAGATAGGTCTGAATAAATATCTATGTGAGAAAAAGTTTTTTGTTTTTAATGCTTCGCAGCCAAACTTGTTATTGATCAATTTTACATGCTACCACACAATTCTGCCAAGTTTGATTCAAATCGGATGAGTATAGCTTATAGCTGCCATAGGAACGATCGGTTGAAAAACTAGATTTAGTAAGAAACATTTTTTTGTTTTTGGTGCTTTCGCGTATTTGTAGGTTTTTAGTGATTTCACATAATTTCACCAAGATTGGTCGAAATCGGACAACTACATAGTATAGCTCCCTTACAAAAAAAAGGTCTGAAAAAAATCTTTCATATCTCAAGCTCCAAGGGTATATAAAATTTGGTCGAGCCGAAGTTAGCTTGCCTTTTTTTTCATATTAAAATAAAGTGATTTTTTGACATTTCGAAAATTTGTGAGCAGTGATGCCAATATTTTTCCGAAAAAAAAGGACAGATAAAAAAAAACAGGAAAAAGGATGAAAAACTTAAAAAAAGGCTAAGAAATGGAAAAACAAAATTATTTACATATATTGGTTTATTCCATAGTTTTAAGACATCTTCAACAACTTCAACCTCTGCCATTTATCTGTCCTCAAACGTCCCCATGGAACCAATTAATGATAAATATAAGTCCGCCAAATTGTAATTATGGCAAAACAACTTATGCCGATGCCGATACAATCTATCGATAAAATACATTTATACACATATATGCACAACTGATTTAAATTCAAATATATATATACACCACTTGTTGCCGATTTTTGGTTTTGATTTTAACCAATTTTGCTTGGCTAAATATCCCGACTACCTCCTTATTGAACCATGGCAACGAAAGCAGAGTCAGGGCGAAAGCTACCAGGTTCGAAAAGGGGTTGATACCTGCGCTGTCGGGAAATATATATATCGGGATATATTTTTACTTCGGACCAAAAACTTAAAGTAACTATTTTGTTTCCTTTGTCTCTGTCTTTTTTTATGAAACAACTCTCAAATCGCCAGGATTGTATCTTTTTGATCGAAGAACACGATTCACCGAAAATGCTTCAAGCGATTTTAAAATAGCATAATTGTCCGGCAACCTAAAATAAATCCAAAATTATTTGTAGTGAAAAAATCTTACCACTGCACTATGGTCCAAGAGGCCGATTTTTTGGCATAAAGTCGAAAAATTTATGTTAATGTTTTGTATTTATGATTTAAAATTCTTAAAGTTTTCCCCCACTAGCAGCAGAAGGGCCGATACACGGGATACACACATACCCACAAAGGCCTTTGTGTTTTTGGCGTTTGTTGCTGATGACGAATTTTGCTACAAGCCTGCCTTTGGGATTCCCAAGCGGTTATAGCAATTTTGTCATGAGGTGACTTCTGCCAACACACCAAGGACAGGCAGAGACAGCTGATGATTGAATTGGTTTTCATGAAATAGCGTTATACTGTCAACCAGCCTCCTTTGTGGTGTTGTGCGTGTCTTGTTTTAGACAAGTTTTGGACAATATCCAAAACTTAAATGAACTAGAGCCTGCTTAAAAAGTTCTATGATTTTCAATCAAAAGGTCACTAAAACAATCACTTTGTTTTTAATTTTTATATAAAAATATTTAATTAATTTTTTTTATTAATTTTTTATATTTATTTAGTTTGTCCTGAATCAAGGGCAGGAATCCGATTGGAGCCACTACCACTCACAACCAGTTGGGTCCTGAAACGAAATGATTTATATAAGAGATTAAATTTAAAAATGTTTACTTACTGTGGGACTCGAACTCGGAGCCATTGGTCTGAGTTGGAATGCCGTCCCTCTCTACCAGTTGAGCTATTTCACGTGTTGGTGGCAAAGCGTCTAGAACACTACTTGTATAGAATGGAACTTACCAACTGCCTAAAAACATGAGAACACTTGTAATTCTCAAGTACGAATTTCGCAAATTATTCATATATAAAGGGCAGAGAAAATTTGGTCATGAAGTGTGTTTATATTTAAATCAAAGAGAAAATTAGTTGATTTTAATACAAAAATGGCATAGTAAAATTAAATATGATTGTATTAGTTTTTACTATGCCATTTTTCCCTGAATGTAGTGGTCCAAGCTAAACAAGATTTTGAAAGTCGTATTAGAAGCTTACAACACGGGTACAAACCGAATTTCAGTTCAATAACGTAAATAACAAAATAGTTGGAGCATATCGGCCAGATCGGTTATATGGCAGCTATATCAAATAGTGGTCCAAATCTGAAAAGATTGTGAATGTCGTAGTAGGAGCTAAAAATACTAGTACATTCCGAATTTAAGTTCAATAGCGTAAAAAATAGGGTTGTCGAAAATACATCAAAATATCAATATATCGATAATATTTTTTAACACTGATATATTTATATCGTGATTTTTTTTTGACCAAATATCGAATATCGATTTTTTTTGGGATATTTTATGATATTTCTACGTTGGTAACTCTTTGATCTGGGTAGCGAGCGCAAGCGCATTTAAGAGACAGAAAATGGATTCAAATTTGATAAAAGCAAACTAGAGCGACATAAAAAAAGCACAGCCAAGTGTAATTTGTTCGAAAAAGTATTTAAAGCAAGCGTTAGCACGACCAAATGTCCCGTGTGTTGATTTTATGCAAGCCCAAGAGTCGCAAAATAGCGGGCTGAAGTTATACTTTAGGTTGCCACAAACATCATGGGAAAGTTATCCATTAATATTCTGGAATTCGCATAAGGCGGCCATGACGGGACTATCCAGACTAGCCGTAAGGTGTCTGTATTACCCCAGCGCCTTCGGAGCGACTTGCTTCTGCTATAAAATGCGCCATATGCGTCAAAGCGACGCGTCTTTTTAAAGACTTTTAAGGCCCTCTTCTGGTCTAGAAAATTTTTTTCCAAATTTTTTTTGTTTTTATTTTATAGCTTAAATATTCAAAAATATAATCCCAAATGGATTTTTAAAAATGCGAAATACCTTAGATTATATTGTTTTTTTTTTTTGTCGACCAATGACTTCGGTAAAAAAGCAATTTTCAAATTACTTTAAACTTTAAACTCATTTATCTCGAAACAAAGTTTCTCGGACTGGTGTCCACATTTTCTCAAGCTCTACCGAAATGATTTTGATGATGTAGGGCTTTATGGACGCAGAATTAAAACGTGGCTACCGTCCCTACCTTAATTTTTGAGTGTTCAGCGCAGCAGCAAATAATACATAAGTAGCCTCAATAACTCTTGTTTCTGCCCTCGCCAAATTTCTATTCTATTTAAACTGTAATTTTGCTCATTGTTAAACACACTCTTATACATAGATTCGTGCTACTTGCCTTAAACCTTTTTGCTATGTTAGTCAGTTGTAATCTGAGAGCCATCGAGCGCAGCAGCATCTTCGCGAACAAACCTTTGTATATGTTAATATAGCCACGGCCACGCCTTTATGATTTTGGAATCAAATAATTAAATGTTAAAGATAAAGAGGAATAATTTTGACTTTTCATTTTTATCAAAGTTGTCGAAAAAGCTCGGCAGCTTCCAACATTTTGGTGACCCCGACGTGATATGAACACGCAACCTTCTGAGCCCGAGATCGGCGGCCCCAAAACCAGAGCAGAGTCAAGTTGGGGCGTTTAGAACAGAACAAGACGGCGGTGGCGGCGGCGGCTCCTTGCTCATTTGACACATTTTTTGTTCGTTTCGTTTTCGTAGATTTCTCGCCTCGGTTAAAAGTTCAAAGTAATGTAAAACGAAACAAAAGCAATAAACACGCGCGCAAAAAGCGAAGAAAAAAGAAAGCAAATCAAGTTGTTTGACTGTTCCCTTTTGTGCCTCACATTCGTGAAAAAAACAAAAACAAAAAACTAAAAACCAGCTCCAAAAAAGTGCAAAACGAGCTGCTGCTAGCGCTAAGTGCAAACGAGATTCTAGAATTCCAGCACAAATTACACAACTTACATGAGGCCGGGGGAACGGGAGGAGCAGCAGCAGCGACAAGTTGTCTAAAGGCAGTCAAGCATCGCCTTTGCCCCTGCCGAAGCTGCCGCCTAGATGATCACAATGGCACCCAGCTCCCCCAAGCCTCCCAAGTTGGCCAATTTCAAATCCTCCTCCCTGGACTATGAGATTTATACGGCCAATCGACGTGGTACCATAGCCACGGCAGCCAGTGACTGGAAGGCATTGCGCACGGCCCACAATGGCCGAGCCTCACTTAGTGTGGGGGGACTTGGACTGACTTCTATGACCCGAGCCGCCTCCACATCATCACTAGCCAGCAGTACACGCACCATGACAAACTATCAAGAGTACAAAATGGAAATTATTAATCAGGGCAAATGCCTTTGTGGACAGTACATCAGGGCCAGACTGCGACGTGCGGGAGTACTCAATCGTAAGGTGGTTCAAAGACTACGCACTATCCTAGAGCCCCCCTCGCATGTGGTGTACGAAGTGTTTCCAGCGCTCAATAGTATGGGCGAAGAACTGGAACGCATGCACCCGCGTGTCTACACCAACATTTCCAGACAATTGTCGCGTGCTCCTTTCGGCGAGCTGCAGGACAGTGATATGGCTCCCATGCTGCTTAACCTGGTGGCCAAGGATCTATTCCGTTCCAGCATTACCTGGGGCAAGATCATTTCCATATTTGCCGTCTGCGGTGGCTTTGCCATTGACTGTGTGCGTCAGGGTCACTTTGACTATCTACAATTCCTAGTCGATGGCCTGGCCGAAATTATTGAAGATGACTTGGCCTATTGGCTAATTGACAATGGCGGCTGGTTGGGTTTGCAGAAGCACATACGACCACGCGTGGGCGAGTTCACATTTCTTGGCTGGCTGACCTTATTTGTGACCATCTCGGCGGCCACGTATGCAATGTCGAATGTATGCAAGCGGATTGGTTGTCAATTGTATTCGTTGTTGTTCTAGTTAAGAGAGGGATTTGTTTAGCATGTAAACTCGTAAATCATTCCTGATTTTAATTCATTTTATACCCATGTGTCCCACAAATCGCGTTTCGACCCAAAAAGGAAGCGATTTGTGGAGCACATGGAATATATTAATAATTGTTATAATTTTGTTGTCTAACTTAATGCCAGGCGCAATAAAGCTTACGCTTACACATTTAAAAAAAAAAAAAAAAAAAAAAAAAACAAAAATGTTGGAAGCTGCCGAGCTTTTTCGACAACTTTGATAAAAATGAAAAGTCAAAATTATTCCTCTTTATCTTTAACATTTAATTATTTGATTCCAAAATCATAAAGGCGTGGCCGTGGCTATATTAACATATACAAAGGTTTGTTCGCGAAGATGCTGCTGCACTCGATGGCTCTCAGATTACAACAGACTAACATAGCAAAAAGGTTTAAGGCAAGTAGCACGAGTCTATGTATAAGAGTGTGTGTTACAGCATGTTAAACAATGAGCAAAATTACAGTTTAAATAGAATAGAAATTTGGCGAGGGCAGAAACAAGAGTTATTGAGGCTACTTATGTATTATTAGCTGCTGCGCTGAACATACTCCCCCAGTTGAAAGTACAGGACTTTCAACAGAATCTTCGACAGGGAGGACGCACAGCTTATTGACGGCCCGTCTAATAGTTCCAGTGTTTGTGCGTAGGACTGCAACTCTGATGACACCGTCAGCTCCAGAAATGGTTTTTATGACCCGTGCTAGTGGCCATTTTAAAGGCGGCAAGTTCTCGTCCTAAACACACACCATGTCGTTCACCCGGATTGCACGTTGAGGAGTGCGCCACTTTGCGCGCTGTTGGAGAAGTGTTAGGTACTCCTCGCTCCACAGCCTCCAGAAGAACTGCTGAACCAAGGCGACTCGTTGCCAGCGATCGAGTCGATTGAAGTTAAGTGGCGCCAAGTCGGGTTCAGGAACTGTCATAAGTAGACGACTAATAAGGAAGTGGCCGGGTGAAGGACTCTCAAATCTTCGGGATTTTCTGAAATGGATACAAGAGTATGAGAATTGATTATGACCTGAAATGGCCGAAAGTCATTGAGTAGGTCATCATGACGTTTTCAATGAGACGAGGTAGGTGTCTGCAGCATGTTGACAAGCCATTGGTATATGCGAAGTGGCAGGAAATATTAGCATTTATATTTTGCCTTGAGATGCGGGCTGCGATTGAGCTTGTGCACCAAAGCGTCCAAGTACAGGTATTGGTGCCGTCCAAGTAGAAATTTTCAAAGAACTCCAATCCTATCTTCATTAGCAAGCGTACAGAATATTCCCCAGAGGGCAAGTGAGTGTACCGCCTTTTGAAATGTTCTTCACATTGAACATCAAAGGCATGCTCCACTTGCTTGAAATGACGCACCAAATCTTCCAGCCGAGTACTGGTACTGGCTCCGTCCAATGATCCTTGGTTACTGACGAAAGACGCAAGTTTTTGGGTCCGATGACCGCTACCAGAGAGGATCCAATGACGCACCAAAGCGTCCAGCCGAGTGCTGGTATTGATGTCGTCCGATGATCCTTGGTTACTGACGAAAGTCGAAAGATTTTGGGTCCGATGACCGCTACCAAAAAGGATCCAAATGAGATGGGTTTTCTGTAGGCTCATGCCTGACAACTCGAAAAACAGAACTGCTCCGGTGAGCAATTCTATCCGTTGTGGCAAGTGAAACGAGAGAATGTGTAGCTGAATGTTTGTAGAGTCGTTGTGATTGCTAGAGCTCACTGACATGCCTGGACGACTGTGAGACATCGTTGGCGCAATTATGGCAGTGAGGCTTGTTGTGAAATCTGCAGTCCACGACTTTAGCAATATGTCGACTAAGATTTCTTCAGTTGAGAAGTTGGTATCTCCAATACCTGAGACTGGAGCCAGCGATTTAGTTTTACGAAGTTGAAATTGGTTGGCGAATTGAGTTGTAACGAAGTGTATCTGAGGGCCTGAGTCCAAAGGTGCACGGCACTTGATTGAGACAGCAGCAGGAGCAAGTAGCACAACATCAGACGAGGACTGAGATATAGAGGCTTGAGGCAAGGCTGTCGACATAGCGATCATAGCAGCAGATTGCGATGTGGTTGATTGGAAAGAATTTTGTGTGGTAGATTGAATAGCGAGACGATTATAATGCAAAAGAGTGTGATGATTTGATTTGCAAGTACGACAGGAACCAGATTTGCAATCCCTCATTTGATGGCCTCCTTTGGACGAGCGATTGGCGATAAATGTTCGAATCGTTTGCAATGGTAAATCTGGTGATCCGTAACGTCACAAATTATTTGTGTGCTGTGAAGCATTTGCAGCAACAAATGAATTTCTCTGATTCGTACTCACAGTTTTTTCAGACTTGCCCACATGACCATCCTTCTCTTGACGGGCATGCTCCACATTCTTAAGCGTTCGGCATTGCTTCTCCAAGAAGGTTGATAATTTTTCCCAGGACGGCAGCTCGTTGCTCGGAGAACTTTCCTCCCATTTTGCCTGAGTCTTCTCGTCCAGACTCTGCAGCAAAGCTTGCACGAGAATGCAGTCAGCCACTTCTTCCTTGGTGGCAAGCGATTGTAATGCCCGGAGGTGCGAAGTAGCCTTTTTCGTCAGCTCTCTCAGCTTTCCCGTTGACGCATCTGCCTTGCTCAGCCCAAATATCTCGCTGATGTGTGCCTGTACAATGAGACTCTTATTATCAAAACGCTTATGAAGAATGTTTATTGCATTTTTGTAGTTAGCCTGATTTATTTCCAAGGAACTGATTGTGTCGAGCACAGTGCCAGTTGAGCAGGACCGGAAATGTTGCAGCTTTTCGATGGGAGTAATCCCTGCCTCCTTGCCAATGATAGAATTGAACATAGCGTAGAAACTGGCACACTCTGTATATCGATCGAATTTAGGCAACTCCAACTGAGGCAAGCGGGATCGATTTGCCATTATCACTACCGATTGGGACTCGTTTGGTTTCAGTCTGAATGTGGAACAATGCTGAGGCGGCTCACGTTTGACAAGCTCACTATGGAGAGTGACTCTCAAACTAAACAATGTAGAGTCAAACCTGCTAGGCAGCTCACTCGCTAAGATATCCCAAGTAAGCTCCTCCAGTTCTGTATGCGCGTTATCGAACTTAGTTTCCAGCCCGCTCAATGATTTCAGAAGCGCCTTTAGATCACACCTATCCATGTCTTGCAGCCTCTGCTCATCCATCTCAGCACAAATCGCTTTGAGCCGGTCAAAAATAGCACTTGTTTTTTGCTGTAGAAAAGCAATCCGGTCAACAGGTGTGAGTTCTCTGGATGCAGCAGCAGAGCCGTACGAGTCGTTAGGAGTAGTGTTGTTTGCTGAAGCTTCATTAGGAGTAGTCTCGTCCACCATTTCGATGATTATTTGGCAATTAAAATCGATGCAAAATAATGTTGCCGCGAGCGCGTGTGTTCAGCCACGAGATAAATGTATAACTATTTTTGACTGCAGCCGCAAACAACGAAAAAACGCGATCACCGTTAGGATCGAAGCAATGCGAATGACCGTTTGATTTCTAGACGTTGCTATGCGGCTGTCCAAAGCAAAGGGCGAAGCAAAGACGAAAAATGTAACAGATTCTGCTATGAAACCGTAATTGCTTGCATGTGCACAGCGTGGGCAATTCGAAACTAAAATTAATAATTTTTTGTAATTGTTTATGCACAATATTATTAAGCCACGGCGATCACGTCGGGGTCACCAAAATGTTGGAAGCTGCCGAGCTTTTTCGACAACTTTGATAAAAATGAAAAGTCAAAATTATTCCTCTTTATCTTTAACATTTAATTATTTGATTCCAAAATCATAAAGGCGTGGCCGTGGCTATATTAACATATACAAAGGTTTGTTCGCGAAGATGCTGCTGCACTCGATGGCTCTCAGATTACAACAGACTAACATAGCAAAAAGGTTTAAGGCAAGTAGCACGAGTCTATGTATAAGAGTGTGTGTTACAGCATGTTAAACAATGAGCAAAATTACAGTTTAAATAGAATAGAAATTTGGCGAGGGCAGAAACAAGAGTTATTGAGGCTACTTATGTATTATTAGCTGCATATGTAGCCTCGATGTGAAATGTTGGAAGCTGCCGAGCTTTTTCGACAACTTTGATAAAAATGAAAAGTCAAAATTATTCCTCTTTATCTTTAACATTTAATTATTTGATTCCAAAATCATAAAGGCGTGGCCGTGGCTATATTAACATATACAAAGGTTTGTTCGCGAAGATGCTGCTGCGCTCGATGGCTCTCAGATTACAACTGACTAACATAGCAAAAAGGTTTAAGGCAAGTAGCACGAATCTATGTATAAGAGTGTGTTTAACAATGAGCAAAATTACAGTTTAAATAGAATAGAAATTTGGCGAGGGCAGAAACAAGAGTTATTGAGGCTACTTATGTATTATTTGCTGCTGCGCTGAACATACTCCCCCCCGTTGAAAGGACAGGGCTTTCAACAGAATCTTTATCGGGAAGGTCGCACAGCTTATTGACTGCCCGTCTAATGGTTCCAGTGGGTGTGCGTAGGTCTGCCACTTTGACGACAGCGCCAGCTCCAGAGATGAATGTTGGGAAGTGAGCCACCTTGCACGATGTTGGAGAAGTGTTTGGTAATCCTCGCTCCACAGCCTCCAGAAGAACTGCTGAACCAAGGCGACTCGTTGACAGCGATCGAGTCGATTGAAGTTAAGTGGCGCCAAGTCGGGTTCAGGAACTGTCATAAGTGGACGACTAGTAAGGAAGTGGCCGGGTGAAGGACTCTAAAATCTTTTGGATTTTCTGAAATGTATACAAGAGGACGAGAGTTGATTATGACCTGAAATGACCGAAAGTCGTTGAGCAGGTCATCCATGACGTTTTCATTGAGACGAGGTAGGTGTCTGCAGCATATTGACAAGCCAATGGTATATGCGAAGTGGCAGGAAATGTTAGCATTTATATTTTGCCTTGAGATGCGGGCTGCGATTGAGTTTGTGCACCAAAGCGTCCAAGTACAGGTATTGGTGCCGTCCAAGTAGAAATTTTAAAGAACTCCAATCCTATCTTCATTAGCAAGCGTACAGAATATTTCCCAGAGGGCAAGTGAGTGTACCACCTTTTGAAATGTTCTTCACATTGAACATCAAAGGCATGCTCCACTTGCTTGAAATGACGCACCAAATCTTCCAGCCGAGTGCTGGTACTGGCGCCGTCCAATGATCCTTGGTTACTGACGAAAGACGCAAGTTTTTGGGCCGATGACCGCTACCAGAGAGGATCCAATGACGCACCAAAGCGTCCAGCCGAGTGCTGGTATTGATGTCGTCCGATGATCCTTGGTTACTAACGAAAGTCGAAAGATTTTGGGTCCGATTACCGCTACCAAAAAGGATCCAAATGAGATGGGTTTTCTGTAGGCCCATGCCTGACAACTCGAAAAACAGAACTGCTCCGGTGAGCACTTCTATCCGTTGTGGCAAGTGAAACGAGAGAATGGCTAGATGAATGTTTGAGGAGTCGTTGTGATAGCTAGAGCTCACTGACATGCCCGGACGATTGTGGGACATCGTTTGCGCAATTATGGCAGTGAGGCTTGTTGTGAAATCGGCAGTCCACGACTTCAGCAATATGTCGATTAAGATTTCTTCAGTTGAGAAGTTGGTATCTCCAATACCTGAGACTGGAGCCAGCGATTTTGTTTTACGAAGTAGAAATTGGTTGGCGAATTGAGTTGTAACGAAATGTATCTGAGCGCCTGAGTCCAAAGGTGCACGGCACTTGATTGAGACAGCAGCAGGAGCAAGTAGCACAACATCAGACGAGGACTGAGATATAGAGGCTTGAGGCAAGGCTGTCGACATAGCGATCATGGCAGCAGATTGCGATGTGGTTGATTGGGAAGAATTTCGAGTGGTAGATTGAGTAGCGAAACGATTATATTGCAAAAGAGTGCGATGATTTAGTTTGCAAGTACGACAGGAACCAGATTTGCAATCCCTCATTTGATGGCCTCCTTTTGTCGAGCGATTGGCGAGAGGTGTTCGAATCGTTTGCAATGGTAAATCTGGTGATCCGTGCCGTCACAAATTATTTGTGTGCTGCGAAGCATTTGCAGCAACAAATGAATTTCTCTGATGCGTACTCACAGTTTTTTCAGGCTTGCCCACATGACCATCCTTCTCTTGACGAGCGTGCTGCACATTCTTAAGTGTTCGGCATTGCTTCTTCAAGAAGGATGACAATTTTTCCCAAGACGGCAGATCGTTGCTCGGAGAACTTTCCTCCCATTTGGCCTGAGTATTTTTGTCCAGCTTCTGGAGCAAAGTTTGTACGAGAATGCAGTCAGCCACTTCTTCCTTGGTGGCAAGCGATTGTAATGCCCGGAGGTGCGAAGTAACCTTTTTCGTCAGCTCTCTCAGCTTGCCCGTTGACGCATCTGCCTTGCCCAGCCCAAATATCTCGCTGATGTGTGCCTGTACAATGAGACTCTTATTATTAAAACGCTTATGAAGAATGTTTATTGCATTTTTGTAGTTAGCCTGATTTATTTCCAAGGAACTGATTGTGTCGAGCACAGTGCCAGTTGAGCAGGACCGGAAATGTTGCAGCTTTTCGATGGGAGTAATCCCTGCCTCCTTGCCAATGATAGAATTGAACATAGCGTAGAAACTGCCACACTCTATATATGCCCCATCGAATTCAGGCAACTCCAGCTGAGGCAAGCGGGATCGATTTGCCATTATCACTACCGATTGGGACTCGTTTGGTTTCAGTCTGAATGTGGAACAATGCTGAGGCGGCTTATGTTTGACAAGCTCACGATGGAGAGTGACTCTCAAACTAAACAATGTAGAGTCAAACCTGCTAGGCAGCTCACTCGCTAAGATATCCCAAGTAAGCTCCTCCAGTTCTGTATGCGCGTTATCGAACTTAGTTTCCAGCCCGCTCAATGACTCCAGAAGCGCCTTTAGATCACACCTATCCATGTCATGCAGCCTCTGCTCATCCATCTCAGCACAAATCGATTTGAGCCGGTCAAAAATATCACTAACTTTTTGCTGTAGAAACACGATCCGGTATACAGGTGTGCGTTCACTGGATGCAGCAGCAGAGCTGTGTGAGTCGTTAGGAGCAGTGTTGTTTGCTAAAGCTTCATTAGGAGTAGTCTCGTCCACCATTTCTATGATTTTTTAACAATTAAAATCAATGCAAATTATGTTGGCGCGCGCGCGTGTGTTTAGCCAGACGAAAAATGTGTAACTATTTTTGACTGCAGCCGCAAACACTACGAAAAACGCGATCACCGTTAGGATCGAAGCAATGCGAATGACCGTTTGATTTCTAGACGTTGCTATGCGGCTGTCCAAAGCAAAGGGCGAAGCAAAGACGAAAAATGTAACAGATTCTGCTATGAAACCGTAATTGCTTGCATGTGCACAGCGTGGGCAATTCGAAACTAAAATTAATAATTTTTTGTAATTGTTTATGCACAATATTATTAAGCCACGGCGATCACGTCGGGGTCACCAAAATGTTGGAAGCTGCCGAGCTTTTTCGACAACTTTGATAAAAATGAAAAGTCAAAATTATTCCTCTTTATCTTTAACATTTAATTATTTGATTCCAAAATCATAAAGGCGTGGCCGTGGCTATATTAACATATACAAAGGTTTGTTCGCGAAGATGCTGCTGCGCTCGATGGCTCTCAGATTACAACTGACTAACATAGCAAAAAGGTTTAAGGCAAGTAGCACGAATCTATGTATAAGAGTGTGTTTAACAATGAGCAAAATTACAGTTTAAATAGAATAGAAATTTGGCGAGGGCAGAAACAAGAGTTATTGAGGCTACTTATGTATTATTTGCTGCTGCGCTGAACATATGTCGGGGCTGAATACACGCGCGCGCGCCAACATAATTTGCATTGATTTTAATTGTTAAAAAATCATCGAAATGGTGGACGAGACTACTCCTAATGAAGCTTTAGCAAACAACACTGCTCCTAACGACTCACACAGCTCTGTTGCTGCATCCAGTGAACGCACACCTGTATTCCGGATTGTGTTTCTACAGCTAAAAGTTAGTGATATTTTTGACCAGCTCAAATCGATTTGTGCTGAGATGGATGAGCAGAGGCTGCAGGAAATGGATAGGTGTGATCTAAAGGCGCTTCTGGAATCATTGAGCGGGCTGGAAACTAAGTTCGATAACGCGCATACAGAACTGGAGGAGCTTACTTGGGATTTCTTAGCGAGTGAGCTGCCGAGCAGGTTTGACTCTACATTGTTTAGTTGGAGAGTCACTCTCCATAGTGAGCTTGTCAAACGTGAGCCGCCTCAGCATTGTTCCACATTCAGACTGAAACCAAACGAGTCCCAATCGGTAGTGATAATGGCAAATCGATCCCGCTTGCCTCAGTTGGAGTTGCCTAAATTCGATCGATATACAGAGTGTGCCAGTTTCTACGCTATGTTCAATTCTATCATTGGCAAGGAGGCAGGGATTACTCCCATCGAAAAGCTGCAACATTTCCGGTCCTGCTCAACTGGCACTGTGCTCGACACAATCAGTTCCTTGGAAATAAATCAGGCTAACTACAAAAATGCAATAAACATTCTTCATAAGCGTTTTAATAATAAGAGTCTCATTGTACAGGCACACATCAGCGAGATATTTGGGCTGGGCAAGGCAGATGCGTCAACGGGCAAGCTGAGAGAGCTGACGAAAAAGGTTACTTCGCACCTCCGGGCATTACAATCGCTTGCCACCAAGGAAGAAGTGGCTGACTGCATTCTCGTACAAACTTTGCTCCAGAAGCTGGACAAAAATACTCAGGCCAAATGGGAGGAAAGTTCTCCGAGCAACGATCTGCCGTCCTGGGAAAAATTGTCAACCTTCTTGAAGAAGCAATGCCGAACACTTAAGAATGTGCAGCACGCTCGTCAAGAGAAGGATGGTCATGTGGGCAAGCCTGAAAAAAAACTGTGAGTACGCATCAGAGAAATTCATTTGTTGCTGCAAATGCTTCGCAGCACACAAATAATTTGTGACGGCACGGATCACCAGATTTACCATTGCAAACGATTCGAACACCTCTCGCCAATCGCTCGACAAAAGGAGGCCATCAAATGAGGGATTGCAAATCTGGTTCCTGTCGTACTTGCAAACTAAATCATCGCACTCTTTTGCAATATAATCGTTTCGCTACTCAATCTACCACTCGAAATTCTTCCCAATCAACCACATCGCAATCTGCTGCCATGATCGCTATGTCGACAGCCTTGCCTCAAGCCTCTATATCTCAGTCCTCGTCTGATGTTGTGCTACTTGCTCCTGCTGCTGTCTCAATCAAGTGCCGTGCACCTTTGGACTCAGGCGCTCAGATACATTTCGTTACAACTCAATTCGCCAACCAATTTCTACTTCGTAAAACAAAATCGCTGGCTCCAGTCTCAGGTATTGGAGATACCAACTTCTCAACTGAAGAAATCTTAGTCGACATATTGCTGAAGTCGTGGACTGCCGATTTCACAACAAGCCTCACTGCCATAATTGCGCAAACGATGTCCCACAATCGTCCGGGCATGTCAGTGAGCTCTAGCTATCACAACGACTCCTCAAACATTCATCTAGCCATTCTCTCGTTTCACTTGCCACAACGGATAGAAGTGCTCACCGGAGCAGTTCTGTTTTTCGAGTTGTCAGGCATGGGCCTACAGAAAACCCATCTCATTTGGATCCTTTTTGGTAGCGGTAATCGGACCCAAAATCTTTCGACTTTCGTTAGTAACCAAGGATCATCGGACGACATCAATACCAGCACTCGGCTGGACGCTTTGGTGCGTCATTGGATCCTCTCTGGTAGCGGTCATCGGCCCAAAAACTTGCGTCTTTCGTCAGTAACCAAGGATCATTGGACGGCGCCAGTACCAGCACTCGGCTGGAAGATTTGGTGCGTCATTTCAAGCAAGTGGAGCATGCCTTTGATGTTCAATGTGAAGAACATTTCAAAAGGTGGTACACTCACTTGCCCTCTGGGAAATATTCTGTACGCTTGCTAATGAAGATAGGATTGGAGTTCTTTAAAATTTCTACTTGGACGGCACCAATACCTGTACTTGGACGCTTTGGTGCACAAACTCAATCGCAGCCCGCATCTCAAGGCAAAATATAAATGCTAATATTTCCTGCGACTTCGCATATACCATTGGCTTGTCAATATGCTGCAGACACCTACCTCGTCTCAATGAAAACGTCATGGATGACCTGCTCAACGACTTTTGGTCATTTCAGGTCATAATCAACTCTCGTCCTCTTGTATACATTTCAGAAAATCCCGAAGATTTTAGAGTCCTTCACCGGCCACTTCCTTACTAGTCGTCCACTTATGACAGTTCCTGAACCCGACTTGTCGCCACTTAACTTCAATCGACTCGATCGCTGGCAGCGAGTCGCCTTGGTTCAGCAGTTCTTATGGAGGCTGTGGAGCGAGGAGTACCAAACACTTCTCCAACATCGTGCAAGGTGGCTCACTTCCCAACATTCATCTCTGGAGCTGGCGCTGTCGTCAAAGTGGCAGACCTACGCACACCCACTGGAACCATAAGACGGGCAGTCAATAAGCTGTGCGGCCTTCCCGATAAAGATTCTGTTGAAAGCCCTGTCCTTTCAACGGGGGGGAGTATGTTCAGCGCAGCAGCAAATAATACATAAGTAGCCTCAATAACTCTTGTTTCTGCCCTCGCCAAATTTCTATTCTATTTAAACTGTAATTTTGCTCATTGTTAAACACACTCTTATACATAGATTCGTGCTACTTGCCTTAAACCTTTTTGCTATGTTAGTCAGTTGTAATCTGAGAGCCATCGAGCGCAGCAGCATCTTCGCGAACAAACCTTTGTATATGTTAATATAGCCACGGCCACGCCTTTATGATTTTGGAATCAAATAATTAAATGTTAAAGATAAAGAGGAATAATTTTGACTTTTCATTTTTATCAAAGTTGTCGAAAAAGCTCGGCAGCTTCCAACATTGAGAAAGAAAAAATTTTACTATTTTTTTGTACACTGGACTGCAAAAAAAATGGTGAAAAATCGATTTTCGTTTTTAAAAGGCCGCACTTTTTTAAATTCAATTTTATTTTCACAATTCAGCTTCGGACGATAATGGCATTCATACTAACAAACTTCCCATCTTCCGTTTTGCTTTCTGATAATTGTGAATCCCGGAAACGTGGGTACAATCGACACATCTTTTTTGGAAGAGCCTACTTTGGATCCCGAGAACTTTTTGAACAGCCCTCACATTCACAAATTTTTAATTTTGTGTTTTTTATAATGAATTGTACAATCAAATACAAAAAACAGAATTACAAAATCTCTTCCCGATTTCTTTCCACGAATTTTTAAAAAAACATGTAAAATTTAGCCCTAATATTGGAACTAAAATTATTTAATATGTATAATACATAGAAAACTCGAATCTCATGAAAAATATTGTTATGTTTGCTCAATATAGACTATGTCTTTTTATTTTGGGGCAGAGTATTTCCTCTTTTTGGTATAAACAGGAAAAAAATTAAAATATCAATTATATCGATATATCGATGTTTTAAAAGTAATATATTTAATATCATTTGATATTTTTTCAAATCAGAGAATATCATCGATACGATATTTTAAAAATATTCGGCAACCCTAGTAAAAAACAACAAAGTTAAGGCAAATCGGCCAGATCGGTTATATGGCAGCTATATCAAATATTTGTCCAAATTGAGTAAAATTTTCAAAGTTGTCTTTGGCGCATAAAATGTAATTATAAACCAAATTTGAGGTCAATAACTTAAAAACTGGAGTTTATGCCATGAATGGGCCAAGACGGTTTATCATCTGATTTGGATCAAACTTGACAGAATTGTGTGGTAGCATGTAACATTGATCAGTAACAAGTTTGGATGCGATAGCATAGACAACAAAAAAGTTTTTTTTCACTAAGACTTTTGTCAGACCTATCTTTTGTACGGGAGCTATACTATATAGTTGTCCGATTTCGAAAAGTCCTTGGTGAAATTATGTGAAATCATTATAAAACTATAGATACGACCTTTAAGAGCGATAGCAATAAAAACAAAAAGTTTTTCTAACTAAAACTAATTTTTCAACCGATCGTTTCTATGGTAGCTATATGCTATAGTCATCCGATCCGGCCGGTTCCGACAAATGTGCAGCGTATTTGTACCAAAAGACTTCGTGCAAAGTTTGGTTAAGATAGCTTTAAAACGGACGGACGGACGGACAGACGGACATGGCTATATCAACTCAGCTCGTCGTGCTGATCAAGAATATATATACTTTATGTGGTCGGAGATGCTTCCTTCTGTGCTTCACAAACATTCGGACAATTTCAATATACCCTCTCCAAGGGTGTAGAAAGATAATGTTTTCAAAATGATTATTTTATTAATTTTAACGGCAGTTTGTAAAGAACTGAAATTATACTACAAACTTGATAAGGATGGTGTTGCCGAAATTTAGATCTGCCAATAATTTAAGCCCAGCAGCAGACAAATAAAAATAACAAAACAGCTGCTAGTTAAACCAAACGCAATCCACAAGTAAAGACAACAACAACAACAAACTATGTTAGGCAGCACACAGCGAAGTTACAGTTTGAAATCTCTTTGCTTTGAGCTTGCCATTCTTATCAGTTCTATATCCATTTATGTATAAGTAAATCACATTCAGCTGCGCTGAACTACAAGAAGCAATAGGTGAAGCCAAACCTCGTGGCCAGCCTCTAATTTAGTTGTTTGTTCGCTGTCGAGAGACGAAGACTAGGGTAAGATCTAAGCTAATGGAAAATTGTATCCAAACCTAACCTAAGTCAAATTGCAGTTTTTTAAAGTGCTACCACCTCAAGTGCTACGCCATATACTACCACATACGCTACAAATATATACCACCTACTACTCTCATATAGCTAGAGCTGAGTTTAATCTGGATTTGATCATCACAAATATATAAGAGACAACGTGCCATTAAATGTGTTTGAGCTGTTTCCATTTTCCTCATTGGCGGTGCTAGAAAACTAGTCGGACGGGCAACAATTCTTTAAAAAACCTAAAATAAAGAAAGCAACGCAGTTCTTTAACCACAACTACTCTTAGTCCCACGGGAGAGGAGTGAAAAATAAACCCAACAATTCCCGGCTGTAGTGGCAGCCAGAAAACGGAGAAAGGTATTGAACGAGTCACCCAAGGCGAAAAGGTCACGCAGCAGCTAACAGATATGGCATCGGCTAGCAGCTGCAAAATATGTGTCGCCCCGGACAATGATGAGATGTTTACATGCTCAAAGTGTTCAAGCCAATTCCATTACACATGCTGTGGACCGGACCACGACACCACCACGAGCACGCGGTTGTGTACACCCTGTATCCGACTTAACCTACAAAATGACTCTTCATCTGCTGGAGGTGAACACAACCTCACTTCTCGCCCGTCATCGGCATGCTCCGAGGACGGATCAGGTGTTACGGTTAACCAACCTAACAAAGTAAGCGAGATGGCTGTAGATAGAGCAAGGCAGGAGGAACAGCAATTATTATTGCAGCAACTGGAGGAAGAAATGTGTATCAAAAGGGAATACTTGCGCCGTAAGTACGAATTACTAAGCGCGCACGTGCCGTCAGACGGACCAACACCAGGTCATCAGCAGCCCACCATTACGGATGGAGCGGGCCAACACCAAGCTAATAAGCACTTGATGGAGCCTGGCTGTTGCAGTACTCCGCAGGCACCGTGCACAAAAAACAAAGATGAGGCCGCCAAAAGGAAGGCATAACCTCACAACAGATGGCCGTTCGACAATCATTGCCGAGGGACTTACCAGTCTTCACAGGAGACCCCAAGGAATGGCCACTATTTCTCAGCTCTTACGAGACCAGCACAAAGATCGCCGGCTACAGCAATGAAGAAAATGTTGTCCGTTTGCAGAAGTGCCTTAAGGGAAAGGCGCTAGAAGCCGTGCGAGACAGTCTTTTGTTCCCAGATCTGCTGCCGGACGTGGTACGCACATTAAAAATGTACTTCGGCCGCCCGGAACATATAATAAAAGTGCTAATTGAGAATGTACGCAATTTACCTTCACCAAGGGGCAAGCTAGAACCACTAATCGAGTTTGCATTTGCGGTCAAAAATATGTGTGCAACAATGAAAGCAGCCAAGCTTGATGCACACCTAAACAATCCAACGCTACAACAGGAACTCATCGAGAAGATGGGACCAGACATGATGCTGAACTGGGCAATACACTCCAAAACTATTGAGTGCCCAAACTTACAGGATTTGGCAAATTGGTTGTTCGAGCTAGCGGATGCCGCATGCCGCGTATCAACCCCGAATATAGCTCTGACAGCCGACAAGAAATCAGCACGAAAGGCCACGCTCAACACACATGCCGCTGGCAGGGCCGAAGATCAGCAACGCGCACAATGTGCGATTTGTGAGGATACACATAGTACCACAGCTTGCGAAAAATTCAAGCGCATGACCGTGGCGGCCAGGTGGGAAGCTGTCAGAACCAACCGACTGTGTGTACAGTGCCTCAAAAGGCACAAGGGATCGTGCTGGAGCAGAATATCCTGTGTCGTAAGTGGGTGCCACGAAAATCACAACAGCCTCCTTCATAAGGGCACAGAAGCACTAACGACCAGCGCGCTCCACAACCATCGTAAGTCAGCATCTAACGTAGCAGAAAGTTTCTTCCGAATCGTTCCAGTAACTTTGCATGGGAAGTCGAAGTCGATCAATATATACGCCTTCATGGATGACGGGTCGACCCTTACACTCCTTGAGGAGGGCTTAGCCAAAGAGCTGGGCGAACAAGGCATTGCCAGCCCCCTATGCATAAGCTGGACCGGAGAAGTCAAACGCCAAGAGCCCCGATCCATGCGGCTAAATCTAAAAATCTCGAAGCAGGGTCCAGGCATCAAAATATTTAATGCATGTCTGCTGAGACAATGGTTGCGGATCAAATAAAATCAAGATATCCGCACCTTAAAGGTCTGCCATTACCAAGCTACGTAAAGGCAGTCCCTCAAATGATAATTGGAGTCAACAATCCCAACCTCATATCCTCGCTCAAAGTGCGTGAGGGAAAGTGGCAGCAGCCAATTGCTGCAAAGACAAGATTGGGATGGACCGTATATGGTGGCTCACGCAGATCAGAAGGTAAAGTCCACCTTCACCAATGCCACTGCGACCACGACCTACACGAAATGGTCAAAAGATGCCTGCTTTCTGAGGACAACGTACCCCAGAAACTAGCTAAATCACCAGAGGAGCAACGAACATTGCGAATTCTGGAAAATACAACTAAATACCAAGCCGACAGGTATTCCGTGGGTCTACTATGGAAAGATGATAATCGCCAATTCCCAAATAGCCTGGCAACGGCATCAAAGAGACTCACATGTCTCCAAAGGAAGATGGCCAACAACCCTCAGCTCGCCATCGAATTAAACCGGCAAATAAAAAATCTCATCGATAAAGGCTACGCCGAGAAGCTGGACGCCACTACGTTGGCCGACAGCCCCAAAGACGTATGGTATCTGCCAATATTTACCGTACAAAACCCACACAAGCCAGACAGGGTAAGATTGGTGTGGGACGCTGCAGCTAAATCATCAGGCGTATCGCTCAACGACTACCTTATGAAGGGACCAGATCTACTTGTGCCGCTGCTAAAAATTATGTACAATTTTCGAATGCGAAAAGTTGGTATATGCGGGGACATAGCCGAAATTTTCCACCGCATAGCAGTACAAGAAGAAGACGCCCGAGCCCAACGTTTCTTGTGGCAAAACTCGGAGACAGGCGCAGTAGAGGTCTACCAATTAAACGTCCTCACATTCGGAGCTACGTGCTCGCCCTGTATAGCGCATTATGTGCGCGATCTGAACGCCAACACACATGCCAGCGAGTATCCTGCTGCTGCGAAAGCCATCACACAACACCACTACGTGGACGACTACATAGATTCTTGCCACACGCCAGAGCAAGCCATTAAACTAGCGAAGGAAGTCCGAGAAGTTCACGCACGTGGCGGCTTTCACATGCATAAATGGTGTTCAAATTCAACATTGGTCTTGTCAGCTCTAAACGGGACCTCTGAAAAACAAGATGAGAAAAAATTCTACAACAACGAGGAGATACACTCTCACGAAAAAATATTGGGTATGCAATGGAACCCAAACCAAGATGCATTCACATATGCACTCAAGTTTGTGCGAATAAAGCGCAACATCATATCGGATAACATAACGCCGACCAAAAGAGAAGTCCTACAAGTCCTGATGTCGGTGTTCGACCCCATGGGCTTCGTGTCATGCATCATGATGTACCTCAAGATCCTGCTCCAAAACGTCTGGCGTATGAAAATTGACTGGGATGAGGATCTGACACCGGAATTGCGGGACATGTGGCAGACTTGGCTATCGTTCCTCCCCTTGATAGCCGAAGTTAAAATTCCTCGATGCTACTTCCAAGGCTTGGTGGCCGAAGATTGCCAAATTCAGCTTCACGTGTTTGTGGACGCTGGAGAAGATGCTTATGCTGCGGTCGCATATTTTCGTATCGAGCATGAGGGTAAGGTTTTTTCTTCGTCTCGTTTCAGCTAAGTCAAAGGTAGCCCCATTGAGGCCACTCTCCATCCCACGCCTTGAGTTACAGGCAGCAGTCACCGGTGCCCGACTATTGAGTTCCATCAAGACACAACATGAGGTCAAAATCCAGCAGTTTCATTTATGGACGGACTCCAAAACCGTTCTGGCATGGCTCGCCGGAGATCCACGACGATATCAGCAATTCGTGATGTTCAGGGTAGCCGAAATCGCTGAGCTCACGGACCTCAACCACTGGAGATGGGTGCCGAGCAAATTGAATGTGGCCGACGTCGCCACAAAACGCCAACGCGGGCCTGATGCTTACACGCAATGGTTCGACGGACCCAATTTCCTGAAATTGCCGCCTTCTGAATGGCCGGCAAAAACAACCAAAATAGACGAAGCCACGGAGGAGCTGCGTCCCCGTTTCCTTTACATGCGTGAAGAAATGTCGCGGCTCAACTACGAGTACTACTCCGACTGGATTCGGCTGTCACGAGCAGTCGCATATTGGCTTGTCTACAAAGAGAAGCTAATCCATAAGATTCGCCAAATCGGTGGAGCTACAGGTCTGCGGGTGAATCATCTCACCAATGCCCAGCGGTTCTTATATCGAACCATGCAGCTGGAATATTATGCCGACGAGTATGCTGCCACCACCAAAGGAAAATCAGTCTGCCGCAGCAGCCCGCTGTGGGGGCTCCAACTCTACATAGACGACTCTGGAGTGATGTGTGTACGCAACCGCGCAAGGCGCTACACGAGCATCCCAATGGACCAAGTCGCATTACCACCCAAGCATTGGGTGACCAAGTTGATAGTGCGCCACTATCACGAAAAGTATTTCCATATCAACCACGAAACAACCATAAATGAGGTGAGGCAAAAATACTCAATTACCAAACTAAGACCTCTCCTTAAAGAAATCCGCCGCAACTGCCAACACTGTAAGCTACAAAATGCTCAGCCTGTGCCACCACTGATGGCGCCACTACCACGAGCCAGGTTGGGCGCATTCAAGCCAGCATTTACGCACGTGGGCGTGGACTATTTTGGCCCAATTACAGTCATCGACGGCAGGAAGGCGCTCAAACGCTGGGGCATGCTCATAACTTGCCTCACAATGCGAGCAATAAGCATCGAGATCGTCCACAGCTTAAGCACAAATTCGTGCCTTATGGGTCTGCGTCGTCACATAGCTCGTCGAGGGACCCCGCAACAAATATTCATTGACAACGGAACGAATTTCCGAGGGTCAGATGCCTTTTTACGAGGAACCTTACAGTTGGACGACTCCGAGATGCAACAAAAACTGGCGCAGCGGGGAATAACCTGGTATTTCAACCCGCCATCAGCCCCTCATATGGGTGGCGCCTGGGAGCGCTTAGTGCGTTCCATAAAAGCTGTACTATACCGTATAGCCCCAAATCAAAAATTCACCGACGAGAGCCTACTCACGGCAATGATGGAGGTGGAGATGACGGTCAACTCTAGACCGTTAACATTTGTGTCCCTCGATCACGAGGACCAAGAAGCTATCACCCCGAATCACCTGCTGCTCGGGTCGTCAAATGGCGAAAAGCCGTTCTGCGAGCCGGAACAAATCGACTACAAATGGACTCTGCGCCAAAGTGTTCTGGAAAAGATGGGTCAAAGAGATGCTACCAAACATAACCAGGAGAACTAAATGGCATCAAAAGGTTAGTCCCATAGCTGTCGGCGATATCGTACTGATCGTCGACGAAAATCAACGCCGAAACACCTGGACAAAGGGCCGAGTCATCGAGGTAACAACCGCTGAAGATGGCCAAGTCAGGCGTGCCAAGGTCCAGACATCGGATGGCATCCTATCCAGGCCAGCAGTAAAGTTAGCAGTTCTTGATGTCGGCAATTAAATAGTAAGCTCCTCCGTCCTGCGGACTGCGTCCGCTTACTGGGAGGGGAATGTTGCCGAAATTTAGATCTGCCAATAATTTAAGCCCAGCAGCAGACAAATAAAAATAACAAAACAGCTGCTAGTTAAACCAAACGCAATCCACAAGTAAAGACAACAACAACAACAAACTATGTTAGGCAGCACACAGCGAAGTTACAGTTTGAAATCTCTTTGCTTTGAGCTTGCCATTCTTATCAGTTCTATATCCATTTATGTATAAGTAAATCACATTCAGCTGCGCTGAACTACAAGAAGCAATAGGTGAAGCCAAACCTCGTGGCCAGCCTCTAATTTAGTTGTTTGTTCGCTGTCGAGAGACGAAGACTAGGGTAAGATCTAAGCTAATGGAAAATTGTATCCAAACCTAACCTAAGTCAAATTGCAGTTTTTTAAAGTGCTACCACCTCAAGTGCTACGCCATATACTACCACATACGCTACAAATATATACCACCTACTACTCTCATATAGCTAGAGCTGAGTTTAATCTGGATTTGATCATCACAAATATATAAGAGACAACGTGCCATTAAATGTGTTTGAGCTGTTTCCATTTTCCTCATTGGCGGTGCTAGAAAACTAGTCGGACGGGCAACAGATGGAATGACACTTTCAATTTTTAGAGACAATTATTGTCGCAATTAATAAGACCTAGTGTCAAATTGATACTAATAAAGTAATACAAAAAAGTGTCAACCAGATACACGGTAGTATTAATTTGAAATCCTCGAAGTATCATGTTAATACTTTCGAAAAATCAATTTGATACTTGGAGTATTCGAGAGAATTCGATACTCAATAGTTTCAAATTGATGTCTAAATGGTGTCATTTAAATGACAACTTTTTTTGAGTGCATATGTATATTTGTTTCTGGCTCGGTATTGATAATCCACTTAATCTTTGAGATTTGGTTTTGTAATTAAAATTTATTAATTTAATAAATTTATAAATTTCTGCAAGATTAATTTCCATTTATGCCCCACCGAACTTTCGGCACATTTAGATCAATCTTAATATGGATTTTATTCGTTCACATAACAATTTAAATTACTATGTTAGGGATATTACCTGCACTATTACATTCACTGCCTCTCAAGATTTTTGGTTCTATATCGTGAACCGACGAAATATACAATGATTTGCCAAATTCACTTCTGTCATTTTTGTTAACACAATTTGAGGCTTTGCTTCTTTGATGTTCACAATTCTCACAAAAGGCACATTAGTCAATGACTCTTTGACCTACCTACCGGCCGCCTCGCAACTGCCAAAACAGCATGTATAGCCATTATTTTCCTGGTGTGGTAAGTACTGAGGTTGCTGAGCTGCTCTTCTCCTAGTCCCCCACTTCAGGCACTGTTACATTCGCAGTTGCCGTCGACGTTGGCGTCGTTTACATGCTGTTGCGCGCGCTTATGGGCAACACTTAATCGGCTTCCGGGGATATTTGGGATTTAGGGCGGAAACCTATTTGCGAAAGACGTAGCTTGTGCTCAGTGGTCGCCTTTGTCGTTGCCTGCTTTTCATTTTAGGCATTTTCCTTTGTCTCGCGACAATCTGAATCCTTGTTTTTTTATTTAGCCATACTTAAAATTTACAACAAAAGCAGCCATCTCGAGATGAACTACTTAGTTTTCTTCCATCTTGTGCTTCTGCTGCTCGAAGCAAACATTAGAAGAATGGAGCCAATTCCGTCAGCAGCCCGCGGGCTATGCTATGTGCATGTATAGCATAAATATATGTTCCGTCCGGCTTGGTAAAGTACGTGCTAATGGCTGTACAGCAAATGACACAAAACTCGAGTATAAACAACGCCAAAAGTCAGCTGCCTCATAAATACATATTTACACACACACAAGTGAGTGCATGTGTGTGAGGGTGTCTCATACCAATAATGGCCGCCGGCGGTGGCCATTGAAAAATGCTGACTATCTGGCACAGAAGGAGCAGTCAGCTGACTTGTCTGCTCATCCTTCTGTTGGCATCTGACCGTGTGTGTGAGTGTGCCTCCCAATTCCCTGCTAATGGCTCTTTTGTGAGCATTTCCACTGTTGGCTCAATGAAATGCCGGCAGCATTTGTGCACCAGTCGACTTACTGGTCGCTCATTTTCAGTTATTTCTTTCAAATATTTATGATTTCTGAAATGCCACGGCGCACATTCCAAGAAGTTTAGGTATCTCTACACTACAAGTGCAATGAGAGTGGATTGAGTTTGTGGCTGAAGTTGTAAAGTTGAAGAAAGATAATAATTAAGGTCGACTCAAATTAAAATTTCAGAAATAATATTCGCTTTCAGCTTTGATCAATTTTAATTAAAAATACGTTACTGACTCTGTAGGGTGTACAAATATTCATAGTATCCCCAGGCATTATCGTCGTTTTTATGATTATTATGGCAATTCTTTGGCGAACAAAATGGTTCCCATTAATTTTACTTAAAGCCTCATCTCGTCCCCTGCATAAATTGGTGTAATCATTGGCAGTTGGAAATCAATAAATACCACGCGCCTGAATCGAATCACGCTTGAACCATGCGACGTATAATGTTGCCACCAGACTTATTTATTTGTCACATTCAGAATAATAAGAATACAAATTAAATAAAAACGCATTGTGGCCTGTTTTAAGTGCGAATGCAACATATTGCTATGATCAAATAAGCATTGCGCATAATTCAATCGACGCACAATGAAATGTAATTATTTATACGATAACAGAGATGTTAATGAAAATGATGGGAGTGCGGAGCATGTGGTCAGTAGATTAAATAAGAAATTATACTCAGAATGAAATCCCTTCTAAATGAACCAAAAACGTGTATTTTCGTTATCGCTAAGTCTGTTTTTATACTCAGTACCAAAGGTACATAAAGTATATTAAGTTTGTGCAAAAGTATGTAACAGGGAGAAGGAATCATTTGCGACCATATAAAGACAATATATTCTTGATAAGCATCAACAGCCGAGTCGATATAGCCATGGCCGTCTATCGGTCCGTCTGTCTGACCAGATCTCAAAGATGGTAAGAGATAGAGGTTTGACATGCATGGGACACACGCTCCTTATATTTGCAGGCAGATCAAGTTTATTTTCAATTTTTGCCGCACCCCTCAAACAACTTTTCATTACAGTTAACAGCGATCCTGTAGTCAGATCAGGAAGTTCATTGTCTTCACAGTTATTTGTTGAGCTCAATCTAATGTAACAAATGGATTAGGTTAAGACTGCAAACGTGTTTTCTAAAATATGTTGGTTAAAAGCATTTGTTATTATAAGAAATGTTAAGCTTTCCTTCAAAAATTCTTTTGATAGCAAATAGTTTAATGTAACCCTCGTTTCTACGAGCCGCCGACGAGAACACACGCATTAAAACTAAAAGTCACATACCAATTTAAAAGCAAGGCTAAATCGGAATTAATCCGTCTTAATCTTAGCCATCCGAGTTGTTTTAAGCCCGCAATATCAACTGTAATTACTCTAACAAGATTTGCCACAAGTCCCGAGGGATATTTCTTTGCGTAAGTTCATATTTCTCTGAAAATTAACTTTTTCCCAAAAGAAAAAATAAAGGCAAGCTAACTTTGGCACGACCGAAGTTTATATACCCTTGGAGCTTGAGATATGCGTGCTAGTTTGTTATATGCCATCTATACAGTAAATTCATAGTAAAAAAGTGTAAAGTGCTATAAAAAAATTTTTTCTCACTAGAACTACTTTTTTGGCCTTTCGTTCCTATAACGGCTATATGCTATAGCCATCCGATTTAAATCAAACTTTGCAGAATTGTGTGGTGGCATGTAACATTGATCAGCAACAAGTTTGGCTGCTATAGCATTAAAATCAAAAAAGTTTTTCTCACAAAGATTTTTTTCCAGACCTATCTTTTGTATGGGAGCTATACTATATAGTTGTCCGATTTAGAAAAGTCTTGGTGAAATTATGTGAAATCATTCTTCTTCTTCTTTATTGGCCCGATGCTTGCATCACAACCGTTTTACGGTCTCGACCGCTGCAACTAATGTCCGCCAGTCGCTTCTGCTCCGTGCGAGCTGGCACCATTTTTCACGCCAAGCTTGGAAATGTCTTTCCGCACTTGGTTGTCCCACCTTGCCTTGTCCCAGTTCTTTCGCATTCCTCTTGTAGACCATTTTTGCAGGAGCTTGTTTATCCATACGGGTAACATGTCCCAGCTAGCGCAGCCGCTGTTGCTTTATGCGCTTGACCAGGCTAGTATCCCCATAGAGCTCATACAGTTCGTCATTCCTTCGGATGCGAAAATCCTCGACAACTTTCAAAGGTCCATAAATCCTGCGAATAATCTTTCGCTCGAAAACGCCAATCGCCGCCTCATCCGCTGATGATATTGTCCATGCTTCTGCGCCGTATTGCAGGACTGGGATGATATGCGACTTATAAAGCGCTATTTTTGTTCTTCGCTTGAGGTTTCTGCTCTTGAACTCCCTTCTTAGCCCGTAATAGCATCGGTTTGCGAGCGTTATTCTTCTTCGGATTTCCATGCTGATGTTGTTGTCGCCGGTTATCATCGTTCCGAGGTAGACAAAGTCCTCTACAACTTCAAAGATGTACTCTCGCATTGCAACAGATTGCCCTAGGCGCGTGGACTTCTGTTTCGAGGACACTAGGCACTTTGTCTTATCCTCGTTTAAGTCCTATTTCCAGAACAAATAAATGCGCACGAAAATAAATTTTTATGTTGAACTCCATATAAAAAAAACAGCTTTGAACAGCTGATCAGCCATTTATTTAGTGGCATTACTGATTTACTGATTTCCAGAACAAAAATAAATAATCACGGCGTTGCCACATCGTTAGCTTGTGTGGATTGCAAACACAGCCGATTTGCTGAAATAAATTGTTTAAAAACTTCGACAAGTTAACATTTTTTTGACTGCTGCTTTGACTTCTGATTTGAAAATCTCAGTAGTCGGCGTCAAATCAAAATCAGAATAACGAAAATTGTAACTTAGGAAATCAAAGCAGCAGTCGGCCCTTTGAAAGTTTTTAATTTTAATGACTGCGACTTTTCGAATTATTGTAAGTCTATGAAACAGTCGAGACAAACTTCGACAGTCGACTCTCAGTGCTTTGAAAGTTTTTTAATTGATTGACTTATATAAATATTGTAGGGTCTAAATTTAATCTGTAAGTGTACAAATTTATATATTATGTGACAATATGGGATTATCTAGCTGACAAAATCTGCCGTAAATCGTGGGCCTCCATTAGCAAAGATATTTATTAAGACACCGCTGCTAAAGAATGATTAAATCGCGAAATGGCCAATAAGAGTCAAAAAGAGCAAAAACAAACCAAATTATCCCAGATGCGATGCATGATCGCAATTTGTGGTTTGCCAACGGAAAAAGAACAACTGTGCGACGGTCCTGTTATATCGTAATTTTAAAGTACAAGTAGGCAACTGCTTCGTCAGTTTTTCATTTTCTATTTTTTGGATTCTGAATCAATTAGTTTGATTTGGAAAGAGCAATTTAACAGTTCGAACCTTTGGGAAAATTTTTAAAATTCATTTGTTTTGTGCACAATGGCGCCGAAGAAGGAATGCAAAATTTGAAAATATTTTCATAATAATGAGATCGACGGTCGTAGTCGTTTGAGTCAGGAAGTGTTTCCAGCTTTTTTGAAGCTGCAATAGACACTTTGCGCTGTTCCAAGATAAAGACGAAGAAGGCGATAATAGTTTGTAACTTTTCCAATTTATTCAAGAGAGATCCCTATATCATTTAAAAAAACCACAAATGTTGCCGGATTTCGGAATGCAATCACAAATATGATTTTGAAACTGGAACGTACGAACGCTTTGGTAACCTTCACGTCTTGTGCATAACAACTTTGCACCTGGTGTTGCTGAAGAATTCTGAGGAATGGCATTAAGATTAGCTGGCAACTCTTTTTCGAATACTGCTGTCGGTCTGACGGCCTGCTGGATCTTTTATGTGCTGGATTTTTTATAAACAAAACGGCCAGAAATGAAATTTAACGATGGAGCCTGGCTTACTCAATCTTTGGAAAATATCCTTCATTCCTCCCAGAAACATACATAAGCATCTTCAACATCAATACAAAATGCTTATAGAATATAAATACATATAAACTTATGCTCACATGCACTGCAAATTTTTAGTTTTATCTGTGTACTTTGTACAATGTATAGTTGGTTGACTGCCACAAACCAGAGAAAATGGCCAGGACACTTCCATGCGGAGTGACTCAATTGAGGCAATTCTGCGAGTAGACGCGACACCAAGCTCATAACTCAACCTATGGCAATACGTTATTTAAAGCGTTCACGTATATCAGTGTCCGGCAAAACACACATGCTTATTTTGCCTTTGAATGTGTGCGTTCAGACACGCGAGAGCGCTCTCAGTTTGTTAGTGCAAAAGAGAGCAGTGTACGCTCGTATAGTGTCTGTGTATCGACGCCGCTGCTACAGAGGATGGACGTTGCTACTTCTATATTTGGTTTCATGTTTTACTATTTTTGATTTTCTTTAGCCTTTTCACGACTTAATAAATGTTTAGAAAGGGTTTTTCTTATGTGAAATAATATCTGTGGCAATAAGGAATAACAGCATATCTCGAGTTATGTCAAAATTGAGATATTGATACCAATGGCTTCCTCGGTTTCTTATCTATTTTGTGTCAAAATTTCAGGACAATCGGGTGATTGGTTACAAAGATATTACGGTAAAACCAAACAACAGAAGTCTAAATTGCTTAAGTTTATAAAAGGCAAAACAGCATAACTCAGTTGTGCTATTCTTCCCTATTCAAAATCTGATTTTTGACAGAATTCCTATTTTATTTTTATATAAAAAAATAACACATCTGAGATGTGCTTTTATTCCAAAATACACACTGTGACTTATGCTGTTATTCCACATTGACATTTTTGATTACCTGATGGCATATCTGGACTTAAGCTTTTATTCCATATTAAATGTTTTTATTTTATGGATCATAACTCTAAATGTGCCTTTTTTCCAAAATACTTTTATAACTTTTCGGTACACATCTTTAATTGTGTCTTTGTTCCAAAATCAGTTTGCTGAAAGTTTAATACATAACTTGAATTATGCTGTAATTACAGTTGATAATGTTGATGTTAATGAAAAATACCAAGTATGCGACTTAAAAATGAAATCAAAGCAGCCGATTGAAAGTTTCTCCCGACGAAAAATAATAATTAAAAACATTCTGCCAGACGTGTTCAAGTAGTAAACATCAGCAAGTAGTCAACACAAGCAAAAATATAAAAATAAATAATTTAAATAAACCGGTAAGAAATACCCAAAATAATATGCAAAATACGAATCTCCGATATAAACAAATATTTTTACGCGAACTATTTATATATTTTTTTTTTTTAGAATATGGAGAGTGGTAGCGACGAACATGATTTTGGGTCAGACGACTCTGGCAGCAACGAAGTTGATTTTGGATCAGACGACTCTGGCAGCGACGAGGTTGATTTTGGATCAGACGACTCTTTACAAGATCCAGACCTTTCCATGGAAAGCAGTATTTCAGAGGATATATTGCAAAACGATTTGGATAATAGGGCGTCAGCAAGCCATTTGAGTGCAACTCATCAACTGAATGGTGAATATGCTACCAAAAAAAGTTATTTGACGAAAAATGAACGACAAAAGAAACGGAATAGCGGCAAAACGTACACAACAACGCGAGGAAAAAGAATCGCAAAGCGCAAATGCGTTCCATTAGAAATGTGCCGCAAGAAATGCAAAGACAAATTTACCTACGTAGAGCAGAAACAAATTTTTGATGAGTATTGGAAGTTAGCAGACTATAACAAAAGACTTTTATATATTTCTTCGCCAACCCTGGTAAAAGGCAGAACAACCAAAACAGAGCTCCGCGCAAAACATTTAAAAATAAAAGTGTAAAGGCGATAATATAACCAGTGTAGTGACAGATGTGGATAACGTTGTAACAACAGACACGAGGCTGATCAAGGACAGACAGGATCAACGAAACAGGCAATTTTTTTATAAACTTCTGTTTAAATCTGGCCACAGCAGCCCCCGCGGCAAATACAATAACAATTCAAACAAGTTGGATAAGATACACACACAGAAGTAACTACTAAAAGTGGGTTCTTTAAAAGCTCTAAAAGCGGTAAAAAGCTTTTAAAAGCTTATTTAGCACACAGGCGCCCCTGTTGATCGCAACCTTCTAAGAGTTTTGTCATTTTGTGTAGCATACTTCTAGGCCGAACACAAGTATCAGATCATAACAAAAAGTTAAGGTAATGTTTGGAGGTAGATCACCCGTGTCCGATTCCGCAATGGGATTAAATCGCGCGCCGATAGGATCGGCAACTGACAACAACGTGCAGCCGGAAAAACGTAAATGCCTTGAACTGTCGCCCGAAGTCGCGGTGGAAAACAAGCATATCATGCTAGCGATTATGGAGATGGGAAAAAATTTTGATTCAAAACTGGCGTTCATGACGGATAAACTGGCAACGAAGGACGATATCGGGGAGTTAAAGGAACAACTAGGAGGGGTCTCACATAAAATCGAAGAGCTTCAACGTGAGAATCAAGCGTTAAAAGAAGAAATCGAACAGCTTAAAGGGGAAAAGAGCAATGACCGAAAAGAACTAAATAGACTCTCTAATCAGAGCAGAAATAAAAATCTGATTGTAAAAGGCCTCCAGAAGAAACAAGCATCAGTGGATGGTGTTAGAGAGCTACTCCGCACTAAACTGAAGGTTCCAGAAGCCAACGTGAGAGACACACGGATCATTTTTGAAAAAGGCAATACAGTTGGAATTATTGCAGAATTGGAAACGTCCTCAATGGTGAACGCTTCGCTTAAGAACGGCAAGTTATTAGCGGGTTCGAAAATTTTCATTGAAAAAGACCTCAACGTAGAAAGACAAGAGCATAAGGCTGTACTGCTGCAGTTTAAAAAGATTTGATTTCACTTAACGGCAGATTTAAAATATTCGTTAAAAGCGATGAAATAAATGTTGATGGAAAATGGTACTATTTTGATGCCGCTAAAAATCTTGTGCACAAAGGGCAACCTGCAGAACCAATGCTAAAAGAGTTATTTGGTACAGCATTGTGGCCGCTGACATACGCAGCACTGCTTAATCGGGCCCGGGTTCAAAAAAAACCAATAAGGAGTAGTAGAAACTTTATAAACCAAGCTCCCACCCAAGATAGTATAAGTTTAGAAAATACACATAATATTACGTTTAGGATACTTTCTTATAATATCGCAGGTCTTAAAAGTAAGCTAATCCAAAACAGCTTTTTTAAAATGGTTAACAGATATCAAATCTTCTTCCTATATGAGACGTTTATTGAAAACAACATGGAAAACTATGAGCATTATTTCCAGAATTTCGAGCTCTACTGGATTCCAGCAGTAAGGATGGCGGAAAGGGGGCGTGCAAGTGGAGGTTGCCTTTATGGAATTCATAAAGATTTCAAATGCACGGTGAATTGTTCTTTCGAAAATATTTGCAGCAGAACAGTTGTAGAAATTCATGGGACCCGAGAGAAGCTATATATTATACCCACGTACCTCAACTGCACAAAATGGTCGGATGATTATGAGCAGCTCTACGACTTTCTTCTACAAGCAAGAATTCCAAATACCATGCTAGTTGGCGACCTAAATGGAAGAATTGGAGAAGAGCAAGTGGTCACAGAAGAGGAAACGGAAAGCGTGTGGTCTGCCACACGAAGAGCAGCAAAAGACAAAACAAGGGACACAAAAGGAACAAGAATCATGGAATTGGGAGAATCCTTTAATCTGCTAGCGCTCAATGGCAGATCACAAGGTGACTCAGAAGGAAAATTTACTTTTATTCGCGGCCAGGCTTGCACAACCATTGATTACTGCATGATTCAGGGAGAATGGCATAAACATGTAAGGGATTTCAAGGTAACAGAGGAATTGTTTTCGGATCATATGCCAATAGAAATCGAAGCGTGTGTAAGAGCACAGACACAAGCTGAAACTAACAAACTCTTACCAAAGCTGAGATGGATGGCAAATCTCAAGGAAGAGTACAGTCTGAGATTAGATCGCATTATGAACTCCCCGTACATAAACCAGTCTGAAAATTGTATCCAGCGTTTAACTGATTGCATTACTGAAGCAGCAAAATGCATGCAAAAGCCGCATAGAACAAACTTCAAAGAACCATGGTACGATAATGAATGTGAAAAAGCAAGAAAACGCTCAATGCACTGGCTAAGACAGGCGTCGCGCAACAATACACCGGAAAGCAAAGCAAGCTACCTTCGAGAGAATAGGTATTATAAACAACTTTGTGCAGAGAAGCAGCGCTTCTATAATCAATATCTTCAGATAGCTCTCGATAATATAAATGATAGCAAAAATTTTTGGAAGATGGTGAGAAAAATAAACGGCTCAAACGAAAAAAGAGGTATACACGTCACTTCCGAAAACTTAGCGGAATATTTTAAAGGCCTGCTTCTTAGAGAAGTAGAGGAACCGTATATCTTTGATCTACCGATTGTCGAGAGAGCAGAAATGGACAGACCGTTTACAATTGCAGAAGTGCGCCTTGCAATAAGTCAAAATAAAGTAGGAAAAGCGCCAGGAGAAGACAGAGTCCCAGCGGAATTTTTGCTGCACTCCTCAGAAGGTTTTGTGGTACAGTTAACTGAGTCTTTTAATGAAATTTTTAACTCCGGATGTGCCCCTAAAAGCTTTCAGAAGAACATAATTTACCCAATCTTTAAAAAAGGCAACCCTAAAGAAGTGAGCAACTACAGAGGCATCTCCTTTTTGAACACTCTGTTAAAAACATTTACGTCCGTAATCCTAGCCCGCATAAAATCGTATTTGGACGAACACCAAATACTACACGAAAATCAATCCTGATGTACGCGGACGACATGGTCATCCTCGCTGAAACACCAAAGATGCTACAGGAGATGATCAATGAAGTGCTAAGATACTGCCTAAAATGGGGACTGGAAATCAACACGGAAAAGTCAAAAACAATGATAATTCGAGATGGCCGAGGGAGGTTGGCACGAGATGAGAAATGGACACTGGGCAATATAGAACTAGAAACGGTAAAACTGTTCAAATACCTTGGAGTGACGGTATCTTCAAACATGTCATTTAAACAGCACATTAAGTTAAAACTAAGTGAGTCCAAAAGAGCACTAAACAGCACATGGAAAGCCTTAATGAAAAAGAAAAATGTCAGCGCGAGTACAAAGTACAAAATGTTTCAGGCAACGGCGAGAACAATTATGTGCTATGCTGCCGAAGTCTGGGGATGGGAGTCATACGACGATGCCGAAAAATTGTTAAGATTCTTTCTGAAACAACTATTTTATCTCCCAAACAATACGCCAACATATGCGATACATTTGGAGACAGGCCTACCTGAGATGTCCCTTCACACACTACAAGCGCATTTCAAATACATGAACAAAATCATGTCTTTGTCAACTGACAGGTACCCGAATATGGTAGCGTCTGCACTGATAGCGTCGTCTTCGCAATGCTTCCAAAAATGGACAGAACTGGCCTCTGAATACGAAGTGAATCTAGACCTAGCCGACCCTAACACCTGGAAAGAGAGTCAATCCACACTACTGGCTTCGATCTACGAGAGAACGCGTGAGGAATATGTCAGGCGAGCCCGCGAAAGCACTTCTCGACAGATGTACAAGCGTTTAAGTTACGACCTTGGAGAAAACAATTACTTTAGGGAAGACTATGACAATTTAACCATTTCTTATATTTGCAGAGCAAGAACAGAGGTACTGGCGCTTAACTTCTCACCGCACAGACGTGTTGAAAATGAGCTGTGCAGCCTTTGCAACATGAGAGCACGCGAAGATGTGACTCACTTCATAGCAGTCTGTCCAATCTTGAAGGAACTGAGGATCCGCTCTTGGGGCAAGGCATACCTTACACTGGAAGAGCTTGTAGCAGTCCTAAACGGGCAATCTTGGAGACTGTTAGCAAAATACCTGTTGGATGCTCACAAATACAGGGCAAGAATCCTGCAGGAAGCATTTTAAAAGAGAATTCTGTTATATTTTTTTTTCCTTGTTCTGTTTATTAATTGGTGGAGCCCGGGACTCCATCCTGAGGAGTGAAAGATCTACTATCTCGCGACGAGCGGGGAAGGTAGGTGGTGTAGCTCTGAAAGATGGGCGTTCCGGTAGCTCTCGCTTTTAAAAAAAAAAAAAAAAAAAAAAAAAATGTGAAATGTAAAACTTAAATTTAAGGCTAAAGGCCTGTTCTCAGAAGCGCGGAAAATAAATTTTTATGACGCACTCCATATAAAAGAAACAGTGGCGGAAAGTTTCCGCGGCTGAATTTATTTTCTGTGTTCTGAGACACGCTAAATAAATGCCCAGTTGGCCTATCGATAGTTGACGTATCGATAGCGGTGTGGGTCGTGAGTGGATTGAAAGAACAGCTGATTTGATTTGTGGAAATAGCTGTAGCTCTTTATTTTGACAAGATAAATTGATTATGGAGGAAAAAATCACCTGAGCGCAAAAGGAAACAGATTGAAAGTTTCAGATAAAGGGAAGCCCCAAGCTAAGGGCCACAAATCAGCCCAACAAAATGACAAAATCGGCACTGAAGGGACGTACTGAAAAAAAACTGCAATGCCAACGTCCGACGCTTGGAGACGCCTCGGTTGGTTGGTACGGACGGTTGCGTCCGAAATCGGAGGAAATCAGCAGGTGATAACCATTCCAACCCGGTATGGTGGGCAGCAGATTCAGCTACAGCGGCTGCCGAGGAGGAGGATTTTGAATTTACGACAAATAAAACAAAAATTGTTGATGAAAACTAAAAGTATATTTGCCAATCTCTAGCGTAGCGTTTCAGTTGAGAGGAAAACGGTTTCACAGCACAAGTCCATGATTTGCAGATACTCCAAGCAAACCTTCCTGCATACGATAGCAGCATTCCTGCCAAGAATGAACAGTCAACCAACTTGGAATCAAGCCTTAAAAATGCTACCACCCTCCCCCATCATCTTGTCGCATATCTGGGCATCCGTCAGGGCCGCATGATGCACTATGTACTCCAGAAACTGCTCCATCTGACCCGCACTGTAGGCCGATTAACCAAACTCTTGTACAAACTTCTGCAAACGATTATAGTTGCCAGAACGGCAAACATCCAAAGAAGCCTCCAATTGGTAGTCCGGGACTATGTCCGACATCTCAAATAAATTGACCTTGTTGATGACATGCTCGTCCCCCTTGAGACGATAGCAGGACTGCAAAGTGGGTCACCACTCAATATCTGTACAAATGTAGGCCTCCTCTTCAATCTGCACTTGCTCGAAGTCACAAATGTGTCTCAAACGGGCAATAATTTGATCCTCGCTCAAAGTCTGTAACGGAATTTGTTGCAACCCTACCGGCATCAACATACATGTGTTCCTGTTATTTTGGCAAAATACACCATTTAAATTTTTTTTTTTAAACAAAACAAATCAAAACAGCTGTGCACCTGTGTGGCCGTTTCTGTATTTGGCCTCATTGGCTTATAAATGGGCACACTAAAAATTTATTGTGGATGCTAAATAAATAAAGTGCAATTTAGCGTGCTAAATTTTTCGCGCTTCTGAGAACAGGCCTTAACGGCAAAATGCCATGCCTATATATATTTTAATCTTCTATTAATAAAGAAGAACTTCTACTACTACTACTACTTCTACTACTATATTTCTTCGCTCATAAAAATTGAAGAAAAATTTAACACAAACACTAAAGAAAAGTGAAAGACTTGCCAGAAATCGCCAGAACAGTAACTACTATTTTTTGGAATTCAATGGGGATCGCATTAACGTATGTCAGGGATGCTTTTTAAAATGCTTTGGAGAAACGAAAAGCTTCATTAGATGTGTGATCAAGAAAAAGAATTGTTTTCCAAACAATCCCATGAACGATTTACGTGGAAAAAAAAGTCCAAAAAATAAACTAAGCAAACAAGATATTTCAGACATAGAAAGCCATATACTGAGTTTTCCGGCGTACGAGAGTCATTACTGCCGAAATCACTCTGCCGCAAAATATTTAAGTTCCGATTTAAGCATTTCAAAAATGCGTAAACTATTTTGCGAATAATATAAAGTGGTTAGCGTTACAAAATACACAGAAATATTCCGCAGCATGAATTTAAAGTTCAAGCAACCTAAATTGGACTCCTGCAATAAATGTGACACATTTAAAATCAAATTAACCTATTGCGACCCTAAAAGTTCTGATTACTTAAACTTAAAACAAGAACAGAAAAGGCATCACGAAGATGCAGAATTGGCGTATAAGTCCAAAAGCAACGATAAAGAAATGGCTAAGTAAAAAAAAAATTTGAAAACGTACACATTCGATTTGCAGCAGTGTCTACCAAAGCCGTTTTTAAGGACATCGATATGCTATTACAAAAGGCAACTTTTAACTTAACTGTTCATGATTGCGAAAGCAATCAACCGTTTTGCTTTATGTGGCATGAAGGAGCGGGCCATAGGGGAGCAAATGAAATTTCATCATGCTTATTTAAGCACCTTAACTCCAAGGTTATCAACGAAAGCATAGACTCGCTAATTTTCTACAGTGATTCCTGCGCCGGACAAAAACTCCATGTTTATATATTACCTGCAAAGTCATCCGCAAATAAAGACCATCGACCACAAATTTTTGGTGCCCGGCCATACCCATATGGAATGCGACGTAGACCATGCAGTAATAGAAAGGAAGAAAAAGAAATCGTGCGTTGAAATTCACCATCCACGTGACTGGTACCAATTCGTTCAAACCGTTGGTACAAAAAAACAGTTTCTAGTTACTGAAATGAAATCTGCTGATTTTTTCGATTTTGGATCCTTGGCGAAAATGAAGCTTCTTTTCCGAAAGGTAAATGCTAACGGGCAGCCGTTCGTTTGGAAGGATGTCAAATGGCTGCGATACACAAGCAATGATTTTGGAAAAATTAAATACAAAAACTCTTTGCTCGATACAGAACCGTTCGAAGTCTTAAACGTCATGAAGAGAGGAATGAGTTCACTTACCCCAAGTGACGTAAAATAGTGGCTACGGAGTCACTCATTTCCAAAGAAAAGAAACGCGATCTCCTAAGCATGCTGCACCTAATTAATCCATGTTTTTATGATTTTTACAAAAGTTTAAACAACGGTGACATTGCCAACGTCGATCCAGATTTGATGATGGCATAAAGTGGTCTCGAGCCAGATTTTTAGAATTTTAATCACTAAAATAACAACCAAAAATGCTGTTTCAAATACATTCATAAACATAATTTTTAAAAAATTGTTTCAATATTACCAAGTTGGTTTTTGCATTGGCAAACCGACGTGAATTACTTGCTGCTTAATATAATATAATATATATGGGTGATTCCATAAAAAATCGCCCACTGGGATTTTTTTTGGATCGAAATAATTTTTTTCGTATTCCTTGTAGTAAAATAGTATACACGTATTTTCAGCATTTTGGCGAAATACACTTAATTCGCGGGTAAAGTCGATTTGAAAATTGACATATTTGAAAAATTTAATTATTTTCAATTGCTTGCTATCCAAAGCCATTGGTAATAAAAATTTTTAAAAAATCTGAAAATTAACATTTGAATCCAAGCTTTGAAATAACTCACACTAAATAATTTGTAAATTTTTCTTTGGTCTTCAAATCGCGAAAATAAGTAAACAAAAATTAATTGCCGCGAAAGGGATTTTTTTTTGTCTTCATTTTTTTCTCAAAACTTGGTCTTGTATGCAGTAATTTACTGTATTAAGCTGTAAATGGGCAATCCAATAGTTCCGGAGTTATGGCCATTTTTCATTCCAATCAGTGTATCAATTAGCGGCATTAGGCGTTCACAAATAATGCGGGACAGAACCTTATGTGCGATGGGGAGGAGACTGATCCCGCGGTAGTTGGCGCAAACTGCAGGGTCTCATTTTTTAAAGATTGGACAGAGAGCACTTAGATTCCAATCGTCGGGCATGCTTTCGTCAACCCATATACGGCACAGAAGTTGGTGCATGCACCTTACCAATTCTTCGCCTCCAGCCTTGAACAATTCAGCGTGCAGCTCATCAGCTTGGTGACTTGTTGTTCTTTAGCCTTCTTATGGCTAAACAGACTTCCTGTTGGGTCGGGGGGTCTATCTCAATGTTGTCGATTGGTATCGTTACTTCTCTAGAGGCGGCATCATGTTCGTCATCGCCTCCCAGTAGGTTGGAGAAGTAACTTCTCCATTTGTTAAGCGCCACTTGCGGATCTGTGACCAGATTCCCCTGTTCGTCTTTGCATTGTGCGACTCTGGGCTTGTAACCTTCTGTTAATTGCTTAATCTTTTGGTAAAATTTTCGAGTCTCACTCATGCCGAATAACATCTCGACTTTCTCGCGCATGCCCCTTTCCTGCTCAAACTTTTTTCTTCTAAAAAGGCGTTTCTCCTCTTTTCTTTTCTCCAGGTATCTTTTTAGCAGCCCGCGTTACTCTCGACTGCAGAGTTCTCCTGTAGGCAGCGTTTTTCTCTGCAGTAGCGCGTCGGCACTCCTCGTCGTACCAAGTCCGCTTTCGAGGGGGCTCGCAATAACCGAGTATCTCCTTGGCAGCCGTACTCATGGAGTGGGGTATACGCTGCCACTCCCTAAGCAGTTAGGCGAGTTTAGCTGTGTAGGCTTCCGAGGTCACTTGTGATTGCAGCTTCTCGACGTTCAACTTTCGACGTGTGCCAGAGCGTGAGGCATGTGCCACGCTTGCCGAGTGCGTACCTTGGCTGCGACAATGCAGTGATCCGAGTCTATATTTGATCCTCGAATCGCACGCACGTCTAGTACACTCGATGAATGCCTTCCGTCGATCACAACGTGATCAATCTGATTTCGTGTTCGTTGACCAGGGGACTTCCAGGTCGCCTTATGGATGTCGAGGTGTTCAAATCTGGTACTACTTATGACCATGTTCCGGCCCGCAGCGAAATCTATTAGCCTCTTTCCGTTACCGGAGGTTGTTTCATGAAGGCTAAATCGTCCGACTGTCGACCCAAAAACTCCTTCTCCCCCGACTTTCGCGCTAAAATCGCCTAGCACGATCTTTATGTCGTGATAGGGGCAGCGCTAGTATAGTTGTTCCAGGCGCTCATAGAATTGATCTTTTGTCGGGTCTTTCTTGTCTTCTGTTGGCGCGTGAGCACAGAAAAGACTAATATTAAAATATTTTGCCTTAAGTATGAGCGTGGCAAGCTCGTCAACTGGTGTAAAGCTGATGACAGAGTGGCGCAGTTTATCACTCACTGCAAAACCGCACCCAAACTCGTGCTTGAAAGCGTGTCCATATCCAATCCATCGCATTTCCTGGAGTGCAGTAACGTCCGATGAATATTCCTTGAGGACAATCACCAAGGCGATATCATCACCGTCTCTGTTGAGGGTGCGGACATTCCAGGTGCATATCCTTAAATCGTGATCCTTAAAACGTTTGCGCGGGTCGTCGTCAGAGGGGGTCCGTATCCGAGGCATTGTAGTCGCAGTTTTCATTGGTGGGGATTTTTTACGGTGGTGGGTACCAAACCCGACGCACTAACCCTATATATTATACCCTGTAGGGAAGGGCGGGTCGCCGCTCACGTTAGTCAGCAGCAAATGCGGGTGCATTGCCACTGCTTCCGGTGGTCACCACGAGGAGGTGTGAGTCGACTTGAGACGTAGTAAGCCAGGATCACTCTGGGTTCGCCAAGTTGAACCGATCAGCAGCTTTACCTGACCACATACGCCCCCATTAGGTTCAGAAGCTCTATGACTAGAAGCTCTGAACGGGCCACCACACAACAATGCTAGCGCATTGAAAACAAACAAGTTTTTCTTACTAAGACTTTTTAAGACCAATCTTTTGTATTGCAGCTATACTATATTGTCCGACTTTTACAAATCTTAGTGAATTTATGTGAAATCATTAAAAACTTATAAATACGAGGGCTGGGAAGGATAGTATTGAATACAAAAAAGTTTTTCTTACTAAAACTAGTTTTTCAACCGATCGTTCTTATGGCAGCTATGTGCTATAGTCATCCGATCCGGCCGGTTCCGGCAAATGTGCAGCGTATTTGTAGCAAAAGACTTCGTGCAAAGTTTGGTTAAAAAAGCTTTAACACTGACGGGGGAGATACAATACACGAAAAAAATTTTGTCGGTAAATTTAACTAATTCTGTGGTTAAAATGCTCCAACCCATGGCCGTGAACTAACCGTCAGGTACAGTAGAAGTGACATAACGTAATGATTACGGTAGCACAGTAAATTTCCCCAAGAAATTGCTCCGACCAACAAAAATAGTTAGTTTACCATTGTTCACAGTAAACTCATATGTGTACCAAAGCAGCCGTATAAATACCACACACAATACAAATACCACACACCACAGTGCAAATACCACGTACTAATTCTGAAAAAAATAGACTTATTAATTAATAATTTCAAAAAAATGTTCTTACTCCGGGGTGACTAGAACTCAGGTCTCAGGGACTACAACACGAATTGAACGACATCTTAACTGGCCCGACTGCCGTTCGCGCATGTGGCAACTTGTATTGAATCTGCCCACTAATAAATTCTTGCATATCGCATAGATGAGATCACTTCTAATTCCCAAGTTCGAATTCAGCCATATTTAATTATAACGACCCAGTAAACCAACCAATAACATCAAAATATATATACTACTGTAACGTGCATGGTACTATTTCTGTGGTAGAATGTTACTGCAAGCCGCAGATTCAGAAACAACAACAAAAAACTAAAGCAGAAATTACGCTAGATTTACTATTTGTAGGGAAAATTTTAACAAAATAATTGTAAACAAAACAAGAACAAATTACATTAAAAAATATTTCACAGTAAAATTTACTGTAAGAATTGGTAGATTCAACCAACGAAAATTTTTTCTGTGTAGAAACAGACGGACGAACGGAAGGACAGACGGACACGAACAAGGATCAAGAATATATATACTTTATGTGGTCGGAGATGATTCCTTCAGTGCGTTACAAACATCCGGACAATTTTAATGTACCCTTTCCAAGGGTATAAAAAGTGGGTGGGGTGGCTGATGGTGAGTGGCGAGCAGCGGAACAAACAACACCACCACGACGGTCGGACGGGGGTCCAGGAGTCTCGGTCGTGTCTCTCAACCCCCCTACCCTTTCTATTATTATTTTTAAGTCTTTTATTTTGAGAATTATTCGTACTTGGATCAAGAACTGAAACTCTTGAATAAAGAATGTCGGAGCATATAAATATAATTTTTTTATTTTATCTTTTTTTTTAAATGTGGTGCTTAAAAATTGTTATTATATTATATAGTCCTTTAAACAAGTACTTTTGCAGAATCTTAATGTTTAACATGAACTGAATTAACGGCCGGCCACTGTTCTATGAATTTTTCTCCATTACAAGAGCAAAATTCTTGAAAATTCAAGAGCGACTACATTTTTTTATCAAGAGCGTTTGTACCCAAATTATTCGATCTAATTTTTTATGAGTGACAGTTCATATCGTATAGAATGACACAAAACAGTTTAATGGCATCAATCAAGGATTTCCCGAACGCAAAATGCTTACGAAATAATTAAGATGCTCGTAAGTGGTGGTCACCAGCAAAGTAATTCTTGCTGTTCCAGCTTTCAATCATTTATAATTCCCCAGGGGTATACAAAGGCAAAAGACAATATTTATCTCTCTTGTGGTAAGTCCATTTCTACATTTTGGTTAATTTTCAATTTTCTGCTATTATCAAATCCATATACCCAATTGCTTGCTACTGCATCAAGTAGCCGTTTACTGCTCGACATGAATTTTTAATGCTTTTAATGCCATTTTTAAATGCAATTTAATTGCCACCGATTGGCGTCATGATGCTGCAGCTTATCGAGGCACATGATGCGCATGCAAAGCACTTTTAAATTATCATCGGAAATTAATAAAAAAAAAAAGAAATTGGTGGGGGGAGAGAGGAGATGGACATGTCACTTGCAAAACTTTGATTATTAAAATGTAATCAAAAATTAACTTAATTAACGGCGCAAATATTCGATGAGCATATTATTGAAAACTGCTATGTTGCGTCAACAATAAACACAATGCCCGGAAAACGATAATAAAAATCAAATATAACGTATTCGCCATGTGTGACCGGAGCGTAACATTGAAGGCAGCAGGAGCCAGGTCTGATTGGGATTGTCTCATGCATAAAAATTACATATTAAAAGATATTAGTGTGAAAATTGATATAAAAATCAATGAAGCAGCAGGGACTGGCAGACAGACAGACAGAGGCGACGAGTTTAAAGGGTCACACTGGCTGCCAGTGTTGTAAAAGGACATGACCGTGTATAGCGAGTGTTGACATAAACATTAAATTTAATGGGCCATGTTTGTTGGTTCTGTCTGTATTTGTAGCCAGGCATCTTCCACATACTTTGCACTTTAGTTTTCATGTAGCGAATTAACGAGCAGGTTGGCCCCGCCCCCGCCACCCGATATAAATTAGTTGCCTCCCACATACGCATGACATTAAAGAGACTGTCTTGAGGGGCGTCCCGTCGGGCAATAAAACGAATTTTTACGAGTCCTGCCATTTCGAGTGCCACACTTTGCATGCAGAAGGCCAGACCAAGGGAAAGGAGGACCGGCATGCCCAGCAGTAAGGGGAGTCATATCAACGACAAATAGTACCACTAAATGGCCACGGATTATAATGATACAAAGCGAGCGAAGGAGATACACGGAGAGCGGACTAAACTAGCCGTGAACTAGGCCCAAAAAGTCAACAGCCATAAATGTTAGATTTTACGAGCCAGAGAAACTGGGTGAAACACGGACCAAAGTCCCCGCTCGGGGCCATAGAAATAGTTTTTGGTCTGCCGCACATCAATGTCAATTGATTGCAACCCTTCAACTGCGCAACAGAGCCACTGCCGCTCCTCCTGCTAAGTGTTTTGTGTTTGACCAGCATCGCATGCTGATCCCATTTCCCAGGGCCAGTCCAGCGCTGATTTCTCCCTCTCTCTCTCTGTCTCTCTGTGTTCGGCGCCACGGGATGCCTAAATAATTGAGCAGTTAATCGCACCAAATTGCTTGAATAGAATTCTCTCATGTCAGGACGAGTGCGGAGGCTACCACGTGCATTATTGTGGGCCAGCAATTGATTGTCTGCTTATTGAATTATGCAAATGTCGTAGCAAAAGTTGTCCGTGCAGATGTAGTTGTCACATATATTTGGATGTGCTTTCCTGTCGCCATGCTGATTACGGTCCGAAGTTTAAGGAAATTATCCAAAGTGAAAGCAAATTGATTACCTTTTAAGAAAGCAACCTGAGTTGGCCATTCGACAAAAGCTGAATAGTCAATACATTTGACTGCAAACTCTTAAGCAATAGGCGTGGATTCCTATAGGATTTTTGATGTTGTTGTAAAATCAAAACATTGTATTCCGGGAAAGCATTATTTTTGTTCGCCTCTCTGTCAGTTAGGCTGGAGGTAAGCTGCTATTTTGCCTGGGGATTGCGCGTGGTAAGCCACGGTTTGGCCACGTCCAGACATACTAAACTACTGTACTGGACACGACATGGACATACTAAAGGCTTGGTGCATAAATCATAGGCCTGATCCTCTTTTCATCTTCCTGCTAGTACTACACTCGGTTGCAAAGATCGTCTTCGTTCCCACAATAAAGATGTATTAACGAGAAGGCCAAGCTAACTTCGTCTTTTGCCGAAGCTTTTATACCCTTGCAAATGTTTTAAATTAAAACATTAATTAATTACACAGTGTTACAGCGAAAATATACTTTCGAAATGACCTAGCCTATGCTGTAGAGCAGGTCGAGTACAGCATTTCCTCATACTTGGTTTTCTCTTAACACCCCCAAAATCTGAAGTTATGGCCCAAAAACCGCTGTTTGTTATTTTACCTTAAATTTATTGATATAACTCGCGAATGGACCGTCAGATTGTTCATAACCTTTACAATTCCGATAGCCACGAGAGGGATCTAAAACATTATAATCAATGGTTTGATTAATTTAACGCGATGGCTGAGAAATGCGGCTTACAGATCTGGCAATTTCAACTTTTTTTGAGAAATTTATATAATCAATCTTGTGAACTTTACCCAAAATAAACAAAAATTTGTGAAACCTACATTTCTATGCGTTGCAAACTTCTTTTATAATACCCTTTGCAAGGGTATAAAAACGAGAAAATCAAAGCTTACTTCTTCTGAGCCGAAGTTTTTATACACTTGAAAAAGCATGTCCCTACCAAACTTCGCAGATCAGCCTAAAAACATTTAATATTACCCAAGACCATGTTTGAGAGCGGTAATATTAGGAACAAAACAGTTTTTCTCATTAAAAGCCATTTCAAACCGATCATTTATACGGCAGCTACATGAAGTAGTTATCCGATAGCAGCGTGCAGTCAAAAGAAGACTCTGGGACTAAGAAGACTGGGAAGACAATTGGGCAAACTGCTTACACTGAGAGAAAACTCGAGAATTTTCGCATGTACTTAAATCAAGAATTTTCAGTTTCAATCAGGGATCGTAAATAAGAGTTATGAGTTTGAAAAAATTGAACCTGAAAAAAATTATCTACATTAATGGGAAAATCTTAGATATACTAATTTGGGATGCAGCATTCTGTTAACCCTCTAACGGGCAAGGCCGTCTCTAGACGGCCTCCAATTTTCTACCTCCAGAAATTAATCAGCTGTTTCTTTTTTGTCAAATTCATTATTACTGTTATAAGGATGAATTGCTTAACATTTTGATATACATATGAGAGAATTTCAACCACGCGCTTAAGTGCAGTCATCATTTAAGTGCAAGGAATGATCAAAACAGGCCAAGAAATTATTGCGGAAAATAAAAATTATTCAGTCGTCGAAATAACATATTTTGAGATAACTGATTGACTTCATAATTTTACCGTGAGTAGTTCATATATTTAAGATGAGTTGTGTTTTAAAGTTAAAGTGTAAAAAAAATTCCAAGTGTGCATTTTAGTCAAAAATATGATGACCGTCTTCAGACGGTCTTACCGGTTTGCATGTAACAAAGTGTCTTCGAATCGCTTATTGTTTGTTATTTGTGACTTGATTGATTACAGCAAAAATTTGTAATTTGATTTCAGTAGTGATGATAGTATCATGGATGAGGACTTTTTAATGGACAACATAGATCTTAGGAACTCAGATGTTCAAGAATGATCAAGAAATTTTTATGTTTCCAAGATAAATTGCAAAGAAAGAGAAAAGGGGAACAAGGCTCTGATCCATTGTTTCGGATCCGTACACTGTTCAACCAACTCAACTGCCAATTTGACTCAATCCCAAAAACGGCTAGACTTTTGTGTTGATGAACAGATGTGAAACACCATCTTCTTCAATATATGCCTAACCAGCCTCACAAGTGGGGTATGAAATTGTTTGTGTTTTGCCATACTAACGGTTTCGCATATCGTTTCGAAGTCTACAATGGTGCCGGCGACAATGTAATCTTACCTGACGCACCTGATCTTGGAGCCACATCAAATGTTGTTGTTAGACTATCGCAAACCATCCCTAACTTTGTTAACCACATCATCTACTTTAATAACTTCCACACATCGCGGCCACTGTTGGTGTACTTATAAGCCAGAGGAATTTAGAGTTTTGGGCACAGTGAGAGGTTAGTGTTTTAGTTGTGTTTGTCAATTATTAATAATGGATATTCTTTTGTACTTATAGCTAATTGTTTCCCAGGATGTAAATTGCCGACCGACCGCGAAGTGAGCAAAGAGGATAGAGGATTTTCTATAGAGTACATGACCTTAATTTAAGGAGTCGATTTGAACACTGTTTTGTGGAAAGATAACAAGTGTGTTCGCCTGACATCAACCTTTATTGGTATTGAACCTTTCGATAGAGACAAACCTGATAAACAAACAGCGAAAGAAGCTCGATTTGATAGAAATCAAAAGAGATTCATCGAAATCAACTGACCTCAAATTATCCAAAATTATAATGCCCACATGGGTGGGGTCGATCTAATGGACAGGCGCATGGGTTGATATCATATTCGAGCTAAGTCTCGAAATATTATCACAAGGCAATTCTATCATTTTATAGACACGGCTGCTACGAATGCATACATTTTATACAAACGCTTGAATGCCGAAAAAGCCACTGATTCTGGCTTTCTTTCTCAAGACTATCCGCTTTTACAGCTTCCACAGTTCCGTGTGGAAGTTGCTGCCGTACTTTTTTCTCATAAGAAAAAACGACTTGTGGGTCGGCCTGTGCCACCACACTGGCCAAAGCTTTGAAAAAGGGCTTCTCATCAAGTTGCTGATGTTCGGTTTGATGGCGAAGGACATTTTCCAAAATGGGTGTATAGAAGAGGGAAAAAAAGTTCAAAATCTGCAAAAAGTCCGAAACCCAAGTCGTTTGTCCAAAATGCGACCTCCACTTATGTGGAACAGTCGACGAAAATTGTTTTTGGGATTACCACCACAGAAAATAGCATAAACTGAACTCTTTCCCCAATTTTCTTATTAAAATTTGTTTGATACAAAAATATACACCTGTCTTATATTTTACATGGAAACCGGCAAGGCCGTCAAGAGACGGCCTTTACTATTTTTCACCTGGAAAACGTTCAAGACAACATTTTCACCTTTTTTGTTTTGAATTATGCGTGTTTTACCAATATTTACCTCAAAAAAAATTATCACTGCTATGCGCTTGTCCTATCGATTTTGCCTATTAGAGGGTTAACAAGATAAATTTTTATTTTTAAAATTAATTTTAACTCTTATTTTTCGATCAAAATAAAAAAATTGTGAAATAATCATTAAATTTAAATTTTTATTTAAAAATCATAATCGCGGGTGTCACAGAAATCTCTAGAGATTTTGGCCTCGGTTGGTTTGCAAATCGCTCAAAAAATCCGTCGGTGTCCCAGAACTTCAAGAGATTTCATTTTCTTATTTGAAAATCGAGTTGGAAGGTTTGTGTCCATGCTTATTGTATTTTTCTCTCAAATCTATAAACAGGGTTGTCTTTTCTTGCAAAAAACATGTCCCATCTTCTAGTTTTGAGTTAATTTAATGTTTAAATGGAATTTTGTGATTGTGTTACATGTTTTACTATACAGTTTTAAATTATAAGCCAAATTCTAGTCATATTCTTCAAAAATAAAATGAAAAATTTTAAAAAAATTTTTGCGCCAATCATTAAATGTGACTTGGCAACCCTTAGCGCATGTTGGTACTCAGAGTTGACTTGTCAACATTCGGTTGGTTTTGCAAACAATTATTGAAACGCAAAATAGGTAGGTAGGTAGGTAGGTATTACCGGCTGGCCCCATGTAGGGGGGGCCACACATAGACCTTACGGTCCTTAGTGAGGCCGGGTGCTTTATGGTACCATTTCCTTTAGAAATCCTGTAGGATTCTTGACGTTTTGGCAAATGCCAATAGTTGTTTGGGGGAGCTCTTGGCTGCCTCTTCCAGAGTGGTGAAGCTTGGGGAGTGCAGATGTTTTAATCTTGTCGTGGCGATTGCTGGGCAGCTGCAGATGAGGTGTTCTAGAGTTTCTGCTACTCCAGGTTCCTTGCATTTCCTGCAGGTGTCTGCTGTCGTGATGCCTAGCTTTATCGCGTGAGCGGCTGCTAGGCAGTGACCAGTTAATATGCCTATAAGCAGTCTGCAGTCTCTTCTTTGGAGCTGCAGCGTATAGTGCGTGAGTTTTTTGTCTCTCTTATTGCACATAATTTTAGAGATTCTGCAGCCGGTCGTGTTCTTCCATTTTTCCTCTGCTTCTTTCTCCGCTATCTCCTCCATCTTGCTGTATAGCGTCTGTAGGGAGATAGGTATATTTAGTGTTGCTTCTCGGCTTAGTGCGACCCCGGCTTTTGCAAGAGTGTCCGCCATTTCGTTTCCATCGATGCCCTGGTGGCTGGGAATCCAGTAGATTTGCACCTTGCTGGAGGTGCTGAGGGAATCTAATGCTTCTCTGCTTGCCAGAACATTTTTGGAGTTGATGGCGTGACTCTGCATTGCTTTGATTGCCGCTTGGCTGTCTACGTATATGTTGATTTGATCGTTTGGTGCGTGTAATTCTGCCAATTCGGCTGCTTTCCTTATGGCGAAAACTTCCGCCTGGAATATAGTGCAGTGGTTTGGCAGTTTGTAGGAGAGTTTCAATTCCGGTTCCTTGCAGTACACGGCGGCTCCGACTCCTGAGGCCATCTTTGAGCCGTCCGTGAAAAGGTGCATTGCTTCCTGAGCCAGCCCTGTACGCCAGTCTTCTGGTCCCAGTAATGCTGATGCGCCTGTAAAGTTGGTTTTTGGGATCATGTAGTCCGTGCTACTGTTGATCTCTCTGCCCACTGTGCTGTGTCCATAGCTTTGTAGAGCCATGGTGCCAGCCGCGCAAAGACGTTGGGCCGTCCTGTGTGCAGTGAGGCGTGCTTGGATGTCCAGGGGGTTGACACCTAGGATGTGTTCCAGTGCTTTTGTTGGAGTAGACCGTAGCGCCCCCGTTATGCAGACCAGTGCCTGCCGCTGGGCCTTTTCCATCAGCTTTAGATATGTGGACTTCTCTGTGGCGTGCCACCATACCAATATACCGTGTAGTAGAATCGGTCGTATAACTGATATGAAGAGCCAGTGTGTTAGTCTTGGAGTAGGCCCCAAGTGCTGCTTAGCATCTTCTGGGATGCATATAGCGCATTGGTTGCCTTTTTCACCCTTTCCTCCACATTGAGTCTCCAGGATAGTTTACTATCGATTACTACTCCAAGGTATTTTACGTTGTTTTTTGGCGTTAGCGGTGTTCCATTTATCGTGGGTGGAGTCCATTGCGGTACCTTGTATCTCTTGGTGAAGAGAATGAGGTCCGTCTTCTCCGCATTGATGCTAAGTCCGGCTTCTGTGGCCCACTTTAGTATCTCTCTGAGAGTAGAGTCCATGATTGAGCTGACAGTCGATGGACATTTTCCCATAATAATTATGCTTATGTCGTCGGCATATGCGGTTATCTTGGGTGCTTTCCTGCGAAATTTTTAAAGTAATTCGTTGACCACAAGGTTCCATAGAAGAGGTGACAGGACTCCGCCCTGGGGCGTTCCGCTGTGTGCCTCTCTTGTAATGGTTGTGGTACCCCACTCGGCTTGTACTCTTCTGCAGCTCAGCAGGTTATATATCCAGGAGTCCAATGCCGTGTGTATTGCTAGGGCTCTTAGGCTTCGCATTATTGCTTCTGTAGTGACGTTGTTGAATGCACCCGAAATGTCAAGGAATGCTCCCAGGGCAAATTCTTGATGGTACAGTGCCTTCTCGATGCTGGCTACTAGGGAGTGTAGCGCTGTTTCCACCGATTTCCCTTTCGTGTAGGCGTGCTGGTTTCCCTCCAAGGTCAGGTTCATGCCTTCTCTTATGTGAAGGTCCAGTAGCTTCTCCATTGTTTTGAGCAGGAATGATGTGAGGCTGATGGGCCTGTAGTCTTTTGGTTGCACGTGACTGCATTTCCCTGCTTTGGGCAGGAATACAACGCGTGCTGTCCTCCAGGCCACAGGTACATAGCTCCACCTCAAGCATGCTATAAAAATGGATCGTAGCCATGGGACGATTGCGCATTTGATCGTTTTTAGCATGGCTGGGAATATTCCATCTAGCCCTGGGGATTTATAACTCGCGAACGAGTCGATCGCCCATTGGATCTTTTCTGGAGTGATGATATTGTCTGGGATGTTGACTTGTTGCGTGTGTAGGTCTTGAGGCGTATCTGCCTCAGTGACTGGAGTGCAGCCTGGAAAGTGCGCATCAAGTAGAGCACATGTCGCTTCCCTGCTGCTTTCTGTCCAGTGTCCGTCGTTCGTTTTTAGCTGACTCTGCATGGGTGGCTGCTTTGAAAGCAGTTTCCTGAGTCTAGCTGTTTCGGAGACCTTCTCTATGCTGGAGCAGAAGTTTCTCCAAGAGTTCTGTTTTGCCTTCCGTACTTCTTTTTTGAAGACGCGAAGTCTAATCTTGTATTCCTCCCAGATTATTTGCTCATCCGCTTGTTTGGCGAGTTTGAAGCATTCTTGCACGTCCTTCCTCTGCTCTTTCAGCGCTGGGGTCCACCAGGGGGTCTGGTTCTCCTTTTGCTAACTGTGAGTTTGCAGGAGGTTTTGTATGCTGCGGTTAGGTTGGCTGTGAGCGTCTCCACGGACCTCTCAATGTCGCCTACCGAGCAGATACTCGTTGGCTTTGGTAGTTTTGATTCTACCGTTCTAAGGTACTTCACCCAGTCTGTGTTCCGGGGGTTCCTATAGGCGTTTCTGGTTTGGTTGTGGTTGAACTCGATCTTAAATTGGATGTACTTGTGGTCTGAGAAGGAGTTTCTATCAAGGACTCTCCATTCTGATGCCTGTGTACTATTCCCTAAGGTCAGAGTTAGGTCTAGGACATTGGCCGATGTTGGTCCCACATATGTGGGCACATCTCCAACGTTTTCTATTTTAAGGTTAGTTTGTAGGATAAAGCTTAAGAGTGACTCACCTCTGTCATTGATGTCTGGACTACCCCACACGGTGTGATGTGCGTTGGCGTCCGTTCCGACGACGAGTGGTTGTTTTCTCCTGCTCGCCTCAGCCGTTAAGTGTTCGAGCTCGGGCGGTGGCGACTCTCGCTCGTGTGCCATATAGCAGGATGCCAATAGTATTGGCTCATCATCGCGACCTTCCAGGGCCACAACTGTGAGGTCATCCGTGCTGTAATTAGACATAAGGTAAGCATAGATGCCTTTTCTTACCAGAATGGCCGTCCTTGCCTTACTTACTGCGGTGGGATAGAAAACGTTGTAGTTTTGTGACCTTAGCCCTGAGACCTTGTTCCCTGCCGCAATCCAAGGTTCCTGAACTAAGGCCACTTCGGCGGGCCCTGTCTCAAGGGTTAATAGGAGCTCCGCCGACGCAAGCTTGCTTTTATGCAAGTTGACCTGGAGGACCTTCAACTGCATGGTCGTTGTCGGCGTCCCCAGGCCTGGATGGGTCAACTACCATGGTTGCGTCCACATCCTCATCGTCCTCCATACTGGGTGGGTCAGCTGCTGTGGCTGATTCCTCATCCCTTTCGGTCTCTACCTCCGTTATATCGAGGCTGCTGGCTTTATCGACCATCTCGTCGATGCCCAGGTCTTTCTCGACCTCTCCAGCCTCTAGCGTGTGCTCGTTCTTGTCTTCGGGATGGCGCTTTTTGAGTCGTAGGTGCACGCTTCCTACTCCCCACGCCATCTTCCCGAATCTAGGGTAGAGCAAATCATCGGCCTCCTTGTTGATCTGGAGGACCATGTGCTGCCCGTTCTTGTCGGGCTTAGCAACATGCAGTACCTTCCAGTCAGCTGTTGGCACGTCTGGGTTTTGCCACCTTAATAGTTTCAGCGCCTGCTCCTTTGGTACAACCCTTGGGAAGAGTACTTTCGCTTTCGGCACTGACGGAATACAAGTTCTGTCAACTACTTCCAGCTGGGCACCCTCCCATGGGCTTCCCATGTCTGCAACGACGCTGGTGACCCACTTGAGGGTGAGGTCGTCCTTACATTTAAGAATTTTGACTCCAAACAGCCAGCCTGCTCCGTCGAACGTGACAGGTTGCGCTGCTGGGTCGTCCATCCTTTTAAAAATCTCCTCGAACAGCTTCCCCTCCACTAGCTTCCACTGTTCCAGGGTCATTTTGCCGAAAGGGTCGCTTTTGTCGACGAGGGCTACGGTCAGATGCCGTTTCGCCACGTCACTGGCTGACTCCTTTCCCGGCGTTTTTCCCTTTGGAGTAGAGCTTGGTGGAGCCTTGCTCTGCGGTCTTGGGCGTGGCCTTTTGCTCGCTGGGGCCTCCGCCTTCGCTGGCTCAGTTGAGCGCTGCCGCTTGACAGCCAAGCTCTCCTCCACTTTGTTGGCGTATAATGCGGAGGTGGCTTGCATCGCCTGTCTCTCCGCAAAGTGTTTGCGACCCTCCTTGATCTTTTGCTCGGCCCACGCCAGCTTGTTGCTCTCCTCTAGGGTGAGCTTACCGCTGCCATCGAGCCTCGCTTTGATCTTGAGGGCCGCCTTATATTGGGCCTTCGCTCGCATGCCTTCCTTCGTCCTTTTGGGCCTTACCTTACAAGAGGTGCTAGAACCCGACAGGACTGGGGAAAGCAGCAGCTTTTCCTCGGCCTCCGTATTTATAGAGCCGCCGTGCGACTCGCAGTCCGAGTCTGTATCGACTGCGGTACCACGCCACACTTTGGCTTTTGACGTTGTGGCAGTAGCTGTACAACTGTCTTGGCCTGCTCCAACCGCGACAGAGGTGTGACCGCTGGCGACACGAAGAGGGGATTTCTCCCCACCGTGCCCGCCGGTGGTAGCAGTCACGCCTTCCACCGACGTTTGGGCTGATATCCCAGCCCGAGTTTGGTCCTTTATGTTGTGCATTTGGAAATGACCATGGTGGTTGCATTTTGTTCTTGGGTACCACCCCATAGCATTTTATGCCTACTGTAACCATACTCCATGGCTCTTGCTCAACTCTGCCCAGCTAAAGCTGGACAGAACTGGCCGTCACCTTAGCTAGACACTGCATTTCCTGGGTGTAAGACGCGCAAGTGACACTAGGTATATAGCTCGCTTTAAGCCGAGGTACATACAGTGTCCATTGCCCAGCCGACACCCTCGGGGAGGGTTCAGTTAGAGGATTTCCGTCAGCCAAACGCAAAATATAATATTAAAACAATTTAAGAATTTAATTCATTTGATGCAATCTAGGCAGAAAAAATAATGTTGATTACATTTCCAATACCAATTTTACTTATAAAAATTGATTTAGTGGTGAATTTCGCCAAATCTCCCAACAAAACACGAGAGATTTAAAACGAACCGAAAGAGATTTCTGTGACACCGAGAATTGGTTTTGGGTTGGAATTTGGTTGGAAGAGATTTCTGTGACACCGCTGAATATAACCATTATTTTCAATTTTTGCTATCTTATATATAAAATTCTCGTGTCACAATGTTCGTTCCCGTACTCCTCCGAAACGGCTTGACCGATTCTCATGAAATTTTGTGAGCATATTGAGTAGGTCTGAGAATCGGCTAACATCTATTTTTCATACCCCATAGTGATAAGGGTTGTCCACCCTTAACATAACAAAGCGTCGGTGAAGTTTGTATGGGAAAAATTTTATTTTTCATCCGATTGACTTGAAACTTGGTTTGTAAGCATAGTACGCGAAATGATTCGACACGTGTTTTTCAGATTTCGGAAAATCCGTCATCGAGGAAAATGGCCGGAAAATTCTGCATGCAAAAAAAGTATTTTGCATCCGAGTGACTTGAAACTCGGTTTGTATGGGTAGGATACGAAATAATTTAAAATGTGATTTTTCCATGTCGGAAAATCCGACCCCATGCGTAAAATTCCCGGAAAATTCTGCATGATAAATATTATTATTCACCCGAGTGACTTGAAACTCGGTTTGTAAGGTCAAAATGAGAATTCATTTGTGTTTTCATTTTCCGATGTTGGAAATACCGCCGGGATGCCCACTAGGAAGTGGTTGGGAAGTGGATTGGATGTGGGTAGAATGTGAGTGGGATGTGGGTGGTAAGTTGTTTTGGAAGGGGGTGGGATGTGGGCGGGAAGTGGGCGGAAAGTGGGTGGTACATGGGTGGCAAGTGGGTGGAATGTGGGTGGTAAGTGGGTGGGATGTGGGTGGAGAGTGGGTGGGATGTGGATGGGAAGTGGGTGTACATTGGTTCTATACTGTTGAAGGCGCAGCGAAGCGCGACGAGTTATTTGCTAATGAAACAAAAGTAATCTGTCATGGTTGTCTATAACAAACAATGATTTGTAATGTACACACATTACGCTTTACAATTTCAACCCAAAATACAACTGACACGCGGACGAAGTCGCGGCGGGTTCAGCTAGTAAAAATCTAAAAATAAAAGTTATTTTTCAATTTTAATTAAAAAGTCTAAAAATAAAAGTTATTTTTCTATTTTTATTTAAAACTCCAAAAATAAAAATCATTTTTAAATTTTTATAAAAAAATCAAATAAAAGTTATTTGTCAATTTTTATTATAAAAATTGAAAACAAAAATTGAATGTAAATATATTGAGAACCGCGTAGTGTATTGCCAAAATTTAAAAACATTCATGATGTACAGCTCAATACCTATCATATGATACATCACATGTCCTGAAAGGACCAACATTAAGGATCCTTAAGGTATGAATTCATGGGAGTAAAAAACCTCGTGTTGTAAATCGAAATGTAACACATATATATATATATATATAAGGGTACAGTCAATGAAGTAATAAAGACACCACCCCGCCCCCTTAAACTCCCTCTCTCCCCATCAAGCAGTAATATTATATTCATGAAATCCGTCAGGGTTATTAGCAGGGTTGCAAACCGCTTCTGAACTAAACGAAATCGTAATCGAACCGCTACACAGTGGGCCAAACAGCTTTGCTAGCGGAATTTAATTAATAACTCGAGTAAATGAATAGATATTTTAATGAAAATTTAAACTTATGGTTTTTAACGCAACTATCACTTATTCTCTAAATATCAATATTGTAGGTCAACTATATGTTATAGCTCCCATACAACTGAATAATACACATTTTTGAGTACTTAACATTTTAAATTTCTATTTAATTTATTTAAAGTATATGAAGCAAAAAACCATTCAAATGTGCTAATAATTAGGCAATATATCAGAATCTGATGAATCTGAATCATTGAAAGAATTTTTTAAAATAGCGAGCAACCCAGCTTCAACTTTACTTAACTTTACATCTTTTCTTGTTATAAGCGGATCTGGATGTTACAAGCGGTTCTGATTATAAAGTAATGCGAGGCATTTTCCATCTATTGTCTTTACGGGTATGGTTTTGCCGTAAATTCCGAAATTCTTTATTTCGCGCTTCAAGGGTTTTTCGGACATCATTTGTGCCAAACAGGAAGTGCTACCTGGGAATGTCTGTACTATGTATTAATACATTGTGCACAGAAGACAAATTTATAGTTGTGTCCATAGCATATAAGCGGAATGCATCTGTATTAACTTCATATCCACTAAGTAAAACACGTTAAATTAATGCGGGCTGCTAAATCTGGTTGGCAAAACAGTCGTCTGGCATTATTATTATTATTAGTATTATCACTACCAGTCATGGGTATAAACACCAATAAGACCATGTGCTTTTAGAGTTGCGGTTAAATTTTGGATTTTCTAGCTTCCACCTTTGCCTCATCCTTCCCGCGGATTTTTGCCATTTTTTAATTGAACGTCTGTTCGGTATATGTTAAAATACATTCAAAAATCGACTCCATGCATTGAGAGTTGCTAAGCCATATATAAAAAGATTGACATTAACTGGATAACTTTTTACCAATCTTAAATTGTTCATATTTTATGGTACTGCACAACACATTCCACATGTATGTTTAGAGACTTCTGCAAGGATGCTAAATGTTTTGAAACCCAGCTTGGTACCATGAAATACATGGGAAATCGTAAATTAGTTAAAAATTGTTGGCTTAATTAAAAATATTTGGCTATTATTTTTATTTTTTTGCAAAAACGTGCGAGTGTGCTTATGTAATTCGGCCTACAGTATATATTTACTAAGCTCTGCAGTGTTGTATGTGTTCAATTCTTGAAGCTTAATGCAGCTTTTGGCTTTTATGTATGACCGACATTTCACCTAAAAAGTGCAACAGACATATCAGTTGGTAGTAGTTGGTTATCATGTTTGGTATTTTTACACCACAAGGACCTACACTTTTCATAAATGCTAAACTTAGCTTGAACACGATTGAACAACGTTAGTTACAGTCCAAAGATGTCAGTATAGGCTTAAAACTCATATTTGCTAAAACATCTTACTTCTACCACAATTTTTTTGCTACATATAAAAAGACGGGTCACAAAGATATCATTTTTATTTAGTACATACCTTATCTGAATGAGAAAAAAAGATATTGATTCAACAAACTTCAATTTGTTTGATTTTTGGGTCAACCAACGAAACCCACAAAATGCTGCCAAATCCTTGCAGGCCTTGTGCTAAACATATGTTCACTTTGAAAGTTCGCAGCTGATCAGATAAGCACCTTACAGCTCATACAAAAGCTTTTATAAGCTTTGACAAGTGTTGTCAATTAAAAAAAAAAACAAAAAATTTGGAATTTTCCAAAATTGAAATTCGACTTAAATCCCGCTAGATTGGTAATTTGGGCCACTGTGCGCTAATTACAACTGACTGACCGAACCGCAAACCAAACAAGCAAAACAAGATTCTTTCGTCACTTTCTTCTAAAGGCATGGCTAATATAAGCTGTGAGAGATTTGTATTGTATGACCTGGTGAGGTGCAGAAGTTAGAGTGTGGGACTGCTGTGCGGGACGTGTGGGTTCAATCCCGCCTCGGAACGGTTTTTTTTTTTTATTAATTTAAATTATTAATTTAATCTTAGAAGGAATTGCATATAATACATGTATAATGCTCTCTAAAGCAATTTATTTATTTAAAGCAACTTTTTAGTGTGCCTGCTACCCAAGTTTCGGTGGAAAGAGCCTTTTTTTCCCTTAATCTGGTACTTTCCGACTTGAGATGCAATTTGTCATCCGAATCAATCAAAAAAATATTGTTCCTCAAGTTAAACAAATAAATAAATAATTATATATCAAATAAATTGGTTACTTCAGTTATTTGTTGTATTTTTATACCCTTGGAGAGGGTATATTGAAATTGTCCAGATGTTTGTAACGCAGAGAAGGAAGCATCTCCGACCACATAAAGTATATATATTCTTGATCAGCATGACGAGCTGAGTTGATATAGCCATGTGCGTCTGTCCGTCCGTCCGTCCGTCTGTCCGTCCGTCCGTCTGTCCGTCCGTCTGTTTCTATGCTATCTTCTCCGTCAGTTTTAAAGCTATCGTAACCAAACTTTGCACGAAGTCTTTTGGTACAAATACGCTGCACATTTGTCGGAACCGGCCGGATCGGATGACTATAGCACATAGCTGCCATAGGAACGATCGGTCGAAAAACTAGTCTTAGTGAGAAAAACTTTTTTGTTTTCAATACTATCGCTCTCAACGCTCGTATTTATAAGTTTTCAATGATTTCACGTAATTTCACCAAGGCTTGTCGAAATCAGACAACTATATAGTATAGGTTAGGTTAGGTTGCGATGGCTGAGAGCGTCAGACGCTCTCCCACTTAGGCCACTTCGGGCCCATTGCGATGCCATTTTTATTCCCTGTTAACCCTTTTTAGTACTGAGGGGGTCCTCGTTACTGAACCATTGTGTGGACAGAATAAATTTTAGCAGAGCTGGGATCTCTAGGTCGGATGTCTCCGAGAGGTTGAGTAAAAATGGTTGACCAAGTGTCCTGAGTCTCCTTCTACTCAGAGCGGGGCAGTGACAGAGAAGGTGTTGTACCGTTTCCTCCTCTTCTTCATATCTGCAACTTCGGCAGAAGTCCTGGTATGTCACACCTAGACGTGCTGCGTGTCTGCCAATAAGACAGTGACCCGTGAGGGTGCCCACCAGAAGTGATATGTGGTTTCTTCTGTGACGTAAAAGTGTCTTGGTGCGTTTTTGGTTGAATGTAGGCCACGTAACTCTTGCTATCGTACGGGAAGAAAGGTTTTTCCACCGATCCGTAGCGAGACTTAGTGTTTCAGCTTTAATGTGGAACTTAAAAGTCGCCATAGGCATACCTATCGTGCTCTTCTCTGAAAGAAGCTCGATGGTGGTTCCTATTCTGGCCAGTTGGTCCGCAGACTTGTTTCCTTCTATGTTGCGGTGTCCAGGCACCCATATTAGGTGTATACTGAAATGCCGTGCGATCTCGTTAAGAGATGAGCGGCACTTAGTAAGAGTTTTTGCATTGTTTGTGTGTGAGTCAAGTGCCTTGAGAGCGGATTGACTGTCTGAGTATATAAATACGTTGCCTTCTTTGACCGTGAGTGTGCTGAGGTAGATGGCAGCTTCCTGGATGGCTACCATTTCCGCTTGGTACACACTACAGTGGTCAGGAAGACGGAACGATAAGTTCAAATCTAGGTTGGGAGAGAAAACTCCCCCTCCTACTTTTTCGTCGAGCTTAGAACCATCAGTGTAGATGTTGATGGCGTTAGCTCTGCTGTGGGGCAGGTTGTCCCAATCGTTTCGGCTTGGGATATAGACGTCGTACAATTTGTCGAATGTCGTTTGTGGTATATGGTAGTCTGTAAATAATGGTATACCCGTTTGGTCGTCGAGTATGGTAGAGTGTCCAGAATTTTCCCTATTCCAGGTATCAGATTCTCTAAGTCTTAGGGCTGTTGTGATAGCCATTTGTTTTGCTACTAGGTCTAGTGGCAGAAGGTGAAACATGGTATTTAGCGCTTCCGTTGGTGTCGTTCGGAGAGCGCCACTAATACATATCTCAGCACTTCTCTGTACTTTGCTGAGGTTGTTCAGGATTGATTGTTTCCTGAGGGCTGGCCACCATACTAATGCTCCGTAAACTTTACGGAGGAATTGTAAGGTGGAATTATGATTATTCAGTGATTATTCCAAAATTTAATTACTTTTACAATTACTTGGATAATTGTTACGGTAAAGGGTGAATATTCCAAAATTTAATTACTTTTACAATTACTTGGATAATTGTAACGGTAAAGGGTGATTATTGAGTAATTGTGCTTGAAATGTTGAATTATTTTGTATTTGTAATCAAGTTTGGAAAGCACCAAATTTAATGGTTTGATCAAGGTAACAAAACCAAAACAAATAATAGCAATCATTTAATTTAATTATGGTCCTTCCTTATTTTTTTTAAGCGAGCAATAAGTTTTTAAAACAAAGAAGTGGACAAACTTTTTCTTCTAGTTTGATATCGCTTATACAAATCAGTATTTTATTTTTAATCATTGTAGTAGTGTTGCGGTTGCGATTCTGGAAAAAGTGATGGAGCGCTTTTCCATTTTTTTCCAACTTTCGACAGAAGCAAACTGCGCTATAATTGCATCTGTTTTATTACCAAGCGTAAAAATGCAATGGTTTAATTGTCTCGCAAAAATTGCTTTGCATGGTCGGAAATATGATGAAATTCTGGAAATTGTTGTAGCAGAAGCTGTGAAATATGTCTGTACATATAAAAATACAATGGACACAAGTAAGGATATAGTCCCCAAGCATGAATTCTATGATTTCGACGAAACCGGTAGGGAAACAAAAATCTTTTTGCAATTCAATGACTTCTTATTTCTTTGTTTTATTTTAAAACCGATGGCTTGGCCAAATCAGAAATCAAAAAAGTCAGATACTTCTATAAACATAATTTATATTTTTAATTAATATTGTTTTAGATGGAGCCCAACCAACAGATAATAGTGTTGACGCTTCGCTGTGTGTAATAAAACACGATATTAAAGAACAGTTGGGAAGATATTTGCTTGATCCGTCTACAAATTTCGAGATGCTTGAAAAATATTCAGTGCTTAAAGAGATAGCGATCAGGTATAACACGCCACTAACGTCGTCAGCCCCTGTTGAAAGAATGTTTTCATTTGCCAATATAATTAACGACTCAAGACGCCATGCCCTTTCCGATTTTTCTTTTGAAAAACTAGTGGTGATGAAGGCCAACATGAACTTCATGGATGATATAATATAAGATTGTTATTTTTTCAAACAAAAATATGTAATATAAATAATGAATGTTATAATTGGGCTTAAGTAATTTCATTTGGAACCTAAAAATACATAAATAATTTGACTTTTCCAGCACAATTACTCAATAATCACCCTTTACCGTTACAATTATCCAAGTAATTGTAAAAGTAATTAAATTTTGGAATAATCACTGAATATTCGTAATTCCACCTTACAATTACGATTATAAAAAAATGGTAATCAGGAATTGTTTTCAGTTATGTGAAAAATGGTAATGGTAATGGTAATGGTAATTCAAGTTTACAGCTCTGCCGTAAAGTATTATGGGTCGCACTACGGCTGTGTATATCCAATGCACTATGGCGGGTGAAAACCCCCATTTGCGGCCTATGGCCCTTTTGCACGAGTAGAGGGCAATGGTTGCCTTTTTTATACGTTCATTTATGTTGTCTTTCCAGAATAGTTTCCTGTCCAGAATGACACCCAAGTATTTGGCATTGTCTCCAAATTCAAGGCTTACTCCGTTGATTTTTGGAGGAATAAGCGTGGGAATTTTGTACCTTCTGCATAAGGTCGCACAACGTTTGAGGAAAGATTCCGCATTTAAAAATGGCAATATCATCCGCGTATGCCACCACTACGTGTCCCTCCGCCTCCATTAGTCGCAGCAGTTGGTTAACTGTTACAACCCACAGCAGCGGAGAGAGAACACCTCCTTGCGGAGTACCTCTGTTCACACATCTGCGAGCAGATGCACCGCCAAGTTGGAAGTACACCGACCTGCTGGTTAGCAATTGGTCGATGAGTCTTACTAGCGGTACTTCCGCTCCCACATATGCCAAGGCAGAGGTGATAGCGTGAGGTTGGATGTTATTGAAAGCACCCTCTATGTCGAGAAATGCTACTAGGGAGTAGTCGCTTACTTCAAGTGATCTTTCGATCTTTGAAACCAAGGAGTGCAGGGCGCACAGTGGTTGCGTCCATAGGCCAAAAATAAAAAAATCGATCACAATATATTTGGACCAAATGTAGACAAATTGTCTCTTAAATGTCCAATCTTTTTATTGGCAAACCGGTTTTTTCTGGAAACCTAACGGGACTCTAAAAAAATAGCCTTGAAAGCGTGAACACGTGTTCATTTTTGCAACGCAGCTGCATGCCGGGCGAACGTTTTTCAACAAAAGAGAACTTCAAAGTGGTCAGTCGATTAATTACTTTGTCGAATTCAAGTTATATTTAATAGATTTTGAAGTTAAAGGTATTAATTTTAAGTTCCAATATTAATAAAAGCAAAATTGTGTTGTATTAGTTTTGAAATTACTGCTTTTGTTTTTTCTGTTTTTTGTACACTTTGTGTGCCACTTTATATTGTTTACTTGAAGTTTTAGTTGTGTTCCCCCAAAGTCCCCCGATTAATTTTTTTTTCAGTGGATTTGTGTGTGTCTTAAGATAATACAAAATTAAAGTTAGCTGCAGATATTGGCCGATGTGTCCACAATCAACAATATACTAACGCCGTCTCCTTTCTCTTCAAGGCCAAATTTGAAGCTGTTTTGCCTTGTAGTTGTGCTGTGTCTTTGTGTTCGTCATTCGTGTTTTGTGTTCTTATTAGGTTTAAATCATAATTTTGACTGCGATTTCTCTTTTTCGATTTCATTTTGGTAGGCGACTCATATCAGTGTGTATTTACACGCTTATATATTTTCAATTGTTGGTGCACAGAAAAGGGCACCAATGCAGAAAAATTTCGGAAGGCGATCAAAGATGTGCAAAGCAATATTGAAAATATCGGCTACATGCCCGAGATGAGCGAGCTTACAAAATGTATTGGGTACGTTTGTAAAAAAAATGGTTGAATTTTGGATTCGATACAAACGTAAAAAAGGTTCAGTTCTTCAATATCAATCCAATTGGCTGAATGAAAAGGAAACAGTTTCAATAAAGCGCATCCCTAGTAGGTCTCAAGAACTGGTTAAAAGTGCTCAGCGTGGACGTCCAAAAGCAGATTTTAGTGAGTCATCAAAGAGAACAAAGCGACGAAGAATTGCTGAGCTTTCGAAAACCGACGAATCTGCTGCTTGTGCTTTACGATCGTGCAACATTCCAACAAATCAATTTTGCACCAAAGCTAACATCGATGAAGTCTTATCGCTTCTCATAGAGACAAACATGAGCAAACATCAATATATGGTTATTCGAAGCTATGTAAATTCTAAAACGTCCTTCGACCTTTTTCCAAGCTACGAACAATTGTTAAAGGCTAAAGCATCAAGCTATCCCGACAATATCAGTGTGAGTGAATCACAAGCTGAAGTGGAGCTCCAGAACTTGGTTGATCACACGGCGTCGCGGATTGTAAAACTTCAGCATGATGTTCTTGACGGCATTGGAGGTGATTTGGTTAATAACCTAGTTTTAATTGGAAAATGGGGATTTGACGGCAGCACTGGACATTCAGAGTACAAACAGAAAGTCCTTAATAATGATATGAATGATTCAAGCCTTTTTGTGACATCATATGTGCCATTGCAACTTAGAACCGTAGCAAATGATCCTAAACATCAAAAAATAATATGGAAGAATCCGCGACCATCATCTACACGCTACTGCAGACCAATGAGATTCCAATTTGAAAAAGAAACTTCCCAATTAGCTGTAAATGAAGAAAAATATTTCAAAGCAAAAATTGAGCTCTTAAAGCCTACGATATGTACTGTATCTGATAATCAAATTCTAATTCAACATAGTTTGCAGCTTACTATGGTTGATGGTAAAATTTGTAGTGCCTTAAGTCAAACATCATCTTCTAAGTGCTACATTTGTGAGGCGAAGCCAACAGAGATGAATGATTTGGAAAAGTGCTCGACAAAGAAGGTTCATGAATCACGCTTTGAGTTTGGATTATCTCCATTACACTCTTATATTCGATTTTTTGAATACTTCTTGCATGTCGCATACAGACTAGACCTCAAGAGTTGGCGAATTAATACCCCAGAAGGAAAAAAAGCAGTTCTGCAAAGAAAATCCAATATGCAGAAAGATTTTCGCATAAAAATGAGACTTTTAGTGGACAAACCCAGAAGTGGAGGAAGTGGCACCTCAAATGATGGCAACACGGCCAGAACATTCTTCAACAGCCCAAAATTGGCAGCTGAAATTACAGGTCTTGATGAAAATGTTGTGTGTGGCATCAGGTTACAAAATCAATGTGGACAAATTTGGAGCATATGCTCTTGACACTGCCAAAGAGCTCATTAATTTGTATCCTTGGTACTATCTGCCACACTCAGTACACAAAATTTTAGTGCATGCTCCAGAGGTCATAAGTTATGCACTTGTGCCAATTGGAGAATTGTCTGAAGAAGCAGCAGAGTCCAGAAATAAGGACATTAAAATGATTAGAAGACAGCACACACGGAAGATCTCACGGATTGCAACAAATACGGACTTAATAAATAGATTGCTTCTGAGCTCAGATCCATTTATTACTGGCCAAAGAAAGCTCCCGTGTGCAAAAAAGTCAGCATTAACAAAATCAGCATATCAACTGTTAGATGATGATCAAAATTAAGAATAGTGTATAATTATTTCATTTCTATTAATTTTTTTTCTTAAAATTTTTATATTATTAAACAGAATTGTAGAGCTTATGTTTGCGGGCGAAAATGAAACCACGTCTTTTTCTTAAAATATTATTTTTAGTGTAATAATAAAAAAATGAAAAGTATCAGACCGGATATAACAAAGTTATGAAAATTTGGCCAGATCGTTTCTATGGGAGCTATAGTATATAGTCGTAAGATATGGTCAAGTTTTTTATTATAAATTTAAAATATTATTTTAGAATTATGGTGAAAATTTCATAACGATATCACAACTAGAAGTATTTATGGCCGCGGCTTCATACAAGCCCAACCACTGTGGGGCGGTTTCAGTAGATTTACCCTTGCTGTATGCATGTTGTGTGCGTGCTAGATAAGCGGGATTTATAGATTGCCTTAGGTGTGCATCTATAAGTCTCTCAAGAGTCTTCAGAAGAAATGAAGAAAGACTGATTGGCCTATAATCATTTGGGTTGATATGTGAAGCTTTGCCAGCTTTAGGGATAAATACCACTTTCGTTTCTCTCCACCTGATGGGAATGTAGTTGACTCTAAGACAACCTTCATAGATTGCGAGGAGCCAGGTTATAGTTTGCCCTCCTGTTTTCTGTAGTTGGGCGGGAAATATGTTATCTGGACCAGGTGATTTAAATGGTTCGAACGAGTCGATTGCCCATTTAATTTTGGCCTCTGTCACAATGGTATTATTGTATTGCATGTTTATGTCATTTGTATTAACCTGAGGTGCTATGTTGAGGGAGCATTCAGGAAAGTGAGTGCTTAGCAGAAGATTTGGTGATTCTTCGCTCGAGACTGTCCACGATCCGTCTGATTTTTGCAGAAGTCCTGGCGAGGTTGGTGAGCTTGCCAGGATCTTCCGGAGCCGCGAGGCATCAGAAGTAGACTCAATGTTACTACAGTATTGGTCCCAGGTGGAGCGTTTAGCCTTCCTGATAGCCTGTTTATAATTTCTTAACTTCTGTTTATACATCTCCCAAGCGGTTGTTTGGTCGTTATATTTCGCCACGTTAAAGGTATGACGACTTTTCGGAGTTTATCCAACTCTGCGGACCACCAAGGTGGTTTAAAAGTGGATTTTATTTTCCTAGGGGGACATGCCTTATTAAATGAGTCATTATACGCGATTGTGAGCGTTTCCACAAGATCATCTAATTGTTTTCCTGTACTTGGTATATACGGTGGGGATTGTTCAAGTTTTTTGAGTAGAAGCTTGTTGTGTGCTTCCCAATTGGTTTTTTTTTGGGTTCTGTATCCTAATGGGTGAAGGACATTTTTGTGTAAATAAGATCTCTATATAGCGATGGTCAGAGAAGGAGTGCTCTGGTAACACCTTCCATGATATCAGCTGATTACAGAGGTCTTCAGAGGTTAGGGTAATATCTAGAACCTCTTTTCTATTTTTTATAATAAAAGTGGGAGCGTTCCCTATATTGGCTATGTGCAAGTTCGACTGCAAAAGGTAATTAAACAGTGACTCACCTCGCTCGTTAATATCTGTGCTGCCCCAGAGTGTGTGGTGTGCGTTGGCATCGCCTCCCAAGATGAGGCTTTTGTGTGTGTTTTTACTGTTTTCCGCCAGGTCACGGAATGTGTTGGATGGATGACTCTCGGTGTCATGAGCCATATAGAATGATGCCAGCCTGATGGTTGAACTCCCCAGTTCCAGGCTGACCGTGGTGATGTCACCATCACTAAACTGGGGAATTAGAAGTGAGTTAAAATGCTTTTTTTTTAGAATGCATGTACGAATTTTACCCTTACCCTTGGTGTAGAAAAGGTTATATTTGGGTGTCCTTAAGCCGTTGATACTGTCGCCAGAAATCCACGGCTCTTGGACAAACACAATATCTACTTCACCTGGGGTAAGGCGAAGTAAAAGTTCAGCGGTTGCTGTTTTAGAATGATGCAGGTTTATTTGTAGAACCCGCATCATCTTGAATGGTACTCTCCTCCGTCAGGGTGTCATCGGCATCTTCCGATTGGAGAAGTTCCTGTTCAGTGTACAGTCTTCCGAAGGCTGGTCCGTAGTCTGAACCACCTGAGATGTAGCCACAATGTTCCTCTTGTGGAGGATTGCACTCTATGCCCATCTCATCATCGCTTTCTTCATCCACCTCCCCACTGGCAGCTAGGTTAGCAAGCGCAGTTGTGTCAGTCTTGTACACTTTCATGTATACCTTTTTGAAACCATAGTTTAAGGATCCGTCGCACTTGGTTAAGTAATCGACAGATTCCTTATCAATTTGGAAAATGGCCATAGTAGTCGCTCTGGTTGAGCGCTCTACTTTGATCACTTTCCAGTTGCTGGTGGGAGCACTTGGGTTAAGCATTCTCATCATTTGCAAAATCCTTTCAGGTTCCGATGGGTGCACGGGTAACCATACTCGGGCCCTAGTACGGGAAGGTATGTCCTTGGCATCGACAACCTTCAATCTCGCCCCCGGGTAGACTTCGCCAACCTTGCCGATTGCGGCCTTATAAAGATCAGCGGATCTTTCGTCATCGCATGCCACGAGACGGATGTTTCTTTGGAACCACCCTATGCTATTGCAGATCGTTGGTGTCCCTGGATTCTCCAGCAGCACGTCGAGGGTGACGCGGCTTGTGGACGCCTCAATCCACTTCCATTAGAGTAGAGGGATCGTACCGAAGGGACTACTCTCGTCCATCACGCCAACAATCTTTTTGTCTTTCGCCATCTCTGCGAAGGAGACACGGAGGGGTGCTCCATGGGTCTTTGGTCGCTTGGAAGAAAGCGGTTGCTGTTCTTCCATTGACCGATCTCTCTTCGCAGAGGATGGCTTGACATTCTTAGCAACTGGTGGCTGCTCAGGTGGGGTCATATCCGGAGAGAAGTCGGGTAGGGCTTCTTTCGCCCAGGCGATGTCCTCCTGAACCTTAGCGAAATCCTCCTTCGACGTCTGGTCCTCCCTGATTGGGTTAGTAACCAGACGTTTCAGGATTCTGAACGCCTTACGTTGATCGGCGGGACCGACTTTGGTTGGGTCGGGCCTGGTGTACAGCACGGCTCTGGCGCAAACTATCTGTTTGTCCTTCCCCACTCCATTGGTCGAAACCACAGCTGCTGGTTGCTGGCTGTGGGCTTTTTCCGCTGGAATAGCAAAAGGACTGGGTTGGTTTCGCAGCCATGGCCGTGCTGCTCCCATTTGGGTGTTGTGGCGCCTTTGATTTTGCAACTCCCAACATGCTCAGCTGGAGTTTTTGATAGTGAATTTGTATTTTCACTCATGTTCTATAAACGTTTTTAGAGAATAGAATAATAGTAGAATGTTATATAAAATAATAATAGAAAGAAGTGATTTATTTCTACCCGTTAGCACCAGCAGACTCCCACATCATGCAATCCCTCATCGTTTTGCCCTGCTCTGTTCAGTTTCTCACATACAAAGTCAAAAATAAAGAAAAATTTTTTGGTTTTTAATTTTTCTTCCTTGTAACCGAATGTAAGCCACTTAAGCAGAGAGCAGAAAGAAACGATACGAGTTTAAACAACAATTTTTCGGGATTAGGCCTCAGAACTAACAGCTAAAAATCACTCACTAACAACAAAAAGTCACAGTGACAATGTGTCAGCACTGACGGTTTGCCAGCACTGACTCGTTACTTTAACGTAACTTACTGACGTTAGGTGGTTACTTACGTCGGCAACTGAAACCACAAATAAAAAATAAACACAATTGGAATTGTGATGGCTCAGCTGAGGATGGTTGACTGGGTGGTCTCTCCTTTCAATGCACTGCTCCGTGTGCGTCCACGCAAAAACACCAAAAGGCGGGCTCTGTTTGGCTGAAGATCACCACCGGCTGCTGGCGGCCACGGGGGTGGAAAAACACAGCGTGTATGTGTGTATGTTGCACAAAAACAAACAATCGGTTCTCAACGAGATCCTCGACCGCACGTCACTAGGAAGACACTGTGCACAGTGGTCCGGTTTGTATGGGGAGAGCGGCCAAAAATAGTTCTAGTTGAGGTAGGGACTTGAAACTTGGCGCAAATTTTTTTTATATTTATCCTAAAATAATATGTAAAAATCAGCCCGATCGGACAACTATATCATATAGCTGCCATATGAACAATCGGTCTGATATTCAGTTTTTATATGAAAAACTTTTGTTTTCCATTTTATTGCAACAAAACTTTGGAAATTTTCGTATATAACCTGGGAAACTTCAGTAAAAATCCGGATACTATAGCTTATAGCTGCCATAGCACAACTAAAAAAATCAAAAAAAAGAAAACACAAAACATAAAACAAAAAACATAAAGCTGGTTATGTAAGGTTAACCCGGGCGGCGTTCAGGGCCCTTCATCTATGATGTAGGGGGGCAACTACCCACAGACCCCCCATCACTACCTCCGTGAGCCGCCACCCCCTGGCAACGCCGTTGTCCGTCACGCAAATACAAAATTGAGAAAAAAACATGCATTACGTTACAAATTAGTACACGCGCAAGAGCGGATGGTAGCAAGAACACTTTGCATTTTTAAAATCTTAAAGTATTAAGAAACAATATGTCATAAACGATTGTGAGGGCTGAGGAGGGCGACACACTTAAAACTTTAACTAAACATTTGACACTCGAACCAAAAACAAACACAAAAATATACTAATCTAAGACAACGATTTACACAACATACAACACGAAATTTCTTTAAGTTGAATTGTAGAAGTTAAGTCAATACCTTTATAAACAATATCCATTTTACACAACTTGACTTAATATGGCTTTTATGCAGTAATTTAATTTAACAAAATTATCATGTGGCAGCGAGCGGCGTGCACTGTACATGACAGATGGAGAAAAGGTCACACTTTCGATGGTATTTTAAGAGAGCACCGTTATAATCAAAGCAAAATAAGTATGCCACTGTGAAGCTTGACCAATTAGCTGTAAATTAAGGCAGTTACGGTTTGAAAATTTTAACATTCATTTTTTGATTTTTGGCCTGTGCTGTGGTGGCTCAAAAACACTGTATGGCACTATAAACAGTCGCGACTTGTGTAAGAAATTTAAGAATTTGTATAAATTTTTCGCACCGCGGAAAAAGAGCAACTTGATCAGACGGATCACTATATAGTATAGCTGCCATACAAAAGTTAGGTCTGAAAAAAAGTCTTTGTGAGAAAAACTTTTTTGTTTTCAATGTTATCGCTCTCAACGCTCGTATTTATAAGATTTTAATGATTTTACATAATTTCAACAAGATTTGTCGAAATCGGACCACTATATAGTATAGCTGCCATACAAACTGTCAGGCACATATCAAGCTCCAAGGGTATATAAACTTCGGTCGAACCGAAGTTAGCTTGCCTCTATTTTTAGATATATACTTATTAATCACCTATCTGGCTTTCACAATAAAAATGCGGTCGGTGATGAGGACCGAGCTGGAAGACCTTCGACATCGACAAATACCGACAAAGTGACGCGTGTGCGCAAAGTTTTGAACTCAGACCGTCGACTATGTATTCGTTTAATTGCCCAGATGTTAAATTAACCAAAATCTGTGGTTCATGACATTGAAGATGGTCCCAAAAGTGAACTTGAAATTGACTTCTTGTAAACAGCTACCTGACCAAGGCCGGCATCTCATCGCTTCCGTAGCCGCCCTACAGCCAAGATGAGTCCAAGCAGCATGCACCGCGGCTCCCAAGGTTATTCCGGAGAATGCCTTTTGTGAGGCCTTCAATGCTTGGAAATCGCGCTGGCAGCGTTGCATCGACGCAGAATAAGCATATTTTGAAAGTTTTTAAAGAATTGTAACGATTGGCTCGATAAATTTTTTTAAATTGACTCAGTGCTATTACTTTCCCGACAAACCCTGAATATTAAGAGATGTGAGGGCAATTGCAGGATGTAAAATGTTTGGCAGCTTAACCTCAAAAGCTATCTGTACCGCTAAGAATCATTTCGGTCTATAATTGGTGTCTCTTGTTGAGTGAAAACTAATGTGAAACTTAATATAAAATAAAAAAAAAATAGAGGCCAGCTCACTTCGGCTCGACCGAAGTTTATATACCCTTGGAGCTTGATATATGCCTGACAGTTTGTATGGCAGCTATACTATATAGTGGTCCGATTTCGATGAGGCTTAATGAAATTTTGTGAAATCATTAAAAACTTATAAATACGAGCGTTGAGAGCGATAACATTGAAAACAAAAAAGTTTTTCTCACAAAGACTTTTTTTCAGACCTAACTTTTGTATGGCAGCTATACTATATAGTTGTCCGATTTTGACAAGGCTTGGTGAAATTATGTGAAATCATTAAAAACTTATAAATACGAGCGTTGGAAGCGATAGCATTGAAAACAAAAAAGTTTTTCTCACTAAAACTAGTTTTTCAACCGATCGTTCCTATGGGAGCTATATGCTATAGTCATTCGATCCGGCCGGTTCCGACAAATGTGCAGCGTATTTGTACCAAAAGACTTCGTGCAAAGTTTGGTTAAGATAGCTTTAAAACTGACGGAGGAGATAGCATAGAAACAGACGGAAAGACGGACAGACGGACATGGCTATATCAACTCAGCTCGTCATGCTGATCAAGAATATATATACTTTATGTGGTCGGAGATGCTTCCTTCTCTGCGTTACAAACATCCGGACAATTTTAATATACACTCTCCAAGGGTATAAAAAAAAAACTGTTCCGAAGCGGAATTGAACCCTCACCTCCCGCACAGCAGTCTTACACACTAACCTCTGCACCACACCAGGTCATACAATTCTAATCTCTCACAGCTTATATTAGCCATGCCTTCAGAAGAAAGTGACGAAAGAATCTTGTTTTGCTTGTTCGGTTTGCGATTCGGTCAGTCAGTTGTAATGAGCGGTTCGATTACGATTTCGTTTAGCTCAGAAGCGGTTTGCAACCCTGCTAATAACCCTGACGGATTTCATGAATATAATATTACTGCTTGACGGGGAGAGAGAGTTTAAGGGGGCGGGGTGGTGTCTTTATTACTCCATTGGCTGTACCCTTATACATAAATAGTGACATATCCAGTATTCACCTTACCCTTTTTACCATTTTTATACCCACTGTACAACCCTTTTTAAACATATTCAAACACACGCAGAAAACGTAACGTAAACAAAACCATAACAAAGAGCCACGCATAGGCCCAACATACGCAGAAATCTTAACGTAAACAAAAGAGCCTCGCATTGGCCTTCAAACGTAATCATAACAAAAATTGCGAATTCACCAATCAGAAGATGCCAGCGTTGCAGCATCTAAACAAATCCAATTCCCTTTGTCTTTGGCTCATGCTCATTGTTACGTACGCCAAAGCGTTCCTCTGCCTTTAAATAGACCATAAGCCAAGAATTGTACTTTAGTCTTAAAATCATCAGCAAACCATTCACTTGGATTAAAATAAAGATATGAAACTGAATTGATTTATTTCTTTTATTTGTGATCGAGTACGGAACATTACTGAACATGTAATTGGTGCAGTCGGTAGGATCGCAGTATAAATGTAAAATCGTTGTTCGTGAGTAATACGATCAATTTGAAAAGGCTTATCCATACAACTGGTATCCTTTCTGATCAACTTGTGTAATTTTGCACGGTGTTACAATTTAATCGAACCCTTTTTCGAAAAATACGCGATCCGCAAAAGTACTTAACGTGTCAATTTAAATCAAATTGTGAATCTAATTGTGTGATTAAAATCAACTTGATTTGTTGACCAACTGCAAATAAACTAAACCACCAACACATTTTTTTAAAAAATGGATCCTCCAAGTGCAAACATTATCGCACCACCTGCCATGGTCCTGTTAAACGACCAAAATCTCAGCCAACTTTTGCAACAAATTCGAAATGTACCAACCTTTGAAGGCGACCCACTTGCTTTGGCTCCATTTATAAGAAGGATTGACTACTTACTCCAACTATTTGGCACAAACAACGAGCGCTAACAGAGCATCATCTTCGGGGCAATTGAGATACAGATTTCAGGCGAAGCGCAGAAACTGCTCCAAATGTGGCAGATAAACGATTGGGTCGGGCTGAGGCAAGCCCTGATTTCCGAATATAAAACACAAACACCTGTAGAAGAACTTCTAAGACGACTATACAACACAAATTACCAAGGAAACCTCCGTAAGTTCTGCGGCGACGTAGAAGGCACAATGCTCATCATAAGTAATAAATTAGAGTTAGAAGGTAACGCTGAAAACTCAAGATTGTATACAAACTCCATGACAAATACAGTGAAAAATCTTATTCAAAAGAAATTACCTGATAGGCTTTTCATGACTCTCGCGAGACATGACATCTCAACAATTTTAAAACTAAAACAAGTGGCACAAATGGAAGGCTATTATGAAGAGACAGATCATGTTATCAACAATAAATTGGAAAAGTATAAATTTACCATTAATCATACAAAAAACACTCATCCCCAACCTACTAACCAATATAATCCCAATTATTACTCACAGAATAATTACTCAAACAGACCAAACCAAACTTATTCGCAACCTCCTTCGAACAGACAGACTAATTACACAGCCCAACAGTGATTTTGGTGCAGGTCTATTTTTAACAGATTATGTCAATATAGACTTCACTGAACAAAACTGTATCATTGGTTTTGTTCAATCAGCTCTTGTTTCCAAGATATCGCGGAAAAACCAAAAAGTCGACTTTTTGGCACTCTAGGATTTATGGAGGCCACACTAGGCATAATTATCTGAATTTATGAACTAATTGCGATAAAGTACATATCAATGCAAATTTTAAAAATCATAGCCGCTATATTAGTACAGCGGAAAGTGTCTAAATTGGCCTCTAAAGACAGACATTTTTCGATTTATAGCATTTTTACCATTTTTTATAGCCCCTTAAAGCTAGCGCAGTTATTGAATTAATATTTTCGCCATCTGAGCCTATAGACAAACATATGATCTAATTTTGTGATTTTTATGGCGATTAAATCAATTTATTTGGCAAAGTTATAGCCTCTTAAAGACGAAATTACATATTTAAATTTATGGGAGGAAAACTAGATTTGTAACTCAAATTTTTATAGGAACTGTGAAAAGGCTACTTGTTTCCAAATATAATTTATCATCTACATCAACATCAAAATAACAATTTATGCCGAACCAAGTAGGCCCTTTACAGTTCCTATACAGATTTAGAGTAACAATCTAGTTTTCCTCCCATAAATTTAAATATGTATTTTCGTCTTAAACACGCCATATCTTTGCCAAAAAAACTTATTTAAATGCCATAATAATCACAAAATTAGATCATATGTTTGGCTATATGCTCAGATGGCGAATGTATTAATCCAATTACCGCGCTTCCTTTAACGGAATGATTTATTTTGATAAAAATGCTATAAATCGAAAAATGTCTCTCTTTAAAGGTCAAATTAAACACTTTCCGCTGGACTTATATGGTCCCTATGATTTTTTTAATTTGCAATGATATGTCCTTTATCATAATTAGCTCATAAACTCAGACATTTATGCCTAGTGTGACCTCCATAAATCCTAGAGTGCCAAAAAGTCGACTTTTTGGTTTTTCCGCGATATCTTGGAAACAAGAGCTGATGGAACGAAACCGAAACCAGTTTAGGAATCAGTAAATATAAACTTATCATATTTTTAAATCAACGGGGCTGCACCTCACAAAGATGGTCATTTTGTTGGCCTGTGTTATTTATTTATAACACTGTGGAACACTCAAAATTGCCTGGGACTGGGACCAATAAATTGTGAAACTAGAGGCACCAGGAAGCAACACCTCATACCCAGTTTTTCTGGAGCACGTCAAGTTCGCGTTTAATGGGCACTTTTATACTAGCAACACAAAGTTACAACCTCTATTGCTGGTTAAAAAATATGAGAGCTAAAATTTTGGAAAATTCACCAAAGTTAGAGGGGGTCACCACCATTGTTATACCAAATTCCCGCCTCCAATGGACAAGCGGTTAGTACCCCGCCCATAGAGGTCTAACTTAGAAAGTGGAATTAATGGAAAACCACTCGATAGAATTGTATAAGATTTTAACTATATTGAGATACGGACTAATAAAATGTGTACTTAAGAGATTGTAGTAGTATGCATCGAAAAACCGCGATGGTGGGTACCACATTTGACAGCACCCATCATCGAGGCAATATAGGCCATAATCTAGAGATAAAAATAGACTGAATCGCGTTTTCAGTTTTACCAATGAAAGCTTGGTTCGCGGTTCTTAGGCATTTATATACTAGCAATTGCCTTCGAACAACATTGACCATTTAGGTAAAACCAGTTTCACCAAAATTATGGAATTAATCTTATGAGTAAAGTGCTTCAATACCAGCAGAAAAACAGATCCGATCATTTAAATACATCAGTTCAAGGCATCTTAGCGTATCGCGGTTTGTCCACCAAAGACATTTTTAAACTAAATTTTTGATTTTCTTAATGGAAATGACGACTTTTATTTATAGGATTTATTGCATAATTTTGGAGACGCTCTTGATACCCATATGGTCAATGTTGCTCTGAGGCAATTGCTTGTACAAAGACAGCCATAGCCCGTGACTTAAGGGTCCGATATTGAATCTTAAAACGCAGTTCGGTCTATTTTGATCTCTAGTTTATGACCTATATCGCCTCGATGATGGGTGCTGTCAAATGTGGTACCCAACATCGCGGTTTTTCGATGCATGCTACCATCTCTTAAGTACACATTTTATTAGTCCGTATCTCAATATAGTTAAAATCTTACACAATTCTATCGAGTGGTTTTCCATTAATTCCATATTCTAAGTTAGACCTCTATGGGCATGGTACTAACCGCTTGTCCATTGGAGGCGGGAATTTTATATTAGAATACTGGTGATTCCTTTAACCTTTGGTGAATTTTTCAAAATTTTAGCTTTCATCTTCTTTTAACCAGCAATAGAGGTTGTAGCTTTGTGTTGCTAGTATAAAAGTGCCCAATAAACGCGAACTTGACGTGCTCCAGAAAAACTGGGTATGAGGTGTTGCTACCTAATGCCTCTAGATTCACAATAAATTGGTCCCAGTCCCAGGCAAAAAAATAAGTTGAATTTTGTTCCTCTGTGTAATTAGTGTTTGAACGATTAAGGCAGGCAAACTTAAAATGACAGCTCGACAAATGTGAGTTTTTGAAACGAGAAGCAGAATTTTTGGGTCACATAATAGGGCCAGATGGTGTAAAACCAAATCCAGACAAAGTTAAAGCCATTAACAATTTCCCAATTCAAAAAACCCAGAAAGAAATCAAATCATTTCTTGGCCTTTGCGGCTACTACAGAAAATTTATCACACAATTCGCTAATATAGCGAAACCTTTGACAAAATGCCTAAAGAAAGGTTCGAAAGTAAATATATCAGACAAAGATTACATCAAGGCATTTAAAAAGTTAAAACAGCTAATCATAAATGATCCAGTGTTGATTTACCCAAATTTTAACAAAAAGTTTCAGCTGACGACAGACGCTAGTAATGTTGAATTAGGAGCAGTACTGTCTCAAGATAATAAACCTATTAGCTACATAAGTCGTACATTAAACGAGCACGAAGAAAACTACAGCACGATTGAAAAAGAGTTGTTAGCCATAGTATGGGCAACAAAAACAATGAGACCATACCTATACGGAAGAAGGTTCGAAATACTAAGTGACCACAAACCATTAGTTTGGTTGAGCAACATTAAGAAGCCAAATATGAAACTCCAAAGATGGAAAATAAAGTTGAGCGAATACGACTTCGAAATAAAATATTTAGAAGGGAAACTAAACCACGTGGCAGACGCATTGTCTAGAGTTAAGATCGACGAGAACTATTTCGATGACATTTCACAAGCTACAGCACATAGCGCTGAGGAAGATAACGAAAATTTAATACCCATAACAGAAAAACCACTTAATTATTTCGCAAGACAGATAGAAATGATTAGGAGCGATACCGACAACGTTGAAGTTGAATCCTATTTCAAGAAAACAAAAATAAGAATTTATTATTCAAACTTGGATACCGAAAAAGCAAAGCAGATAGTGTCTAAATACTTTTGTACTAAAGGAAGCGCAGTATACATTGAACATGATTCTGATTTTGAATTACTACAACAGGTATTTAAAACATTGATTAACAGTAACACAATACAAATCTTGAGAGCAAATATAAAACTACAAGATATCAGAAATTACGCAAAGTTCAAAGAAATAATCATTAAAAACCACAGGAAATTATTACATCCAGGCATCGAAAAAATGATCAGGCTTTTTAAAGAATCATACTATTATCCAGATCACCAGAAATTAATTCAAAACATTATTAACGAATGTGAAATTTGCAACAGAGCCAAAATTGAACATAGAAATACATCGCTAACATTTAAAATCACACCTGAAGTTGAAAACTGTAGAGAAATGTATGTGGTTGACACATACACCATAAAAAACCAAAACTATCTGACATGTATTGACTTGTATTCAAAATTTGCAAGTATAACCGAATTAAATGGAAAAGATTGGATGGAGTTAAAAGAGGACTCATTCGTACATTTAATAATATGGGAAAGCCCATTATTTTGAAAACAGACAGGGACAGTGCCTTTATGAGTATAGCACTTAAAGAATGGCTTGACAAAGAAGAAGTAACAATTCAAATAACAACAAGTAAAAATGGTGTGGCAGATGTTGAACGGCTACATAAGACCATAAATGAGAAAATCCGAATAATTAACACTGACGACAACGAAGAAAATCGACTTATGACAATTGAAATAATACTGTACACTTACAACCACAAAATAAAACACAACTCGACTGGTAGAACCCCAGCAGACATTTTTGTTTACGCAGGAACACCCACTTACAATACCCAAAATTTAAAAGAAACGAAAATCGACAACCTTAACAAATCCCGAAATGACTTTGAAATAAATACCAACTTCAGAAAAGCACCCATTATTCATGGTAAATTACATAATCCTTACAAACCCACTGGGAAGATAGAACAAGTTGACGAAGACCATTTTGAGGAAACTAATAGAGGACGTAAAATTAAACACTACAAAACCAATTTTCAAAGACAAAAGAAAATTAACAAAAGTAAATATTCACAGGAGGACTCAAACCCAAATCAGGACTCTTAACTTTCACATTGATGTCACTATTGATGTCAACACTACTACTACAAGTGGACAATCAAGCTTTAGATATTAATCCTATTAAAACTAATTATGGTTACCTATTATTTAAGTCAGGTATGATAGATCTACCAGATGATTATGAACACCACTGTCTAACAATTAACTTAACAAAAACCGAAAATACATACAACAAACTAATAACTCAAGCTGAAAAGTATAAACAAGTAAGTCAAATTCAATATTTGGTCGAGAAATTACAATGAACGGAATAAGAATAGTAAGAAGAAGTAAGCGAGGTTTAATCAATTTTTTAGGAACAACCTATAAATACCTATTTGGAGTTTTGGACAATAACGATAAGGAAGAACTTCAAGGAAAAATAGATTCAATAGCACAAAATAGCGTTCAAGTAAACGAACTTAATCACGTAATCGAAGCAGTTAACCAAGGCATAGAAATTTTAAACAAAAATAAAAATGACAAGGAAAACACTAAACTGCTTGACTTACTTATATTCAATTTACAACCCTTTACAGAATACATTGAAGATTTAGAAATGGGAATGCAACTGACTAGAATAGGAATATTTAACCCAAAACTATTAAAACACGACATTTTGACACATGTGAATTCTAAAAAGCTTCTTAATATAAAAACATCAACTTGGCTTAGATCGGACTCAAATGAAATCCTTATTATCTCACATATACCAAGAAAAATAATTAAAAGTCCCCTATATGAAATTCTACCGTACCCGGATGACAACGGAAATATTTTACAAGACGAAACACAGTACAAATATTATCTACATAACAATTATTTTTTTAACAAAGAAATTAACTACTAATCCATGCATATTAGGGATCTTGAACCAAACAAAAACCAGCTGCAGATATACCAAAACTCATTTACTTACACAAACTAACTTCATTGAACCAAATATAATTGTAACATCGAAACTACCAAAAACCACTTTAAATCAAAATTGCGAGAAGAATGAAATCAAACAAAACATTATTGAAAATCAAAAAGAACTTCCAGTTGAAAACGAACAATTCGACTTAAATATTGTACCAAAAATGTATCCAGAAATATAAGATCGTATTAATTATACGCGTGAGGACACGCTTTCCTTTACGTGTGGAGGAGTGACATATCCAGTATTCACCTTACCCTTTTTACCATATTAATACCCACTGTACAACCCTTTTTAAACATATTCAAACCCACTGTAATCTAAAGCGTGGAGTTGCCAACACACGCAGAAAACGTAACGTAAACAAAACCATAACAAAGAGCCACGCATAGGCCCAACATACGCAGAAATCTTAACGTAAACAAAAGAGCCTCGCATTGGCCTTCAAACGTAATCATAACAAAAATTGCGAATTCACCAATCAGAAGATGCCAGCGTTGCAGCATCTAAACAAATCCAATTCCATTTGTCTTTGGCTCATGCTCATTGTCACGTACGCCAAAGCGTCCCTCTGCCTTTAAATAGACCATAAGTCAAGAATTGTACTTTAGTCTTAAAATCATCACCAAACCATTCACTTGGATTAAAATAAAGATATGAAACTGAATTGATTTATTTCTTTTATTTGTGATCGAGTACGGAACATTACTGAACATGTAATTATATATATATGTGTTACATTTCGATTTACAACACGAGGTTTTTTACTCCCATAAATTCATACCTTAAGGATCCTTAATGTTGGTCCTTTCAGGACATGTGATGTTTCAAATGATAGGTATTGAGCTGTACATCATAATTGTTTTTAAATTTTGGCAATACTCTACGCGGTTCTCAATATATTTACATTCAATTTTTGTTTTCAATTTTTATAATAAAAATTGACAAATAACTTTTATTTCTTGATTTTTTTATAAAAATTAAAAAATGATTTTTATTTTTGGAGTTTTAAATAAAAATGGAAAAATAACTTTTATTTTTAGACTTTTTAATAAAAATTTAAAAATAACTTTTATTTTTAGATTTTTATAGTAAAAATTGAAAATAATGGTTATATTGGGGCCTGTTCCGAATTCCGACTCGATTTTCGTGTAAACCTGTGCATTTCGAATGCAATTTATTTAAATTTAAACATAAGTGCCAAGTTGATATGAGGCTTCTAGATCCCGTCGCAATTTTCTCTTGATTTAAATTCATTTGGGATTAAGCAATCGGTTTCAGCTGCTGCCACAATTCCGAATTTCGTTATACCTGATCTAGTAGCCGCAGGTATATTTGTCGCCTTCTATACAACGTTTTCAAATTTGACTGCAAAATACTAAAGTTTACACGAAAATCGAGTCGAAATTCGGAACAGGCCCCCTAATGATTTTTAAATAAAAATTGAATTTAATGATTATTTCACAATTTTTTTATTTCGATTAAAAAATAAGAGTTAATTTTTAACTTTTTGAAAAAAATTTACAAATAACTTTTATTTTATAATTTTTATTTTAAAAATTATAACCGTTACGGTCCATGGTTTCAATACTTTAAAAAGCCAGAAAATTCTTGATTTAAGTACGAAAGACGGACGGACAGATCCGGTCGGTTCCGACATATTAGCAGCGTGCAGACCAGAGAACTGCAGCGGTGTATCGTAATTTTCGAAACCTCAAAATACCTCTATTTATTAGATGAGTCGACCTAAGTTATATCTACATACAAAATATTTATTTTTGAACATTTCGACCCATCATTATCAATATCGTTTCACCGCCTACTACCGCATTTAAATGTCGTATTATCGCCTACTACCGCATTTCAATATCGTAGACACCGCATTACTACCGCACATGATACAATTATATAGGGTAAGGTGCTCTCTGAGAGAGCTCTCTGTTGGGGACTCCAAATTTTCATTTTGTTGCTGTCATTTGATTGAAAAGGTTGTGTGCTAACGAATTTTTTTTGATTTGCCGACGGGATTTATTTATAATTTGTGAAAATGTTGGGCCAATACTGTTGCGTATGTCGATGTAAAGCAGTGCCAGCCCATAGCTACCCGGAATTGATGTCAGTCCTGGATTTATGCAATCGCGAGAAGAACTCTTGATTGTGTGAATCGGTGAACACTGAATTGCAAGTAAGACGCCTGTGGACTGGAGCAGAGACGGCCAAATGGAGGGGACTGAAAAGGGCGCTTGTGTTGGTGAACAAGAGAACTCCCTCCAGACTGCAGTAGTTTAACTTGCAATGAAATCTTCGCCGATTCACACAACCACAAGTTCGGCACGCGTTTGCTTAAAAACACGACCAACACCGGCTCGTGTGAGCTGTGGATCGCCGCCTCTGGTCTAAAGAGTGCTCTCTTGGCCGGCAATGAAGTAAATCAGGGTTCCCCAAGAAGAGACCCCTAGTTTGTGGCTGTGTGTTTCTCCTGTCATATTGTTACGCCACTGCATTTTGGGCTGACACCGGCTAGCAAGTCATTTCAGAGCGGGATCTTAACCCCAGACCGCATAGCGAACAATCACTACAAATTCAATTCTTCACTAGCAAAAACGGGCACAAATTCAAAAAAGCAAACAGTTATTGGCCAAACAATCAAAATTCAGAACAAATCTCTATCGAAGAAGCAGCGCCATTACCAGGCTAGAGTGTTTCAACCGGCAACGCTCCCAAGCAGCGATTTGGCTTTATCAGCTGCCATTTGAAAAGTGCCAAGCGAATACTAATAAAATTTAGTCATGTATATACTATGTGTTTGTAATTCTAAGGGTGCTTTGCTTTTTGTTTTATTCTCTCTCTCTCGATATTAGCAAAAGCTGTCAGTCCTCGATAAACTCTGAATGCCATACCTAATATGACGGGATTTACACGATGAAGCAAACTTCATGAAGTTATCTTAGTAGGCGAGACATACTCATGTGTTTCCATACATTTTGATTAACAAATCTAGTAAAATCCCTTTGATTTTCAAGCCTACTAAGAAAACTTCATGAAGTTTGCTTCATCGTGTAAATACCGACTATAATTGTATCATGCTACCGCATTTTAACATTCGTTATCAAAGGCAAAATTTTGTAGTTTTACTACAGTTATAGAAGCATGCTAACAATGTGTGTACGTAGCTCAGAGGGTATGTATTGAAATCAAAACACAACTAAACACGTTTTTTTTAAGGTTCAACACGCAGAGAATTTTTTTTTTTAAATTTTATTATAAGTGGGAAAAATAGAAAGCCCCAAGAACTATTCGAAACAAAATATGTCATGACTTTAAGGCCACTTGTGTCGAATTGGTTAAGCAGCTTTCATCGTCATAAAACGTTTTTAAAAGCAAAAAAATCGCAAAAAGCATAACGGCAAGATTTCATGTAAGTTAAGACTAAATACATATTGTTTATTCAATATATTCCTTGTTATAGATATAAAAATGTCCGAAGATCAGAAAACTGTATTAGATCAACTGGAAACCGGTGCTTATACGCTATCTCAACGGCACAAGGGTCGCAGCTTTATCTGGAATATTTTAGCCGAAATCATTAAGGAAGATGAATCCATTGTCCAAGATTACGTGTATTGCCGAACATGTCGCACCCTGCTTAAGCGGAGTGGGAACCAAACTTCCAATTTAAATCGCCATAAGTGTTGTCGGTCTCTTAAGCAATCACCCACTCTAAAAGAAGTTTCAGCGAATGACAAGAAAGTTGCGATTGAAAAATGCGCCGAGTGGATAATTGAGGATTGCCGTCCATTTTCTGCAGTATCGAGTTCTGGCTTTAAAAAGCTGGTACAATTTTTTATTAAAGCCGGGTATCCAGCACCGCGGAAACTAAAAATTCCTGTCAAACTTCATATAAAATCAAGTAAGACCATTGCAGTCGAGTTAGCTCGACTTCAAAATACCCTGTACAATTGACAAACACACACATACACAAACAAAGACACACGCACACATACACACAAACGTGTGAGGGCACACACGCGGGCGCAAGCAGCAAACGTAATGCGTAATAAGCAAAGCGTTGGGGGACCCCCGGGTGCAAAAATTGTTTCGTTAATAACTTCTGTGTTTTTGCTCAGATCTCAATGTGCTTTTCAGAATAGATAGATTATAGGCCTAAGATAATATTTATTAAGCGACGATGTTGTAACTTTAAAATTGTGGCTCTGACAGTTTTTTGCGGTTTAAGGGAGGAGGGGGGGAAATTTTGCAAATCTGAAACAAACTTGATCTGCGTACGGCCTATACCTATGTACATGCAAAAATTTGTATCTCTATCTCTTATAGTCTCGGAGATCGACGCGTTCATCCGGACAGACGGACAGACGAACGGACGGACGGACGGACAGACGGACATGGCTAAGTCGACTCGGCTGTTGATGCTGATCAAGAATATATATACTTTATAGGGTCGGAAATGTTTCCTTCTCCCTGTTACATACATTTGCACAACTTCATGATCCCCTTTTACCCATTTTCAATGGGTACAGGGTATAAAAACTGTGCCAGGAATTTTTAGTTTGCGTTTTCCTTGCTTGTGTATCCAGCAACATGAACGTAATCCACAATTTGTTATCGATAGTTGGCATATCGATAGCGTGTGTGGATGGAGAGAACAGCTTACACACAGCGCACATTGGGCGGAATGGCCTTATTTTTGGCATAAAGTCCAAAATTATTTTTTAAAATTTTTATAATTTTTTTTATTATTTCCGTTAAATAAATGCCTACCCTTAATAAAAAGATAAAAAACAATTTTTTTTTGCCCATTCCTGGTTTTTGGCAGCGCGTTGAATCAGCTGTTTGCGCAGGGCTAGTTATGCCTTGTATGTGTTGAAAATTTTGTAAATGTTTGACCATTAGTCATTCTTACAAGATTATATATAACGGCATTTTGAAATATGCAAAATATTCATTAAGGTATGTAAAATATATTGTAGAGTGGTTAAATTTGAGATGCTTTTGTTTCGTGTTGTATTTAATGTATTGTTGGAACAAATTTCATGTAGAACCTAGCCTCAATAATTGTGTTTCGTGGAGCAGATCTTGCAAGATTACGCCGTATTGCTGAAAGTGCTAATGTAGAAGTGTGTGTTATTGTGTTAACATTTATATAGAGCTGACAACTTAAGCGCATATTTGCGCAATTTCGAAATATTTTGACAGATTCAGACAAGGTCGATATTCGTCGTGTCAGCCACGCAAACTTCCAAAAGAGGCTATCGCGCTTTTGGAGTCACCCCCATTTGAGGTAGCAGACGGAACAGCAGATGATGACAACGAGTTTGAAGTTAAAGATCATTTTGCATTTGAGTTAGAAGTAGATAATGTATAAAAATAAAATTAAAAAATAAGAAAAAAATAAAAATTAAATAAAAAATAAATTAACGGTAAAAAATTAATTCGAAATTAACTAATAATATAAATAGCACATAGTTTCAACTTTCTGTCTCTAATTTTGGAGTTTATGCCAAAAAATCGGCATTTCCGCCCACTGTGCAGCGCAGGAAAATATTGTCAACAATTATTTTGGATGCCACGAGCGAAAAGTTTGGGAAAAATTCTTTATTTTTTTTTGTTATGAGCTGTCATATGGCTGAAGGACCATTTGCTTGCAAAGATTGGTAGAATATGGTGCCAAGGGCACACTTATGCCAAATTGATGAAACCGCCAGAGGGATGCTTTCCATAGACACAAAGGTCGGAGAGATGTTGTCCATAGATGTTATAGATGCCTTCTTAATCTGTGTGTCGCCAGATCATAGGCAAAGTTATTAGAGTGGTGCACCAATGGTCATGATAGCTGCTGGTGTGCGTATCTATTTAAGCGCATAATGGCAAGGCGTCTACACCGCGGTATATATGTATGTTGTTATATGCCTTACATACCAGGGGCCCCACATATGAATGTAGATGACTCAAGATTCTTGAGGGCAGTCGGTCATGCCGTACCCCATAACGGGATCGCCCATATCCACCGCTACGAGGCTTAAGAAGCCAATGGAGCTCCAATGCCATTAGCTGCAACCATAGCTACTGCCCGAGTCACAGGGACTTTTCTGGTCAAGACACGTCAAGGTATTTAGCCGCCATATCCGTATATGGATCTTATAATCCCAGCAGTCGCACTCAAGGTTTCCGGGTCTCATAGCATGACTCTTTGAACGATTAACGGCTGTGTTCCAGCGGTTCGCCCATCTACCAAAGCAAAGTTACTGATCCGGCCACTAAGTTGACAAAATCCTTAATGTAGATGTATGTATGTATTTAGACAATCTTGTATCCGACCATGAAAGACTTCATTCGATGGCCGACCAACCAAGAAGTCATAATACTTTGGGGATAATAGTATTATAAAGATGCGCACATAACAACATGCTGCAGTGATGTTGTGTGCCATCCGGGACCCACTGCAAAGTGACATGCCATCGGGATATCATCCCCAAGTATAAAGTTTTGCTACATACTCCGAGCAGCATGCTTTATTCAGAAAATACTATTTATATTTTAAATTTATTTAAATTCAAATAGTTAACAGTGCCAAACAGCTGATTGATCAGAGTGACCTTCCATCTTTTAGGTGCATGGTCGCACTGTTTTAGTTATGTTCCACACACACAAGAAATAATTAGCAAATTCCTGACAGGAATTTTCCGCAGTGCTGGATACAGGCCTTAAAGTGGGTGCAACCCTTGGAGAAAGCGTGGATCTGGATAATTTGCTACCTTATCCAACAACAATTTCCCGTAAGGTTAGATGAAAAAAAAATGAGTTTGGACATGAAATTAAACAAGTTGTTGCCAGCAGTGGTGGATCAGCCACCATAGATTTGTGGACTGATAAGTATGTTCAGCGAAATTTCCTGGGTGCCACATTCCATTATTTCAAGGATTTCAAGTTAATTGACATGGTGCTAGGAATGAAATCTATGGATTTTCAGAGGTCAACAGGTGACAACATTTTAAAGAAATTGAAAACCTTGTTTGGCGAGTTCGGTATTCACAATATTAACAAAATAAAATTTGTTACTGATCGAGGCGCAAACTTAAACTGTAGCAGCCACTTACTGGCAAATATAATGGAAAAATCTTCTGAGGAAACAACAGAACTGGCTGAAACAATAGACTCGTGCAAAAAAGTTGTAAAATACTTTAAGAAGGCCAATTTACAGCATAAATTTCCAACATCGTTAAAAAGCCAGTGTCCCACACGCTGGAACTCGAATTACAGAATGTTTAAGTCGATTATTGTTATATTTATTATGTTCAACAAATTTTGGATGAATGTGAAAGGCAACATACATTGAATATCTCAATCCTAAACGCATTGGTAGAACTTTGCGAAGACTTTGAAATTATTTTCAAGAGAATGCAAGTTTGCAGTTCCCCGTCATTATGTTTTGTTATACCGTCCATTCTTAAAATCAGAAGTCTTTTTGCACCTAAGAGCTTGGAGATACCAGCAATTTCAACTCTCAAGGCAAACGTTATTAAGAAGATTGATACAATTTGGGTTCAAAATTTGAGCTTGTGGCATAGGACTGCGTGTTTTTTATATCCTCCAGCGGCAAATATCCAACAAGAAGACTTAAACAGCATAAAGGAACTTTGAGTTGCCAGCATATGCAACATGACGATTGATGAGTCAGACCCCATTTCCACGATGGATTCATCTGACAGTTTATCTGAACACAATATACCACCAGCTCCTCGTCACAAAGATAGCGTGTTTTTTTCTCAGATCTGCTCCAAGGCGTATCGATGACAACATCAGAAACTTGTAGAGAAGAAATTAATAGGTATGCGCGAGACATCGTTAAAATGACTGAGGACTTCGACGTGGTGGCTTGGTGGAGACAAAATGAGCAAAATTACCCTAGCCTGTCAAAATTGGCTTTTCAAGTGCACGGAATACCAACAAGCAGTGCAGCAGCGGAGCGTGAGTTTTCCTTGGCTGGAAACATTATTACGGAGAAGAGAAATAGACTTGGCCCGAAGATGGTGGATAGCATATTATTTCTTCACTCCTATGAAAAAAATTTTTCTCACACTTAACAAAACAACAATTTGAAGAATACCAAATAAATAAGCAATAGTATGAGCTCGCTAGTAAATAATTTTTAAAAGTTATTTTCATAATAAACTCATATACCCCGTTTATATGTGAAGAAATACGTTGTAACTTATTGCGTTTTTTTGCACTAAAACACTCATTCTGACTTAAGGTCAGTGAAAAATTTCTCCTTGATTACTTGAAAGGGAGTTGGTTGCATAGAAAGAGAATGACGCACGTACAAAGCTCAATCGACTAAGGCTAACTCATACAATCACAAAAAATAAAAAAAAAAAAAAATAAAAAAAAAAAAAAAACTCTCTGATTTTGAACCTCATCATTTTTTATTAATTAGGTTTTGGCTCCGTACATATTTCAACTGAGCTACATACACTCATAAACATCATGCTTCGGAAATTTAAATATATAAACATTGCGGTAGTAATGCGGTGCTTACGATATTCAAATGCGGTAGTAGGCGGTAGTACGATATTGAAATGCGATCATTGCGGTAATGCGGTGTATGCGGTGTTGCGGTGTTTGCGGTGTAAGTATTATACTTACTCATACCGCAATTTTTATAAGTATACTTAAAGTCAAAAAAACAGCACCGCATGCAGTTCTCTGGTGCAGACAAAAGAAGACTCTGTGCAAAATTTCAGCTCTATAGCTTTAAAACTGAGGGACTAGTTTGCGTAGAAACAGACAGACGGACGGACAAAGCTTAATCGACTCAGATCGTCACGCTGATGAAGAATATATATACTTTATGTGGTCGGAGATGATTCCTTCTATGCGTTGCAAACTTCTGGGCAAAATTATAATACAGTTTTCAAGTGTATCAAAATAGAGGGAAGCTAACTTCGACTCGACCGAAGTTTATATGTTTATATCCCCACCGTTCACACCAAGTACAGAAAAATAAATAGACGAGCTTGTAGAAACGCTTACCACAGCTTACAAAAACTCGTTCAATAGGGCCTGCCCCCCTAGGAAAACAAAGTTTACCTTCAAACCACCATGGTGGTCTGCAGAGCTCGAAAAGCTCAGAAAAGAATGCAGGCACACTTTAAACATAGCCAAACACAACGACCAAACAACCGATTGGGAGTTGTACAAACAAAAACTAAGTACATACAAAAAAGCTATCAGACGGGCCAAACGTACATCTTGGGCCCTTTTCTGCAGCAATATAGAATCAACCTCTGACGCATCTCGTCTTAGGAAAATCTTGGCAAATTCACCAGTATCGCCAGGGCTACTGCAAAAAGCAGACGGAACCTGGACTGACTTCAGCAAGGAATCTCTAGACCTTCTATAGTGCACTCACTTTCCTGAATGCTCCATAAACCCACCACAGACCGATGTGTCAGCCGACCTACCCGGAACTTACAATAAGAATATAGTAACAGCCGCCAGAATTAAATGGGCCATCGACTCGTTCGAGCCCTTTAAGTCACCCTGCAAAATTACAACACACAATTGAGCATACAATAAACTGGCTATACACTATATACGTCAGCTGCCTTAAATTTAATTATATCCCCATTAGTTGGAGGGAAACTAAAGGCTGGCAAACCATCACATGTAAAACCGAATGACTATAGGCCAATCAGCCTATCTTCATTCCTTCTCAAAACCTTAGAAAGACTTATTGACACCTACCTAAGGCAGACAATAAACCCCTCTCTTTTAGTACAAACACAACATGCGTACAGCAAGGGAAGTTCAACAGAAACCGCCCTACACTCCCTAGTCTTAAAGATCGAAAAATCTCTTGAAATAGGAGAGTACTCTCTAGTCGCATTCCTCGACATAGAGGGTGCTTTCAATAACGTCCAACCTAGAGCCATCACCTCTGCCTTGGCAAATGCGGGAGCGGATACGCCTCTGATAGGGTTCATCGATAAACTGCTAACCAGCAGGTCGGTGTACTCGGCGTTACCGCTCGCAAATTTGTTAGTAGAGGTACTCCGCAAGGAGGTGTTCTCTCTCCTCTACTATGGATCGTGACAGTTAACCAACTGCTTCGTTTGATGGAAGATGAGGGACACATGGTGGTGGCCTACGCTGACGACATTGCAATTTTTAAATGTGGACTTTTTCCACAGACGCTGTGTGACCTCATGCAGACCGGACTGACAACACTAGCTCAGTGGACGACAACTTGCTGTCTGGGAGTAAATCCAGACAAAACGGAACTAGTACTCTTCACCAGGAGATACAAAATTCCCAATCTCATCCCTCCTAAAATCAACGGAGTGAGCCTACATTTTAGGGACAATGCCAAATACTTGGGAGTCGTTCTATATAAGAAGCTACTATGGAATGACAACATAACTGACCGCATAAAAAAGGCAACAGCTGCTCTTTTCTCATGCAAAAAGGCTATAGGCCGGAAGTGGGGTTTTTCCCCATATATAGTAAACTGGCTCTACACAGCCGTGGTACGCCCAATACTCTTATATGGGTCACTAGTATGGTGGCCAGTCTTGAACAACTTAAACAAAGTACAGAGAAGTGCTGAAATATGTATGAGCGGCGCGCTCCGAACCACACCAACGGAATCAACGGAAGCGCTTAACATCATTTTTCATCTAGTACCACTAAACCTCATAGCAAAACAGATGGCTACCATTACAGCCCTTAGACTACGAGAATCCGATGCCTGGGACGGGGGTAATTCCGGACACTCTACAATACTTAGCCACCAAGCCGGTATACCGTCAAATACGGACTACTGTATACCACGAACGACGTTCGACAAATCCTACGACGTCTACATCCCAAGCCGAAGCGATTGGGAAAACCTGATATGGGTGCCTGGACACCGAAACATAAATGGAAATGAGTCTGCGGACAAACTGGCCAGACTAGGCACTACCATCGAGCTCCTTTCAGAGAATAGCACGATAGGGATACCTATAGCCACCTACAAGCTTCACATAAAAAACGAAACACTACGTCTTGCAAATGACAGGTGGAAAAACCTTTCCTCGTGCTCAGTAGCAAGACTTACGTGGCCAACATTCAATCTAAAACGCACTAACACACTTTTGCGTTACAGAAGGGAACACATAGCACTTCTGGTGGGAGCCCTAACGGGCCACATTGGCAGACACGCAGTACGCCTAGGCGTAGCATACCATGACTTCTGTAGAAGTTGTAAATATGAAGAAGAGGAGGAAACGGTACAGCACCTCCTGTGCCACTGCCCTGCTCTGAGTAGGAGAAGACTTAGAACCCTAGGTCAACCTTTCTTTACAAATCTCTCGGAGATGTCCGAGATAGAGATCCCAGCTCTAATACACTTTATTCTGTCCACACAATGGTTCAGTGTTGACCCCCCTCGGGATTAAAGGGTTAACGGGGAATATATGGCATCGCAACGGGCCCATGAGGCCTAAGTGGGAGAGCGACTTGTCGCTCTCAGCCATCGCAACCTAACCTACTCGTAGAGTAAAAACGGTATACCAAAATGTCAAAATTTCTTAGTAAGAAAAACTTTGTTGTTTTTAATGCTATCGCTCCCAAACTTGTTATCTATATATATAAAACTGTTCAACCTGACTAATTGACTGACTGACTGGTGACCGTCGCACAGCCTAAACCATAAAAGATAGGAAGATGGGATTTTCACAGTAGTTTTATCATATGCTGAAAGTGAGTACTAAGAACGGATTTTGGAAAATTCTGTCGGGAAATGTGGAAAATTCGCGGAAAACTTTTGTATGAAACTTTTTTGTTTTTCATCCGATCAAGTTCAAACTTTTTTTTCAAAAATCAATAAAAATAATTCAACATTAACTGCATACTAATCTTCCGGAAAATCAACCACCACTGGGTGGAAAGATGGTGGTCAAGGTTGCCAGCCATTTGCTCCCAGTTCATTTCGAAAGGCACACTTTGCTTTACAGTTGCGAGAGCAGAGAGCGCACGCAAAACCAAAGCCCAGAGAGCATAAATCGAAGAGAAACGATTTCAATGTGTGCGTGGGAGCAATTGAATTGAGTTACCGATCAGGAGCGTAAGAAAATGAAACAAAATTTGTAACACAATGAATCAAGGCAGAGGAATACGTTTTGTTCCGTTGCCTCGGCAACAACAACAAGACAGAGTGCAAATTAAAAAACTACAGTTGCAATTAAAACAAAAACAAACGCAAATACAAAAACTCCAGCCACAACTAAAATAACAGCAACATGAAATAATTCAAATAAGGAAAGTGGTTGGAAATTGGGCGGGAAGGGGGTGGGAGGTGGGTGGGTGGGAAGTGGGAGGGATGTGGGTGGGATGTGGTTGGTAGGTGGGTGGGATTTGGGCGGTAGGTGGGTGGGAGGTGGGTGGTAGGTTTGTGGGTGGGATTTGAGTGGTAGGTGGGTGGGATGTGGGTGGGAGGTGGGTGGAAGGTGGGTGGGATTTGGGCGGTAAGTGGGTGGGAGGTGTGTGGGATGTGGGTGGGAGATGGGTGGGAACTGGATGGGAAGTGGGAGGGATGTGGGTGGGATTTGGGTTGGAGGTGGGTGGGATTTGGGCGGGAATTGGGTGGGAGGTGTGTGGTATTTGGGTGGGAAGTGGGTTGTATCTGGCCGGGAATTGGGTGATAAGTGGGTGGGATGTAGGCGGGAAGTGGGTGGAAAGTAGGTGGGAAACGGGTGGAAGTTGTGTAAGAAGCAGATTGGGAGTGGGTGGGGTGTAGGTGGGATGGGGGTGGTAAGAACGCAGCAGCAAAGTCGTAACTGTGAAAAAGCAAAGTAGTAAAACGTTGATTTCAAGTCTATGTATGTATGATTCGAAATTTGGGCTCTACAGAGGAAACAAATTTATAGAATGTTTTCAAAATTGGTAAATATTTGACTCTCACGATTGACTTCAAACTGATTCTGATATGGGTTCTATACTGTTCAATGCGCAGCGGAGCGCGACGGGCCTTTTGCTAGTATATTATATTCATACTAGCACATAACCCTTTGTAGTGCCTGACAACGATGCGTTCAACTATATCAATAGGACACGCAAGCACCAAGGAAGCGCTGATTCAGCGCATGACAAAAAGAGACAGCCATGTTTCAGATACGGCTGGCGAAATTACTCCTCGAGCGAATGCAAATACAAGGACAGCAAATGTCACAAATGCGGGAAGACGGGTCACTAAGCATCCGTATGCAAGACAACTGATAAGCATATTTTAAGTATTTTAGGCAAGAGTCCGGAGGGAGCATACACACTATCTAAAAATGGAAGCAGCTTGTAACACGGGCGCTCCATGTAACTTTTCTTTCTTTCTTTATTGGCTAATCATGCCAACGCTACAAGTACATTATACTTATGATTTAAAGCGCTACTCACCAATTTTAATAAGTTTAATAATAAAACACTTATAGTAGTCGATTCCAACAGCAAACAGCATAGATAAAGAAAGGTTTTCTGATAATGCAAGCCTTAGGCCCGATATCACATCTTCTATCTGTCACATACCGATGTGTTCCAGAAATCTCTTGAGATTTAGGGGTCAGTTGTTTTTGAAAACTACCAATCCAAATGTCGGTGTTCCACTAATATCGGAGATTTCATTTTTTAGAGTTAACTTCGGAGTCGCTGCCAAAAAGCGGCTGACTGGATGTAATTGCGTTGTGGCTGCCACGGCAGGGTTGTTGGCTTCCAAATAATTTGAACAATTGTTGGATAAACATTATTTTTGAAGACCCCAAACCAAATGCTGAGAGCGTTTTTGGTACGCACTGAGTTCCAAACTAATAAATAATTTTTAAGCCTTTAATATTCAATTTTATCGTGTTAAGAATTAAAATAAACTCTGACCCGCCAAATAATTATTTGTTGTTATTTGGTGTACAAGAGAGTGGAGTGCACAAAAATAAATTTAAAAATGCCCGCGGTTGTATATTGCTGGGGAAAGGCGAGTGACAACGGAACAAAATCGTTGCAAGAGTTTTAGAAATGCTGCAATCCTTTTTTTATTTTTGATAAAGCGTAAGCTTCTTTTCTGCCGAGATATGCAATTGCTATTCCATATGGCATTACTGCCTCTTCAATGTTGCCACCATAAAATCATCCAACAGCTTTTAAAAATCAAAATAAATGTTAAAAGTGAAGTTAAAAGATACACCGCTAACAACTTGTCTTCCATTTCGTGGTTTGAGAATATTGCCGACTTAATTTATCGATATGTGTTTTTTCGACACTTTATTGAATTAACCTATTAAATCATATTTTATTAAGCTGATCATGTATCCACATAACTTATACTTCGTTTAAGATTATTAACATTGAATTAGAGAAAAGAAATTAAAACTAAGAAAATTTTATTGTCATAATTGGAGAAGTTGGCAGGTTGGCTTATTGTGGTTTTCTGCCGCCGTCAGACTTTTGCATTATTTTGGTGGACAATATCTTAAAATTTATGTTAATTACTTAAAACATATTAAATCTTTCAAAATTATTAATTCAATTCGATCAGTAAATCATTCAAGATGTGTTCCTCATTATTCAGTTTGACTCAAGTTTCTTTATTAGCAAAACATAGGCCAAATGTCGCCAGAAAATGTGCAACATTTGAAAACAACCAAAAGAGGTTTCAGGAACACCGATAATTGGTTTTGGGTTGTCAGAGGTTTGTAGAACACGGCCGTATATATTGATGTCGAATATAATCTTACCGATTTTGATTTTTTCGATCACGTTATTGTATATCTGCTCTGTTTTAGTAACATCTACTTCTGACTCAGCAACACATTTCTGCGCATTTCAACTTACGTTCTTTTCCTGCTTTTCAGAGTACGGAACACACTGCTTATTTTTTATGCGCTCTCCAGCTTCTGCTCAGAGCTCAACACTTGTTCCGCCCGTTGGCTGTGCCTCATAAATGACACGAATTTTAAATGATGTGCCTGGGCGCCAAGCTTTACACACGAGCTGCGCTGAATGAAATAATAACAAAGCTTTATAGTCGAGGGAGAAGCAGTAAAGCAAGCCGTAACACAAGGCGCTGGAGAAAATCTAATCAGCGGAGCCGAAGTAGAAAGTGTAGCATACCTCGCAGCGCTTGACATTCAATTAAAATGGCATAAGCGGAAGGCAGCATTATGAATGTGAATGCGAACGTGTGTGTGTTTGTGCGTTGCTGTGAAACTGCTGCGTTTTGTTTTCATTTCGTTGCGCTCATAAATGAAAATGGCAAGCAATCACCTGCAGCCATTTTCCAATCAACCTGCTACGACAAATCCCTCGCTCAGCTTTATGACCGAAAAAATACGCACGCCAGAATTTGGATCAGGATCAAGCACTGCTGCAATGGCATCATCATCATCATCATCATCAGCATCAACAGCAGCGTTTGGAATTTAGATTTTCAATAATCAGCCATCATTGAAAAACAAATACGCGCTGAATTTTCAGCTTCAATTGAATTGTTGTTGCTGCAGGGAGAGAGAAAGGGGAAAAGCAAAGAGCTTCAGCATTACTTTGGGATTTTGGTACATAAACGTGATTGGCGTGTCTGAGTGCGTAAGCACAGAGTGAAGTAGGTGTATCGAGTTGCATGTTGTTCAACAGTTCCATATTGCTGATTGGATGAACTTCCTCATGCGCAATTTTTTTCGATATTTTTTTTTGCATTTTTTTGTAGTTTGGATATTTGAGAATATCGCCCCAAAAGGACTTTTTGAAATTCGAAATACTTTAGAAGATATAGCGTTTCTACACAGAGAAAACAAAGTTGGCTACACGGCGCGCTTAGACAATCTAAACGAATCGTGCGCGAATTTCTGTTGCCTGTATATAAATAGCGATAGCGATGAATTAGAACTTGAGAATTACAAGCAAGCAAATATTGGATTGTGCCTTTAGTAGATTCCATACAAGTAATGTCTTAGAGGCCTTGCCTTACACGCGTGACGTGGCGGAGACGTCTAAGCCATCACTCCAATCCACTATGGGTGATATTTCAATTTATCGGGTATTAATTAATAACTTTTAATGCGGTTTTTTTATTTTTGTTATGTAAACCCTCAGAAATATTTTTGGAAAAGTGGGCGTGTCACCGCCCACCCAAAAAATTAAAAAAATTTTTAAAATTTTTTTTTTAGAAACTGAAATTTCAACTTCTTCGTCAAACTGAAAAAATGGAGCGTAAGATTCATCTTCGAACTGATCGAAAGTATTCTCTGAGTGCCCAATTTCACATGCTAAAAAATTAAATAAATGAATGAATAAATTAAATAAATGAATTATCAAGAATTAATCAAAATTTTCTTCGTTTTCAACTTCTTCGTCAAACTGAAAAAATGGAGCGTAAGATTCATCTTCGAACTGATCGAAAGTATTCTCTGAGTGCCCAATTTCACATGCTAAAAGGTTTATAACATCGATGGGAAGGGTGTTTGCGTACTCGTTTCATAAGGTTTGTCGATGATATAACTGGATCTGACGAATCCATTGCTCTATTAAAAACATCAGCGAATTTATGAATTCTGCTGTGCTTTCGAAGTCTGATGAAGTCTGTCTTCTTTATATATTTTGTTGCGTGATTCAGACGCTTCTTCACCAAAGTATCCTACTGGAAGCACTGTATTTTCTATAATCTGCCTAGAATGGGCAATTATTTTATGAACAGTGGGTGTCATCGGCAGCCATTTATAAGTATCAACAATCATTTCGCCAGTTTTAAAACAAAACTGTTCAAATTTATCGAAATGAATCGGTTGTTGACATGACAAACATATTAATATTGTTCGCAGATTTTGAATAATTTGCTGGTCAACTCCCGTTATTTCTGAAAAAACTGCAAAGTCGTTGAATGCTCGTCGCGCTGTGTTCCCATTATTTGTATTTCCAGCTCCGTTTTGTTTCGGTTTATCAACCTTTAGGGATAGCAACAAGTCCTGAATACCTTTCTTTCGATCAGCTACAGTTTTTTTGTCCAAAGAAGTTACCACTCGCCATTTTTTTAAAGGTAGCTTGTAGCCGAGATGCAAGACAAATTCAAAACATCTTATCCAGCAATGTAGTGGGCTTATTTCATATTTCAAATTTTGCATAGCTGGTAAAAACTCTTGGCACTTAAAATTTTTATTTGCTAAAAAATCCTTTGGCGTGGCATAACAAATTGGACATGCTTGAAAAGATTTTGTTTTGGTCAGTGCATTAAGCACCTTTCCATCTATAACTGTCAGATAAAGACGATACTTGATATAAATGCATTGATTATTGTTTAATATTATTTAGCATGGTAACAGTTTTTCTATTTCGTCTTTTATGTCACTGTCCTCTTTTATTATGGCTTCTTTTGTTTCCTTTAAAAATTCTAATTTAAGTGGACGGCAAAATCTTATTGACTGTGGTGTATGATTATTCCATAATACGTGTCCGGAAGCTTCAATTAATCGAAGAGGCATAACCGTTGTGGCAAACAAGCTTGAGTCTGCATCGCAGGATCTTTGATCAGCATATGCCTGGTTGTAATTAGACTGTCCGGTACTTCCGTCGAATCCATAGCTTAAGATTAAATCCGCGGACAAGAAATTTATCTCCTCTTTTCTCATTGCACTTATAATAATGTCTTCTTGGAGCACAACAATACGAGTGGCTGTGTGATTTAAAAGGTCTTGCAGAGGCACCTTAGCTACGGTTTCATTAATTTGAATATTAGCCGGTCTGCAATGTTGTTTTTGTTTAGCTACATCTCTATACAAAGGATAAATGTCGGCGTTTCTTGTCTTAACATCCTCTCTTATTGCGCAATATTGCTCCTTCGACAGGCGCTGATCCTAAATAAAAGCTAAGGCTTCATCTTTAGATGCTCGGATAGGCTTCTTAATAGGTTTATTCAAAATATGTCTTAAATGCTTTGCTTTTTGAGGTCTGACCGCAAGCGTTTTTAGAACGGCAGCAAGATTAAATTTCCCTTTTCTGCGAGCTGCTGTGCTTGCAGCTTGAATTAACAAAGAAACGTTGGATTGCTGAGACTTTGATAGAGCTGCTGCATGTTTTATTTTTTGCTTCTATTCCTTTTAACGAGAAAGACAACTTTGGACGTCCAATTTTTCGATTATTTGTTCCGTTAATTGGTAATTAGGTGGTGCTCATTAACCAATCTGAATGTTTTCGTTCAAAATAATTTATGTTCCCATTGCTTTTTTGCCATCTGACCATCAAATTACTGCAAAAACTATGGCATCTGCTTTTCAAAACCGCTTCATAGTTTGAAACAACAATGTTTTTATTTAATTTTATTTTAAAAAAGTCAAAAATGGCTTTTTCTTGGCTTATGTGGCCTTTCTCTTTGCGCCATATATCGAAAAGATCGGCGTTTGAAAACGCATATACACCTGCAAAAGATTAATTTGCGTCGGTTGACTCATATACACTTAAACACACAGCTAGCAAATGCTAACATTTTTTTAAAAGTCTCCGCAAAGTTAAAATTTCTTTCTAAGAAATGACCCTTGAGAACCTTTTCTAATTTCACAAAATATTAGTAGAACACGCACAAAAACAAAATATTAGTACAACCAACATATAGTACAAACCTGTATGAGTGGTATCCATTTCAAGTTTTATTCAAAATAAGCTTGCAGTTTCCAAAATAACAATTAAAGAATTGGCTGCAAAAACATTGCAGTTTTAAAGCACGTGCGTTGTACAGCAACAGCTGACTTTGACAGCTGTTAGGCTTAACATAGGTCTGTTATTTAACATTTTGACTATGGAGCTTTAAAGCTCGATCATTTCTTGAGACGTTAACATAAAAAAATAGAGGAAAGCTAACTTCGGCTCGACCGAAGTTTATATACCCTTGGAGCTTGATATATGCCTGACAGTTTGTATGGAAGCTATACTATATAGTGGTCCGATTTCGACAAAGCTTATCGAAATTATGTGAAATCATTGAAAACTTATAAATACGAGCTTTGGGAGCGATAACATTGAAAACAAAAAAGTTTTTCTCACTAAAACTTTTTTTCAGACCTAACTTTTGTATGGCAGCTATACTATATAGTAGTCCGATTTCGACAAAGCTTATCGAAATTATGTGAAATCATTGAAAACTTATAAATACGATCGTTGGGAGCGATAACATTGAAAACAAAAAAGTTTTTCTCACAAAAACTAGTTTTTCAACCGATCGTTCCTATGGCAGATATATGCTATAGTCATCCGATCCGACCGGTTCCGACAAATGTGCAGCGTATTTGTACCAAAAGACTTCGTGCAAAGTTTGGTTAAGATAGCTTTAAAACTGACGGAGGAGATAGCATAGAAACAGACGGACAGACGGACGGACAGACGGACAGACGGACGGACAGACGAACATGGCTAAATCGACTCAGCTCGTCATGCTGATCAAGAATATATATACTTTATGTGGTCGGAAATGCTTTCTTCTGTGCGTTACAAACATCCGGACAATTTTAATATACCCTCTCCAAGGGTATAAAAAATTCAAATTTGAACAACTTGAGAAAATGACTAAATACCCGATAAATTGAAATATTACCCATAGTGCAATCGTGTTTCAGTCCAAGGGGCCGGGATTTCAAATCTACCAGAGTAAGTAAAAAAATATAAATTTGTTAAATAAAAAAAAAATTAAAAAGCTACACGAAAATGTAGGATTTTTACATGTTTCGACCGGGATTTTCAACCCATTACTTTCGTGTAGCTTTTTTGCACTCCGCGTGTTGAAATGACAAAGCCACACGCGCGTGTGGAAAACCTAAACGCGCCGTGTGGAATTCAGAAAGCTACACTAAAATAGTGGGTTGAAAAACCCGGTCGAAACGTGTAGAAATTCTACATTTCCGTGTAGCTTTTGCATTTTTTTTTCTCTGTGTAGTGGAGCAATGTTTTCGCTAAAACGAGAAATTTTTGAGTAAATAAATTTCCAGTCAATAAAACTGTGATATAACGGCTGGTTCTTGAATTTAAATGGTAAGATATTGTCGCTCAGATCGATATCGACTATTAATCGGCTTTTATCGGCAATGCTACTACCGACTAAATCGCTCAGAAACTAGAGCTGCGGCGGCATCTAAAGAAGGCAGTATAGCACGCAGAGCAAAAAGAGCTGCTGCCGAAAACAGTTTTTTTGAAAACGAGGAAGGTCCGCTGTATGCAGCTGGCATCGCCGACTAAAATCTGTAAGTATATAATATTTGTAAAATTTTTGGTTACTTTCAAAGCAACTTTTTCGGACTGCCAAGCCACTTTTCTCCAGTTCTACTAAACCGATTGTGATGAAATAATATGCAATCGACGTCATTATTCTAGAACTGCATTTTTTGATTTTTGTTTTTGCTTTTTTTTACCCCCAAAAATCGAACTTGAAACTTTAAACGCGTTTATCTCGAAACAACGTTTTTCGAACTGGCGGCCATGATATCTCCAGTTAGACTGAACCGATTTTGATGATTTAAACTGAAATCGACGCAGAATTGTCACCATTCTGGTCTGAACCTCAATCATAATTTTAAAAATTTTTTATTATTTTCTTTTTACACTAAACTACAAAAGAAGGGTTGTTCATATTTTAATGGCCGCCATTTTGTCAAAAAAAATCACAAAATTTTTTTCGAGGTTCAGTCCAGAATTATTATATTCTGATTATAACCCCGTTTTTACTTTTCATTTCAGACATCCTGGAGACCTGGAACCATGGCCGCCAGCACCATAACTCTTTTTTTTGAACACCCACATTTACAGCCGATAACTTTTGGAACAGCCCTCGCATCGAAGCAGTAAACATTTTTTTTACTTCAATTTGTTTGTAACAAAATAAAAAAAACAGAATTGGAAAACCTCTTTGCGTTTTCAAATAATATTTTTGTTAAAAAAGGTCCAATAAACAGCCTCTACATGAGGAATACCCCCTTAAATCCCCCAGCACATATGCCGATGAAATTCCTCGCCAACGTCGGAAGAAGTTTTTGTAGCAGGATCGCGATGATAAGCGACTTATGAAGCACTAGTTTGGTACTTTGAGGGAGGAACCTCGCTATCCTTACTGAAACCTGAGCACTTTTAGAATTTGTTTCCCAATTTTCAGGTATTTATTAACATCTTCATAATTGACCAACGTTCTCTCATCTTGTTTGTTGGTAAGTCATATTGTTAAGTATTAACACATATGTCATCTTTTGAACTATCGATATCAACTAAATGTACGTAATACGGTCACACGAATGATTTGGCTACAAGATAGAAATGACGAACAGCAATGTAAAAGAAGACGAATAAAAAGCACACTGTGCAAATTGAAACGCGTGAATACACAATATATTGACGGCGAGGTCACAAAAAAGAGGTTAGATAACACAAGTTTACAAAATTAAAAAAAAAAACACACATTTTAACTGAAATATTTTTTTATTGTAGTTTGGAATGGTGATCTCAAAAATAATCTTTAAAAAATTTTTCATGGCTCCCTTCTTTTTAGATGCTCTTACACTTCGAGCCATATCTCACTTCATAATTGTCAGATAGAGTCAAGATAGAGATGTATTGGTAAGGAAAATCATGTCACACTGTCCAAAAATACCACATTTTTATACCCTTGGGGAGGGTATATTTAAATTGTCCGGATATTTGTAACGCATAGAAGGAAACATCTCCGACCACATATGGGCTAATCCGAAAATTTTTAAACCAAGGGTTGAAATTTAAAGTTGTCCAAAATCCAAATGTTTGGTAATGGAATAATAGGGTACATATTTAAGCTTCAAAATATGTAAGCAATATTGTTCTACGGTGGTTTGTCTGCTCTTGGCAGAGGCATACCTACACCTTCCTCTTGCTTCTATTAATTCTTGAAAAAAAAGGGTTTTTTTATTGGTCACAAAAATGGTAAAAACAGTCGTTATAGTATTTTCCGCTTAGCAAAACATAAAGTTTGTTTCATTTCCTTTTATTTAAGGTACTCATTATATTTGTAGGATATCTAATATATATTAAGAATTTAAACTAAAAATCGGTTTGCTGTGTGTAACGTCCGCAACGGAAAATTGGGTTTTTTTAATTTAGCAGAATGAATTTTAATAATTCGGTTATCCAAACTTGCTTTATAAACAGAGTTTTTTATGCCCTTTAAACTGATGAAAAAAATATATACCTTTATTACACATATTTTTGAAAAAAGTTAATGCCAAAATGTGTAACGTCCGCAACGGCAAACAAATAATCAAAATTTTTTTTATTACTATGTGGTGGAAATAGGTTTTTATAATGGATTATTGCCTGCTGAGTCTGAATCTGGGCTCTAAATTGCTCTATGTTGTCGAGAATCCGAAAAACATAACCTCAAAGTAACAAAAAGTGTGTTTAAATAATATTAATATTAATAATTGATAAATATCGATAAAAATCGGTATTTCCAGCATCGGAAAATGAAAACCCAAATGAATTCGAGTTTTATCATTACAAACTGAATTTCAAGCCAATCGGATGAAAAATAATTTTTTTGCAAGCAGAATTTTACGGAAATTTTACTCGTGGGCGGATTTTTCAAAATCGGGAAAACACGTGTCGAACTATTTCGCGTACTAAGCTTACAAACCCAGTTTCAAGTCAATGGGATGAAAAAAAATTTTCTTATATAATACTATTTGGGTCAATGGAAAAAGTGTAACGTCCGCAACGTAACGTCCGCAACAGCACAAAGATTAAGATATTTTAATAACGGGACCACTTATCATTCTTTTGAAAGCTGGGTTGAATTGGTCATATATTCTACTAAATTTTTTGTTATATGACTTTTTTTTGTTTATTATCCAAAATTGCTAAAAAATGTGGAAATGCGCATAAGCCTCAAAGTCGACTTCCATTTTTTGTAACGTCCGCAACGGAACTTTAAACAAGCATAACTTTTTTTCAAAAACAGATAACCTATTATCTTAAATTAGGTTTGAAAGTACTCCCAAAAAACTGCATTTTGCACCAAACGTATTTCAAATATACCAAAGTGGACGCCAGCTGTGTCAATTTTAAGAAGCAAATTTGCGTACAAATGTAACGTCCGCAACGCAGGATTAGCCCATATGTACTTATAAATCTGTAGGCCAGACTGACTGACATATTCAGGGGCGTTCTAGAAATCTCTAGAGATTTTCGTATTATCGATTGCACTTCGAACTAAACTAGGACTACTTTACTTGCAAAGTGTCAAGAATCAGACCGCCTACTAGATTATGTGGAAGGAAAACCGTAGGCTTCAAATCTACTTGGCTTTGAGCAGGCGGTTTCAAATACCTCAACTTTTGTCATCTAATCTAGTAGTAATATGAAATGCTAACGTTTATACGAAAACCTCTAGAGATTTCAGGGACACACCCGATTATCAACCCACAGCCAAAACGGCTTATACTAAGGGTTTGAGATTTGGCATAGACCAGTAATGTACAATTTTGTCATCTGATTCAACATTAATCGTTCTTTTTCGCTTAGAGTGACGTCGAGATCACACGTAGTTACACATCCGAGCTGCCACTTCTTTTTCCCCACCAATTTGAGGAAACAAAAAGTTATAAAGTTAATCTAACTTTATTGATGGCATCCGAATAGGTTTTGTCTTGAAAATACGTCAATTCGACATAATATTTCAAGTGTTTCCCGACAAGGTAAATATTTCTTGGAAAAACTACCATCTAAGAATTTCTGTGGAAAGTGTCCTAATTTTCTCTTTGTTTTTCCAACATAGCCTTGTAAATCATCGTCATTTATATTTCTATAAAGCCCTCCATAATTTCGCGAGAATAATGTGCAAATTGGATTTTCATTCAGCCTTGGCCAACTTGACGCCATTAGGTATTTGCTGGACAGTGGCGATCAAAAGCCTGCGCCTGCTGGTGCGAAATTGATCTGTATAAGTGGTCAAGAACCCCCACTGGCTGATCTCCTAGTCGTGTCCCACCGACCTCCTTCACTGTCAACATAACTCAGGCTTGGCCCTCTATAGTAATTTAGGATAGGTGTATTGCGTATAAAGAGCGTAGTAGCTGATCGTGTCTCGCCCACTTATAACAAATCAATATGCTTGCAATCACTATCCCGAAGTATGGGTACATTACAACTTCACACAAAAGCTATAACACTTCGTCTCGCCACGGGCCAGTGGAAAAACCTTTCTTCCTGTGCAGTAGCAAGTCTTACGTGGCCTATATTGAAACAATAACGCACTGCCACGCCCTGAGTAGAAGGAGACTTAGAACACTTGGTCAAACTCTCCTACTCAACCTCTAGAAGATATCCGAGCTGGAGGTCCCAGCTCTACTAAAGATTATTCTGTTCCCACAATGGATTACTTACGAGGACCCCCATGCTCTCATTATGTTAGCTGTTTTTATACCCTTGGAGAGGGTATATTAAAACGAAGTTTTTTGGTACAAATACGCTGCACATTTGTCGGAACCGGCCGGATCGGATGACTATAGCAAATAGCTGCCATAGACGCGATCGGTTGAAAACTTGTTTTAGTGAAAAAACTTTTTTGTTTTTAGTTGTATCGCTCCCAACGCTCGAATTTATAAGTTTTCAATGATTTTACATAATTTCAACAAGATTTGTCGAAATCGGACCACTATATAGTATAGCTGCCATACACACTGTCAGGCATATATCAAGCTCCAAGGGTATATAAACTTCGGTCGAGCCGAAGTTAGCTTGCCTCTATTTTTTAAGTTTTATATTCAAAAAGTTTCGTATGTAATCCAGTCTTAGCTTTCTAACAAATAAGCAAACTGCATTTTTAAATGAATTTAACTTTATTTTGCGAGTTCATTTATTTTCCGACTGATGAAATTTCACTTTTCCACTCGAAGCAATATTAAAATTCTGCATAACTGTCGGCAAGTGTTCCACTATAGTGGCAAGCGTCTTCTTAATGTTGTCAGCACTCGTTGCAGTTGCAGCTTATTGCACACATGGCCATGATGAACTGCTCGAGACAATGTTGGAATTTTTATTAACCATCAAAAATCCGCGCAGACTAAGGCTGCCCCCAGGACCTAACCGAGACGGAGAATGGCTGGCGTGTGGCACGCACATAGCCAGAGATTATCTCATGCAACGCGCAAGCATTCTAAACACACAGTCGCCCGCCCCGACGCACTGCAGCAATCAACTTTCCTAGATAGTCATCATAATGGAAGCAAAGCGGCGGAGTCGGTGGCGGCTGCTATGTGGGTGTGGGCGTGGCACTTGTGGTCTTAATATAAAAATCACTTTGTGTGTTGTGTTTGCCTCGCGAGCTGCTTTGCATTTCTAAGCAGGCAGGCAGCTACATTGTTGGCATTGTGCAGGGAAAGCAAAAAGTGCACTGCAGTTGCTTTTGTCGTGCAGCCCGCAGTGGAAGCGGAAGCGGAGTGGAGCCACAAAAACTAGCTAAACTTGTTCGTCGGGCACGCATGGGCTTGCAGGCTGCTGCGCTTAAAGTGCTGGCCGACTCCATGGCCGTTCTCTTACAATGCCAAAGGTCAACGAGGCGTATGAGTAATGCCATAAACAGCTGCCGCAATCACAATCACAGCAGAGCATCATCAGAGCTAAACCGGGAGACATTTTAAGCCCTGTGCAGTCAAGCAAAAATGTCGCCAGGCCACACCAGACAATACAGAGAACGAGCACCCGCTTCCCCCCGCCTACCTCCTTTCTTTCCCATTTGTTTTCAGCTGCCTGCCTGCGTTGATGGCTTAAATGGATAAAAGTTAAGTAGCTTTGAAGTTGGCCAGATTAGCACGCATATCGCGCTTAGCTAAAAAGGGCAAGCAAAAAGCAATAAGAGTGTAGGAAACAAGAAAAACTTTAAGTAGTCGTTGGCAATGAAGATGAAATACGCTTGAATTGAAGACTTTAACGATGATGGATGTCAATTCTAAAAGTGCCAGTGCTGCGCACCCCTAAAGTTTTCAAAATCGGGTGTGTCCCAGAAATATCTAGAGGTTTTCGTATAAACGTTAGCATTTCATATTAAAGCTGTTTAAATTCATATGTTAAGGGCTCAAATATGCCCGGCTACTAGATTAGATGACAAAAGTTGAGGGATTTGAAACCGCTTGTTCAAAGCCAAGTATATGTTTTTCTTCCACATAATCAAGTAGGCGGTCTGATTCTTGACACTTCGCAAGAAAAGTAGTCCTAGTTCGAAGTGTAATCGTTTATACGAAAATCTCTAGAGATTTCTAGAACACCCCTGAATAACGCCAAAAGTATATATGTTGATGATAGCAATTTTTAAAAATAATAACGACCCACTTTTGAATGCGCTAGCTAGCAGCCCTGAACCAAAGTCAGTTTGCCAGCCCTAAGTTAGTTATCGATAAGCGTTTGATAGAACGTTGTAAGGTCACTTTGATGCCAGAATTTAGCGGGACGAGAGCAAATGGTTGTGAGCCAAAAATTAATTAATAAACAAATCAAATCGCATAGTTAAACGCATCGTTAAAAATCGTCATTGTGAAGCGACGACATGTTAAATAAAACAGTGGAAGGCGGGCCAGCCCGACTAAAACATACTCTGTACTGGAGTAGGAGCTTAATGCAGTTCTGTGTGTGTTCTCTCATCTCTACTCAGTCTTTTCTCCACCTCTCTCTCTCTAAGAGTGTGAGTGTTGATGTGAGGGGGGGGGGGGGGGGGGTTCTTGAGAACCGTACCGATTTTATATTTTCAGAAATCGATACATTTTGCTAATTACTAACTATTCTAGGAAGTACCAAACGTCATCTTAAAACTGTGGAGATATAACGTTTTCCGAATTGCGGGGGCGGGAGGGGGCGTGGCAAAAATTCAAAATAAACTTGATTGCCTGAGCTTAAGAAACATTTGTCCCATACATGTCAAACCTCTATTCTTACCATTCTGAGATCTGTTTGTTCATACGGACGGACGGACAGACGGACGGACAGACGGACAGACGGACAGGCTATATCGACTCGGCTGTTGATGCTGATCAAGAATATATAACTTAAGGGTCGGAAATGATTCTTCTCTGTTACATATTCACAAACTTAATATCTCTAGTACCTTCGGTACAGAGTATAAAAACGTTAAACATCACGCATCAGTTTTGTTATTTATGGCACTTCAGTGAATGGCGGTGCTACAACAATATATGATTTAATAATTAAATTTTAATTGCATCAGCACAGATTTCAAAAGGCATTGCCTTGAACGACGGCTAATTAGTGTCATTTAATTGATACCCTTGGCCATAGGACGGTTCGCAGGTTATTTGAGGTCTCTCTGGCTCTCGGACCAAATGATACCTCAGGAATGTTCACACTCCGGAGGCAGCCCCCCTTATGCCAAAGGAAAAAGTTCAGGGTAGCCGTACCATCTAAGGAATACCCGCAGGTCAACATCAATCTAAAAACCTCTGCACTTGAGGATGCTATACTGGAGTTAGTCTTCATAGCATATTGGGATATGCCCATCAGCTTCGCTGGAATCTATTTCCGTCCGGGTCATCTAATCATGACTGTAACGATGAGACTACAGCGGATTGGCTGATGAGCAACGTGTCAAGGTTGACAGAATGGAATAGTATACTCCTTCTCGCCCCATTACATTATTCGCGTTGACCGACAGACAGCGCGGATGAAATAGCGCAATGATGAATACCCCCCTTAGGCATCAAAAGCACCAAACTAGTCCAGGTGAACGTTCATCACGGAAAGGCGGCCGGCTTAGCTAAAACGTTTAATCGACACCACCTAAGACTAGCTTTAATACGTGGACCCTGGTAAAACGAAGGAAAAACGGGCGTATAAACAATAGAGTCTGCGGTAATTTGGGGACCAAAATCATGCCTTCCCCAGAGCCTGTATTATGGTAAGAAAAAACATTAATCATACTATCCTTTCAGAATTTCTCCTCAGGGATTGCGACGCTATAGCGACCACCGAAACGAAGCAAGGAAAGGTCACGGCCTAATTCGCTGGAAATCGTGTCCCCCACAGTCGGCCCAGGCAGAATACTGAAGTAGCAAAATCCTCGAATATAACACAAATGCCCACCATGTCGCATGAGAGGTCCGATGTAAATCGAGGACAGTGCTTACTAAAATTTTTATCCAGACTCGACCTGGAAATATGTAACTAACCTTCTCCAGTAAAGTGCTTTGTGAGGGATTTGCAGGTCTCCTTTGAGGAATCTATACTTGTATCAGACCATAGAACCAAGGCACAGTGGGCGGAAAGAACGATTTTTTGGCAACAACTCCAATTTTGAAGCTAGAAACTTGAAACTTTGGGAATTTGCTGCTCATATTATTTGTGAATTTTGATTTTTTTTTGTTTAGCGCTGCGAGATACCGTGCCCGCCGCCCACATAATAGAACTGCATTAAATACAAAAATTCATGACAAATCGAAACATAATTTTATTTTTATAATTTTTTCTTTAAAGTTAATCTATATATATAAAACTGTTCAACCTGACTAATTGACTGACTGGTGACCGTCGCACAGCCTAAACCATAAAAGATAGGACGATGAGATTTTCACAGTAGTTATATCTTATGCTGAAAGTGAGTACTAAGAACGGATTTTGGAAAATTCTGTCTGCAAATGTGGAAAATTCGCGGAAAACTGTTGTATGCAACTTTTTTGTTTTTCATCCGATCAAGTTCAAACTCATTTTCAAAGATCTATATGAAAATTCAATAACAACTGCATACCAATCTTCCGGAAAATTCACACCCGTGGGTGGAAAGTGGGTGGTCAAGGTTGTATGGGCGAAACTTTTGTTGCCAGCGATTAGCGGCAAATTCATTTTCAAAATTACACATAACAAAACATAAGTTGTAAGCATAGTACGCGAAATAATTTGACACGTGTTTTCCCGATTTTGGAAAATCCGCACACGAGGAAAATGGCCGGAAAATTCTGAATCCAAAAAAGTATTTATCATACGATTGGCTTGAAACTCGGTTTGTAAGTATAGAATACGAAAGAGTTTAAAATGTTATATTCCGAAGTTGGAAATTTTGACCTGACGGTCGACAAATTCCCGGAAAATTCTGCATGAAAAAACTATTTTTCATCCGATGGCCTTGAAACTCGGTTTGTAAGGACAAAATACGAAATAATTTGAAATGTGATTTTTCAATGTCGGAAAAGCCGCCCACGAGGAAAATGGCCGGAAAATTCTGCATGCAAAAACTATTTTTCATACGATTGGCTTGAAACTCTGATTGTTAGGTCAAAATGAGAATTTATTTTGTTTTTAATTTTCCGATGTTGGAAATACCGCCGGGATGCTCACTGTGAAGTGAATGGGATGTGGGTGGGATTTGGGTGGAAAGTTGTTTTGGAAGTGGGTGGTAAGTGGATGTAAAGTGGGTGAAATGTGGCAGGAAGTGGGTGGGATGTGGGCGGGAAGTTGGATGTGGGCAAGTGGTGGGATGTAGGTGGGAAGTAAGTGGGATGTAAATGGGAAGTGGGTGGGATGTGGATGGAATGTGGCGGTAAGTGGGAGGGATGTCGGACGGATGTGGGTGGGATGTGGGTGGCAAGTGGGTGGAATGTTGGTGTGATGTAGGTGGGATGTAGGTGGGAAGTGGGCGGGAAGTGGGTGGGATGGAAATGGGAAGTGGATGGGAAGTGGGTGGAATGTGGCGGTAAGTGGGAGGGATGTGGGTGGGATGTAAATGGGAAGTGGGTGGGATTTGGGCGGGAAGAGGGCGGGAAGAGGGCGGGAAGTGTGCGATATGTTGGTGGCAAGTGGGTGGAATGTGGGTGGGATGGAGGTGCGAAGTGAGCGGAAAGTGGGTGGGATGTGGGCGGGAAGTGGGTGGGATGTGGGTGGGACGTGGGCGGGAAATGTGCGGGAAGTAGGTGGGATGTGGGCCTGAAGTGGGTGGTAAGTGGGTGTGCGTTGGTTATATACTGTTGAAGGCGCAGCGAAGCGTGACGGGCTATTTGCTAGTAATTTATAAATTATTTTCTAAAAAGAATGAATAATTGGAAATCTATTGTCAAACACAGAACTTATTTTCATTAAAATATGCATCAATATTACAAAACTATTAATGTAAAAATTGCATCACTTTTATGTTTTTATTCATTACACCCGTTACTCGTAAAGAAACACGGTGTACTAAAGTCGAGCAAATGCAGAAGGAATCATTTCCGACCATATAAAGTATATATATTCTTGATCAGCATCAACAGCCGAGTCGATATAGACTTGTCCGTCCGTCTGTATGAACACCTAGATATCAGAGACTAGAAGAGCCAGAGCCACCATACAGATCAAGTTTGTTTCAAATTTTTGCCACGCCCACTCCCGCCCCCACAATAAAAAATGTTGAATAACTTCCACATTTTTTAAGATATCGACATCAAATTAGAGCCTAATTTAACTTACGCTCTCGTTTTATAATGGTATTGTATTATCGTTTGTCTTCTTAGCAGACTTAGACGCTGCACGAATAAGGAGATCAGTTTGGAAACCAATTTTCTTTTTTGACGAGAACTTCCTTTTTCATATGATAGAGGTGGTTTCCCACCTTTATTGCCACAACTATCCTTTTTTGAACCAAATGTTATATCTAATGGAAGCCAGCAAACATTTTGATCCTTAACCCGTCGAACATTTCTTTGGCCTTTATTCACAAGTCTATTGACTTTGACAAAAAAATCTTTACTTTCATTTTAATGTTTATTAAAGCCTTTTCATCAGTCGAAAGTGGCGTTGATGTTGCAACGCATTTCCAAGCAAACTTCCAGCAAATCGTACGACGAATAGAAACCTCGCTCACACTTATTGAAATATATCGAAAAACCGCAAAAATCCGCTTATATCTTAAACTCTACATAAATATATACATAATAACGCATACTACCTCATATGCACTTTTTTGAATCCTGCTGTATCTTGCTAAATATGCTCCACGAAACACAACTATATTGAGGTAAGATTCGTAAAAATTATGATTTATGTATAACATAGAAAACATAACGAAACAAAAGCTTATATAATTTAACACATATACAACTCTTTTCTACACACCTTCACGTTTATTTTCCATTTTAAATTATTTCAATCCGTCAAACTGTTTAAAAATGGGAGACTGTCAAATATTTACAAATTTTGTAATCAGACCGCTTGCAGATACAGCGTGGCAAAGTCAGCTGACTTTGAAGAGCTGGTGTTAAACAACGGTTGTGTAATAAAATTTAAGTTAAATATTTTCGATGAGGAGGGACAATTGCTCAATGAAAAAAATTATTATAACCATAAAAATTAAAAAAAAAAATTAGGGTTTTTGCCAAAAAAACAGCCATTCCGCCCAATGTGCAAGGTTAACAAAACTCACTCTAGAACTAGAAACTGTAGTGAATGAACTCAATTAAAGTATAATCGAGGAAAAAAAGTGATGCTCCTTCTGGACAGAAGCCAAGAAAGTTGTGACCGCAGGCAGACTTCAGTGGGCAATTGGAAGATTCCAACCCTTCAAATCTCCCGGACCGGATAGCATCTAACGTTTAGCTGGTAACGTTTGTGCTCATTTTAAGTCCAATGTTCTTGAATTTTTCCCTCTGTGTACGATGCAGGGAAACCTCTGCAGTGGCAGGTGAAGAATGCATCACAGTAACCTTAACTAGAGGATGCCATATCCACTGTTGTAAAGCCTACTTAAGGATGAGCTCATAAAAAGACTTGTCATCCTTGATTGTCATCCTAAAAGTGACATCTGATTGGTGCAAGGAGGTTGGGCTCAACCTAAACCCTGCGAAAACCATTATAGAACAGTTCATTAGAAAATACAAGGTAAGCAGAATGATGCCAATATGCCTATCCGGCTGCCTCATTACACCAAAAAAAGGGGTCAAATATCTTGTCGTAGTCTTTGACAACAAGCTAAGATTTGATAGGCACTTGGAGTATACACTCAGCAAGTGTGAGTAACCTCATGGGAGTGAGACCGATGCTCACTTATGAAGCTGTCTTGTGTGGAAATAGAGCAAATTTCCTTACTGTAAGGAAGCAGCTGCAATAACTGCAAGGGCTGGCATGTATGTGCCAGACCGGAGCCATGCCTACCTGTCCGACAGCTCCAGCCACTCCCCCATACCATCTGCCTAAAGAAAAATTCAACTCTCCCTAGATAGACAGCAGAAGGAGTGGGTAGAAACCACATAGTAAGCGTTAGGGACTCTGAGAAGCTGGAGAAGGAAATCTTTATAATCCTCCAACCCAGAGACGAAATGGTTGCATAGTACCACTTTGACAGGAAGATTACTGTCTATAAAAGAAATAGGAGACAACGAATCTCAAAATTATGTTGTACACCGACGGGTCTCCGATTCCCCAAGGAACTGGACTTGGGGCAGCAGGACTAGAAACGAAAAGGTCTGAAACAATGGGAGAATTTACAAGCACATTTCAAACCGAAGTCTGTGCTATCTCCCGCTTTGCAGACCTTAATAGGGGAAAGAACTTCCATAATAGAGAAATACCTATTGTTACGACCGCGACCAATTCTCGATGCCGAGCCGTCCACATTAAACGAGAACGCAAGAGGTTTTGTTACGAACTGAAGTATATTTCTTACAAAAACTAGCTTATATTAACATTCTTATTTCTACCTAAGATCAGTCTCAGCAGGGGTTGCATACGGTTTTAAGAATTCTATTTTTAAAACAGCTGATAGGAGCAGAGCTAAACATTTAGCTCAGCCTCTACTTTGGGTAATTTTAAGGGTGAGTTTACAAGGTTTTATTTATGCTGGCATGTGGCCGTGTTTACAATTTGTGTACATACATTCTTAGTTACATTTAGTTCTTATTTTGTGTTTAATATTTTAAACATTCTGCAAGCGGCCAAAAAAGGTGATTGCTTGGAGTTTTCTTTTTACATTAATTTTTCTTAGATTTAGGTTTGTTCTTTTTCAATACAATTACATAGTTTTACAATTTATTAATTATAAATAAAATTGATTCAACCTTTTAAATTTGACATATTTTTAATTCTTCTCCTAAAGAAGCATGCCCCGAGACGTGAGGAAAATTAAGACCTTTTAGCTCGACATGGATTTCTTTCAAACTTTAAATTTCCTTTCTCAATTTTTCGATTTCCTCGTTATGGTTAATCACTGCCGAATCCAGCGGATTCCAAACTATTTTCGGAACTTCATTTACTACAAGTACATTACCTAAGTACATTGAAGCCATTATTTCCTGACTTTCTGAATATATGCTATGATGAGCTACCAATATCTTATCATCTGTTCTAGCGGTGCAGTCTGATTGAACGTTTAGTACTCCCTGCTTTGGCAAATCTATTAATTCTTGATTTAGGTTGCCACACTGAATTCTTGCTTTGCTGTTTCCAGGCACTCTGAAAAGCCAGCTACTATTGAGGGCCTATTGGGTTTAAAGGGTGATATCTCACAAGTTGCGTCATTTACACTGCTCCAAGGCCAACTTCCTTCGCATATCCGCTTATTTAATTGCCATTTTGTACATCTGTTTAACGTAGCCTCAGACATTAAATGGCAAGAATCCATCTTTCCATTTTACCCAGAAGTGTTTTTTCATTTTCTGAATTAATCTCCATCTGTCCAGATTTCCTATTTTTTCTTGAGCTATTGGCTCAACTGCATCTAACGTTGGTCTACCGATCAAAAAATGACCTGGGGTTAAAACTTCATTGTCATCGACGTCATCCCCGGATGTATATAGAGGTCTAGAGTTGAGTACTGCTTCAATTTGACACAACAATGTTGCCATTTCCTCATACGTCAAGTTGCTGTCTCCAATAACCCGTTTTAAATGGTATTTGACTGACTTCACACCAGCTTCCCAGATACCTCCAAAGTGAGGTCCTGCCGGGGGAATAAAATGCCATTCAACTTCTTCACCTTCTAATGTTGAAGCAATTTTAACATTATCTTGAAGCGCTTTTACAAATTCTATATCTAATTTTCTTGAAGCACCAACAAAATTTGTTCCATTGTCGGAATATATATGGGCACATTTGCCTCTTCTTGCAAAAAATCTCCTTAAGGCTGCCAAAAAGGCATCTGAAGTTAATTCACTGACCACTTCTAAATGGATAGCCTTCGTCGCCATACAGACAAATACCGCAATGTATCCTTATATTATAGGGCCCTGCGTAATCTACTCCTGTATTTAGAAATGGATATGTCATGGTAACTCGATGCTCTGGAAGATTTCCCATAATTTGCTCTGCAGTATTTTGTCGATATCTTGCACACGTAACACATCCTCTTAAATATTTTTTTAAAGAGTTTCTTAATCCGAATATCCAAAATTTCCTTTGAATATAATTTCTCATCAGATTAATCCCCCCATGCAACGTTGCCGTGTGCGCTTTCTTTATTAATAAATACGACAAGTGGCATTTATTTAAAATTAACGGATGCTTGACATCAAATTCCGCTTTGGAGTTTTGTAACCTTCCACCTACTCGAAGTAGACCATTTTTATCCAAAAATGGATTTAAGCCCAATATTTTACTCTTTGTTTCAATATCTTTTTTCTGCCTTATGCAACTGATTTCTGTGCCGAACTGTACTGCTTGTTGCTTTTTTATTATCAGTATCCTTGCTTTCTCAAGTTCCCGTACAGTTAGATGGGATGGATACGCCTTTTTGTTGATGTTGATATCAATAAATCTCAGTATGTACGCAACAATTCTTTCTAATCTTTGTATGGAAGAATATTTCTCCAATAGATTATATATTACGTTTTCTCTGTTCGTCAATAGAGAACTGACAACTATATTGTCATGCTCTTTCTCCTTTACCGGCCAATCATTTTTAGATTTAGCCAGCCATGACGGCCCCTTCCACCAAATTTCGTAATCTTTTAATTTGGTAGAACAAATTCCCCTGGATGCCACATCTGCAGGATTGTCTTCAGATTTGACATGATTCCATTCAAGGCCTTTTACTTGTCGTATTTCGTCTGTTCTTCGCTTAATAAACTTGTTTTTATTAGCTCCATCTTTTATCCAAGCTAACGTTATAGAAGAGTCACTCCACGCAAAAATCTCGGCCGAGTCCGATATTGATTCTTTTACCCTCTGAATTAATTTTGACAATAGATGCGCTGCACACAACTCCAACTTTGGAATAGTCTTTCTGTTTTTCTTCGGGTTTACTTTAGTTCTGCTTGCTATCAACACAACCGAACATCCTACTTTGGCATATACTACCGCTGCATACGCTTTTTCGGAAGCATCAGCGAACCCATGAAGCTCTACTGGTAAATTAAGCTGAGTTCTAACCTATCTCGGTATTCTAATACTTTCCAGAGATGCTAAATTTTCTTTGTATGCTCTCCATTCGCTTGCATCTTCATCAGATAGCTCCTGATCCCAATTTTGCTCTGTCAACCAAAGTTTTTGCATGAACAATTTACCTACAATTGTTACTGGCGCTAACCAACCCAGAGGATCATAGATTTTCGCTAGCGTTGACAACACTTGCCTTTTATTTAACTTTTTCTCGCTTTCACAATGAACATTAAACCTGAATTCATCCTTAATAGGTTCCCACTGAATCCCCAAGGTTTTCACCGATTCATTTTCTTGCACATTTATTACCTTGTTTTCTTGAGTGCCATCTACTGTCTCTATGGCTTCTGGAGCGTTTGAAATCCATTTTCTCAAATTAAAACCCACTTTTTCTAGCTCGAGTGACACCAGTCTTATTATTTCTTTGGCTTCTTGTAAGGAGTCCGCTCCAGTCATAAGATCGTCCATATAAAAGTCATTTTTAATAATTTCTTCAATTATTTCATTTGTGCAATTGTTGGCTATGTCTAGTAAAACTCTGGTTGCCAGATATGGGGCTGACGCAGTACCATAAGTTACTGTTGTCAATTTGAAATATCTTAATTTTTTACTTGGAGAATCTCTCCAAATAATATAAAGATATTTCTGGTCTTCTTCATCTACATTTATCTGCCGATACATTTTCTCTATGTCCGCGGAAACGACAAATTGCCATTTTCTCCATTTGAGGAGTATGTCAAAAATATCTTTTTGGACTCTTAGTCCAATCCACATAATGTCATTCAGACTTTTATTATTTGTGGTTTTAGCTGACGCATCAAACACGACTCTGACTTGGGTTGTTAAACTGGATTCTCTAACAACCGCCTGATGAGGCAAATAGTATTTTCCTTCTTCTTTGCTCTCTACCATATGTCCTAACTCTTTATATTCTTTTAAGAATTTCACATAATCTTCTTTCAGTTTTTTATTGCTCTGCAATTTCTTCTCTAAGCGGAAGAAACGCGCTGTAGCTTGAGCCTTAGAATCACCTAGCTCCTTGTCATCTTTAAATGGGATAGATACCACATATCTCCCATTTAGGTCTTTTTTTGTTGTATCTGTAAATTTTTTTTTCACAAATTTCCGCTTCTACGTCTTCTTTGTCTTCATCTTCAACTTCCCAAAAACGTTCCAGCTCATTTATTTCAATAGTAGTTGCAACTATTAACTCATGTCCCTTAGATTTTGTGCAACCAGAAACAATCCAGCCAAATTCTGTGTTTTGACCAAGCAGACCATCAATTTTTGTGAGGCCATTTTTCAAAATTTTTGTATAAAAATCAGCTTCTATTATTATCTCCACCCTACCTGGTTTATCGAAATCAGGGTCAGCTAGTACATAACTACTCCATTTCCTTTTATCAATATTCATTGATTTACCAGGCAAAGCTTTTAACAACTTTGGTAAAACAATTGCCGTAACCTCGCGAGGATTCCTACTGCGTCGAGTTTTTATGCATAGGTCAACTTTATACTTTGAAGTACTTGAACCTGTCGTAGATACCCCGCTTATCTCCGTTTGCTCTTTTATTCTTGGAAGTTTAAGAGTCTGTGCTGCTTCCTCTGATATGATTGTACTTTGTGAACCGTTATCAATCAGTGCTCTTAAATTCTCAAAATTACCGTTAATCGACTTTACCTTAATCAGTGCTGTAGCTAACAGTGTCTGCCCTTTAGTCATACACGTAGTGGTATTAACTCTGTCTTTTTTCTCAAAATGCAGCAATGTGTGATGAGGTTTTCTGCACACTGAGCACAAAATTTCGCTCATGCACCTTTTGCCACTAGAGTGTTTTAGACACCTTAGACATAACTGGTTCTTCCTTGCTAACTCACTTCGTTCTCCCGGAGTCATCCCTTTAAATTTAAAACATTGAAGAGTATTATGCCCGGCTAACTTACAAATCGGACAATTTTCTTTAAACGCGACATTGTTCAATCTTTTTGACGGTTTTCTTTCCTCCTCCTGTAATGAACATATGGAACTTAACCTTTGTTCCAAATATTCCATTACATCTGCTAAGTCTTGAATTTCTTTTGCTCGCTTAACATGGCTCTCATATAATTGAAGAGCGTCCTTATTAAATTTTCTTAAAATTATGTGAGCAAAAATGACATCAACGTCATTCGATATTTTGGATTTATTTTTTATTATATGTATAGATTCTGGATTGAATCAATAAACATTTTAATGTCCGCAGCTGAATCGTTATTTAATCTTGGCAAGTCTATTAAACGATTAAGCTGCTCTGAGAATATTGTTCTGTTGTTTTCATATCGTTTGGTTAATAATTCCCAAACCGTATCAAAGTTCTCCGTGGAACCTGTCAACAAATGAGCAACCATGCTCCTTGCTTCTCCTTTTAATGCTGATTTTAAATAATTAAATTTTAAAGATGAATTTAGATCCTTTCTTTCACCTATTAGATCCGAGAATAAATCGGAAAAGATATCCCAATCTTTTACGTCTCCTGCAAAAGTGGGTATTGAAATTTTTGGCAATGTTGGAACATCATCGAAGATTTCCTTTGCCATAACTATTTTTCCACTGTTTTGAAGTGGTATATCTTCTTTCTCTAACGCTGAAATGGCGTTTTGTACATCAAATTCTAAATCAGCAATTTCTTCGTCAAAAGTCAAATTTCGTTCATACTTTTCTTTAAAAACGTTCATGTGCTGAACCACCTTTTCCCACAAAAATTCAAGCTTCTTCTTTCTAAGGGAAAATATTCTAACATTCCCCTGTCCAATATCCTGATTTATTACCTCCAAGTACTCTCTTACTTGGTCGATATTCTTATCAAACTTCTCTGCTTCCTTTTTAGGGTCGAATTGATCATTACCCGCAGCTCTTATGCTGCTTTTTTGATCTTCTTTTTGTTTAATTAAAATTTCACTTTTGCTTTTAATATCAGCAATTGTTCTAAGCGTCTGGTCGTACAGCTTTGAATTGAAGTAGTCGTGGTCTACTACTCCAATTTTCATTAGTACACAATGATTAGCTGAGAATAATTGCTGAATTTTGTCAACCTCCTCAATTACTTCCTTTGTAATTTTTTCAATGTCTATTTTTTTAATTTTCCCTACCAGCTCGGCCTGCTTCTTAAGGAGTTCTATAGTTTTTTCTGACAACATTTTTTTTTTTTGATTGTAAATAATTTTAAAACAAAAAAAAAAAAAAACTTATCTTAAAACCAGCGCCGTTGCTCTCTGGTCACTCCTCCTTTGTGTTGATTTTGTTGCTTGTTGTTGATTCTGCTCCTGCCGTTATTTGCCGATGCCTGGATCTGATGATCGCCGATGCCTGGACCTGATGTCTGCCGATTCCTGGACCTGATGTCTGCCGATGCCTGGACCTGATGTCTGCCGATGCCTGGACCTGATGTCTGCTTCCACTTCTCTATTGCTCCTGACTGCTTCTTCAGGATGCTGCTTCTTTGGTTGCCGCTTCGCCGCCGCTTCGCGATGCTGCTTCCACTTCTTTTTTTTTGTTGTTCCGATGTTTAGGCCTCGGACACGCCACACTCTTTAAAAAATCTTTTTTTTTTTTTTACAACATCAAAAAGTAACTTTCTTTTTGTGTTTTTAAGTTTTATACTCTGTCTCTTACCACTTGGGGAAAAACAAGAGTTATTTATTTTTACACTGAGAAAAAAAATTCAATCTAAAATCTAGATTGAAAATTTTTTTTCGAGAATCTTTTAATTTTGTAATAGCAAGATAAAAAAACCTTGAAATGAGATTCAAAATCTTAAAAACAATATTTAACATCTCGAAATGTATCAACCGTCCTACAGTTTTAAGTAAAGCTTTAGTTAAAAACCTTTATGATATATATAAATAAATTTATTTTGTTAAAAAAAAAATTTAAAAAAAAAATGAAAAAAAACAACTCGGCTCTACTGGGACTCGAACCACAACCTACTCGTTCCAATAAAGCTTTTGACTTCCTCTTTACCGTCTCTTATTATTTGTTGTTGGGGAAGTGGTGCACCGCGACCAATTTTGGTCTATTGTGCCCCCCTACTGAATTTACAACTCCCCTAGCAGCCCTAACTCCTGTACAAAAGTCAGGATTTTTGTGGGTTCTAAGTTACTGATATTGCTTGGGTGTAGAATGTGTTTCCCAAATCTGTTGAGTCTGCGCCTCGCTAGGGCATCGCAGTGTACTAGTATATGCTCAGAGGACTCCTCCTTCTCTTCACAGTATCTGCAAAGCTGGGTGTTTGTTATTCCCAACTTGTACATGTGGCTCCTCAGTCTGCACTGACCCGTGTAGAGCCCTGTCAGAATTCTGAGGGCATTCTTTCCTTGTTGGATTAACTTTTGGAACCTTTTGAGGTCGTGGTTCACTATTAATGCTTTAGCTTGTCTCATTCCCCTGGTGTTTACCCAGGAGGCTGATCTAAGCGTATTCTCTTCCTTTCTTAGAAGTTCTTTTATTGTGTGTTGGCCTATGCCGCAGTAGGGTTCTGGCCCTACCATTGCGGTGGCTGCACCCTTGCGTGCCAGTTCGTCGGCCAATTCGTTTCCGGGGATGTTGTTGTGTCCCGGTATCCATCGTAGGGTCAGGTTGTTCCTGCTGCCTAGTTGGTCTAATTTGTTCTTTGTCTCTAAGACTAGCTTAGAGGTGAACTTATTGCTACTGAGTGCTTTAAGCGCTGCTTGGCTATCGGAGAGGATAGCTATTTCTCTATTATGGTAGTTCTTCCCCATATTACGGTCTGCACAACGGGAGATGGCACATACTTCAGCTTGAAATATGCTTGTGAATTCTCCCATTGGTTCAGATATTTTCGTTCGTGGCCCTGCTACACCAAGTCCGGTTCCTTGGGGTGTAACGGACCCGTCTGTGTACCACATAATTGTGTGTGGTTTCATTTTATGTGTCTCTTCAAGTGAGATCCATTCTCTCTTATTACTTTGGTGTACAGTGAAATTCCTGTCAAAGTGATACTCGGCCACCATTTCGTCTCAGGGTTGGAGGATTAAGGGGATTTCCTTTTCCAGCTTTTCAGAGTCTCTGAGGCTTACTATGTGGTTTCTACCCACTCCTTCTGTTGTTAACCTAAGCAATGTTGCTTTTTTCTTCAGGCCGATGGTATGGTGGAGTGGTGTTAGCTCCATCAAAACCTCGATTGCCGCTGTCGGACAGGTACGCATGGCTCCAGTCATGCATATACATGCTAGCCTTTGCAGTTTTTGCAACTGCGTCCTTACTGTGAGGAGGTTTGCTCTATCTCCCCACACGACAGCTCCATAAGTGAGCATTGGTCTCACAACCATGAGGTATAGCCATCGGAGTATATGTGGTGCCATGCCCCACGATTTTCCGGCTATGCTCCTGCATGTGAATAGTGCTCTTGTGCATTTACTGAGTGTATACTCTAAGTGCTTGAATGGTACTATAATGGTTTTCGCAGGGTTTAGGTTGAGCCCAACCTCCTTGCACCAATTAGACGTGACATTCAGACCCCTCTGGACTATGTCACATAGGGTTTCCTCGTATTTTCCTCTCGCAACGATGACAATGTCATCAGCGTATCCTTGGCATGTTATGCCTAGGGAGGCGAGTTTTTCTAGGAGCTCATCCACTAGTAGGCTCCACAACAGTGGGGAAAGAACTCCCCCCTGAGGGCATCCTCTAGTTGTGGTGACTGTGATGGTTTCTTCACCCGCCACTGCAGAGGCTTCTCTGCATCGTAGTAGTGAGTCTACCCATCTGCCTACAGTAGGGTTTATTCCTCTTCTGATCAGGGCATTCTTGACAGCACTATGGGATGTGTTGTCGAATGCTCCCTCAATGTCTAGGAAGGCGCATAGAGCCACTTCCTTGTCTTCTATTGTTTTCTCGAGCATCTTCCCGAGTTGATACAATGCCGTGTCGGTCGAACGGCCTGCTCTGTACGCGTGCTGTGTTGGTTGGAGGGGTGCCTCCTTTAACAGCGTACTTCGTATGCTATTGTCCACTAGCTTTTCAATCGTTTTCAGTAAAAACGATGTCAAACTAATGGGTCTGAAGGACTTGGGGTTAGTTATATCCTTCTTCCCTGCCTTGGGGATGAAGACTACCCTTGCTTGCGCCAGGCACGTGGGATATACCCAGTTGCCAGACTGCTGGTGATGATCTTCCTGAGGATGGGTAGGAGTATGTCCTTTCCTTCCTGCAGGAATGCTGGATAAATGTTATCCGGTCCGGGGATTTGAAGGGCTGGAATGTTCCAATTGCCCACTCAAGTCTGCCTGCGGACACAACTTTCTTGGCTTCTGCCCAGTCGGAGCTGCGAGGCTGGTAGCAGTGCTCTTGGTCGACACATTCTTCCGCGGGGATGTTTCCGGGAAGTGGGTGTCCAACAAGAGACGTACTCTCCTCGCTGCTCACTGTATAGGCATCATTAGCCTTTTTGAGCGAGATGTTGCCATCCGGGCTTTTCTTGGCCAGGACTCTATGCAATCTCGCTCCTTCTTTCGTGTCTTCTATAGACTCGCAGAATTTCCTGTAATTCTTTCTTTTGGCTTTCCTAATCTCACTATTGTATAGTGTCAGGGCTTGCTTGTACTTGTGCCAGTCCCCATTCTTTTTGGCTTCATTAAAAAGAGTTCGGGTCTTCTTTCTGAGTTTCTCCAAGGTAGGATTCCACCAAGGGGCATCATTTTCTTTTCTCGATTTGCTAAGAGGGCAATTCTCTTCGTAAGCATCGATTATACTTTTGTTTAGTTCGTCGACTAAGATTTCTAGTTCTAGGGGATGCTTCGGTGACCGAATCCTAGATATATTATTTCCTAGCGTGGAATGGAAGCCTCCCAATTTGTCTTACGGGGATTCCTGCTAGGGATATTCTGCTGTATGCTAGTTTCCAATCTAAATTGGATAATTCTATGGTCCGACATAGATTCCTCTAATGAGACCTGCCAATCCTTTATAAAAGGATTAATTGACTTGCTGGAGAAGGTGAGGTCAAGGACTTCCTCCCTTACTCGAGTTACAAATGTCGGGACAGATCCTACATTACATATTTCCAGGTCGAGCCTGGATAGAAATTCTAGTAAACACTCACCTCGATCGTTTACATCGGAGCTTCCCCATGCGACGTGGTGGGCGTTTGCGTCACATCCGACAACGAGCGGCAGGCTTTTGCTCCTGCAGTATTCTGCCAGGGCCGACACCTCTTGGGGGGACACATTCTATCTCCAGCGAAGTAGGCAGAGGCTATGACCGTGGTCTTTCCCTGCTTTACTTCGGTGGTCGCTATCGCGACGCAGTCCCTGGAGAGAAATTCTGAAAGGATAGTATATTTAATATTCTTCCTTATCATTATACAGGCTCTGGGGAAGGCATGCCTTTGGTCCCAAATTACCGTGGATTCTCTCGTATACAGGCCCTTTATTCCCCTCATTGCACCAGGGTTCCTGTATTAGAGCTAGTCCTAGGTGTTGTCGGGTGAACGTTCTAGCTAGGTCGGCCGAGGCCGCCTTCGCATGGTGAACGTTCACCTGGACTAGCTTGGTGCTTTTGATGACTGAGGGGGAGTCATCATTGCGCCGAATTATCTGCGCTATCTGGCGGAGAGCCAGGGCTGCTCTCGACGCCTCCGAACACCAATGTGGTGTCGGCTTCTTCGTCCTCATGGACTGCGAGCTCTGAGGCGAGCTCTTGTGAGGACATGGGTGCGTCTGCATCCTCCACCACCTCCATGTCCTCTACGGGGGATTCCCCGTCGAGCTCCTCGTCCTCAGCGACGTCCTCCTTATCTGTGAGGGGTTCCTCACACGGAGACTCGCTACTTTCCGCTTCGGCGGAATGTTCTGCCTCCGTCTCTTGCTGATGGGTCTGTCCAGCCAGCTTCGCGGTCTTCTTGAGACCATGTACGGGGATCTTCCCGTACCTGAAGTTTAGCTGGCGACCCATCGAGACGATGGCCTGCATCGAAACTTCGTCGATGCCAATGACCATGAGGGCTCCGCCCCCTTGGTCCTTTCGTGACATGACCCGCCACATGTCAGTCACGATGTTGTTTTGGTTCCTCAGCATTGTGAGGACCCGTTCATCCGCTTTCGCGGCACTCCTTGGGAGGAAGACGGTAATGTAATGGGGCGAGGGGATATTCTCTCCCATTTTACCGAGAAGGGGTACTCCCTTCCATTCTGACAACCTTGACACGTTGCTCATCAGCCACTCCGCGGTCGTCTCATCGTTGCAGTCGATGATTAGATGACCCGGCCGGAAATGAATTCCTGCGAAGCTGATGGGCGTATCCCAACATGCCAGGAAGACTTCCTCCAGTATCGCCTCCTCAAGTGCAGATAGCTCCTCATGGTTGAGGTTGACCTGAGGGTATTCCTCAGGCACTACTGCTACCCTCACCTTTTTCGCAACGTCTGCATACGTTGCTTGGGGTGGAATGGGCACTGAGGGGAGAGTTACTGCCCTTTCTTCATTGTCAGTTGCAGCAGCCTCTGCTGCAGCCCTGGACGTGCCGGGCCCGCCGTTCGCGTCTTCCTCATAGGCTATTGCCTGTGAGGGGGTGCAAGCCATGGCGTCTTTCGACATCACTGCTGTGCACTGACGCTTCGGCGTAGCTGTAGGCGGAGTTATGTCCGCGCTGCTTCTCTTTGGGGCAGGGGTGTGTGGTTGCCCCTCTGATGCCCCAGTTCGAGGCTCCTTTGCCATCCGGAGGGCTTCCTCCGGTGTGTGGCCATGCTTGAGGTATCTCAGGTACCACTTGATTCTGGAGCCACAGAGGCCTCGACGATTTGGGTCATCTAGGCCTCCTGGCTGTCCTCTTGCAGGGAAGGAGTCCTGCTTGGAACGTTTGTCCCCATTGGGAGGTGGCCTTTGTCCTCCAGAGGAGGCGGGGCGTGTTCCCTTTGGGGGGAGGGGATGGTCCCTCTTTGTTCCTGTACTCTTTCCTACCGCAGGAGCTCGGTAGGGACCCCGTGGTGGGGTTCTACGCACTGGTGCGCGTTTCTCATCTCTTACGAGGCTTGGACGCTCCTGGTCCATCTGCCTCTCTTCAAACTGCCTTGCGACAGCGGTTGCAGGGAGATCCTGCTGAAATTTAACTTTGGTACTACTTTTCTTCATGCTTGAAGTTCCTTGTTTTTGGGCTTCTATATAGTCGACCACCGGCCGAGGCCCACCAGTGGCAAGGCTACTTAGAACAGGCGGTCGCCACTTGCCTGAGCCCACCGTTCAAGACTGGACTATTTGTTACCCGGGCCTCCAGCCAGGCTGACTCTCGGCACGGTCCGAGTGACCGTCTCTGCTATTGAAGGAATTTTTTTCGCGCGACCAGTTGCAGTGTAAGAACTCAGCTGGTATTGTCTTGCTGAGTTCTTAAACAACGATTAGTGACGATCCAACAATGAGGCTGAACAGCCGAGATGGCTGAGTGCCGATGCAGTGTGGTCAATCACCCCGAGGTACTCAGTTCAAGTCCCAGTACCAGCGAATTAATAATTAACATTTATATAAGTTTTTCAGAAACAACAAATTGTTAATAACTAAATCAAACACAACAAAAAAAAAACAAAACATAAAAATAATAACAGCTTAATATAATTTTTTTCGTTTTTTCTTTTCATATTTAAAAATGAGATTGTTTCATCTTAAAGTCGAGTATAAACAATGTTTATCCAAGATTGATGGATTAAGATTAAAATTGAGAAAATTGAGCATATAATACTGGGTTAAGATTATCTGGTCTTAGTCGAATTTTGACACCGTTTCTCTTTGATTCAAGATTATAATCTTAATTTTAGATTGATTTTTTTCTCAGTGTAGCGACCCGTAGCTGTAGTTTTTAAGCATACAGAAACTTTAGGGTGCTGGTTCAACTCTGTGTCTCTTACCACTTGGGGGAAAACACAAGAGTTCGTCGAAGGACCAAATGTTACGACCGCGACCAATTCTCGATGCCGAGCCGTCCACATTAAACGAGAACGCAAGAGGTTTTGTTACGAACTGAAGTATATTTCTTACAAAAACTAGCTTATATTAACATTCTTATTTCTACCTAAGATCAGTCTCAGCAGGGGTTGCATACGGTTTTAAGAATTCTATTTTTAAAACAGCTGATAGGAGCAGAGCTAAACATTTAGCTCAGCCTCTACTTTGGGTAATTTTAAGGGTGAGTTTACAAGGTTTTATTTATGCTGGCATGTGGCCGTGTTTACAATTTGTGTACATACATTCTTAGTTACATTTAGTTCTTATTTTGTGTTTAATATTTTAAACACCTATCCTTTCAGATAGCCAAGCAGCGCTCAATGCTCTTAGCAGCAACAAGTTCACCTCTAAGCTAGTCGTAGAGAATAGGCAGCATTACCAACCTGATCCTACGATGGACACTGGGACACAACACATCCCCGGAAACCAATTGGCCGACGCAATGGTATGGCCAGAATCCAACTGCAACACAGGCCCACACACCATAGAACGTCTCCTGCACACAAAAAAATCCGTGGGTACATTTATCTGATATTGTGGGTTAAAAATTCGACATCCCAAAAATTCGGTAAAATTCACCAAATTTGACAGTAACTATCACGTAAACCTTTACGCGAAGAGAACTATTGCTATAGTCAATTCAATCGTTCGGAAATGCGCCAACCCACAAAATTAGTAATACTTACCGATGATTACAGTAAGTACATTTTCTTGCTGTGTTTACAGTACTTTTACCATAAAAGTAGTAATTTGGCAGTTTTCTGGTAAATATACCGAACTATTGTTACCCTACTGTAAAATAGTAGGATTACTATTTTAGCTGTCAAGTTACCATGCATCTAGTAAGATAACCACTCTTACTGTAAAACTACCAGAAAAAGGTAATTTAACTATTTTTATGGTAAGTTAACCGAATAAAAAGTTTTTTTTACTATTTGTAATGTTATTTTACCAAAAATTAGTAATAATACTATTTTTACTGTTAACTTACCAGAAAAATAGTAGTCTTACTATTACTGATAGTACTTTTACTATTTTAATTGTAACGCAACAGTATAAATAGTATCATTACTTTTTGAGCAGTAAGCTACTGAACCAGAAACGCTGAAAAATAATATTTTAGCTATTTCAGTTTCAAAACGTTTGTCTTTATTTAGAATAATGCAGTAGTTATTTACTTGAAATCTTTGGTATTCCAAAAATATTACTATTCTTAACATAGAAATAACATTTTTTGTATTACTTAATATTAACAGTATTTGGGCCTTATATAAGTACTAGCAAATAGCCCGTCACGCTTCGCTCGCGCCTTCAACTGAATAAAACCAACGAACATCCACTTACCACCCACTTCAGGCCCACATCCCACCAACTTCCTGCACATTTCCCGCCCACATCCCACCCACTTTCCGCCCACTTCGCACCTACATCCCACCCACATTCCACCCACTTGCCACCAACATACCGCACACTTACCGCCCTCTTCCCGCCAAAATCCCACCCACTTCCCATTTACATCCCACCCGCATCCCTCCCACTTACCGCCACATTCCACCCACATCCCATCCACTTCCCATTTCCATCCCACCCACTTCCCATTTCCATCCCACCCACTTCCCACCCACATCCCACCCACTTCCCACCCACATCCCACCCACTTCCCGCCCACATCCCGCCCACTTCCCACCTACATCCCACTCACATTACACCCACTTGCCACCCACATCCCACCCACATCCGTCCCACATCCTACCCACATCCCTCCCACTTACCGCCACATTCCACCCATTTTCCATCCACTTCCCATTTCCATCCCACCCACATCCCACCCACTTTCCGCCCACTTCGCACCTACATCCCACCCACATTCCACCCACTTGCCACCAACATACCGCACACTTCCCGCCCTCTTCCCGTCAAAATCCCACCCACTTCCCATTTACATCCCACCCACATCCATCCTACTTACCGCCACATTCCACCCACATCCCATCCACTTCCCATTTCCATCCCACCCACTTCCCACCCACATCCCACCCACATCCCACCCACTTCCCACCCACTTCCCACCCACTTCCCCCCCACATCCCACCCACTTCCCGCCCACTTCCCACCCACATTACACCCACTTGCCACCCACATCCCACCCACATCCGTTCCACATCCTACCCACATCCCTCCCACTTACCGCCACATTCCACCCATTTTCCATCCACTTCCCATTTCCATCCCACCCACTTTCCGCCCCCTTCGCACCTACATCCCACCCACATTCCACCCACTTGCCACCAACATACCGCACACTTCCCGCCAAAATCCCACCCACTTCCCATTTACATCCCACCCACATCCATCCTACTTACCGCCACATTCCACCCACATCCCATCCACTTCCCATTTCCATCCCACCCACTTCCACCCACTTCCCACCCACATCCCACCCACATCCCACCCACATCCCACCTACATCCCACCCACATTCCACCCACTTGCCACCCGCATCCTCCCACTTACCGCCACATTCCACGCACATCCCGCCCACTTTCCACCTACATCCCACCCACTTCCCACCTACATCCCAGCACTTTCCCACATCCCTCTTCCCGCCCACTACCCACCTACATCCCACCCACATTCCACCCACTTGCCACCCACACACTTCCCGCGATCTTCCCGTCCTCTTCCCGCCCACTTCCCATTAACATACCACCCACTTCCAATACAACTTTCCACCCACATCCCATTCACTTCACAGTGAGCATCCCGGCGGTATGTCCAACATCGGAAAATTAAAAACAAAATAAATTCTCATTTTGACATCACAATCCGAGTTTCAACCCCATCGTATGAAAAATAGTTTTTGCAAGCAGAATTTTCCGGCCATTTTCCTCGTGGGCGGCTTTTCCGACATTGAAAAATAACATTTCAAATTAGTTCGTATTTTGTCCTTACAAATCGAGTTTCAAACCAATCGGATGACAAATAGTTTTTTTTCATGCAGAATTTTCCGGGAATTTTTCGACCGTATGGTCAAATTTTCAAAGAGCGGAATATAACATTTTAAACTATTTCGTATTCTATATTTACAAACCGAGTTTCAAGCCAATCGTATGATAAATACTTGTTTGGATTCAGAATTTTCCGGCCATTTTCCTCGTGTGCGGATTTTCCAAAATCGGGAAAACACGTGTCAAATTATTTCGCGTACTTTGCTTACAACTTATGTTTTGTTATGTGTAATTTTGAAAATGAATTTGGCGCTAATCGCTGGCAACTAAAGTTTCGCCCATACAACCTTGACCACCCACTTTCCACCCAGCGGGGCGAATTTTCCGGAAGATTGGTATGCAGTTGTTGTCGAATTTTTATATAGATCTTTGAAAATGAGTTTGCACTTGATCGGATAAAAAACAAAACAGTTTCATACAACAGTTTTCCGCGAATTTTCCACATTTGCCGACAGAATTTTACAAAATCCGTTCTTAGTACTCACTTTCAGCATAAGATAAAACTACTGTGAAAATCTCATCTTCCTATCTTTTATGGTTTAGGCTGTGCGACGGTCACCAGTCAGTCAGTCAGTCAGTCAGTCAGTCAGTCAGTCAATCAGTCAGTCAGTCAGTCAGGTTGAACTTTTTTATATATATAGATTTCAATTGGGAGACAAATTTAAATTCAAAGGATTTTTAAAACATAGAAAATGAATTTCTTCTTCTTCCAAGGACACTAGAAAGGATTGGTAATGCTTTGAAAACGAAACCACTTTGCATTTGAGGCCTACGAATGCAATATCGTTGTTTTCAAAAATAATGATGTCTTTAATTCAAACAATTGCAGTGAATATGAAAATAGAAAATGACCCACTATGTAAATAGTTCCTAAATATGTTAGTTTACTTGTAAAATTGTACTCTTCGATTGCTGAGATATGTCTTTGAACTTGTTGCATATATTTCATTAATATTTCATTATAATATAGTTTTCTAATATTTCACTATAATACAGTTTATTGCTTAATTTATCTTTTTGAATGTCGTTAAAAATATTTTTATCTGTTAAACCATTTACAAACAACAGCCGCGTTGCCAGCTCAAGCATACATTTAATGGAAACTGATAAAGGCACATTTCTTCTTGAATTGATAGAATTTGTATATATTTTTAAACTTGAAACACCATAGGTACTTGAGTGGACCAACATATTTTATGAATTTAGGGCAGTGGAGCAAAAAATGAAATTTGGGTTTTTATGTGTTACCAAAAAGCAGTACATAAACTTTGAGGTGTTCTTCAATTTTTGACTGCAATACCTCCAAATCCTTGTCATTAAATTCTGTTTTGAGAACTAAATCAATAATTTTTATTTATAAGGGAAGAAGGTTCCAGTGTATGTTTCCTCCTTGCTTTTTAAAAGATTTAAAACCCTGAAAATTATGATGGCAGTTAGGACACTAAAACGTACTTGCAGGTTTTTAATTGTGCTTCAGAATAAAATGGTGAACAAGACTGTCTAAATCTAAACGGAAACACAAAGCCATTTATTTTAGAAGAAAGTTCTTACAAATCTATCGTGAAATCTAATAAGTAAAAGTAAATATAACTATTTTAAGTCATTAATTAGACACAAAACATTTGGTGATGCTCTGTCTTCCTTTAAATGTATGGAGTAAAAATATTTACTCCATACTCCATATTGTCGCATGACTATTTTAAATTTAAAGCATGAAATGTTGTAAAGCATATGTCGAATGCACTCAGAAATGAAGGAAGTTCATATTTAATTTCGTCGTAATAGACATAAAGCTTTGCCTGACTTAATTTCCATCCCACAGCTACTATTATTGGTTATAAGGTTTCACCACGACTGTAAAGGGATGTTTTCAAATGCTGTATTTTGTTTTCAACGTCGTGATACGTCAAAACATGGAAAAAAGGAATCTTGGAAGTCCTTTATTGTAGATTTTCCTAACGTTTATTCAACAAAGTAAGAAATGCAGGAGCCACTGCAGACTGCGAAGCCACATCTACAAGTTGGAAATAACAAACACCCTCAGAAGGAGGAGTCCTTTGAGCAGATACTAGCACACTCAGCAGATTTCGGAAACACATTTCACACCCAAGCAATATCTGTATACTAGAACCCACGAATATCCGAGTTGTACACTCAGCAGGGTGCAGCAATATACCAGAATTGGGCACGGTGCGCTTTTCCCTCTATAATAATAATAGAATACGAAATAATTTGAAATGTAAATATCCAATGCTCGAAAATCGTTCACCTGGATGTGAAAGTTCTACATGCAAAAAACTATTTTTCAACCAATTTTCTTGAAACTCGGTTTGTAAGAATAGAATGTCAAATAATTTGTAATTTCAGTTTTCGATGTTGGAAAATAGAAGGAGATTTTAATGCTATTTGTTAAAAATTGGTTTATTTATCCTTGTAAAGGGTATATTAAAATTGTACACATGTGTGTAACGCATAGAAGGAAGAATCTCCGACCACTAAAAGTATTGTAGCAATTCTAGAATCTGACTCCGACAATTAGATCCTTGGAACTGGGTTCGGTACTCAGGGCTGCGTTACTGAGTTATTGATCACAATAACAGGCGAGATTGGTCTAGCAAACCCGGCGCACACGTTTTCTAAGCTAATTGCCCAATTAATAAGCTGAAAAATAAATGAATTGTCAACTGAGTTGACGCGACAGACTTATTTCTTCCTTTGGATAAACTTAGCTGCGTGATTCCTGCTGTTCTGTCAAGTCGCCTACGCACCCGAACTGAGCCACGTGTGTTTTCGTCCTCACCTAAAAAAAAGATTCCGCTCGTATATAAAATGTCCCGTATGCCCAGACAAAGTGAGGATGTAACGGTTATATTAAATGATTTCAAGAAATCAGCTTTGTGGCTCAGCTTTCGTTACAGAGTATAAAAACGAGAAGGCCACGCTAACTTCGTCTTTGCCGAAGTTTTTATACCCTTGCAAATGTTTTAACACATCAGAGTTTACGAACGTCAGCATTAAAACAAACAATTTTTCTAAATAAAACCCACTTTTCGACCGATAGTTTCTATGGCAGCTAAAGACATAGTCATCCGATTTTGACCAATACTTCCAAATCTGTGTAAAAGTGTTTAATGTGAATAACCGCAGAAGTGGGAGACGTCAACATTCTCACAAAGACCCACTTCTAGACCGATAGTTCCTATGGCAGCTATAAGATAAGTCATCCAATCCGGTCGGTTACCACATATTAGCAGTGTGCAGTAAAAAGAAGACTCTGTGCAAAGTTTTAGCTCGCTAGCTTTAAAACTGAGAGACTAGTTTGGGTAGAAACAGACAGACGGACGGACAAAGCTCAATCGACTCTGCTCGTCGCCCTGATCAACAATATATATAGTTAATAGTGTCTGAAATGAATATTTCTATGCGTTGCAAACTTCTGGGCAAAATTATAATACCCTTTGCAATGGTATAACAAGTGAGAAAGTCGGTCAAGCCCGACTATAACATACTCTGTACCTGGAGTAGGAGCTTAATGCAGTTCTGCTGCTGTGTCTCTCTCTATCTCTATCTCAGTCTCTTTCCCTCTACCTCTCTCTCTCGCTCTCTCTCTCTCTAAGAGTGTGCGGTGTTGATTGTGAAAGGGTGGGAGGGGGGGTTGCGGGGGAGCTTTGTTCACTTTTTTGCTTATAACTTGAGAACCGCTCATCCGATTTTTATCATTTCTTCAGCAAATCGATACATTTTGCTAATTACTAACTATCTCTAGGAAGTACCAAACGTCTATCTTTAAAACTGTAGGAGATATAACGTTTTTTCCGAATTGCGGGGGCGGGAGGGGGCGTGGCAAAAATTCAAAATAAACTTGATCTGCCTGCAGCTATAAGAAACATTTGTCCCATACATGTCAAACCTCTATCTCTTACCATCTCTGAGATCTGTTTGTTCATACGGACGGACGGACAGACGGACAGACGGACATGGCTATATCGACTCGGCTGTTGATGCTGATCAAGAATATATATACTTTATAGGGTCGGAAATGATTCCTTCTCTCTGTTACATACTTTTGCACAAACTTAAAATACTCTATGTACCTTCGGTACAGAGTATAAAAAGCAAAATATGTTTCAATGTCTTTACAAGGCAGCTAACTAGAACCTTTGACTTCGCCATTATAAAGCAACGAAACTTTTGATTGCTGAGTGCTTTCTTTACAGTGAATTTTAGCACTATCACTATAGTGCTTGACAGTTGTATGTGCTTAGATGTGTCCGATGTCCTATTCTCGATTCCCAGACAACGTTAAGTAAAACGAGAATGACAAGGCTAACTTCGTCTGTGCCGAAGTTTTGAAACGGACAGACGGACGGACAAAGCTTAATCGACTCAGGTCGTCATGCTGATCAAGAATATATATACTTTATGTGGTCGGAGATGTTTCCTTCCGTGCGTTACAAACGACCGGACAATTTCAATATACCCTCTCCAAGGCACACTGGGTCAGCACACAGTGGTCGATTCTGCCAATTTGGCAGGCAATAAATGCAAATTTCAAAACGCAGATCTTGTAGATGTTTTTAATTTTCCTGAAAACTAACATCCCGCCAATATTAATTCCGATTTTTACATATTTTTTTATCACGACGTCGTGAGCGTGCAAAACTTCATATACTTTTTTTACCATACCTAAAAACAATTACGCGCCTTTTTAAGGCTTTTTGTTTTGGTCTGAGAAAAATGAAGTTTTTCGATTAGTTGTGAACTAAGACTTGAATTTGACAAGAATTGTTATGTATTTAATAAAAAAATGTTGTGTTTGTCCTGTTCTTTTATGTGTTAGTGGTAAATCGATGTCGAACTTCGCATTGAATTTAGAGTACTGCTTCTAACACACCTGCGACTTTCGTGGAATAGATCTTTTGATATTGGCCCGTATTGGTCTTCAATCTTTATGTGTTTATTAAAATAGTCAATTGTGAATCGTCCAGTGTCAAACTGAACTGCAACTATCCGCAAATTATCAGTTTATTACATTTTATAGACAAAATGTCAGTCTTGAGAAGCACTCCCTGCTCTTGGTTGAACCACAACCGAAAAAATGATCCTAGGAATATAATAGATGATTTATTGCATGCTCTTTTACTGTCGGCATACCCTATAATATCGTCCATATCAAAAAGTACTTCGTAGTGCTCGAAAATATCATTTAACTCGATAAAGAGGCCATATTACTTCAAGAAAATGTCTTAGATTTGAGGCATTCAGAAGATTGAATAACATTTATTTTTTTTATTAAAATTCGAGTTCTTTTTATTATTAATTTAATGTAAATAATTTATGACTCAATTTTAAAATTTTTAAAAATAAAAAAAAATGTTAATTTATTTTTTAAAATTAACATTAAAATTTAAATTAAAAAAATTTTTTTTTGTTTTTAAATTTCTTTTGTTTATACAAAAATTTATAAAAATAATTCCAACAAGTAAGACCATTGCAGTCGAGTTAGCTCGACTTCAAAATACCCTGTACAATTGACAAACACACACATACACAAACAAACACACACGCACACATACACACAAACGCGCCCTCACACACGCGGGCGCAAGCAGCAAACGTAATGCGTAATTAGCAAAGCGTGGGGGGAGGGGGGGGGTGCAAAAATTGTTTCGTTAATAACTTCTGTGTTTTTGCTCAGATTTCAATGTGCTTTTCAGAATAGATAGATTATAGGCCTAAGATAATATATATTAAGCGACGATGTTGTAACTTTAAAATTGTGGCTCTGACAGTTTTTTGCGGTTTAAGGGGGGAGGGGGGGAAATTTTGCAAATCTGAAACAAACTTGATCTGCGTACGGCCTATACCTATGTACATGCAAAAATTTGTATCTCTATCTCTTATAGTCTCGGAGATCTACGCGTTCATACAGACAGACGGACAGACGGACAGACGGACGGACGGACAGACGGACAGACGGACAGACGGACAGACGGACATGGCTAAATCGACTCGGCTGTTGATGCTGATCAAGAATATATATACTTTATAGGGTCGGAAATGTTTCCTTCTCCCTGTTACATACATTTGCACAACTTCATGATCCCCTTTTACCCATTTTCAATGGGTACAGGGTATAAAAACGAGAGCGTAAGTTAAAGTCGGCTCTAACCGACTTCGATATACCCGTTACTCATGAGAAAACATGCTTAACAGTGTTCCTGCGTTCCCTAGGGTGACCATCCAAAAAGTATGCAACATTTTTTAGGGTGGGATGGGGAGTGGGTGTGCTTGGTTCACTTTTTTGCTCATAACTTGAGAACCGCTCATCCGATCTTTATGATTTCTTCGGCCAATTTATTCATTTTGCTAATTACTAACTATCTGTAGAAGGTACGAACCGTCTATCTTCAAAACTGTAGGAGATATAACGATTTTTCCAAATTGCGGGGGCGGGAGTGGGCGTGGCCAAAATTTGAAATAAACTTGATCTGCGTGCAGATAAAAGAAGCATTTGTCCCATACATGTCAAACCTCTATCTCTTACCATCTCTGAGATCTAGGTGTTCATACAGACAGACGGACAGACGGACGGACGGACAGACGGACATGTCTATATCGACTCGGCTGTTGATGCTGATCAAGAATATATATACTTTATATGGTCGGAAATGATTCCTTCTGTCTGTTACATACATTTGCACGACTTTAGTATACCCTTTTTCAAGGGCGTAGCCAGGGGGGGGCAGGGGGGGGCAGCTGCCCCCCCTAAATAATTTCAATTGACTTGAAAAAAATGTTCGCTTCATCATTCTGTTTAAGTTGCCGCCACTTTACATTGGAGATGGCTTATTACATGATATCGACAGAATCGATTGATGATCGTTCATCGTTCAAACTCCCATCACTAAAATACATGACGAGACTCGATTTAGCGTAGCCAAATCAACGGCTGATTTCCATAATTTGTGCTCAAATAAATAAGAAAAAGCAGTGTCAATAAAAGCAAATAGACTTTCGAAAGTTTTTTTCTAGCCATTCGTGTAAGTACTTATGGATTTCTTTGTGAATGTTTATAACTTCTGTACAATTTTAATGTAGCTTCAAAAAGGAGGCATAGCCCAAGCGAGTCGGATGACACAGAAAAGAGTCCCGAACGATTGGCCATTATAGACGAAGATGAATGTCATCCAAATGACATAGGCGTGTGGATCAATCAAACTAGTGTCATGACCTACACCCAAAAACGTGAGCTACTCGCCAACTGCTGGGCGCCTCCACCTAACTATGACTTTGCTTCCGACGCCACTCTTCTAAAGCGCAAATTTAACTACAATTGGCTTGAAATGTATAAGCCCTGGATGGCTTATTCTCGCAAATTGAAAGGAGCTTTATGTATATATTGTGTTTTGTTTAAGCCGGTAAAAATACGTGGAGTGGTTTCCTCGTTTGTGGTAAAACCGTTCGTAAACTACAAGAAATTGCATGAACACTGTAAGTCTCACGCGGCATCTAATGTTCACAAGGAGGCCACAGAATCGGCAAATTCGTTTTTGAAACAGAAGCCAGTTGACGTCCAAATGAAAAGTGGCCATGAACATATTATAGCAGGAAATCGGCAATTCTTAAAATCTATTGTTTCCACAATAATTTTTTGTGGAACGCATGATCTTCCACTTCGGGGAAAATTTAATGATGAAGGTAGTTATTGTTGAATTTAAAACTAGAAATATTAATATGTATTCATCTTGTTTTCAGGTATATTGCATGATTTGCTTATGCTGAGACTTGAAGCTGGTGATGTAGCACTAAAAACAAATTTTGAGGGCAAAAAAAATGCAACGTATATGTCGCCGCAAATACAGAATGAGCTGATAGAAATATGCTCTAAGGTACTAAAATCCTATATATGTGAAGATATAAAAAAAGCTGCAGCGTACAGTATATTGGCTGATGAAACAGCAGACATGTCTGGAAAAGAGCAATTATCTATTGGCATTCGATTTTTTGATTCAGATCAGATGTTGATACGCGAAGAGCTCGTCGGCTTTGCTGAGCTAAAGTCAATGAACGCACAAAATATAGCTGCGACTATAAAAGATTTTGTAACCGAAATGAATCTTGATCTGTTAAAGTGTGTCGGACAAGGTTATGACGGATGTGCTACAATGGCTGGAAGTACTGGTGGTGTGCAGAAAATTTTAAGGCAATCATTTCCTAAAATCTTATATTTCCATTGCGCCAGTCACAGGCTTAATTTGGTGGTAAATGATTTGAACGCAGTGCCAGAAATTCGGAACACCATTTCTACCATAAAAGACATCATCAACTTTTTTAAGGAATCAGTTATTCGAAGACAATATGTTCCAAATGTTCACTCATTTTGTGAGACACGGTGGTCGGAAAAATACGCCAGCATAAGCGATTTTAACAAAAATTTTATGGAAATAATTGTTGGCTTAGAAAAATTAAGTATTGAGGGAAATGCTTCCACCAGAAAGCTTGCATATCAGTTACACAGTGCTGCTTGTAAAAGCGTGTTTATTATATGTCTCTGCATAATTTCAAAATACTACGCCGTGCTTGAACCAGTTGTCAACATAATGCAATCAAAAAGTAACGACATTATTAAATGCGCCGAGCATATAAGAGACATTTTAGATATAGTTCAAATGAACAGATCGACCGCTGATGTAGTGTTTAATGATATTTTCAAAGAAGCCTCTGATTTGGCAAACAAGTCATCTATTGAAATTACTACACCTAGAATTGCTGAAAAGCAAAAACATAGAACAAATCCTCCATTTACAACTGTGTGCGTATATTATCAGAGAGCCATATTTTTGCCTTACATTGATTCATTGATAAACTCAATTACACACAGATTTTCCCAAGAAAATAATCCAGCATTTGCTTTGACTGCCCTGCATCCATCTCGTATTTTGAAAGTGAGTTTGAACAATTTGAAAGCAAAAATGACAGATGCTAGCTCTTTTTATGGCTTAGATGGAATAGAGCATGAGCTAGAATTGTGGTACAAAACATGTGAAAAAGAAAACTTTACAGATTTGATAAGCGCTTACGAGAACACAGACTTTTACCCAAAAATCAGGCAGGCCATAGACATTTTGCTTGCTCTACCATGCACAACGGCAACAGTGGAACGATCATTTAGCACTCTGAGAAGGGTTAAGACATGGCTGAGGACAACGATGACTCAATCTCGATTAAATGGTAAATACAACACACATTTTGAAAAGAAAGCTACAGAGTTAACACGTGTTTCTTTTTTATTAAGGATTATGTATGCTGAGTGCGCATAGACGGTTTGTCTTTGAGAAAAAAGTTGAGCTGGAAGAACAAGTTTTGGACGAATTTGCTAAAAATCCAAGGAAACTTATAATTAATTAGATTATGAATTATATTAGTTTATGGTTTGCCATTAATATCGGAAGAAATGTTCATCGAACTAAACAATTTTTTTTTTCTTTAAATAACGAATTTAGAGGATCCGTACCATAACATATAAGCTCTGTAATATTATATTAAAAAAACAAACTCATTGAAAAATAATCGTTCTTTTCTTTATTGCAAAATTACATTTTAATTAAGACTTTCTAACTCTTTAAACCCATTTTTTTTTATACTCTGTACCGAAGGTACATAGAGTATATTAAGTTTGTGCAAAAGTATGTAACAGGGAGAAGGAATAATTTCCGACCATATAAAGTATATATATTCTTGATCAGCATCAACAGCCGAGTCGATATAGCCATGTCCGTCTGTCCGTCTGTCTGTCTGTCCGTCCGTCCGTCTGTCCGTCCGTCCGTATGAACAAACAGATCTCGGAGATGGTAAGAGATAGAGGTTTGACATGTATGGGACAAATGTTTCTTATAGCTGCAGGCAGATCAAGTTTATTTTCAATTTTTTCCACGCCCCCTCCCGCCCCCGCAATTCGGAAAAAACGTTATATCTCCTACAGTTTTTAAGATAGACGATTCGTCTCTTCTAGAAATAGTTAATAATTAGCAAAATGTATCGATTTGCCGAAGAAATGATAAAGATCGGATGAGCGGTTCTCAAGTTATGAGCAAAAAAGTACATCTCCCTCGCCCCACCCCCTCCCACCCATTCACAACTAACACCACACAATCTTAGAGAGAGAGAGAGAGAGAGAGAGAGTGAGAGAGAGAAAAAGAGAGAGAGACTTTGAGATGAGCGCAGCACCAGCATTGCATTCAGCTTCTACTCCGGGTACAGAGTATGTTATAGTCGGGCTTGACCGACTTTATCACTTGTTTTTAAATATTTTCGACAACCCTACCATACGGCACAGAAGTTGGTGCATGCACCTTACCAATTCTTCACCTCTAGCCTTGAACAATTCAGCGGGCAGCTCGTCAGCGCCTGGCGAGTTGTTATTCTTTAGCTTTCGTACGGCTAAACAGACTTCCTGGTGGGTCGGCTGGTCATCTCTATGTTGCCAGTTGGTGGCATCGTTTTTTCTCTAAAGGCGGCATCATGTTCGTCATCGCCTCCCAGTAGGTTGGGGAAGTAACTTCTCCATTTGTTAAGCGCCACTTGAGGATCTGTGACCAGTTTCCCCTGTTCGTCTTTGCATTGTGCGACTCTGGGCTTGAAACCTTCTGTTAATTGCTTAATCTTTTGGTAAAATCTTCGAGTCTCACTCATGCCGAATAACATCTCGACGCCTGGCGCATGCGCCTTTCCTGCTCATTCTTTTTTCTTCTAAGCCTTTTTTACTGAACAAAATGTAGATGGCTTTAATTCAATTTCGATTAATGAGCGTGTTCAGCAGCATAAATCGATGACAAAAAATCGACTATTTTTGTTAGATTGTGCTGCTGAACGGGCATGATGCGCAATCATGTTTGCTATTTTTCGTGATTGTGTTAGATGTGAATCTGACAAAGAAATAGTTTGTTAGAATTGCTTGATTATGATTTGTTATCGATAGCAAACAGCTGCCAGAAGTAAACAAACAAGGAATTTTGAGAAGGCAAATGCAAAATGAATGTGGAAACCTCTTTGTTATTAATAAATGAATTGGCAGACGACGTGGTAGCTCACGGAAATTCGTGGAAGGCTCTGAAGACTCTACTGGTTGTTGCGGAGGAGGAGGGAATCTTGAAAAGCCGCCACTCCAAAAAGGAGAAGCCCCACGCGTAGTAACCACCTTATCAGGGTACATGGACACCTCAACATAGATTGTCAAGGCACCACCATTAAGCTCATCCCAAAACGAGAGCGTAAGTTAAAGTCGGCTCTAACCGACTTCGATATACCCGTTACTCATGAAAAAACATGTTTAACAGTGTTCCTGCGTTCCTTAGGGTGACCATCCGAAAAGTATGCAACATTTTTTTTATGGTGGGAGGGGGGTTAGCGGGGGGGGCTTGTATCACTTTTTTGCTCATAACTTGAGAACCGTTCATCCGATCTTGATCACTTCTTCGGCAAATCGATTCATTTTGCTAATTACTAACTATCTTTAGAAGGTACTGTAGGAGATATACCGTTTTTATACTCTGTACCGAAGGTACATAGAGTATATTAAGTTTGTGCAAAAGTATGTAACAGGGAGAAGGAATCATTTCCGACTATATAAAGTATATATATTCTTGATCAGCATCAACAGCCGAGTCGATACAGCCATGTCCGTCTGTCCGTCTGTCCGTCTGTCTGTCCGTCCGTCCGTCCGTCCGTCCGTATGAACAAACAGATCTCGGAGATGGTAAGAGATAGAGGTTTGACATGTATGGGACAAATGTTTCTTATAGCTGCAGGCAGATCAAGTTTATTTTCAATTTTTGCCACGCCCCCCTCCCGCCCCCGCAATTCGGAAAAAACGTTATATCTCCTACAGTTTTAAAGATAGACGTTTTGTACCTTCTAGAGACAGTTAGTAATTAGCAATATGTATCGATTTGCCGAAGGAATGATAAAGATCGGATCAGCGGTTCTCAAGTTATGAGCAAAAAAGTACATCGCCCTCCCCCACCCCCTCCCACCCATTCACAACTAACACCACACAATCTTAGAAAGAGAGAGAGAGCGAGAGAGAGAACGAGAGAGAGTAAGAGAGAGACTTTGAGATGAGCGCAGCACCAGCATTGCATTCAGCTTCTACTCCAGGTACAGAGTATGTTATAGTCGGGCTTGACCGACTTTCTCACTTGTTTTAGTTTTGAGTTCGGAAAAAATTTTTTGCCCCCCCCCTTGGTTGAAAGCTGGCTACGCCCTTGCCCTTTTTACTCTACGAGTAACGGGTATAATAATACTTAATTATTTTGTATGTTATTAATTATTGCCTGTCAGATTGGCACAATCGACCACTGTGCAGCAGCCCGAAATTTTGCCATAAGTCAAAATTTTTTTTTTTGGGTCGGCAATGATTTTGAATATTTCTGATATACTTCAGAGTGTATACAATGGAAAGCGAGAGCGTAAGTTATAGTCGGCTCTAACCGACTTCGATATACCCGTTACTCATGAAAAAACATGTTTAACAGTGTTCCTGCGTTCCTTAGAGTGACCATCCGAAAAGTATGCAACATTTTTGTTTAGGGTGGGAGGGTGGTGGTGGGGCTTGGTTCACTTTTTTGCTCATAACTTGAGAACCGTTAATCCGATCTTTATCATTTCTTTGGCATATCGACTCATTTTGCTAATTACTAACTATCTTTAGATAGAACGAATCGTCTATCTTAAGAACTGTAGGAGATATAACGTTTTTTCCAAATTGCGTGGACGTGCGGAGGCGTGGCCAAAATTTTAAATAAACTTGATCTGCGTGCAGATAAAAGAAGCATTTGTCCCATACATGTCAAACCTCTATTTTTAACCATCTCAGAGATCTAGGTGTTCATACAGACAGACGGACTGACGAACGGACGGACGGACGGACGGACAGACGGACATGTCTATATCGGTTCGGCTGTGGATGCTGATCAAGAATATATATACTTTATAGGGTCGGAAATTCTTCCTTCTCCCTGTTACATACATTTGCACAACTTCATGATCCCCTTTTACCCATTTTCAATGGGTACAGGGTATAAAAAGAACACGATATTTAGTATCATACTGGTATTTTGAGTATCAAATCGGCCTTCATCTGAAATAAATATCAAGATGATATAATAGCGTCCATTTGTTTTGGTGGAAATAGTATCACATCGATATGAAAAATTGATAGTTTTTCGATCTTATTAAAGATAGGGCTGATCTTTGATCTTTTTTTTTTCTGTGTACGAGTAACGGGTATAAATAGGCCACAATCTTAAAGAGAGAGAGAGAGAAAGAGAGAGAGATTTAGAGATGAGCTCAGCACCAGCATTGCATTCAGCTTCTACTACAGGTACAGAGTATGTTATAGTCGGGCTTGACCGACTTTCTCACATGTTTTGTGTTTAACATTGTCTATATTTTTTACAATGCACTTTGGTCCTATGAAATAAATAAATGTTAAACATAAAAAATAGAGGCCAGCTAACTTCGGCTCGACCGAAGTTTATATACCCTTTGAGCTTGATATGTGCCTGACAGTTTGTATGGCAGCTATACTATATAGTGGTCCGATTTCGAAAAATTTTGGTGAAATGATGTAAAATCATTAAAAACTTATAAATACGGGCGTTGGGAGCGATAACATTGAAAACAAAAAAGTTTTTCTCACTAAGACTTTTTTTCAGACCTAACTTTTGTATGGCAGCTATACTATATAGTTGTCCGATTTCAAAATGGCTTGGTGAAATTATGTGAAATCACTAAAAACTTATAGATACGAGCGTTGGGAGCGATTACATTGAAAACAAAAAAGTTTTTCTCACTAAGACTTTTTTCAGACCTAACTTTTGTATGGCAGCTATACTATATAGTTGTCCGATTTCAAAATGGCTTGGTGAAATTATGTGAAATCACTAAAAACTTATAAATACGAGCGTTGGGAGCGATAACATTGAAAACAAAAAAGTTTTTCTCACTAAAACTAGTTTTTCAACCGATCGATCCTATGGCAGCTATATGCTATAGTCATCCGATCCGGCCGGTTCCGACAAATGTGCAGCGTATTTGTACCAAAAGACTTCGTGCAAAGTTTGGTTACGATAGCTTTAAAACTGACGGAGGAGATAGCATAGAAACAGACGGACATGGCTATATCAACTCAGCTCGTCATGCTGATCAAGAATATATATACTTTATGTGGTCGGAGATGCTTTCTTCTATGCGTTACAAACATCCGGACAATTTTAATATACCCTCTCCAAGGGTATAAAAATAGAGGCAAGCTAACTTCGGCTCGACCGAAGTTTATTTACCCTTGGCCATGCGAAGGTGCACCGATTGAAGAGCGTTGTGTTTTTTTGTATTAAGTTAATGTTACATTGTAATTGGAAATTGTTTTGTAGTGTCCCTGAAGTTGGTTGCCGAGGAGCAACCGAAATATATTGGAAAAACAGCATACACATCTGTGTGTTTTACTTGACCTCGAGCCTGCAATACTAAAATTCTATTTTGAATTTAAATATTACTGACTATTCTATGAAATAGGTTAGGTTAGGTTGCGATGGCTGAGAGCGACAAGTCGCTCTCCCACTTAGACCGTTATGGGCCCATTGCGATGCCATATTATTTCCCTGTTAACCCTTTTTAAGATTGAGGCGGGTCCTCGGTACTGAACCATTGTGTGGACAGTATAAATTGAGCTGGGATCTCTAGATCGGATGTGAGTAGGAGAGATTGACCAAGTGTCCTTAGCCTTCTTCTACTTAAAGCGGGGCATTGGCAGAGAAGGTGTTGTACTGTTTCCTCCTCTTCTTCATGTTTACAACTTCTACAGTAGTCATATACTACGTTTATACGCACAAAATTTATTGTGAGTAAGGCCTTCAAAAGTATGCTATGCTTTTAAAATAACATAATCGAGAATAATCTTTATTCTTTTTTGGCTAAACACTAAATTGTGTTTTATACCTTTAACTGGTCGGACAGTTTGGGTGAATATTCCGTGTAAACTCTGCATGACGCTGCCATATCTGAGTACAATTGTCTATGTTGAAATTGATGATTATAAAAGAATATAAAGTTTGCATACTTAGAAGGGAGTAAGCACTCACAAATAATATTGTGTGTATAAACGTACACTCAAAAAAAAAACATGCCAAATCGCCCTAAAATTTAGAAATTCGCCCTAAAAAAGGGGTCAAAGGCGATTCGCCTTATTTTTAAGAAAATGCTTTTCTAAAAAATAAAAAATAGTGTTCTAGATTTCAGGGCAATTTTTCTAAAAAACACTTAGACAATTTTAGCTGTTAGGTCGATTTAAAATTCCCAAGCGGTTATGGCAGCGCAGGCATAAGGAGGAAGCAGTTGACAGTAAACACTTAAAAATAAATTTTAGGTGGAGGTAGGGTAGAACCGACCACAGACCAACCCGTGTGTGGTTGTGTTTTTGATCCACCCCGCCCCACCAACCCATCGGTTTTTAAGGTTTGTCCCATCTTCCTCCCCCATCACCAGCACCACCTCCTCACACCAAACAACTTTTTTCTAAGCTATAGATAGATATATAATTAATTTAGAAATAAGCGCATTAAGAATTTTTTTTTACTTACTTTACTGGGACTGGGACTTGAACACGGGACCTCGCTCAAAGACTGAACTTTCGGACGACGCCTTAGCCCACTCGACTATTTGCCTTATGTAAAAATTAGCGACTTAACCATAGTTAATAATGTACACAGTTAGGAGCACGCGTGTGGAGTGTGTCAAAGAGAACGAAGTAACTAGAAACTGCGACGCAGCCGGCTTGTCAAACAAGAACACTTCGCACAGTTGTAGACAAAACACCAAAAAAAACCAAAGTTGCAATGATGCAACAACAAATTTACGTCTCGGTAAAGCTTCGGCAACAAACTACGAAAACAATGTGGAAGAAGCGTTCGTTTTTTTGATTTTTCGTCTCCTCTCCTGTTCTCAGTCTCTTTTTTTTACATTTTTTAAATTTTAGGGCGAATTTCTAAATTAATCTTTCTAAATTTTAGGTTGAATTTCTAAACAAATTTTTCTAAGTTTAAGAAATTTGATTTTCTTAAAATAAGGGCGTTTTACTAACTTTAATGGCAATCGCTCTATTTTGCTATGTATTTCTTTTCTTAATTCAAGGGCAAATCTGCCCTAAATTAGAGAAAGATTTTAGGAAAATTTCTAGAAAAATTACCCTAAATTTAAGAAAAAAAAAGTTAGTTTCTAAATTTAAGAAATTATTTTCTAGAAAATCTCATCTAAGGGTTATGCTTTCTAAATTTTAGAAAAAAATATCTATAAACAACAAATTTTTCTACAATTTAGAAAAAAAATTATTTTATGGCGAATTTCTAAAATGTAGAAAATATTTTTTTTTGAGTGTAGTAATAGTGAGCAACGCCTAGGCGTGCTGCATGTCTGCCAATGAGACAGTTCCCCGTGAGTGCTCCAATCAGAATCGATATGTGTTCTCTTCTGAGTCGTAAAAGTGTATTTGTACGTTTTTGGTTGAATGTAGGCCACGTGAGTTTTGATACTGAACAGTAGGGAATGGTCTCCCACCGATCCGTAGCGAGACTGAGTGTTTCAGCTTTTATGTGCAGCTTATATGTTGCCATAGGCATCCCAAGTTTGTCAGCTGACTCGTTTCCCTCTATGTTGCGGTGTCCAGGCACCCATATAAGGTGTTTACTGAAATGTCGTGCGATCTCGTTAAGAGATGAGCGACATTCAGTAAGTGTTTTAGCATTGTTGGTGTGTGAGTCATGTGCTTTGAGGGCTGCTTGACTGTCTGAGTAAATAAATACGTTGCCTTCCTTGACCGTGAGTGTGCTAAGATAGGTGGCGGCTTCCAGGATGGCTACCACTTCTACACTGCAGTGGTCGGGAAGGCGGAAGTTTAAATCTAGGTCGGGGGAGAAAACGCCCCCTCCTACTTTTTCGTCGAGCTTAGAGCCATCAGTGTAGATGTTAATGGCGTTGGCTCTGCTGTGGGGGAGGATTTCCCACACATGGCGGCTTGGGATGTAGACGTCGTATAGTTTGTCGAACGTCGTTTGTGGTATACAGTAATCTGTAGTTAATAGTATACTCGTTTGGTCTTCAAGTAGAGGGTCCCGAATTGCTCCTGTTCCAGGCATCAGACTCTCTTAGTCTTAAAGCCGTTATGGTAGCCAGTTGCTTTGCTACAAGGTCTAGCGGTAGAAGATGAAGAATAGTATTAAGCGCTTCCGTTGGTGTCGTTCGGAGAGCGCCACTAATACATATCTCCGCACTTCTCTGTACTTTGTGGAGGTTGTTCAGGACTGATTGTTTCCCGAGTGCCGGCCACCAAACTAGTGATCCGTACAGTAATATGGGACGAACGACGGCTGTGTACAACCAGTGTACTATGGAAGGGGAAAAACCCCATTTTCGGCCTATTGCCTTCTTGCACGAGTATAAAGCGATGGTTGCATTTTTCATACGTTCATTTGTGTTGTCATTCCAGAGTAGTTTCTTGTCCAGAATTCCACCCAAGTATTTGGCATTGTCACTAAATACAAGGCTGACTCCGTTAATTTTAGGAGCAATCAGCCCGGGAATTTTGTACTTTCTGGTGAAAAGAACTAGTTCCGTCTTGGCTGGGTTCACGCCTAAGCCACACGATTTAGTCCACTGAGCGAGTGTTGTCAGTGCAGTCTGCATAAGGTCACACAGTGCTCGAGGAAACATTCCACCTTTGAAGATGGCAATATCATCCGCATACGCCACCACTACATGTCCCTCCGCTTCCATTAGTCGCAGCAGTTGGTTAACTGTTACAACCCACAGCAGCGGAGAGAGAACACCTCCTTGCGGAGTACCTCTGTTAACATATCTACGAGCCGTCGCACCACCTAGTTGGGAGTACACCGACCTGCTGGTTAGCATTTGGTCGATTAGCCTTACCAGTGGCGCATCGACTCCCGTATATGTCAAGGCAGCGGTGATAGCGCTAGGTTGGACGTTATTACAGGCACCCTCTATGTCGAGAAATGCTACTAAGGAGTAGTCCCTTACTTCAAGTGATCTTTCAATCCTTGAAACCAGGGAATGCAGGGCTGTATCAGTAGACTTGCCCTTGATGTATGCATGTTGTCTTTGTGCAAGTTGAGAGGGACATATAGTGTGTCTCAGGTGTACATCAATAAGTCTCTCAAAAGATTTCAAAAGAAAAGAAGATAGACTGATAGGCCTATAGTCGTTCGGTATGAATACCACTATTGTTTCTTTCCACTTGGTGGGGATATAGTTGACCCTAAGACAGCTTTCATAGATAGTGTAAAGCCAGGAATGACCTGGCGTCGAGTGAGCCCCAGCAAACCATTGGGCTCAAAAATGTTATCTGGTCCTGGTGACTTAAATAGTTCGAACGAGTCGATAGCCCATTTAATTCTGGTCTCCGTGACAATGGTTTTGTCGTATTGCACAGAAAAGTCGGTTGACCTGAGGTATTAAGTTAAGGGAGCATTCAGGAAAGTGAGTGCTTAGCAAAAGACTTAGAGATTCTTCGCTCGAGTCGGTCCAGGTGCCGTCAGTTTTTTGTAAGAGTCCTGGCGAGGTTGGTGAGCTAGCCAGAATCTTTCTGAGCCGTGATGCATCAGAAGTAGATTCAATATTACTACAGTAAGGAGGAGCGTTTTGCTTTTGTTTATATAACTCCCAAGCGGTTGTTTGGTCGTTATATTTGGCTACGTTAAATGTATGTCGACATTCCTTTCAGAGCTTATCCAGCTCTGCAGACCACCAAAGTGGTTTAAAGGTGGACTTTATTTTGCTAGGGGGGCAGGCCCTATTGAACGAGTCCGTGTACGCGAGGGTAAGCGTATCGACAAGTTCATCTATCTGTTTCCCCGTACTTGGTGTGTAAGGTGGGTGGTCTTTTAAGGATTTTGTATCCTCTTGGGTGAGGGACATTTATTGGTCAGTACGACCTCTATGTATCGATGATCAGAGAAGCAATGCTCTGGTAGCACCTTCCATGATATCAATTGGTCACAGAGGTCGTCAGAAATAAGGGTTATGTCTAAAACCTCTTTCCTGTTTTTAATAATGAAGGTAGGGTCGTTCCCTATATTTGCTATACGTAAATCCGTCTATATAATGAAGTTGTACAGTGACTCACCTCGCTCGTTGATGTCTGTGCTGCCCCATAGTGTGTGGTGTGCATTTGCATTGCCTCCCAAAATAATGCTTGTGTGGGTGTTTATACTGCTTCCGATCAGGTCTCGGAAGGTTTTTAATGGTGGAGGGCTCTCGGAGTCGTGAGCCAGATAGAAGGAGGCCAGTCTGATGGTTGAACTCCCCAGTTCCGGACTGACCGTGGTGATGTCGCCATCACTAAACTGGGGAATTAAAAGGATTTTACCCTTACCCTTGTTGTAGAAAAGGTTGTATTTTGGTGTCCTTAAGCCGTTAATACTGTCTCCAGAAATTAACGGCTCTTGGACAAATACAATATCTACTTCGCCTGGGGTTAGGCGAAGTAGAAGGTCAGCGGTTGCTGCTTTTTATTTGCAGAACCTTCACCATTGCGTAGTATGCTCTCCTCTGTCATCGTGTCGTCGTCAGAGTCATCGTGGATCTCTTGGAGTAGTTCCTGCTCTGAATAAAGGCGCCCAAAGGTTGGTCTATAGTCGGACCCGGAAGACACGTATCCACAGCGCTCCTCTTGTTGAGGGGTACGCTCCGAATCCATATCTTCAGAGGACATTATTCCACAGCGCTCCTCCTGCTGAGGGGTACGCTCTGCATCCATGTCCTCTCCACTGTGAGATCCTTCCTATGTCATAAAAAAGAACTAAAATTTCCAACTCTTCTTTGCTACCCTCGCCAAATCTAGCTAATTTCTTAAAGAAAAATTCAAACGACCCCAGTACTAGGCTTTAAGTAAGAACCACATGTTTATTAAAAAAAATGAGAGCGTAAGTTAAAGTCGGCCGACTTCGATATACCCGTTACTCATGAAAAAACATGTTTAACAGTGTTCCTGCGTTCCTTAGGGTGACCATCCGAAAAGTATGCAACATTTTTTTTACGGTGGGAGGGGGGTAGCGGGGGGGCTTGTATCACTTTTTTGCTCATAACTTGAGAACCGTTCATCCGATCTTGATCATTTCTTCGGCAAATCGATTTATTTTGCTAATTACTAACTGTCTTTAGAAATCGTCTATCTTCAAAACTGTAGGAGATATAACGAGAGAGAGAGTGATTTAAAGCAGACGCATCCTCCAAAGGGCTCCTGTGGAAATCAGATTTAAGGCGTTTAAATTCAGCGGAAGCACACAGAAACTGTGACGTACCTGACAGAGGCTGCCGAGGGTTGTGTGGACTATCGTCGCTCTGGCCAAGAAGTTGATCTTCGAGCGGAAAGGCAACATTCATCTGGACCATATTCCTGGCGCGAATTTTTGGCAACAACAAAATTTAAGGCCGGTGAGAGAAATTGCACACAAACAAAACACTGTAGCAGATTTTTTAGACACATATTAATAGCCCAGTAGTGGAATACGCACAGCAACAGCTGATAGTGTTGGAAAACGAGCAATCTGAAATTATTATAGCAGCTTTTGCGAAAGCTCTGGAAGAGCTTCTGCCGCTTACGTAACTGATTTTTGAAATGCCCGTTGGTAGATCGCCCGTCCGCCCAAAACTACACAACGAAATGGATAATGCAAACCATGATACACCAATGCAACTCGAAAACCGTAAGCGGGGTGTTCTGTCTCCCGAAGTATCTCTAAATGATCTAATGGTAGCTATCAATCAAATGAGCACTAATGTTGACTTGAAATTGGCGACTTTGGAAAGCACACTCGCGTCAAAAGAAGACATGTGTGAGCTTAAAAATCAATTGGGAACGGTGACGCAAGCCATACAGAAGCTTGAAACTGAAAATATTGCTATGAAATCGGAAATCGTCCAACTTAAGATGGATAGAGAAGCGGATAGAAGAGAACTGAATAGGCTGTCACAAGAAGGGAGAAACAAAAACCTAATAATAAAGAGACTTCTTAAAGGTAATGCAACCAAAGAAAAGATAGAAGACCCGATGCGAGACAAAATGGGAGTCCGCAATGCAACGGTTAGGGAAACCAGAATTCTGTTTGAAAGGCAAAACAAAGTCGGCGTTCTGGCAGAGATGGAAACAACATATATGGCAAAAGATATCCTAAAAAGCGGACGTAATCTAAGCGGCACCTCCATATACATAGAAAAGGATTTAAACAAAGAAAAGCAGGAACAGAAAAGAGGTCTGTTGACATTAAAGAAGGAACTCGCAAAAATTAATAAAAATGTAAAAGTTTTTGTTAAAAATGAAAATATTAATATTGGAGGTAAATGGATGAGTTTTAATGAGCAAAACATTTTAATGTGTCAAGGCCAGCCGACTGAAAATGATCTTAAACAAGTTTTTGGCGAAAATGTTAAGCGCATTAGTCTGTCGTGCAATGAACTGCTTAATAAAGCAAAAAACTACCAAGCATAAACACTACATCTATCACAAGAAATCCATCTCTAAGCCCAATAATAGACCTAACAATACAACCAACAATACAACCAACAATAGAACGAACAATCAAAATTCTATCTTATAACATAGCAGGGCTCGCAAGCAAACGATTGCATACTCGATTTTTTGAACCAGTTAACTCAAATGATATTTTCTGCCTGTATGAAACTTTCGTGGATTAAAACCAGGAACAGTACGAAAACTATTTCGCTGAGCATTTTTTATACTGGGAGTTAGCAGTAAGAACAGCAAATAAAGGACGAGCAAGTGGAGGGGTTTTACTCGGAATAAAAAAGGACCTCAGAAAGCAATTAACCTGTGAGTTTTTAAAATTAGAAAACACAATTACCATAAAAATTGGCACAGCGGAAGGAACCGTCTAAATCGTACCAACCTATTTTAACTGTAACAAATGGACTGGCGACTATAACAACCTAAATAATGCTCTCTTGGAGATTGGATCGGACAAAACAATGGTAATTGGAGACCTTAATGCGCGAACAGGAAATGAGCAAGTAGAAACGGAGAGTCACCATACAGCACACAGTATCTCTGTAAAACCAAGAATGGCAATGGATATGCAGGTTGACAGAAATGGGAAAAAAATGATCGAGTTCTGCGAATTGCATCACTTCACCGTACTTAATGGTAGAACAGTAGGAGACGCCGAAGGCAATTACACATTTGTAAGAGCACAGTCAACAACAACCATTGATTACTGCCTAATTGGTACTGCCTGGTCTAACTATATAAAAGACATGAAAATAAAAAGTGAGATATTCTCAGACCACATGCCCTTGGAAGCACAAGTCAACTTAAATGTTACGCATGAACCCCAACCAAGCAAGCTCCTGCCTAAGTTACGCTGGAAGACCAAACTAGCCAACATATATGCCGAAAATCTTAAAAAGAACCTCCACAGAATGGATGCAAGCCCACTGCACGCGAACATTGATAAACTTACAGAATGTGTACTGGAGGCCGCGAAGTGCATGCAATATTCTGACAGGAGCCAAAGTAATCAACCCTGGTTTGATAGTGACTGCGAAACGATGCGAAAGATGAATTCTATGAATTTTTTAAAACAAATGAGACGGGAAGCCACGGCAGAAAATAAAAAGCACTACAACAAGGCAAATGCACAGTATAGGGCGCTATGTACTAAAAGGGAGTACATTTATTACCAGAATATGGAATCGGAGATAAATAGTGTGAGAGACAGCAAAGCCTTCTGGCAACTTGTTAGGCTTTTAAATGGACAAGCGATTAGGCCCAACATTAAAATAGATGCCAGCATACTAGCGGATCATTTCCGAAACTTGCTTTACTCACCTGACAACCCGGAACAATTAAGCATTGCGATCCCACAGACCATAATTGAAGAAATGGACCGTAGGATATCCATGGAAGAAGTACAACAAGCACTCAAAAATGCAAAAAACAACAAGGCACCAGGAGAAGACAGAGTGCCAGTGGAATTTTTAAAAAATGCCCCAAAACAGTTCATAGAACACCTAACAGCAGTGTATAGTGATATATTTGAGAGCAAAAATATTCCAGATAGCTTTCGTAAGAATATTATCTTTCCGATCGCAAAGAAAGGCGACCTCATGAATCCAGCAAACTATAGGGGCATTTCTTTTATAAACACCATAATGAAAACCTTTGCAGCGATCTTACTTGCACGCTTAACTGATTGGGTGGACAGTAACAACATATTAAGTGAATACCAGACAGGATTCAGAAAGCGATATTCCACCGTGGACAGTATATATGCACTTACCGCCATTTCAAAAGAACGCCTAGAAATCAAAAAGAAAATGTATACTTTCTTTATTGATTTTAAAGCGGCCTTTGACACTATCGACAGGCAAAAGTTGATATTGAAATTGAGCTCTATCGGGTTATCGTATAAAATGGTAAAGATTATCCAAAGCTTGTACTCCAAAAACCGAACGGCAGTTTGGGACGGAAGCACTGTATCGGATTGGTTCAAAACTAATAACGGAATAAAGCAAGGCTGCCTATTAAGTCCGCTTTTGTTTGCACTATATGTTGACGACATAGTTATGGCACTGCCAGGCGGAGTCAAGTTTGGAGATCAAACAATAAAAATCCTGATGTATGCGGATGACATGGTCCTATTAGCCGAAGATGCGCGAACACTTCAAAAAATGATAAATGCGACGCAACGTTATTGCGACACCTGGGGATTGCTAATAAATACTCAAAAATCAAAGGTGATGGTTATAAAGGAACGAGGAAGAACAGCAAAAGATGAGCAGTGGATGGTAAATGGAGAAAAACTTGAGGTGGTAAAACACTTTACATATCTTGGTGTAACACTTACACCCAATATGAAATTTTCAAAACATATTGCCGAAAAACTCGCAGATGCAAAGAAGGCGCTAAACAGCACTTGGAAATCTCTTCTCGGGAAAAACACGTTTACCATAGCACGAAATTTAAAATGTTTAATGCAACCGCCAAAGCGATATTGTGCTATGCAGGACAAGTCTGGGGTTACCAGTACTACGATGAGGTGGAGCAATTGCTACGGTTCTACATAAAGAAAATGTTCCGTTTACCTAACAACACCCCAACATACGCCATTCATCTTGAAACAGGGCTACCCCCACTCTTCATTCAAACCCTCAAACAGCACTTTCTCTACATAAATAAGGTGATGGATATGCCGGAGTGCAGACTGCCTAAAATTGTCACGAAGCACTTACTCCGCTCTAAATCGCAATTTTTTTCGACATGGGAAATACTAGCTCAAAAGCTTGGTGTCAATTGGAATGAAAGTGAAGTCCGCAACTGGTCCAAGATGCAGCAGAAAATAATTCAACGTGAGGAAATAGAAGCCAGAGCAAACTGAGAGCAGAAAGCGACCCAAAGTTTCACCAGAAACACATACAAACTATTAAACCACAGTTTAAACGAAAAAAATTATTTTAACGACATGTATGACGTCTTCAGCATATCGGTAATATTTAAGGCACGAGTTGAACTGCTCGCCTTAAATTTTATACCTCACATTCCAACAGCAAACGAAGAATGCTCCTTATGTAATCTGCGTGTTAGAGAAGACGTATACCACTTAATCGCAATATGCCCAATTTTTAACGAGCTCAGGTGGTTACACTGGAAAAAGACATCGCTGACGAAGGAAGAATTCTTAACGGCGCTAAACGGTGAAGACTGGCACATGCTAGTTGAGTACCTAAAGGAGACGCTGAGATACAGGCGAAATATTATGAACGAGTTTATCTGAAGGGGACAAGCACTGCCACTGGAGAGGAACGATGTGGTATCTCGCGACGAGCGGGGCAGCTGCATGTAGTACTCAAAAGTGGTGGGGCATCCTCGAAGCTTGGCAGACGGATAAATTCCATGCCAATTATATTATTTATATCTTTATAGCTACATAGAATATTACTTATTATTTTTGTACTACACAATCAAAAAAAAAAAAAAAAAAATAAAGATACAACTACTACTACTACTATAACGTTTTTTTAAATTGCGGGGGCGGGAGGGGGCGTGGCCAAAATGTGAAATAAACTTGATCTGCGTGCAGATAAAAGAAGCATGTGTCCAATACATGTCAAACCTTTATCTCTTACCATCTCTGAGATCTAGGTGTTCATACAGACAGACGGACAGACGGACATTGCTATATCGACTCGTCTGTTGATGCTGATCAAGAATATATATACTTTATATGGTCGGAGATGATTCCTCTGCCTGTTACATACATTTGCACGACTTTAGTATACCCATTTTACTCTACGAGTAACGGGTATAAAAACAAAAAGCTTTCACATGGGAGACCAAAATTAAACAAAGGTCCCAAAATTTAAAAAAAAAAAAAAAAAAAAAATACTCCAGGTACAGAGTATGTTAAAGGCTTGACCGACTTGCTCACTTGTTTTTGAGTGTACATTTGAATCCATAAGTATAAAGACATTTTTGAAAACCAACAACAAAAGTCGACTAAACTTTTAAGCACCTAAGCGCGAAGGAATCATGCAGTAGGTCAATGCCTCTTGGATATTTGTCGCTACGGCCTCAGAACTGTTTAAGCTATTTCGTTTTTTATACACTTGAAAAGTCTATTATAATTTTGCCCAGAAGTTTGCAACGCATAAAAGGAATCATCTCCGACCACATAAGGTTGATCAGCACGACGATTAAGCTGAGTCGATTAAGCTTTGTCCGTCCGTCTGTCTGTTTCTACGCGATCTAGTCCCTCAGTTTTGAAGCTATCGAGCTGAGATTTTGCACAGAGTTTTCTTCTGTCTGCACGCTGTTAATATGTCGGAACCGATCTGATCGGATGACTACTTCTTGCAGCTGCCATACAAATGATCGGTCTAAAAATGGGATTTAATGAGAAAAACTGTTTTTTTCTCAAAATTACCGCTATCAATCACGATCATGGGTAATATTAAATGTTTTAAAGCTGATCTGCGAAGTTTGTTCGAAGTCGCTTACCGTTGAGACAAGCGTTTTCAAGTCCATCAAAACTTCGGCACAGACGAAGTTAGCTTTGCCTTTCTCGTTGTTTTTCGGAAAGTTTTTATGAGTTCTAAAGTTTTCCACAACATCAAAACCAAACAATTAACAATGCCAACGAACTCTGTAAAAACTAGCTGAATTTATAATTATTATTTGAACTTTTCCCTCAATAAACGCAGGAAACGAGAGAAGCGTCAAAAATATTGTGGAAGGTTTTCATTTATTTATAAATAGCAGAAAAATCTCTGAAAATCATTGGAAGTCATTTTTCTGGCCACACAGTAAATGAAAGACTTTGGAATAGAAACACAAAAAAAACCTAAAAGTATATGAATAAAGTTTTTCTTTCAACTATTGAACGGAACAAAAAGAACCTTAAAGTATACGAATAAAGTTTTTCTTTCCACTATTGAACGGCCATTGTTCGTCATTTATTTTAATCCTTCTATCAAACGCACCCACAAACACAAAAGCTGCGCTTAAGAGTAGATCCTATTATCATACAAAAGTTTCCTTGTTCAGACCTTAATGCCCTCTTTGCAAGTGTGCGCTCAGACATCAACACTTTGGTTATTAATGCCCTAGTAAGCCCCAGCCGTTTGTTTGTCCTTCCATTTTCTGGTTTTCCTTGTTTGGTTTGCATTGAAAAGGGCAATAATTTGGCCCAAAATTAGTTACAAATTATTTATATGCGCAATTAGGCGAGCATTTAAAATGGCAGGCATGCATGCTGACACCAAAAACTGACCATAATATGGCCAGTGGAGAATCATAGAGAGAGATTGCTTAAATAAATACGCATAATTTGCATAGTTATGCACTTTTAACGAGCCAAAATGGCAGCCATATTGACTTTTTTCATCAATGAACAAACACAAGTGAACTTAACATCGCTGCTACTTCATTGCTGTGGTATGACTGTGATATATTTTTGTTTATTTTTATGGCTTGCTGCTGTCGATTTTGTTTTTTTTTTTTGCTTGTTCTAGTTGGCCTGACTGTGCGCTGATAATGCTTAACGGCTAATTGTTGACTAAACTGACTAGCGCGGCTCGTTTAAATTAAGCGCAAATATAAAAAAACAGTTATTTATAGTGATGTGAATGGACCCAACAATTTTGATTGCCTAAGCTAGGCCACTGTTTAAAAATTTGCAAACTTACTTAAAAAGCGTAGGAGAAAACTGCTACAACGCGAATCAGCACCAAATTTAAATATTTAATTAAACTATCGTTTTATCAAAGGTGCAGGGTACAATACCTTTAAGTTTGTGCAAAAGTATGTAACAGGGAGAAGGAATTATTTCCGACCCTATAAAGTATATATATTCTTGATCAGCATCAACAGCCGAGTCGATATAGCCATGTCCGTCTGTCGAGGCTTGACATGTATGTAAAAAAACCCTTCTTATACTTGCAGGCAGGTCAAGTTTATTTTCAATTTTAGCCACGCCCCCTCCCGCCCCCGCAATGTCGAAAAAACGTCATAACTCCCACAGTTTTGTAAACTCTGGAGCAGCACCATAGCCGCACCTCGTTTTTTCAGTGTACGCATAGAAAGAGTTGAGGCAGAAAAACTTTGCGATTACCGTTTGAAAGAGCGTAAAAATAAGAGAAACAAGTAAGAAAGTCGGTCAAGCCCGACTATAACATACTCTGTACCTGGTGTCTCTCTCTCCCTCTCTCTCTCTCTCTATCTCTCTCTTTCTCTCTAAGATTGTGTGGTGTTAGTTGTGAAAGGGTGGGAGGGGGTGTAGAAGGTACGAAATGTTTATCTTCAAATCTGTAGGAGATATAACGTTTTTTCCCAATTGCGGGGGCGGGAGGGGGCGTGGCAAAAATTGAAAATAAACTTGATCTGCCTCCAAGTATAAGAAGCATTTGTCCCATACATGTCAAATAGAGTTGTGCCGATTTTGTTGAACTAGTTCAAATGAACTTGTCTTTAAAATGAACTAATGAACTAGGTCTTGGTTTTGAACTATAGTTCATATTTTGAACTATGTATTTCTCAGTTTTTGAACTATAGTTCATATTTTGAACTATAGTTCATATTTTGAACTATAGTTCATTTGAACTATAGTTCATTTTTTGAACTATTGTTCAATTTGAACTACAGTTCATTTTTTTTTACTGAAGCAAATTTTAAGGCGTTTACTCATTGTCTGATACATGAGATATGAAAATCTATTGGGCCTGCATTTAATAATGATTTTCTATGAAAGTATGAGTTTTTCGAGCCAACCCAGCAACAGGTAAGTTTTGCCTTCTCCTCGGCACAAATTCTTCCACATGCTGTGGCCGCTTTGCTTCGCAATGTGTCCTTTACCCCAGAGTTCTGCAAAAGTTTCATTGATCCGCAGGATAAGCTGCTCCAAAACATTTACCCTGTTGTCCATGGGCACCCACGACATTGACACATTACAGGGAGCCTTCAGCTGCGAGGATTTGGCGTCAGAGGGAATCAAATTCAAACCGCATAACCAAACTTAGAAGATGACAGGTCTGCAGTTGATGGACTTATATGCCCAGCTTAAGCCACATCATTCGTGGCTCTTCCGTCTACCCAGTGATCTATGATGCCAATCGTGTAGTTTTCTCACTGCTGCCCATCATTAATGGTGAACGATCGAAGAACTTGTCTAAGACCAAGAAGGTGTTTTTCGAGTGCACAGCCACGGATTTAGCCAAGGCCTAGGTGTTACTTTTTTTCCTCTTCGAGCATAGCCAGAAGTTGCCAGTTGAGCTTAAAGTGGTCCAACCAAAATACAGAGTGCCTACGCTATTGGTATTAATGAGCCGGCTTCCCAACTGGCTGACATGTAAACTTGAATTTACTAAGAGGCACGGGTTAAGGGTGACTCGCTGATTGTGTAAAGATTCCCTCAGCGCGACATGTGTGATCCATGGCTGCGACATCTATGAAGATGTAGCTTTTCATTTTGCCTATAACAACATTAAGAAATCGCTTCTAACATTTATGTAGATAGTAAAACAGTTTAATCTCAACAAACTGACCGAGCAACTGCGCGAGCAAGCACCGAAGCCCTGATTTCACGCGCACGCAAACTCAACAAATCCGTCGAAACCAAGCCGACTGTGTATCATGTATCAAACAGTATTAAAATTATCCTCAGTATTTAAAATAATGAACAATAGTTAAAAAAATTAACCATAGTTGAAGAAATTGAACTATAGTTCAAACGAACTATAGTTCAAAAAATGAACTATAGTTCAAAAAATGAACTATAGTTCAAATGAACTATAGTTCAAAAAATGAACTGTAGTTCAAATGAACTATAGTTCAAAAAATGAACTATAGTTCAAAAAATGAACTATAGTTCAAAAAATGAACTGTAGTTCAAATGAACTATAGTTCAAAAAATGAACTATAGTTCAAATAATGAACTATAGTTCAAAAAATGAACTATAGTTCAAAAAATGAACTATAGTTCAAATAATGAACTGTAGTTCAAATAATGAACTATAGTTCAAATGAACTATAGTTCATGAAAAAATGAACTAATGAACTAGGTCATTAAAATGAACTAAAATTTCCAACTCTAATGTCAAACCTCTATCTCTTACCATCTTTGAGATCTATTTGATCATACGGACGGACGGACAGACAGACGGACAGACGGACATATCGACTCGGCTGTTGACGCTGATCAAGAATATATATACTTTATATAGTCGGAAATGATTCCTTCTCCCTGTTACATACTTTTGCACAAAACTTAATATACTCTATGTACCTTTGGTACAGAGTATAAAAATATGACAAACATCAACACTCTCTGTGCAAAAATGAACCGTTATGTTTCATTTTCGTTTTGTAAGCGGTGCACTTGCCATAGCCGCACAATATAATTTCTTAGTCGTTGTTTGCTGGTAGGTGTTGCTGGTGCTAGCACTTGGTTGAGTTACTTTTTGTAATAAATTTGTAAATATGCCAAGGGGGCCAGAGTTGTCAGATGTCGAGAAAGGCCAAATTCTGGCGTTCAAAAATGAGAACTCTTCATTTCGTGAAATTGCCAGAAAAATTGGTCGCTCCGACAAAGTTGTGCGAAATTTAAAAAAAAAAACCAAGATGAATATGAAAAAAAAAACACTGAGGACGTAAGCCGAACATAAATCAGCGTGACCAGCCCCGATTAGTGAGTGCTGCAAGTAATTCATTAAAGACCGCTAATGAATTAGCGGCTGAATGTGGCCTAAAAGTGTCTCGCTGGACCGTTGCACGGGCTTTAAAGAAGTCTAAAAACATAGTGCGACAAAAATTTAAGGTGGCAGCAAGGTTACTGGACCGCCATAAAGAAGCCCGGATGAAATTCGCCAGAGATAACATGGGAACTGACGGGACAAAGGTAAAAACTTTTTATAAAGTAATGCAAATATTAATTTATCTTTCTAGATCATTTTCTCGGATGAGAAAAGTTTAATTTGAACGGTCCTGATGGGATGAGATTTGAATGAGATTTTTCACTGTATTTGTCATGGACTTTGCATACAATCTTGAGTTTTTAGCGTTACCTTCTAACTTACTAACTAAGTTGATCACGAACAAACGGTTTTACATTTATTTTGCGATCCTACCGGCTGCGCCAAGTACATGTTCCATACTCGATCACAAATATAACAAGTAAGAGTGTTGCGGTCGATTGCCCCGAGTTCCAAGTAATGTGGTTCCTATAGCTTTGAATTCCTTTAATTTTAAATTTTATTTCAATAAATGGGCAGGCGCACTTATGTATATATCTTCGGTGTTTTTGCTCGGATCTCATTGTGGTACACAGGATAGATAGATGTTGGGCCTCACTGAATATATATTAAAGCACTAGGTTCAAACTTAAAAATTGTAGCTCTGACAGTTTTTCGCGGTTAGAAGAAGATGGAGGAGGAATTAGCCAAATTTAGAGCAAACTTGATCTGGGTACGGTGTACACCTACATACATGCAACAATTTGTGGCTCTACTTCTTATAGTCTGTGAGATCATACAGAGAAATCGACAGATTTTCGCTGTTTAAAGATGGAGGAGGAGGAATTTTCGAAATGTGAAACAAACTCGATGTGGCTACAGTATATACCTATATACATTCCAAAACTTGTGGCTCTATCTATTACAGTCTCTGAGATCGACGCGTTCATACAGACAGACAGACAGACGAACATGCCTAAATCGACTCGGCTGTTGATGCCGATCAAGAATATTTATATTTTATGTGGTCGGAGATGCTTCCTTCTCCCTGTTACATATATTTGTACAACTTCATGATCCCCTTTTTCCTATTTTTAATGGGAACAGGGTATAAAACTGGGTCTTTTGGCCAACATTCGTTCGGGCTGATATCCCAGCGCGAGTTTGGTCTTTTAGGTTTTCAATTGGGACAAAGGACCCATAATGGTTTCTTTTTGTTTTTGGATATAGCATTTAATGCCTACTGCCAGGCACCTCGTAACCATGGCTCTGGCGCAACTCTACCAACTAAAGCTGGATAGTGCTGGCCAGCACCTTAGCTAGACACTGCGTTTCCTGAGTGTAACACGCGCAACTGACACCAGGTACAGCTCGCTTTAAGCTGAGGTACATACAGTGTTCATTGGCAGCTTCGCAGCTAGTCAAATGAATGCTCGATGTTGGTTTTCGAGTCTTAAACCAAAACAAGCTCGCTTAGGCCAACCGACAAATTTATTGGAAAAGGTGTTCTGAAACCTTTTTTATTTTTTGAGAACCTTAAAACCAATGAGCCGCATGCCTAGCAGAACTTCCATCACCAATTTAATGCAGGAAGCATTTAATATCTTAACGCCTACACGCTGTGCGAAACATCCGGCTTATAATTTGTCTTGAGCATTGCGCCAAACCCTAAATGTTTAAATGCGACAATTCATTAAGGCCCCACTTAGACTGCACACCTTCAGCTCAGCGTAATGAAGTTGGCCTACAATCACGGACAAATGAGTAATATTTCTATGTTTCTATGCCAGCCATCGCTTGTTTTTGGCATTTTTACAGTTGGGGACTGAAAACTGGCTGAACACCTGCTGCGAGCTCTGCGTGTGTGTGTGAGAGCGCGTTGTGCCATTAAAAATGCTGAAATCGCACGAAAAGGCAAGTAAATATTTTATATTTGCATTTTTGACGCTAGTTTTTTCATCATAGCTTTCCCCCAGATTTGCATATTTTTTGTCATAGTTTGTTTTTATTAAGCGCGCTTAATGAAGTCGCTGGCCAAAGTCGAAAAGGTATGAGTTTTGCAGCGGAAATGTTTAAGGGAGCTGTGGCCTGGGGTCAGCTCTTTTTGTGTTGCTGGCAACTAAATATTTGTTATAAATTATGTTCTTAATTAGGTGACTCTGTTTTTGGGCCACACACAAACCCAAACACACGTAAGCCGTTGAGGTAAGGCGCCTGAAGCAGCCACCACGCCAGAGAGCAATTTCATTTGCCATACAACAGAAACGCAAACACAAACACAACAGCAGCAGGAGGCAAGGCGTGGATAAAGGGATGGCTGGGACAAAAGGACGAGAGCAAGGGCTGAAACGCATGACTACCGCATAAAGCGCTCGAAACGGAAATAAAAACTGCAACCCAGGAGCAAAGCGACAGTTGCTACCTTCGTGATGTTAACGTGTCTCTATAAGGGCACATCATGCCGAAAAGTAGGCAACATTTTGTGCAAAGCGGCCGTAACACTCTTTATGGGAATGAACGGCTAAGTGATACAGCTTGGAACGTAGGTTGAACACAGTTTTCATATGACTAAGCAGACTGATAGAATCCATGTTATATAAGGTTAACGACTGGAAAAAGTTTCGCATTCAATTCGCACACAAACATTTGAATGGTTTCAAAATCAGAAACAAACTTGATATGTGTCTGGTATAACCGATTTATATTTTTATCTATGTACCTACTTGCAATGAGGGCATAAATTGATGTCGGCCCTGCCCGACTTTGATATACCCCTTACTCAGTAAAAGAAGTGATTATTAGCCTAACTGTATTTCTGAGGGGGGAAAGCCAGAAAGGTGTGCAACATTTTTTAACTCGGCTAATTATTATCCGATCTTAATTAAAATTTTATTGAATATAAATGTGAACTTAAATGTAGAACTCGAAAATTGTGGGAGTTATTCGACATTTTTTATTGTGGGAGTAGGAGTGGGGCTGGCAAAAATTTGAAACAAACTTGATCTGCGTGCGGACAATAAGAGTCGACATTTAAAATTTGGGTGTTCTAGCTCTGCTAGTTTCTGAGATCAAGGTGTTCATACAGACAGACGAACAGAATTTCAAACTTCAGACTTAAAGTTATATTCGCAAAATCTATAATAATAAATAGCCGAGTTAAAAAAATGTTGAATTCTTTTCCGATGCCCCCCCTCAGGAACAAAGGAACGCTTTCAAAGTCGGTTAAAGTCGACTTTATCTTACTCTTACGAGTTATATAAAATTTGTAGAACTTTTTTGGCAGGCTCTAGGTAGGGTTGTCGATATTTCTCAAAATATCAATATCGATAATATCAAAAATCAACATTTTCAATATCGATATTTGATATATCGGGTCCAGAAAACATCGATATATCGTTATATTCTAAAGCTTTAAAAAAATGAAAAGTTTTTAAGGAACGTTCGTACAGCCAAATGACCACTTCTAGTCGCCGTTACATATTATTTTTCTAATGGGATAACTTTATGATTTAAGTGACTTAATTTTCAGAAACTAGATTTTTAAAGCTAGAGATTATAGAGGATAGCAAACACGGAATCTACGAAAAATTCTAAGAAAATTTCACCAAGATTCCATGGATCCAAAATTAATTCCTCATCGATGCAAATCGATCTAAAATATTATAGATATTTAAGGATTTTGTCTTTTTTAACGAGACTGAATCGCACTTCTACGAAGAAAAAAGAGTAAAAGTGCAAAAAATCTCACCAAGAAACCATGGGTCTAAAATGATAAAAGATAAAATGGGTCCTTTCCCGCGCAAATCCACCTCAAATATTAAGGACAAAGATTTTGCGTTTTCCAACAGGACTGAAAACAACTATTTTTTTTATTTATTCAACTTCGAAATCGCACTTCTACGAAGAAATAACGTATAAGAGGACTAAATCTATGCCGAAATACCGTACCTGGATCAAGTTGAATGGAAGAACTCCGATTACACCCATGATTTTTGGACGAAATTTTTCAAAGATTTCGTTTTTTCTAGAAGATTTGGGAAGAACAAAATCGACAGTCTTCTTATGACAATTTGCTCCTGCATTTACCATAGTAATTTTTGCGATATATCGTTTATAAAAATATCGATAATCGCCTATATTGGTACAAAAAATATCATATCGGAATAACCCATATCGTTCAACCAAAATATCGCTATATCAATATATCTGTAAAATATTGACCACCCTAGCTCTAGGTCGTTATGTTATGAATTTGTCCATAACTTTTATAAAACAAGACACTCACAACACTTTTTTGTTTTTTTGACTGTTTGGTTGACTTTATAACGCTATTTTATGAATATCAATCCAATCTTCTGCAGTCTGCCTAACTTCAATGAGCTGGCAGAAGGTACCTCATGACAGAGCTGTTATCACCGCTTGGGAATCCCAAAGGCAGGCTTGTAGCAAAACCCGACATCAGCAGCAAACGCCAAAATCACTAAGGCTTTGAGTATGTGTCGTATCGGCCCTTCTGTTGTTAATGGGGGAAATTCTTTCTACGCATTTAATACAGGCGCCAATTGTTTGAATTGCACAGAGCAATCAAAAGTGGGTCTGGTTTTTTAATGAAACTATTTTATTTCATGAAATAGCGTTATAAAGTCCTTTGTGCTGTTGTGCGTGTCTTGTTTTAAAAAAGTTATGGACAAAATCATAATTTAATGACCTAGAGCCTGCTAAAAAAGCTCTACGATTTATAATCAAAAAGGTTACTTAAACAATCGTTTTGTATATAATATTTGTTTTGATTTTCACATGCCTTTATCCAATGCATAATATTTTTCGTAAATGCTTTTTGCACTTAACTTATATGTTAATTTAGTTCTATAAAATATCTACAGACATAAAAAAAACGTTGGTAAATGTAACATTCTTCATTGGTAAATTCGCCAATTTCCGTCTTTGATTTTCGCCTAAAAGTTTTTCCATTTAATAACAAAATGTCTGCACTTTTCATTTTTGTATTTAAGGAAAAAAATTCAAATTACTGCGCACTGTTTGCTGATTGCGTTTGAGTGTGTGTGTGTGTCAGGGTGCGTAATTATTTGCGTTTGTGTGTATGTGTGCGTGTATGTTTGCTTGTTTATGTGTGTGTGTGTTTGTTAATTGTACAGGGTATTTTGAAGTCGAGCTACTCGACTGCAACGGTCTTACTTGTTAGTAGCTTGATCTTTCACATTTGTGTTACCTGTTACCTGTCGCATATAGAGATCTCCGTCGTTGATATGTTTGGCGACAACAAGTCGTGTTAAAACCCATTTTATTTACATTCTGATGATGGGAGAATTTTTGGTTTTTTTTTATCGAGCTCGAGTGCTCCGGTGCACTGCACCGCCTAGGCAGGTACGCACTGCCCTCCCCACTATTCGCTGTGTGTTTCATACCAGCGCCAACTTTCTTTTTAGCAAAGTAGGCATTGACATTTTAAATTCAATGTTACCTACAGCTTGACGCAAGCTTAGAGTTTATTCGTGCAAAGACTGGGCTAGCGAACAGACCTGCCCAGCCTAAAGATTTATATTATTCTTTTCTTATATTTTTTGTTCTATTTCTCAATCAAATGATTGCATTTTATAATTTGCTTTGTGAAAAGGGTGTACCAATAGGTCCTACTATGACGCCTTTCCAATTAAACATAACATCATCCATTAATTTTACTGTTCTGTATTTTGGGAACACTCAGTTCGTCCAAGACGACTGAAAAACTGACTTCAGCATTCGGAAATATTTTTTTATGGTCCTCTTTTGGTTTAACAAAATTTAACCTTCATTTATTTATTTTGAACATTGGTTTTCTAGATATTTCAATCTCTATTATTTTCGCATGTGATAAGTAGACTTCGGATTTTAGGTTTTTTTTGTTGTTGGTCTAAAAAATTTGAAATTTTGGCATTGGACTAATAAAAATATTTGTGATTTTTTAAGATGAGCATATCCAAAATATGTTTTTTTTAGGTAAAAAGCATATGCTAAAATAGGTTAAAAACGAGAAGGCCAAGCTAACTTCGTCTTTGCCGAAGTTTTAATACCCTTGCAAATGTTTTAATACAACAGAGTTTACGAACGTCAGCATTAAAACAAACCATTTTTCTGATAAAACCCATTTTTCTACCGATAGTTTCTATGGCAGCTATAAGATATAGTCATCCGATTTTGACCAAAACTTCCAAATCTGTATAAAAGCGTATAAAACTAATAATTGGCGAAGCGGAAGGCGCTTACATTAAAAACAAAAAAAAGTTTTTTTCACAAAGACCCACTTTTCGTCCGATAGTTCCTATGGCAGCTATAAGATATAGTCATCCGATTTGGACAAATACTTCCAAATCTGTGTAAAAGCGTAAAAAACTAATAATTGTCGAAGTGGAAGGCGTTTACATCAAAAACAAAAAAGGTTTCTCACAAAGACCCACTTTTCGACCGATAGTTCCTATGGTAGCTATAAGATATAGTCATCCGATTTTGACAAAAACTTCCAAATCTGTATAAAAGCGTATAAAACTAATAATTGTCGAAGTGGAAGGCGTTTACATTAAAAACAAAAAAGTTTTCTTACAAAAACCCACTTTTCGACCGATAGTTCCTATGGCAGCTATAAGATATAGTCATCCGATCCGGTCAGTGTGCAGTAAAAAGAAGACTCTGTGCAAAGTTTCAGCTCGATAGCTTTAAAACTGAGAGACTAGTTTGCGTAGAAACAGACAGACGGACAGACGGACAGACAGACGGACAGACGGACGGACAAAGCTCAATCGACTCAGCTCGTCGCCCTGATCAAGAATATATATAGTTTATAGGGTCAGAAATTAATATTTCTATGCGTTGCAAACTTCTGGCCAAAATTATAATACCCTTTGCAAGGGTATAATAGGTCAAAATAGGTCAAAATATGTCAAAATATGTAAAAACAGGTCAAAATATGCTCAACTCAAATACCACTCTAAATTCTGTATTTATGATTGAAATGATGAAAAATACCGAAGACAAGAGGGTACCATGTAAAGGCAGGCACTGTGGATGGTTCGTACCGTACTAATCAAAGTACAATTACAGTAAATACCTGGAGTTTGTATCTTACTGTAGTGTTGTTTTCTACGTACGGTATGCGTCGTATGACGTACAAATAGCAAAATTCAGTTTTGTGAATGTGTTCAGTTGACGTACGAGCGAAAAGTTTGAGTCAGGGACTCGAGCCTTATCATAAAATTGTTATGAAATTTACATTTTGCATTGCATCTGCCTGGCTTTTGTACTTAGTTGAACGAGAAAAAAGTGGACCATTGCATCTTAACTGATTTGGTTCTGTTTTGGTATTTTTCGCAAATTCACAAATTAGTTGTATCTCAGTCGTAGTAAAATTGTACACAACATTCTGTATGCTGTACTCTATTCTCTTCACCACTGGTCATCCATGGTATTTTATCGCGGTTCGGTAAGATCACAATAATAGTTATGCAGTTATTTATGGTACTTAGAAGTAATTTCTTAAGTTAATATTGAGTTGACCACCATGAAGGACTCTTAGCTAAAAAGCGCGCTAATGCAAAAGATCAAAAATAATTTTCATCTTAATTGTCATTTAAGTTTGGTGCAATAATGCCAATAATCCTCATTGATTGTAATTTAATGATTCGCAAATCACGGTAAGATGGTTTGAAATAAGATTCTGATTTTTCCTCCGTCTTTTTCCATTCTGTAATCTCTATCGTGCGTTTTAGAGTGTAACAAATCTACTGAAGGTCCGCACCTAAACTTATTTTACACTTTCTGTCCCTAATGGAAAACGGAATTTTGCTTGCTCGCATGGTGAACACAAGAAATTGGTAACTTCTTTTAGTATTGGCCTCTGTACGGTATTTGCTGCCCCAGTAAGTTCCGTTTTGAACCTTGAATAAAAGGCATATTTAGCCTACTTGGGAGCATATATTTACTCTCTAAATATGTAAAAGCATATGACATATTCCAAAATAGGTCGAAACAGGTTAAGCATATTCTCAAATATGCTTTTAGGTCGAAGATATGTAAATATGTCAAATATGCAAAACGAATAAGGATTTAAAATAATCTACTTTTCATGAAACGAATTTGTATGCAACCAGAATTTTTTTTGGACCAACCATTAAAAATATGTTTTAACCTAAAATCCGATGTCTAGTGATAAGTAGTACACCACAGTAGCTACGTAAGAACAGCAGCCAACTGTATGCCTTCCATTTGCACATTCACAAGCATTGTGCATTATGCCTGAAGTTCCAATACTGTCGGGTTTGCACTAGAGACCTGCACGAGTGATTCCGGCACCGCATAAGGCATAAGGAATCTCGTAGCTTAGGGATCTGCACGGTAACTAAACCGCTAAGTGCTTAAGAAACTGCTTTCCAAGGCCACAAATGACCACACATTACTACAGTACCATGAATTTGACAACACTGAATAACTAATTATGACAACACTAAATCTCTACATCTATAGGATCTAACTGTTCAATATTGGAACCATCAGAATTGGTTTCTAGCTTATTATTTTAATAAGCTCTTCCTTTACAAGCTCGTAAATCTCCTCTCTTAGAGCATTATTTAAATAGCGCAGCTGTTTGTACTCAGGCCACAAAAAGGCAGCATTCTTATGTTCTTTGCTGATATGCAAATTTGACTCAAAAATCTCTGAGCAGCACGAAGCTATTGAACGGATCTCATCGTGAGTTTCTTTAGTCATAAACTGCATGTTTAAAAATATGCATGTGTAATAATACAGCATGCATAGTGGGATCATTATTTCCTTCCAAAGTTAATGTAGTCCTTTTAAAAGGTTCTGAAAAACCAAGTTTCCTGTCAAGTAATCGTTTTTCAACTCCAACTCGTAAGCCTTTTCCATAATTTCTTCAATGGCATTAAAGTTTTTTTATATATTGTTTTAATATGATGAATTTAACAAATCAAATGGACTGCTCCACCTTGATGAACACTTTTGTTGTAAGCTTGTTTCCACCATCCCATTTCCACCTGTCCGCTTGAAATTTTCGATATACGCGTTCCCCGTGTTTGCAGTTGTCCTTGGTCGAGAAAGATTTCAATATTATATTAAGCATATGAGCTGCGTAATTAACTCTTGAGTGGTTGAGTAAGTAAGGCCTTCTTAATATTCGATCCTTTGTCAGTGGTAAAAATAATGTTCTTATGACAAAGTTTTGCATTTGGCTGGCTCGAGGTCGGTGGAGAGTTACAATTTAATGTAATCAACACAAATCAACAGAGATTAATTACAACAATTTGGAATAGCAATTGGTATGTCTGTACAACGATCGCTGTTTCAAAGATAACCACATCTTATCATCAGCAGACTTTTGTATTGCTTATTCCCATTCAAACGACCACACAGACTCCCTCATAAATCTTGATATCGCCGAATAACGAGTTGGGGATTCCAATTTGCTATGGGACGAGACCACGATTCAGCCTAGAATTCTGCTATGTTTATTTGAACGTGTTGCTTTTGCTTTTCCAATTGTTGCAATTAATTTCTTTTGCCTTTGAGCTCCGCAAGGTGGTTGAACAATCTGTCCAATGATCCTCCATAGCAGAGTCACGGCGTATTTTGTAAATACACATGGTATTTATGGATGGGGTTCTTATGGATATGTCGATCCTGGCCAAATGCTTCAAACTTATGTAGCGTGTGGGTACTAAATATTTTGATAGTCGAACGACCTGCTGACCTTAAGATCGGCTCGCTTCCGCGCATTCGACCTGGCTATGGAGGACTCGGGGCGTGCACTTATAGCTCTGCTCTTGCTCAGCTCGTCGGATGGGGTGGGGTTCTTCCTCATCCTACCATAGCGGACACACCACGACAATACTAAGTGCACTGTCAGAAAATATTATGATGGGGAAAATCGACTAGGAGTACATACTAAATCTTAAAGACTCGGACAAACAAGGGACTAAATAAGATAGATTGGCATAGGGGAATTAGCTGGAATTTAACCCCGATCTCTACCCTCCCTACCATGGCAACACCTACAGAAGTTGGTTTTGGGTTGCCCCTACTGCTACTAACAGCTGATATTTAGGTTTGGTTTGGCATTGGCACTTGGTTCGGCGACGGATCCATCAAGAAGACTTAAGATTTCATTTCATAACAATTATTGCGCATAGTTTTATTCTTATATTCTATTTTCGTATAAGTATCCATTTCCATTCAATTCATTCTTTTCATTTCATTTAAGGTTTCGTTCTACAATTAGGTTTTGGGTAAATAAATGTAAATGTAAATAGGTAATGTAAAGGTAAATGTATGGATCGAACGTAAATCGTTAATTGTAGGCAACCATTGTGTGTATGTTGCATTTAAAGATCAGTTTTATAAAAGCAAACTTACCAGGCACTGCCGTCGTTGAGCTCAAAGATGACTTGCTGCCAAAAAAAGGGATTAATATGACCTGTCATACATACATGCATACTTGGCTTACCAAGGCTATAATTTATGTTCGATCTTGAGGGCTGTTATCGCTATGCACTTTCAATTATTTACCAAAAGTTATTTTATCTAGGAATATATTACAATCTAGCCATAGTTGATTAAAGAAAAACTAAGTAATTAATTTGGCGACTAAATTCGTTGTGGCTTCCACATTTCGGAGGAGAAATTCATTGATTTGGAGACTTTTAGGGTCGCAGACCAATTATCTGGTTGCCACTTATACACTTCTGGCCACTGTAGCCTCAAAAGGGAAACGTTAAAAGACGTTTGTAAGCATGCTTAAAAAACACAATGGGACACAGAGCAGCTCGTCATATGATGGGCAATGCTGGATCCTAGGGTAGCTAATCCTCTCGATCGTGCTGATCCAATCCGGCTCAGAATGATAGGGCATCCATTTGGCTTGAATTGCTCCAACAAATGCTACTCCACTAGATTAAACACTAGCATATTAATAGCAAGGCACCGTCATTAAGCCTGGCATAAGGAGGCACTGGCACAAGGCACTAAGAAAATAGAGAAATTAGATTTCTGCTAAAACACTACACTTTTTCCGTACCTGGCCAAAATTAATAAAACACAGTTTCACTAAACGCTTTCCGACAGGCACAACGTAATGAGGAAGGGTCTATCCAATGTAGGGCTTTATCCACAAATTAATTTATAGTTGAATACAAATTTTTGGTTACCGCGTGGCCATCTTGCATAACTTGCACATGGTCAATTTAAAGGAAAAATTAATATAATCTTGTAACATTGAATTAGGCGTGTGTACTGCTCCAGAGACGCTCGCTTAATGATCACGTCTCCCGAAGCTAAGCAGCTTCCAGCCTATGCTGACTAGCAGGCCGATTTCCGAAATCAAACGAAGCTATGGATCAAGCGTAGGAGGCAACATGATAAGAAACGGTTTAGTCGTACGATATGTTTATCCAAGGTGACCGCCAAACTGTTCTATTTTTGTGTTGTTTCTCCTTTACCAACTCAACCTTTATATCGGCTGCCTAAGACAGCGCACTGCTTTGTTAAAGAGTTTATTTAAGCCTATGCTGACGTTACAGTGCAGCGAATAAGTATTCGCCCCAAGCTGTTTGAAGCTGGCCTCTACACTTATCTTTTTTTAAACGAATAATATTTATTGCCGTTTTTCTCTTAACATTACCTTTTTCATCGGTCGATCCAAGTTCAGAAGTAAAACGTAAGTTAAAGTCGGCTCTAACCGACTTCGATATACCCGTTACTCATGAAATAACATATTTAACAGTGTTCCTGCGTTTCTTAGGGTGAAAATCCGAAAAGAATGAAAAATTTTTTTAACTCGGCTATTATCCGATCTTGCTTTAATTTTCAGGGTTTATAGTTATTGCTAATATAAATTTAAGTTATAAATTTGACCACAATATCTTAAAAAATGTGGAAGTTATTCAACATTTTCTATTGTGGGGGCGGGGGTGGGCGTGGCCAAAATTTAAATCATACTTGATCTGCAGCTAAAAGAAGACTACATTTCAAGTTTACTAGCTCTAGCTCTTTTAGTCTCTGAGATCTAGGTGTTCATACAGACAGAGGGACGGACAGACGGATAAGGCTATATCGACTCGGCTGTTGATGCTGATCAGGAATATATCTTCTTCTTATATAAAAAATTCTCGTGTCGCAATGTTCGTTCCCGTACTCCTCCGAAACGGCTTGACCGATTCTCATGAAATTTTGTGAGCATATTGAGTAGGTCTGAGAATCGGCTAACATCTATTTTTCATACCCCTTAGTTATAAGGGTTGTCCACCCTTAACATAACATATATCTAATCTGTACGCCCGACTGACAGACTGACATATTATCAAGCCACAGCGAAAACGGCTTATCGTACAGGTCTGTTTTTTGGTTATGGTTTGTTTCGTTTAGTTATGCAGGCGCTCACTAAGAAAGGAAATTAGAAAATTTTTCTCCAATCTATTGAAAAAGCCATTGAAACGTTTGTATGGGCAATTAACGGTTCTTGCGCTCAGGCAATGTTGAGGAAAATATGTTGCGCTGAGAACGCGAGAGAGACGGAGAGAGCGCGCTGAGGGCGTGTATATGTATGTGTGTGTTTTTTTTCACATTAACAAGCAATAAATCAAATTGAAAATGGCCTCATCCAATTGCATTGAATCTTATGGCTCATACAAAACACATCCATAGCTTCAACAAAATGTTGATCGCGTTTCAAAATAATTTAATTGAAATTCACAAAACTAACAGCCAAAAAATGTGTGTTTGTGTTTTTTGCTTGCAAACAGCCATAGGCGTCTGCCTTTTGTTAGAGATGGTACGTGACTTCAACTATTCTACAGGAAAAGAGATGGCACACATGACGTGAGCAGTCTGCTAAAAATTAGTTGTCTCCTTATCTCATTTGCGAGTTTTTGTTAATTAACTAGGCTGTGAGCTGATAATGTAAGAGATTTATATCGATTGAAACACCTAAAATTTCATAACAACATTTTGCAATGAAAAATGTGTTTGACGGAAAAAACCAAACAGTGTTGCCAAAACAGCTTATTTTTCAATTTAGCTTTTTCAGATAAAAATCAGGGGGCAGCGGGAACTGTTACCTTTATGGAAAATATATTTATTTTTTCCGCTTTTAAAAAAGAAAAGTTAAATTTGCTTCTAATTTTTTCGCACTTATAAATAAAATGTCCCTTGACTGTTCAGCATTCACAAGACAGGAAGGGAATCATTTTTAATTCAGGAATTTTCACGCTACTTGAAAATTTGGTTTTGTCCGGTACGACGGGACGGGATAGAATTTAATATGTGTACAGATCACAGCTTTTTCTGCGCCTTGCTTAAAAATCTATTCCCAGATTGATAAATTTTAATCAACCGTAAATTCGAAACTGTCTAAACACTAAGCTAATGAAGCCAATGATATCAAAAAAGAATTTGCTTTTTAACAAATAGATAATATTCAAATACAGTGTTCAGAGAGCTATACAATTTTTTTTGCTTACTACGATTTTTTCAAAACTTGGACGCGGACGAAGTCGCGGCGGGTTCAGCGACTGATATTGTGACATTTTATCAACGCACAGCCTAAACGGCTTATACTACAGGTTTGAGATTTGGCATAGACCTTCCTTTAGTCATGCAGGCGCGCACTAAGAAAGAAAATTTGGAAAATTACACCCGGAAAAGTCGGAAAAGCGTCGGTGAAGTTTGTATGGGAACAATTTTATTTTTTATCCGATTGACTTGAAACTTGGTTTGTAAGCATAGTACGCGAAATGATTCGACACGTGTTTTCCAGATTTCGGAAAATCCGTCATGGAGGAAAATGGCCGGAAAATTCTGCATGCAAAATAAAGTATTTTTCATCCGAGTGACTTGAAACTCGGTTAGTATGGGTAGGATACGAAATAATTTGAAATGTTATTTTTCAGTGTCGGAAAATCCGCCCCCAGGCGTAAAATTTCCTGGAAAATTCCGCATACAATATAACTATTTTTCGTCCGATTGACTTGAAACTCGGTTTGTGTTCTCATTTTCCGATGTTGGAAATACCGCCGGGATGCCCACTGAGAAGTGAATGGGATGTGGGTGGTAAGGTGTTTTGGAGGTGGGCGGGGGTGGGTGTCAAGTGGCCGGAATGTGGGTAGTAAGTGGATGGGAAGTGGCCGGGAAGATGGTGGTATGTGGGTGGCAAGTGGGTGGAATGTGGGTGGGGAGTGGATGGGAAAGGGGTGGAAGTTGTGTATGAATATGGGGAGTGGGTGGGAAGTGAGGGAATGTGGGTGAGAAGTGGGTTGGATCTGGGCGTGAATTGGGTGATAAGTGGTTGGACTGTACGAGGGAAGTGGGTGGAAAGTAGGTGGGAAACGGGTGGACGTTGTGTAAAAAGTATATGGGGAGTGGGTGGGGTCTGGGTGGGATGTAGGTGAAAACTGGGTGAAAAATTGGTGGGATTAGGGTGTGCATTTGTTCTGTATTGTTGAAGGCGCAGCGAAGCGCGACTGGTTATTTGCTAGTCTATATATATAAAAGAGTTCAACCTGACTGACTGGTGACCGTCGCAGAGCCTAAACCATAAAAGATAGGAAGATGAGATTTTCACAGTAGTTTTTCTTATGCTGAAAGTGAGTACTAAGAACGGATTTTGAAAAACTCTGTCGGGAAATTTGGGAAATTCGCGGTTTTTTGTTTTTCATCCGATCAAGTTCAAACTTATTTTCAAAGATCTATATGAAAATTCAACAACAACTGCATACCAATCTTCCGGAAAATTCACCCCCATTGGGTGGAAAGTGGGTGGTCAAGGTTGTATGGGCGAAACTTTAGTTGCCAGCGATTAGCTCCAAACTAATTTTCAAAATTACACATAACAAAACATAAAAAAGTGACTTTCAAATTTTCAAAATCTATCCCCAAAGTCAGAAAATTAACGGAAAACTTTTGTATGAACCTTTTTTGTTTATTATCCGATCAGATTCAAACTCATTTTCAAATATCTATATGAAAATTCAACAAGAACTGTGTTCCAATTTTGCGGAAAATCAAACACGGAAAAGTCGGAAAAGCGTCGGAAAAGTTTGTATGGTAAAAATTTTTTTATCATCCGATTGTCTTGAAACTTGGTTTGCAAACATAGAACGCAAAATAGTTCAACACGTGATTTATCAATTTTGGAAAACCCGCCCACCAGGAAAATGACCGGAAATTCTGCATGCAAAAAACTATTTTCACCTGGTTGACTTGCAACTCGGTTTGTGAGAATAGTAAGTGAAATAAATTGAGATGTGATTTTCCGATGCTGGAAAATTTGACTTAACGGCCAGAAAATTCCTGGAAAACTCTGCATGCAAAAATCTTTTTTTCTCCCGATTGACTTGAAACTCGGTTTGTAGGGATGAAATTCTAAATAGTTAGTGAATGCATTTTCCGATTTGTTTCGTGCAAAACTTCGGTGCTCAGATCTCGTTGTGCGTTTTAGAATAGATAGATTAAGGGCCTAAGACAATATATTTTAAGCGACGATGTTGTAACTTCAAAATTGTGGCTCTGGTAGTTTTTTGTGGTTTAAGGGGAGAGGGGGGCAAATTTTGCAAGTCTGAAACAAACTTGATCTGCGTACAGTATCCACCTATGAACATGCAGAAATTTGTATCACTATCTCTTATAGTCTCTGAGATCGACGCGTTCATAAGGACAGACGGACGGACGGACGGACAGACGAACATGGCTAAATCGACTCGGCTGTTGATGCTTGACGAAAAGAGTTCACATATTTGTAGAACAAAACCGAAAATTTTAAAAATTAATTAAAAAAGAAACCTCGGATGACCGCCTCGACTTACATGTATAATAATTCCTTATAATTCGCGGTCCATCGATGACATATTTTTCAAAATCTTTAGATGCTTCTTTCTTAGAACAGAATTTTGCACATAAAAATATATTCCAATCGGCCAGGGGGGGGCTTAACCCCCGAAACCCCCCCTTTAAACAAAATCGAGTTTAAAACTAGTCCAGTATATAAATGTAGTCGACCATCTCAGAAAATTGTTCATTATTACTTGGTTCTGTAGCTGTACTCAATTGGCAACATTTTAGTAGACACGTGCAGTAATAACTGAAGTCGAGGCCAGTTCGGCGTGTGGGGTTCACGAGGGGCAGCAGTGGGATCCACCAGGCACCAGGTAACCTTCAATTAAGCTCATCAGTTTAATGTGTTCTCTGTCGCCGGGCATTAATATGTGTCACCCCTGGACCGGGCAGATCCAACAGCCACGTAACAAGCATGTCGACGCCCAGGAGTACGTGCTTGTGAACTAGGCGACTCCAGGAGGTGGCAGTCAGGCAGATAGCAGCACGGGGCGAGTGGCTTAAATTTCAGTTGGACTGTGACTCGAATGCAGACTGGGCCAACTATTGACACGTTTAGTTGTAAACTTGGCATCGCTCATAAGCCAGCACATGGAACAAGCATAATCCTTGTAGATCCTTGCGCACACATTTGCTTATGACTCACGCAAACAGGCTAACTCACACAACCAGCAACACACACCGACAGCTCTCCGTGTGTGTCTGGATTAGGGGTCGTATGTGCAAAGCAGAGTTTCCTCCAGCCCTACTGTTTATTTGCTACCATTTTTAGTTGCTTTAAACTTGCAGCTTAATGGCAATTCTACGCTTGACCACCCGCTTCACCCCTTCTCGAAGCACTTGACTTGTTTGTCGTTTGCCAGGCGGTCAGATGGCCAAGCAGGTCCTGGTCCTGCCCATGTTACGCTTGTTGCCTTTGACAGTTGGCTCAGCTAATAGAACATCCATGTATGCTTGTTGTATTTAAAATTGTTACTTAAAGTGCAGGAGCACTCACATATTGTGATTGGGCAGTCAGGATGACGATAAACATTTTCCAAAATACGAGGAATAGATTGCAGATATTTTGTGGATGAGGATGGTTAAAGAGGAGCATCAATGAAACTAAAGTCAAGGGAGGTTATTGTGGTTTGTGAACAAAGCAAAGTTTGAATTTTGCATTAGTTTATGCAAATGGAAGAAGATTTTAATTAAGTTGGTCTTCCAAAAAAACAACAAGGCAGGGTTAATTAATTTAAATTAAGTTGTAGCTTCTGATCAATGATACCAATTCTTGTGTTATTTATACCGTTACTCGTAGAGTAAAAAGGTATACTAAAGTCGTGCAAACGTATGTAAAAGGCAGAAGGAGTCATTTCCGACCATATAAAGTATATCTATTCTTGATCAGCATCAACAGCCGCGTCGATATAGACTTGTCCGTCCGTCCGTCCATCCGTCCGTCTGTATGAACACTTAAATCTCAGAGACTAGAATAACTTGACATGTAGCTCCTATTGTTGTGGTTTCAATTTTGTTTCAAATTTTGGCCACGCCCACCCCCGCCTCCACAATAGAAAATGTTGAATAACTCATACATTCTCCAAGATATCGGGTTCAAACTTATAAATTATTTATATTAGCAATAACTATAATCCCTGAAATTTACAGCAAACTCGAATAATAAATAGCCCAGTAACAAAAATGTTGCATACTTTTCGGATTTCCACCCTAAGGAACATTGAGCGTGTTCAGCAGCATACACCAATCATCTAACAAAAATCATCAATCAAAAAAAAAGTGTTAGTCTGCTGGTGAACGAACTTGTTAGAATTTTTAGGCAACAAAGTTGTCGATATATTTTTGTTGGCGGAAGGTTTGAATTTTTGACAACAAACAGCTTAATATAATTAAGAACTGACCTCCTAGAATTCCCCTTGAATTTTCCTTAAGACTTGGTTAGCCGGTTAATGTTTTTAACTTTGTTGTAAGCCCAGCCCCGGCGGGTTCATTAAAAAGGACTCCTGACCACGCAAAGAAGGGTCTAAAAATGTTACTTTTAACAAAGTGGCAATGGGCTAAGAGTAGAGATGGGCGAATAAGGACAATTCGCACCCGTTCCCTCCCGATCCCGACCAACAAATTTAAATTCAATATCGTCGTACTTGATCCCCTACTTGTCTCGGTTCCCGCTGGAATCCCGTCGCGAGCCCATCTCCAGCTATGAGTCCTTGAGCGACGCCCAATCGTGCAGCATGCCTGCCAATAAGGCAGTGACCCGTTAGGGACAAGACCACAAGTAAGATGTTTTCGATTTCAGGTTAAACGAGGACCCCGTGACCCTAGCTACAGCCCAAGTCGGAACCATTCTTCCGTAACCAGACGCCGGGTTTCATTCCTTGTGATTATCTTGTAAGAGAATATGGGCGCCCCTATCAAGCTCTTATCTGGGAGGAGCTGAATGGTAGCGCCTTGGCACACTGTGTTGAGGTGTCCATGTACCCTGATGAGGTGGTTACTACGCGTAGGGCTTCTCCTTATTGGAGTTGCGGCTTTTCAAGATTCCCTCCTCCTCCGCAACAACCAGTAGAGCCTTCAGAGCCTTCAGAGCATTGCACGAATTTCCGTGAGCTACTTGCGAAACCACGTCCTCTGCCAATTCATTTATTGAAAACAAAGTGGTTTCCACATTCATTTTACATTTGCCTTCTCAAAATTCCTTGTTTGTTTGCTTCTGACAGCTGTTTGCTATCGATAACAAATCATAATCAAGCAATTCTAACAAACTATTTCTTTGTTAGATTCACATCTAACACAATCACGAAAAATAGCAAACATGATTGCGCATCATGCTCGTTCAGCAGCACAATCTAACAAAAATAGTCGATTTTTTGTCATCGATTTATGCTGCTGAACACTCTCATTTTTTTTCATGAGTTTCATGAGAGTTTTTTCATTTGGGTGTTAGGTACTGGAAATCCAGAATACCTTTTACCTTACCTTGGTAAAAAATCAAATACCGTTCCAATCACTGGTAATCGTCGTAACATGACGAATACTATAGTTTTTATATTTTTCTTGAAATGTATGAAAAGTTTTTAATTTTTTTATATTTAACGAGAGCTATATCCATATTATGTCTGATTGGCTTGCAACTTGGTAGAAATAACCAAACCAATACAAAAACAAGTGAGAAAGTCGGTCAATTCCGAATATAACAAACTCTGTACCTGGAGTAGAAGCTGAATGCAGTGCTGCTGAAGCGCTCATCTCTAAGTATCTCTCTCTCTTTCTCCCTCCCTCTCTCTCTCTCTCTCTTCCTCTCTCTCTCTTAGAGATTTTGCGCTGTTGGTAGTGAACTGGCGGGAGGGGGTGTGACTTATTTGCTCATAACTTGAGAGCCGCTTATCCGATCTTTAAAATTGTTTCGGCAACTCGATATATTCAATAATTCTAAAAATAGAGGCCGGCTAACTTCGGCTCGACCGAAGTTTATATACCCTTGGAGCTTGATATATGCCTGACAGTTTGTATGGCAGCTATACTATATAGTAGTCCGATTTCGACAAATCTTGTTGAAATTATGTAAAATCATTGAAAACTTATAAATACGAGCGTTGGGAGCGATAACATTGAAAACAAAAAAGTTTTCTCGCTAAGACTTTTTTTCAGACCTAACTTTTGTATGGCAGCTCTACTATATAGTAGTCCGATTTCGACAAGTCTTGGTGAAATTATGTGAAATCATTTAAAACTTATAAATACGAGCGTTGGGAGCGATAGCACTAAAAACAAAAAAGGTTTTCTCACTAAAACTAGTTTTTCGACCGATCGTTCCTATGACAGCTATATGCTATAGTCATCCGATCCGGCCGGTTCCGACAAATGTGCAGCGTATTTATACCAAAAGACTTCGTGCAAAGTTTGGTTTAGATAGCTTTAAAACTGACGGAGGAGATAGCATAGAAACAGACGGACGGACAGACGGACATGGCTAAATCGACTCGGCTGTTGATGCTGATCAAGAATATATATACTTTATAGGGTCGGAAATGCTTCCTGCTCCCTCTTACATACATTTGCACAACTTCATGATCCCCTTTTACCCATTTTTAATGGGTACAGGGTATAAAAACGAATATTGAAATTAATCTAGATTTACTATTTGTAGGGATAATTTGACCAAAAATGTAGTCAAAATCAAGTAAGACCGTTGCAGTCAAGTAGCTTGACTTCAAAATACCCTATACAATTAACAAACACACACAAATACACAAACAAACACACACGCACACATACACACAAATGCAAAAGCGTGGGGGGGGGGGGAAATTGTTTCGTGAATAACTTCGGTGTTTTCGTTTAAATCTGATTGTGCGTTTCAGAATAGATAGATTAAGGGCCGATTTCTGTTCTCTCAGATAGCTGCTATGTAGGTGTCAGATAGTCATCGATTTTACACTGTTATTTGTTAGTTTATGTGACAAATAGCTCTATGTAGAAGATGTAAAATCGGCCCGAAGTGCCTAAGATAATATATACTAAGCGACTTGATCTGCGTACGGTAGACACCTATGTTCATGCAAAATTTTGTATCTCTATCTCTAATAGTCTCTGAGATCGACGCGTTCATACAGACAGACGGACAGACGGACGGACAAACGGACATGGCTAAATCGACTCGGCTGTTGATGCTGATCAAGAATATATATACTTTATAGAGTCGGAAATGCTCCCTTCTCCCTGTTACATACATTTGCACTACTTCATGATCCACTTTTACCTTTTTTAATGGGTACAGGGTATAAAAACAAGAACAAATTACATGTAACAATATTTCGCAGTAGAATTTACTGTAAGAATTGGTAGGCTCTACCATTGAACAATTTTTCTGTGTATTAAGCAAAAACCAAGGGGGAAAGTAAACATCCTTGTTTGACAGTATGAGTTTCAAATGTATCAAACTTTTTTTCTCCTGTCCAAATGGTGCTTTTCATGCTTTTATATATTCTCTCAATAAAAATAATAGTTTTTGTAGACATTGCCATGCATAATAGTAATTGTCTGTACAATCGGATGAAAAATGTTTTTTTTCATGCAGAATTTTCCGGGAACTTTCCGACCGTCAGGTCAAATTTTCCAACTTCGGAATATCACGTTTCAAACTGTTTCGTATTCTATCTTTTCAAACCGAGATTCAAGCCAATCGTATGAAAAATAGTATTTTGCATGCAGAATTTTCCTACCGTTTAGGCTGTGCGATGATTGCCAATCAGTGAATCAGTCAGGACACTCTCTTTTATATTTATAGAGATTGAAATACGTACAATCATTTCTGAATCAAAAATGCTTGTTATGAGCCATAAGATTCCAGAGACGGCGTTCTCAATGCAACTACAACAATTCTTGAATTGATTACGAAGGGACCAACAAATCGAAGATCGAATATCGAATGGAAAATGTGAAATATTTCAACACGAATTTCATGTAAATACCCAACGAGATCTCTGAGGACCATGTTTATTTTCTAATTTTCAAGCATTGTAGACTTATTTATAAAAAGTACAGAGACCTTGTTTTAAGAACAAATAAAAGCTTTAGAATTTTATCGTCTTAACCCAAGAACTTTTAAAATGTATATTATGCTTTTGTTTGCTTCAAGAATGAACTTAGGACGATTTTAGAGTTCAGCTCTTATTTGAACAGTTAATCTTGGAGTACTTAAATCGATTGCCACCAAAAAGAACGATAACAAGTGAGAAAGTCGGTCACGCCCGACTATAACATACTCTGTACCTGGAGTAGAAGCTGAATGCAACGCTGGTGCTGCGCTCATCTCTAATTCTCTCTCTCTCTTTCTCTCTCTCACTCTAAGGGTGGAAGTTGGTGGGGGGAGGGTTGTTTACTTATTTGCTCATAACTTGAGAACCGCTCATCCGATTTTTATCATTTCTTCGGCAAATCGATACATTACTAATTACTAACTACCTCCAGAAGGTACAAATCGGCTATCTTTAAAGCTGTGGGAGATATAACGTTTTTTATCCAAATTTCGGTGGCGGGAGAGGGGGATTGAAAATAAACTTGATCTGCCTGCAAGTAAAAGAAGCATTTGTCCCATACATGTCAAACCTCTATCTTTTTCCATCTCTGAGATCTATTTGTTCATACGAACGGACGGACAGACGGACGGACGGACAGACGTACATGGCTATATCGACTCGGCTGTTGATGCTGATCAAGTATATATGGGGCATTCCATACAAAAAAAACTTTTTTCTGGGATGATGTCTCCGAATTGGATGATAATTGGCGGAAAGGGTGCTTATTATGAGAGAAGCTTAACCCCAAAATGTGAGCTTTTTTGGAGCTATTTTGCGGAAGTTCTACGCTTAAAAGTGTAATATTGTGAATTTGTTAAATTTTCAATAACTCGAAAACGGCTTAAGATAGAGCTTGGCGATTTTTTTCCAAATGTGCAGGATTAAAAAGCCCTTTTTAAAAAAGTTTTGAAAATTTTTTTATTTCTTACCTTTCTTGAAAAACAAAGGATTTTTTCAAAAAACTTGGTCTGGCGAAAAAGACCCATCCTTCAAAAATTCTCAAAAAAATATATGTGAAAGCCGCATCTTTTCCAAACATTTTGAGTGCTCGAACATATCTGTAGCTTGAAAATTGAGGAAGTTATGGCCATTTTTGTCATGTAATCTCAAAAATAACAGTATGAAAAATTTATCAAAAATTTCTAATAAATTTTATTTTCGGTTCTTAATTTAACCACGTACAATGATAAACTTTTGCAAAGTGGTTCCAAGAGAAATTGACATATATCACTGAAATCAAGAGTACGGAAAAGGTGCTTGTAATGGGGCAGGGGAGCGGTTAAACGGCTTGCCTGGAAATACTGCCTGCAGCAAGGAACAAGAAATCAAATACTAACAGAAATCAAATACTAACAGACCTTTATCAATGGGCAAGTGATCATTTTAAAACCATCAATGTTTTTTTTTTGCACCACAAAAGATTACCAACAGTGTGCAGAATATCTGAAAACCAGGTTTGAACATTTTAAAACAATCAAAGGGACTCTTGGAATTCATCATGCGGTTCCTGGGAATGATTCCTCACTTAAAGTCAAGACGACATCAAGAAGTGTAATTTCAAAATTAGTTAGAGTGTAGTTTATTTTTTAGAGCATCTATGAATGCGATTGGTTTATTTTTTCCTTTCAGCTTACTTTTATTTTTAGTCTAATATAATTGAAAAAAAAAACAAGAAAGAAAAGAACATCGAGCACGCCCGGTCGCATTATACACCGTGCCAATACAGGTCGCAGCTTGAATTCTCTACCGATTGAATAATTTAAAATCGATGTCCTGGGAATTCCACTACGAAGTCATAGGATGTCTTTTATATATATTTTACTGTAAGCTTCAAATCCAATGCGTTCTTTTCTGGGTCCTAAAATTTTATTTAATAAAAAAATTTATTAGAAATTTTTGACTAATTTTTCATACTAATATTTTTGAGATTACATGACAAAAATGGACATAACTTCCTCAATTTTCAAGCTACAGATATGTTCGAGCACTCAAAATGTTTGGAAAAGATGCGGCTTTCACATATATTTTTTTGAAAGTTTTTGAAGATGGGTCTTTTTCGCTAGACCAAGTTTTTTGAAAAAATCCTTTGTTTCTCAAGAAAGGTAGAAAATAAAAAAATTTTCAAAACTTTTTTAAAAAGGGCTTTTTAATCCTGCACATTTGAAAAAAAATCGCCAAGCTTTATCTTAAGCCGTTTTCGAGTTATTGAAAATTTAACAAATTCACAATATTACACTTTTAAGCGTAGAACTTCCGCAAAATAGCTCCAAAAAAGCTCACATTTTGGGGTTAAGCTTCTCTCATAATAAGCTCCCTTTGGGCCAATTATCATCCAATTCGGAGACATCATCCCAGAAAAAAGTTTTTTTTGTATGGAATGCCCCATATATACTTTATATGATCGGAAATGATTCCTTCTCCCTGTTACATACTTTTGAACAAAACTTAATATACTCTATGTACCTTTGGTACAGAGTATAAAAACATCTCAAAATAACAACTTAAATTCTTCTTTCACGATTAAAGGACAAGTATTTAAAATAAAAATGTTGTGCTTAGATCAAGTGTTTTCGTAAATACCGAACGATTGACAGCGATTGTACTTGAATCAGTGCAGGCATACACTCGCCATAATTTTGCGTTTCATTTACTTTGTCCAAAGAATTCTTGAGTATGATTTTACTTGCATTTAGCCATTAGAAATTACTTTCACTACTTTCTTATATTATAGAAAAACATTTTTCTGTTAAAAGTATTGTATATTCTCTTCAACTTTCCACTGCGCGACCGCTGTCATGCTGAGTCCATTATCTAGAGGGGAACAATTGAAAAATGCCGCAAAAACGTGCCACAAAGTATTTATAGCTAAAGCAAAAAACACCGAAAGCCATTTCAGATTTGAACGTGGGGAAGGGCTTAGGGCCGAAGGCCTACGACTGCCTGGCTTACCGGATAAGCAACTGTCGCGCATTATCGCTTTGACTTTGGCGCCAAAAATAAATATGCCATTGTGCCAGATACAAAGAGCACAAACACGAGTCCAGATACAAGATAATACAGCAACAGCCTCACGGCCCCACCAGCAGCATTCGGGGACAAAGCTTTAAAGCCGCGTAATTTGTTTGCTTGGCCACCCGAAGCCAGCCGTCGGCCATTATAAGCCAGGCCGCCGACTCTTTAACCTAATTAAACCGCCGCCAAAAAGGGCCTCTAACAAAACAGCAGCAGCCGCGCGTGTCTTTGTAATTTACTAAAAATTGGATTATAATTTGGTAAAATATTTTCACTTTTTCGTTGCATAAATTTGTTTTAAATTTCCACCAAGGGCAAATGAGGATTTAGGCAATTTTGTGTGGTGATTGAGGCGGGGCCCTAATTGTTATCTATGTAATGCCTAGGTTACCATTTTATGCAAACAGCATGCAACGAAAACATTTTTTTTGTCTTTTATTAGAATTTTAAATATGTTCTTTGTGCTGAAACATGTTGATGAAAATTTAATGAATTTAATGCTTTTCTTTGTGCGAGACAAAGCGGGGCCTTTTAAGGTACAAAAACAGAAAGGAAATGGCAATTATAATTCAATTTCCTAATAGGCGAGGAGGAGAGAAGTAAATACTCAACCGAGTACAGCAGACCGCATCTATGAGGGATGAGCAGTTAAAGAACCAGCTTCAAATAATTGGCTAATGGAGAGGGATTCAGAAAAGGCATTCTTTAAATTGCAAATACTAAAGAATGCTGCCTGGTTCTAGAATGTTGAAGAAAAACGGATTCATTTTTATACTCTGTTAAAGTTACATAGAGTATATTAAGTTTGTGCAAAAGTATGTAACAGGGAGAAGAAATCATTTCCGACCATATAAAGTACTAGCAAATAGCCAGTCACGCTTCGCTGCGCCTTCAACAGTATCTAACCAACGCACACCCACTTACCACCCACTTCAGGCCCACATTCCACCCACTTTCCGCCCACTTCGCACACACTTTCCGCCCACTTCCCACCCACATTCCACCCACATCCCATCCACTTCCCATTTCCATCCCACCCACTTCCCACCCACATCCCACCCACTTTCCGCCCACTTCGCACCTACATCCCACCCACTTGCCACCAACATACCGCACACTTCCCGCCCTTTTCCCGCCCAAATCCCGATCACTTACCATTTACATCCCACCCACATCCCTCCCACTTTCCGCCCACTTCCCACCCACTTTCCGACCACTTCCCACCCACATTCCAGCCACTTCCCATTTCCATCCCTCCCACTTCCCACCCACATCCCATCCACTTTCCGCACACTTCGCACCTTCATCCCACCCACATTCCACCCACTTGCCACCAACATACCGCAAACTTCCCGACCTCTTCCCGCCCAAATCACGATCACTTACCATTTACATCCCACCCACATCCCTTCCACTTACCGCCACATTCCACCCACATCCCATCCACCTCCCATTTCAATCCCACCCACTTCCCACCCACTTCCCACCCACATCCCACCCACTATCCGCCCACATTCCACCAACCCACTTCCCACCTACATCCCACCCTACATCCCACCACTTACCCACATCCTACTTCCCGCCCACTTCCCACCTACATCCCACCCACATTCCACCCACATACCACACACCTCCTGCCATCTTCCCGTCATCTTCCCGTCCACTTCCCGCCCACTTCCCATTAACATCCCACCCACATCCCTCCCACTTCCTGCTACATTTCACCCACTTTACATCCTTCCAAACAACTTTCCACCCACATCCCATTCACTTCACAGTGAGCATCCCGACGATATTTCCAACATCGGAAAATTAAAAACAAAATAAATTCTCATTTTGACCTTACATTCCGAGTTTCAAGCTAATCGTATGAAAAATAGTTTTTGCATGCAGAATTTTCCGGCCATTTTCCTTTTGGGCGGCTTTTCCGACATTGAAAAATCACATAACAATTTATTTCGTATTTAGTCCTTACAAACCGAGTTTCAAGCCAATCGGATGGAAAATAGTGGTTTTTATGCAGAATTTTCCGGGAATTTTTCGACCGTCAGGTCAAATTTTCCAACTTCGGAATATAACATTTTAAACTATTTCGTATTCTATACTTACAAACCGAGTTTCAAGCCAATCGTATGATAAAAACTTTTTTGGATTCAGAATTTTCCGGCCAATTTCCTCTTGTGCGGATTTTCCAAAATCTCTATTTCGCGTACTATGCTTACAACTTATGTTTTGTTATGTGTAATTTTGAAAATAAGTTTGGCGCCAATCGCTGGCAACTAAAGTTTCGCCCATACAACCTTGACCACCCACTTTCCACCCAGCGGGGTGAATTTTCCAGAAGATTGGTATGTAGTTGTTGTCGAATTTTCATATAGATCTTTGAAAATGAGTTTGAACTTGATCGGATGAAAAACAAAAAAGTTTCATACAACCGTTTTCCGCGAATTTTCCACATTTGCCGACAGAATTTTCCAAAATCCGTTCTTAGTACTCACTTTCAGCATAAGATAAAACTACTGTGAAAATCTCATCTTCCTATCTTTTATGGCTTAGGCTGTACGACGGTCACCAGTCAGTCAGTCAGTCAGTCAGTCAGTCAGTCAGGTTGAACTTTTTTATATATATAGATATATATTCTTGATCAGCATCAACAGCCGAGTCGATATAGCCATGTACGTCTGTCCGTCCGTCAGTCTGTCTGTCCGTCCGTTCGTATGAACAAACAGATCTCAGAGATGGAAAGAGATAGAGGTTTGTCATGTATGGGACAAATGCTTCTTTTACTTGCAGGCAGATCAAGTTTATTTTTAATCCCCCTCTCCCGCCACCGAAATTTGGAAAAAAAAGTTATATCTCCACATAGACGATTTGCACCTTCTGGAGGTAGTTAGTAATTAGTAATGTATCGATTTGCCGAAGAAATGATAAAAATCGGATGAGCGGTTCTCAAGTTATGAGCAAATAAGTAAACAACCCTCCCCCCACCAACTCCCACCCTTAGAGTGAGAGAGAGAAAGAGAGAGAGAATTAGAGATGAGCGCAGCACCAGCGTTGCATTCAGCTTCTACCCCGGGTACAGAGTATGTTTTAGTCGGGCTTGACCGACTTTCTCACTTGTTTTACCCTTGGAGAGGGTATGTTAAAATTGCCCGGATGCTTGTAACGCACAGAAGAAAGCATCTTCGCCCACGAATAGTATATATCGCTCACTTACTTCAATGCTGGCATAACTCAAAAAATACGATTTTTGACTTAATGATGCGGAAATATTCGCTGTATTGTGTTCTTTTTTGTGTAAAATTTTCACATTGATACTTTCTTATACTTTTCACGTGAGATCAAAATTTGTCGAAATATAATTTTACAGGTTCATTTTTATATTAATGCAAGAGCGTCATATCTCAGTTGTCCTGCAGTCGATATGGCACAATCATACTTCGGCTTTCAGTTTAAACATCTGTAGTGTGCGGCCGTTAAAGCATGAATGTATGTATGGTACGCGTGAATATTTGTCTTCGCAAAATCCCTACTAGAGTCTCCCAATTACACAACCGAAAGAGTATTTAGGGTGTTCAACAGCCCGCGTAAAAGTGTAAAGCAAAAAGCGTAAACTCCAAAAGTTTACGCCACAACAACAAAACACATGAGAAAAAATTTACGCTCTTTTTGCTGCCCTGGGGTATGTTTACAAAATCAGTGTAAAAGTGTAAAGAGAGTAAAGTGTTGAAGTGTTGTAAAATCATTCAAAGTAACGACAAAAAGTACTCGGGTACTCTTCAAAATATGCGGTCACCCCTAGAATAATTAAATTTTTTTTGTCAGTTTAACTGCATCTGGCCAGCAAATCAATTGAGACATCTTCCCCAAAATAGCTGTCTGTAGCTACACCTCAAGAGCCGTCATCACCTACTGTAAACATTGTTGTAGTTTCACTTATTGATGCAGCTTCCCAAACTACCCCAAACAGAAAAGTGCTCCCAGTAACTCAAGTTCCACTTGGGGTCGAAATGCATTCGACAAAAAGCATGGGGCCGCACAGACCCATTGGTCATTGAAAAATGGTAGCTCATGGGTTCGCCAGTTGACTCATTTGGGCACACAGAACTTGGATCCTCGCCGACAGCATGCAACTGCTGTAAGAACCTCCATAACGTCGTCTACCACTTCATCGACAGCATCATGATTGTATCTCAAGATTTTTTATATGTATATTCATATTTCTTCATTTAGCTTGATTTATACACCAACAATCAATGCTTTAAAAATACGAACTAAACTTTGACACACACAAGTAACAGAAAAACTCACAGCTTGTCAAAAACAGCTGATTTACGCCAAAAATTACGAGGGCAAACCCTTTAGGGGCGCTCAATAGCTGCGTCGCGTAAATTTACACATTTACTTTTTTACGCGGGCTGTTGAACACCCTAATTCACTTGCAGAGCGTACAAAACGATGGAAAAGAATAGATAGAGTATCTATATGTCGTTGTATGGACAAGAGTCGGAGGGCGTGCACTTCTAGCTATGCTCTAACTTAGCTCGTCGGAAAGGGGTTGGGTTTTTACCTCCTCTTGCCATACGGCACACCAGCACAATGCTTAAGTGCACTTTACTTACAAAGTCTAAAAGTATCAAGGCAACTACTCTAGTTCTATATCGAATCTATAAACAAATGGAAAGGGGCACTCTTGCATTAATCTGTCAGCATCTAGGGTATCTGAGATGGTAGTTGTACCCTAGTCTGTACCCACCCGACCATGGCAATAAAGTTAGGTATATTGAATTATTGCCCCTATATAAACTGCTTTTAGATTATTTAATTTGGTATGGCATTAGTTAAATGTACTGGCGACGGACCGTGGAAAAGAACTTAAACTTTCATTTTTAAAGTTAATAAAGTACTCATGATTTATTTCAAAAGAAGTTGTTGATTTTTCATATTGAGTTAGCCTACAAATCCTAATCTAAAAGTAACATAAATTCAACTCGGTATTTCAGTACGAGGATAGTTCAATGGGAAATTTTAAGTGTATACGTGACAAAAAAAAGTAATTAATATATATAGGTTCATAATACTTGGGAATAGCAAGGGTATTTAATCGAGGATGAATGCAAAAGGAATCAAATTAAATTGCACAGCACTTCATATTAAGAAATCAAGGCATATGAAGTATGTTTGTATAGCTACAGAATCAAACTACGTGTTTTGGACTCACCATACATTGCCGTCGTTGAGCTCAAGGAGGACGCTGTTGGGTTAAATGCTAAAATGGATTCAAAAATATGATCTATACTTTACATACATACTTGTCTATCAACGATTAAATATGCAATTAAGGTTTCCAATCTTAGTTCATTCTCGATAGTTAACATGGCAAAGACAAAAATATTATATACGAAAATTATTCTCCAAAAGCACTGTATAAGCCTAACAATGGGCCTCATGTGTCACAGCACACGTGTATTGAGGTTATGCCAACTCCTATTTGCCCACGATTTCCTATGCTTTACAAAAGAGTCGTATGTATGTCTAACACAAGGTTGGGAAACTTTTCTGCACGTCAATGAGAAAGGCAATGTCGATTCCCTCGAAGCAGGATAACTAGCACCGGGCCCTGATTTCGGCCAGTATACTCGACAGGAATAGCTCAATTCGCAAAATCTCCAATCGCAAGGTGCGGAGGTTAAAGTTGTAGGTTAAATCTCGCTGAGATGAGGACGCTTAAACTTCTTCTCCGTCATCGAACACTGATGAAATGCCAACCCGGGACACGGCCAACTACCTTGAACGATTCTAGCACTTGAACGGACTGTGCTCTTGAAAGTTAGCACGTTTTATTTAATATAATTTTGGGTGTCACGACATTTGCGTCTGCTCACTGCGAAAAATCTGCAAAAGTGAAGCCACGAGTCGATCAGCAATCAATTATGTATACATGCTTCTGTCGCTTTCAACTGTAAACTTCCAGAATTCAGCAAATTCAGCACACAGGCTAGCTGTAAAATCGCCTGATCTTTCTGCATCGCTTGCCTACCACCTTCCGAACTGAGCGCGCGTCGGAGATGAATTTGCCAGAAACAACGGCAACAACAACAATGCTTCTGCGTACGAGCGTTTGAGCAATAGAAGAGAGGAGAGCGAAAGGGACGCATGCAATGCATAGACAACGATACAATTTGTTTGTGTGTACGGTTGCGCTTTTAGGTGGCTGACTCGATGTAACAGGGTGATGCATCTGGTTTGCTGCTGTTTTGTAAGGTTTACTACAGGACACGGAAACTGGACACTACACATCATATTGTCAAGTTTTATTAATGAGCATTTCAAATTTATATTTTACTAGATTAACTTGAAATTTAAAGAACCATTTTTTCTGTGTAAACCCATTGAAAACTTTAAACGCGTTTTTCTCAAAATGGATTATTTTGAGTTATGCCAGTATTGAAGTAAGTGAGCGATATATTGCTGATCAGTATGAAAAGCTAAGTTGATATAGCCATGTCCGTGTGTCCGTCCGTCCGTCTGTTTCTATGCTATCTCCTATGTCAGTTTTTAAGCTATCATAACCAAACTTGGCAATAAGTTGTTTGGTACAAATACGCTGCACATTTGTCGGCCGGATCGGATGACTATAGCATATAGCTGCCATAGGAACGAAGGCCGAAAAAGTAGTTCTAGTGAGAAAAACATTTATGTTTTCAATGTAAGCCTCTTTATACCTTCCATCTATGAATATTGTCTGCATCAGCACATTTTCGGAGAGTTTGATCAATATCGGAACTGGCAGGCATATATCATGCTCCAAGGATATATAAACTTCGGTCGAGCCGAAATTACCTTCACTCTATTTTGATACTTACCGGGTCCCCCGAGGCAGGTGAGAGAATGGTGGGAATGACGAGTGTAGCAAATTAACATATTTGAAATCGGTCTGCATATATTGCAAGTTTAAAACAGGACTGCAAACCTCATAAAAGACTTCAGGGGCTCACTCCAGGGTTCACACCAGCGAAATCTTTTGGGTTCGGGTTTACGAAGCTGGTTCACAAGGTAGCTGAACCTAGGTTCCGGTTTGAGCCGGGGTTCAGGGACAATTTTTCTCAAAAAAATTGAAAGGAAACTGAAACAAACAAAAGCTTAAAGGCTTGATAATAAAATATTCGAGATTGGATCATCTAACGTTTTAGCAGGCTATATGTTAATAACTCAAAGAGCAATGAGAATTAGAGATACAGTCCGCATTGAGATTTTTATTGTCCGCATAGGATATCAGGGGCTACAGCGAAACGGACAAACATTGAGCGTGTTCAGCAGCAAACACCAATCATCTAACAAAAATCATCAATAAAAAAAAAGTGTTAGTCTGCTGGTAAACGAACTTCTTAGAATTTTTAGGCAACAAAGTTATCGATATATTTTTGTTGGCGGAAGGTTTGAATTTTTGACAACAAACAGCTTAATATAATTAAAAACTGACCTCTAAATATTTATGACCGTCGTAACTACAACTGCTCCTAGAATTCCCCTTGAATTTTCCTTAAGACTTGGTTAGACGGTTAATGTTTTTAACTTTGTCGTAAGCCCAGCCCCGGCGGGTCCATTAAAAAGGACTCCTGACCAGGGTCTAAAAATGCTAATTTTAACAAAGTGACAATGGGCTAAGAGTAGAGATGGGCAAATAAGGACAATTCGCCCTCGTTCCCTCCCGATCCAAACCAACAAATTTTAATTCAATATCGTCGTACTTGATCCCCTACTTCCTCGGGTCCCGCTGGAATCCCGTCGCGAGCCCATCTCTAGCTAGATTCTTCCTGCCAATAAGGCAGTCACCCGTTAGGGCCAAGACCACAAGTAAGATGTTTTCGATTTCAGGTTAAACGAGGACCACGTGACCCTACCTACAGAGTGTATGGGCGTCCCTGTCAAGCTTTTTATACCCGTTACTCTTAGAGTAAAAAGGGTATACTAAAGTCGTGCAAATGTATGTAACAGGCAGAAGGAATCATCTCCGACTATATAAAGTATATATATTCTTGATCAGCATCAACAGCCGAGTCGATATAGCCATGTCCGTCTGTCCGTCCGTCCGTCCGTCTGTATGAACACCTAGATCTCAGAGATGGTAGGAGATAGAGGTTTGACATGTATGGGACAAATGCTTCTTTTATCTGCACGCAGATCAAGTTTATTTAAAATTTTGGCCACGCCCCCTCCCGCCCCCGCAATTAAAAACAAGTGAGAAAGTCGGTCAAGCCCGACTATAACATACTCTGTACCTGGAGTAGAAGCTGAATGCAATGCTGGTGCTGCGCTCATCTCAAAGTCTCTCTCTTACTCTCTCTCGTTCTCTCTCTCGCTCTCTCTCTCTTTCTAAGATTGTGTGGTGTTAGTTGTGAATGGGTGGGAGGGGGTGGGGGAGGGCGATGTACTTTTTTGCTCATAACTTGAGAACCGCTGATCCGATCTTTATCATTCCTTCGGCAAATCGATACATATTGCTAATTACTAACTGTCTCTAGAAGGTACAAAACGTCTATCTTTAAAACTGTAGGAGATATAACGTTTTTTCCGAATTGCGGGGGCGGGAGGGGGCGTGGCAAAAATTGAAAATAAACTTGATCTGCCTGCAGCTATAAGAAACATTTGTCCCATACATGTCAAACCTCTATCTCTTACCATCTCCGAGATCTGTTTGTTCATACGGACGGACGGACGGACGGACGGACAGACAGACGGACAGACGGACAGACGGACATGGCTGTATCGACTCGGCTGTTGATGCTGATCAAGAATATATATACTTTATATAGTCGGAAATGATTCCTTCTCCCTGTTACATACTTTTGCACAAACTTAATATACTCTATGTACCTTCGGTACAGAGTATAAAAACGGTATATCTCCTACAGTACCTTCTAAAGATAGTTAGTAATTAGCAAAATGAATCGATTTGCCGAAGAAGTGATCAAGATCGGATGAACGGTTCTCAAGTTATGAGCAAAAAAGTGATACAAGCCCCCCCGCTACCCCCCTCCCACCATAAAAAAATGTTGCATACTTTTCGGATGGTCACCCTAAGGAACGCAGGAACACTGTTAAACATGTTTTTTCATGAGTAACGGGTATATCGAAGTCGGTTAGAGCCGACTTTAACTTACGCTCTCGTTTTGGGATGAGCTTAATGGTGGTGCCTTGACAATCTATGTTGAGGTGTCCATGTACCCTGATAAGGTGGTTACTACGCGTGGGGCTTCTCCTTTTTGGAGTGGCGGCTTTTCAAGATTCCCTCCTCCTCCGCAACAACCAGTAGAGTCTTCAGAGCCTTCCACGAATTTCCGTGAGCTACCACGTCGTCTGCCAATTCATTTATTAATAACAAAGAGGTTTCCACATTCATTTTGCATTTGCCTTCTCAAAATTCCTTGTTTGTTTACTTCTGGCAGCTGTTTGCTATCGATAACAAATCATAATCAAGCAATTCTAACAAACTATTTCTTTGTCAGATTCACATCTAACACAATCACGAAAAATAGCAAACATGATTGCGCATCATGCCCGTTCAGCAGCACAATCTAACAAAAATAGTCGATTTTTTGTCATCGATTTATGCTGCTGAACACGCTCATTAATCGAAATTGAATTAAAGCCATCTACATTTTGTTCAGTAAAAAAGGCTTAGAAGAAAAAAGAATGAGCAGGAAAGGCGCATGCGCCAGGCGTCGAGATGTTATTCGGCATGAGTGAGACTCGAAGATTTTACCAAAAGATTAAGCAATTAACAGAAGGTTTCAAGCCCAGAGTCGCACAATGCAAAGACGAACAGGGAAACTGGTCACAGATCCTCAAGTGGCGCTTAACAAATGGAGAAGTTACTTCCCCAACCTACTGGGAGGCGATGACGAACATGATGCCGCCTTTAGAGAAAAAACGATGCCACCAACTGGCAACATAGAGATGACCAGCCGACCCACCAGGAAGTCTGTTTAGCCGTACGAAAGCTAAAGAATAACAACTCGCCAGGCGCTGACGAGCTGCCCGCTGAATTGTTCAAGGCTAGAGGTGAAGAATTGGTAAGGTGCATGCACCAACTTCTGTGCCGTATGGTAGGGTTGTCGAAAATATTTAAAAACAAGTGATAAAGTCGGTCAAGCCCGACTATAACATACTCTGTACCCGGAGTAGAAGCTGAATGCAATGCTGGTGCTGCGCTCATCTCAAAGTCTCTCTCTCTTTTTCTCTCTCTCTCACTCTCTCTCTCGCTCTCTCTCTCTCTCTAAGATTGTGTGGTGTTAGTTGTGAATGGGTGGGAGGGGGTGGGGGCGAGGGAGATGTACTTTTTTGCTCATAACTTGAGAACCGCTCATCCGATCTTTATCATTTCTTCGGCAAATCGATACATTTTGCTAATTATTAACTATTTCTAGAAGAGACGAATCGTCTATCTTAAAAACTGTAGGAGATATAACGTTTTTTCCGAATTGCGGGGGCGGGAGGGGGCGTGGAAAAAATTGAAAATAAACTTGATCTGCCTGCAGCTATAAGAAACATTTGTCCCATACATGTCAAACCTCTATCTCTTACCATCTCCGAGATCTGTTTGTTCATACGGACGGACGGACAGACGGACGGACGGACAGACAGACAGACGGACAGACGGACATGGCTATATCGACTCGGCTGTTGATGCTGATCAAGAATATATATACTTTATATGGTCGGAAATTATTCCTTCTCCCTGTTACATACTTTTGCACAAACTTAATATACTCTATGTACCTTCGGTACAGAGTATAAAAATAGAGGCAAGCTAACTTCGGCTCGACCGAAGTTTATATACCCTTGGAGCTTGATATGTGCCTGACAGTTTGTATGGCAGCTATACTATATAGTGGTCCGATTTCGAAAAATTTTGGTGAAATGATGTAAAATCATTAAAAACTTATAAATACGGGCGTTGGGAGCGATAACATTGAAAACAAAAAAGTTTTCTCACTAAGACTTTTTTTCAGACCTAACTTTTGTATGGCAGCTATACTATATAGTTGTCCGATTTCGACAAGGCTTGGTGGAATCATGTGAAATTATTAAAATCTTATAAATACGAGCGTTGGGAGCGATAGCATTGAAAACAAAAAAGTTTTTCTCACTAAGACTTTTTTTCAGACCTAACTTTTGTATGGCAGCTATACTATATAGTTGTCCGATTTCGACAAGGCTTGGTGAAATCATGTGAAATTATTAAAATCTTATAAATACGAGCGTTGGGAGCGATAGCATTGAAAACAAAAAAGTTTTTCTCACAAAAACTAGTTTTTCAACCGATCGTTCCTATGGCAGCTATATGCTATAGTCATCCGATCCGGCCGGTTCCGACAAATGTGCAGCGTATTTGTACCAAAAGACTTCGTGCAAAGTTTGGTTAAGATAGCTTTAAAACTGACGGAGGAGATAGCATAGAAACAGACGGACAGACGGACGGACAGACGGACAGACGGACGGACAGACGGACGGACGGACGGACAGACGGACATGGCTATATCAACTCAGCTCGTCATGCTGATCAAGAATATATATACTTTATGTGGTCGGAGATGCTTCCTTTTGTGCGTTACAAACATCCGGACAATTTCAATATACCCTCTCCAAGGGTATAAAAATATAAAAATATATCAAAATATCAATATATCGAACTGGCTTAATAACTCCCGTTCGCCTCTAAAACTGGAATATAAAGTATTACTGTACAAAAGCATCATAAAGCCTGTCTGGACTACGGGGAAATGCCTGTGCAAGCAGTGTGGACATTCTTCAAAGATCTCAACGATCACATTCGCAACGAGTGTATCCACAACGACCCAAGAATCCCATTGGTCGAAACTGAAATACAGCACCTCAAACGCAAATATTCCGAGAAGCTTCTTGCCCACCCTAATGAACTTGCACATTCTCTCACCCTGCAATCAACGCATTCTCACCTCAGAAAGAAAGACCTACCAACCCTGCGACTGAATTAAAGGGCTGCGGAAAATAAACTACCTCCTTCGCGGTTTTTTGGCTGTTAAGTACCATCTCTTAGGGAAATGCAATAGCCAGTTATACCATCGTACACAACGACTTAAAAAAAATTCTACCGTGCGCTTTTAAAGATATTCAAGAATGAAGATTTAACCCCTTCTGGAGGTACCTTAACCGTTTGCGCGAATTGAGTGAATTTTTTATTTGTCGTTCCCAATGACCCTGTAAACATTTGCTGAATTTTGGAAAATTTTATCTTACGCCATTAAAAACTAAGCTAAAATTGTTGTAGATGTGTGTTGCAAATACAAAAGTACCCATTAAACGCGAACCGAGGGTGCATTTGAAAAACTGGGTATGAGATGAAGCTTACACAGGTGTCTTTTATCATAATTTATGGGTCTTATGCCGGGCTTTTAAGAAAAGTTGGATTTTGTCGAACTGTGTTTTAAATCAATCTTCGACACACCGATAAGGTCAAGGTTCTGCGAAGCCCTGTCTACCTTAGGTATTCCAGCAAAGTACGATCGACTTTGCATGATGACGTTGAGAATTACGCAAAACTCCGTCAAAATAGGAAACAACCTTTACGAAGCATTTGATACCAAATGAGGTTTTAGGCTGTGCGATACCTTATCGAGTGACTTCTTTAATCTACTGGCAAGAGGGGGAGACAACCACTAAAATGGGAAGACCAGGTGCGGGAAGATATTGCCAAGCTTGGTGTGACCAACTGGTGACAGTTCGCACAGAACAGAAGCGAATGGAGATCGTTAATAGCAGAGGCCCAGACCGTCAAACGGTTGTGATGGCCAATAAAAAAGAAGAGAAGAATGCTGCCATACTAGGGTCAGTCGTGAATTCAACTCACTTGAGAAGCTTCGAAAAGCTCTTATCGAGGAATTGGCGAAAATACAGGATTCAAAGTTTAAATTCATGATTACCGCCATCCGATTAGGTATTTTCGAGCTTAAAAAAGTCAGCAGGTTAAACCCATTACACCAGTTTACAGCCAAAAAGACCCAATTCTATTAAAATTTTTTTGCTTTTTTTTTAAAAAGCACCCTGCATGCAATCGTGGTGCATACAATTGCGCGCGAGCAGCGCTCTTGCCTGTTATACTCTGAACCAAGGGGACACTGTGCAAAGTAATGTAACAGGAAGAAGGAATCATTTCCGACATTGCCATGTCTGTCTATCCATATGAGCAAACCGATATCAGTGTGAGAGGCTGGTCAGTGTTGCAGGCAGATCAAGTTTATTTTCAATTTTTGTCAGTCAAATATATACAAACTATTGGAGTTCAGAGTATGTTAAAGTCGGGCATTTACTTCGGAAAAAATTGTTTGTATTAATAATATTTTCGGAACTGCTTTAAAGTTTTACTGGATGTTTTTAAGACCCTAACAGAACTTTTGATCAAGTAAAAATAATGATTTTCCAAAGATATAATTTACCCTAAAGATACCTAGTCGGGATTTCGGGAATGAAAATATAGAACTAAATTGTTCAAGGTATATTAATCTGAGAAAGTTTCCATAATGGAAATCGGTGTTGACCACCGACTCCGTTCAAAAAAATTATTATTTAACAGTAGTAAGTAATGAAAATGTGAGCTTTATGTTAATCACTTCTTTGGTCATAGGTCAATTTTTTCCACGTCCCCCCAAATTTTGAAAAAAAAAAACGTCGATCCCTCACAGTCTTGTAGATTGAATTTCCGTACCTTCTAGAGATGTTTAGTAATAAAATGTATTTATCAATTTGAAAAAGATGATCGAATAAATGTAGTGGCGCTTGTAGTTAAAATAATTTGCCAAGAAGTACATACCGATTGGAAGCCTAAGTCTGAGTTTTTGGTATGCCTCTAAATATGCAGCGAAATTTTTTTTTTTAGTAATCCGGCTCTTTTAAAACCCTACCCAGCTGTCAATTTGACCAATGCACATTGACGTGTAAAGGCCTCCTTCCAAATTGTTGGGGAAGTTACCTGTCCAGAGGTAAGATACATGATTAATCTGGCTCCATCGACCGATTTCGCCAAACTCCAGACCAATCAGCTGGTACGGGTCGTCCACTGTCAGCGTGGACATTTAAACTTTCAGGTTTTAAATAATTTGTACTTTTTAATATTTTCTGTATCGATAAACTAAAACTTAATACAATGAACGTCTGTTTCTTTCGGCGACAACTCAACAACTTCCACTCTTTTTCTACCGCACTGCCCACAACTAAAACGAGAAGGCCAAGCTAACTTCGTCTTTGCCGAAGTTTTAATACCCTTGCAAATGTTTTAATACGACAGAATTTACGAACGTCAGCAATAAAACAAACCATTTTTCTGATAAAACCCACTATTTGACCGAAAGTTTCTATGGCAGATATAAGATATATTCATCCGATTTTGACCAAAACTTCCACATCTGTGTAAAAGCGTATTAAACTAATAATTGGCGAAGCGGAAGGCGTTTACATTAAAAATAAAAAGTTTTCTCACAAAGACCCACTTTTCGACCGATAGTTCCTATGGCAGCTATAAGATATAGTTATCCGATCCGGTCGGTTCCGACATATTAGCAGTGTGCAGCAAAAAGAAGACTCTGTGCAAAGCTTCTGCTCTATAGCTTTAAAACTGAGAGACTAGTTTGCGTAGAAACAGACAGACGGACAGACAGACAGACGGACAGACAGACGGACGGACAAAGCTCAATCGACTCAGCTCGTCGCCCTGATCAAGTATATATATAGTTTATAGGGTCGGAAATGAATATTTCTATGCGTTGCAAACTTCTGGGCAAAATTACAATACCCTTTGCAAGGGTATAAAAATACAAAATATGCTAACGCGACAACAAGGCGGTTAATTTCAAGCTTAGTGTTAATTCACAATATGGCGGTTAATTTCAAATTTAGCGTTCTTTCACGCCATATTGTATTAAATTCAAATATAACATTCTTTCGCAACACAAATGTTTAATTAATTTAATTAATTAATTTTTTATTAATTTTATTTGACAAAAATTCCTGGTGCTACTTAATGATTATTGCACCAGTCACAAAAACATAAAAAACAAGTGAGAAAGTCGGTCAAGCCCGACTATAACATACTCTGTACCTGGAGTAGAAGCTGAATGCAATGCTGGTGGTGCGCTCATCTCAAAGTTTCTCTCTCTTTCTCTCCTCTAACTCTCACTCCCGCTCTCTCTCTCTCTCTCTCATTAAGATTGTGTGGTGTTAGTTGTGAATGGGTGGGAGGGGGTGGGGCGAGGGCGATATACTTTTTTGCTCATAACTTGAGAACCGCTGATCCGATCTTTATCATTTCTTCGGCAAATCGATATATTTTGCTAATTACTAACTATCTCTAGAAGGTATGAAACGTCTATCTTCAAAACTGTAGGAGATATAACGTTTTTTCCGAATTGCGGGGGCGGGAGGGGGCGTGGCAAAAATTGAAAATAAACTTGATCTGCCTGCAGCTATAAGAAACATTTGTCCCATACAAGTCAAACCTCTATCTCTTACCATCTCCGAGATCTGTTTGTTCATACGGACGGACGGACGGACGGACGGACGGACGGACGGACAGACAGACGGACAGACGGACAGACGGACATGGCTATATCGACTCGGCTGTTGATGCTGATCAAGAATATATATACTTTATAGGGTCGGAAATGACTCCTTCTCCCTGTTACATACTTTTGCACAAACTTAATATACTCTATGTACCTTCGGTACAGAGTATAAATACTTTTGCACAAACTTAATATACTCTATGTACCTTCGGTACAGAGTATAAAAATCAGTGAACAATTACTTAGCCTACTTAGGCCCATTTTTTCAAAAGTTGCGGTTAGGTACCGGCCGGTCAAATTTGCCGGGCGGAAAAACCTGCCGGTAAGTCATTTTGTTCTCTCAACAAGACTTACCGGCAGGTTCGCCCGATATCGATAGAATGCTATCGCTGCCATAGTGTGACCAAAAACAGTCAACGCATCAGCTGTGTTTGTTTTGGTTTTCTTAATTCTATTGCTGTTGCTGGTTATCATTAACGAAAAAAATGATATGACATGCTGAATTTGTCAACCTGAATCGTTGAAAAAATTTGACTTCATCGAGAGCATTAAATAATTAGCCCCCTCCCTGTACTCTCTTGCTTTATTAACTCGTTGCTCCGTCTAGGATTATGTCGCCATGTTGGCCATTGAAGTGATACCGATCCTGGTTCTGGCAATGCATGTGGATAGAATATTCGTTATGGTGCACACGTATCTGCAGTTGGATCTCAATCAGTATGCCACATCACAAGGCCGTTGATCCTTCGATTTCGCAGACGGCGGGCAGTGGGTTTGCATGCCTTGCGATTGGTGCCATTTACAATTTTTCGGCGCGGCGGTCAAGATATTTGCCATTGCGGCGGCTGCCATTCTGCTGAACTTTCTGTTCCAGATCGCCGCATGCGTTTACAAAAAAGTGTATGGCGTATTGCAATAAGATTAAAAGTTCTCGTCGGCTGCAAAGCATATTTTGTTATATAAATACGATGGTTGTTTAGTGCATATTATCTTATGTAATAGTATTAGAGATCTATAATCAGCCCAAGTCTTAAAATCAAGGTTATATAATTGTCTGGCGAAACGTGTAATATGGTCAGTTCTTTTCTTATTATACACATACCTAGCAATGTTATTAAACGTTACACTTAGTCGTCTCTGAGAAGCAGCGTCACAGTTTCCGAATATTTCAATTCCATAACAAAGAGTAGGGGTCAAGTACGTCTTTGCAATAAGGAGTCTGAGATTAGTCGGCAAATAACATTTAGTCAACGAAAGTTGCCTTAGTATCCCGTGGGTTTCTCCAGCGGCTTTATTTAGTCGAGGTAGATCTGTGGTACTTATTGGCCTTGTTCAGCAGAACAACTTGCTCCCTGATCATGTATACATTTTTAATGATCTTCCTGCTGAACTCGAGTGATACGGTATCATGATAGCCATTTTGACGTATCATGATAGAGGAGCATGTATCGAAGAAATAGTACGCTACTTTGAACTGATACTGCTACCACCAGCTGTTGATGTGTATCGATAGGCTTGTTATCGATACCCATATGGTAATTTTTTCTCACTTTGTTGTGCACATATTTTAAAATGAGTTTACCGACAAACGAGTTTTTTGGCTTGGAGTTTTTTGAGGATATTATTGCGCCCTCGTTAAACAAGGCCTTGATCGACTTAGTTGAGGGGAATAGTTTGCACAGACGTCAATTCAAAAAACGTAAAGGACATTGCGTACGCTCACAGCATTTTTATGAGATTACGGTCAATCACTACCGAATGGATCAATTTAAGGAGCATTTCAGGATGTCTCGGACTACGTTTGGGGTACTTAATCCACTGTAGACAAACAAAATTATTCATTTATTTATAATTTCAGTCCCTTCTCCAAGTAGTTGCAACTCGAGCTGCATCCACTGAGGAGCCAATTGCCAATGTGGTTCTAGAGAAAAAACTCCTGTTCACAATTTGGCTTTTGGCCAAACAAGAGTCGTTTCTGGCTGTGGGTGACCGATTCAACATAGCCAAAAGTTCTGGACACCAAATTTTTGGGTACATCGTGCATATACTCGCTGGATTAGCATCAACCTATATAAAATGGCCCGGTTGTGCACAACAAGCAACTACTGCTGGCATATTTGAGGAGAAATCTCGAGGCATTCCAGGTGTAATAGGTGCTATCGACGGCTGCCATATCCCAATAAAGCAGCCGGTGGGAAATGCACACGATTTCTATAATAGAAAGCAAATCCATTCTATTATCCTTCAGGGTGTATGTGACAGCACCTGTAAGTTTATTGATGTTTTTGTAGGTCAACCAGGAAGAATGCATGATGCTCGAGTCTATAAATCTAGTATTCTCTATTCAAAAATTGCAAATGAAGGTCTTCCCCTCTTATCCTCCAACATGCATCTGATAGGTGATTCAGCTTATCCGCTTAGTGTACATCTGCTTACACCTTTTCGAGATAATGGCCATCTCACTGAAGCACAAATTAATTATAATATCAGATTTTCTTCTATAAGATCTGTTATTGAGCGTGCATTTGGATTATTAAAAGGAAAATTTCGAAGACTTAAATATCTTGATGTTAAGTCGCCCTGCTTTGCCAATTACATCGTAATGGCCAGTTTTTTTTAAAATTTCAGTTTACTTACAATCATTCTCCATGGCGACGAAAACAGCTGTGTAAGTAAATAAAGTGCTAACGCCTTTGCACAAAAAGTACTAACGCTTAAGGCGTGCGGCGAGCCGATTTTTTGTTTTCAGCGACCCTGGGGTAAAATGTATCACTGCGTTCAGCAGATGCTTTTCGATGCATAATTTTTTTCTGATACCTGCTCAGGGATCAAATATTCTGCTGAACAAGGCCATTGACTTTTTATATATTACTATGCATTTACATTTTGCTGGATTTAGTAATAGTCCATTACGTTTAGCCCATTCATTTACATTCAACAAATCACTGTTACATATATCGACACACTCATTTATTCCATTTAACGGGCGACTAACATACATCTGCACATCATCGGCGTACATGTGGACATTGCAATTAGACAACATATCTGGCAAGTCATTTACATATAATGAAAAGAGAAGGGGACCAAGGACTGACCCCTGAGGGACCCCACGCTTAAGGTACAAAGTGGTTGATATTTCAGACTCCGAAATCACTGCCTGTCGTCTTTCACATAGATAAGATCTCATCAAATTTATGGAATTATTATATCCCGACTGTTTATTAGTTAACATTGAGTTGTTCATTAAAAATTTACATATTTGATTTGCTATCAACTGTTCTACAACTTTTGATAAAAATGGTAGAATTGAGATGGGTCGAAATTGATTGTTTCCTTTTGATATAGGAAATATTTTTGCGATTTTCCATACTTCAGGGATGTTGATGTCATAAGAACTGTGGGGTAGAATTTGTGGGAAGAGAATTTTAAAGAATTTTGTATTCATGTCGTTTAATCCTACTGCATTAGACTTAATTTTAAGAACAGATTCAAGGACATCACACTGACTCACACACACATGAAATTAAAAATACTATCACATTTACTATTTGGCAAATTTTCATGGTACGTATTATAGATAGCTTCAGGTACTTCAGATTGCTCAAAATTACGATTCAGATCATTGACGTTGGCAGTTATTTTATCTCGCCCTTTTTGCCAATACCAAACTTCCTTAGCTCACTCCAGGTTTGTCCAGTCGTGATAGCTTCATTAAATTTCGCCGATTTCCGGTAAACAGATGAAGTTGCTTTATTTGTAAATTAGCGTCGGCAAGTCTATATATTGAGTACCAGTCATAAGATATAAATTGTTCACTAAGCTGCCTATAATCAATCTTCTTAAAATCTCTGTACCAAATAATTTCTTCACTTTGTTTAGGTTTAAAGTCATATGTCAAGAAAATTAGATCATGTTTCGAAAATACTGGCACTGAAATCTGATCATACAACATAATCTTTTCCTTTTTATTCACAAAGAACACGTCCAATAATGTGTCAGTAGTCTTTGAGAAATGTGTAGGTACACAGAGGGAAAAATGCACTGAAATTTTAATATTAACACTTTGAATCTAATATTTTCACCAATGACTTAGCGTTAAATATGGAATTCGTAAATATAAAGTGTGTTACACTTTAATTTTTTTTAAATATGAAAAATTTTTAATTTAAATATGGAAAATTTTTTAATTTAAATATAAAAATATTTAATTAATTTTGTTCTTATTAATTTTTTATATTTAATTAGTTAGTCCTGAAGCAAGGGCAGGAATCCGATTGGAGCCACTACCACCAAGTTGGGTCCTGAAACGAAATAATTTATATAAGAGATTAAATTTATAAAAGTTTAATTACTGTGGGATTCGAACTTTGAGCCATTGGTCTGAATTGGAATGCCGTTCCTCTCTACCAGTTGAGTTATTTCAAGTGTTGGTGGCAAAGCGTCCAGAACAGTACTTGTATAGAATGGAACTTACCAACTGCCTAAAAACATGAAAACACTTGTAATTCTCAAGTACGAATTCCGCAAATTATTCATATATTAAGGGCTAAGAAAATTTGGTCATGAAGTGTGTTTATATTTAAATCAAAGAGAAAATTAGTTGATTTTAATACAAAAATGGCATAGTAAAATTAAATATGACTGTATTAGTCTTTACTATGCAATTTTTCCCTGAGTGTATTGTTGTGTTCACCGGATCTAACCCCAATGCAGCAATTTCGTCAGCTAAATTTCTTTCTGTCAACATGTTACAATTAAGGTAACCAGTTATTAGAACGTCCGTATAATTTAAAGATTAATTAGAGATAACTTCTATTAATTATTATTATTACTTATATAATTATATCAGAGTAGTCTGTATTTCGATTTGGTCGGTATAGGCAGCCAATTAGCATTGTCAGTTCAGTTTGTATTCCTTTTACCTGAATAAAGAGATACTCAATTGCACTGTTAGGGGGGTGTTTGCATATTACTTTGGATTTAAGCCTTTTGTTTACATATATTGCAACACCCCCTGCATGGCCTTCCCGATCCGATCGATACACATCAAACCCATCACATAGAATCAACGAATCACTTAACCATGTTTCTGACACGCAAACAATATCCACATTAGACGTTACAAACAAATATCTAAATTCATCTAATTTCCTTAATAAACTTTGGGCATTTATATGACAAGCTTTAATACCTTCTCTTTGTTTTGCCAGAACTCTTATCAAGGTTTTACTGCTGGTTGTGGTACTATTTGTAAAGTTGTACATGACTTAAAATTTTGAAGTATTAGTTGTGCACGCAATGAACATATAACAAATAATTTTGTATCCCTACTTTTCACAGAAAAATCACACAGATTACATAGACTTAATTTAAACTTAAAAGAAACACCTAATCTAATCGAAAGCTTCCTAACGAAAGAGAGTGTTATCTGAAGAGCGATCAAGATCATGAGAGGGTTGTAGCAGAAGCAGATCTTGCATTCTCTCCACACACTTCGCATCGCCTCGCCAGCAAAGAGCACCTTGCGCTTTTTCATAAGCATTGCCTCTTTAAATATTGCATACATTTCTTTGGTCAACTGCTCATTTATGTAAAAGGGAGTTTTAAAGTCAATACCTACTAATTGTAGTGTTAGCGGTTTCTTAGTTTCCCTACGGTATGCACCAGCCGCACGCAGCAGTGCCGCGTTATCACGCACGTGATCCATTTTAACAATTATTGTTGGGTCAATAATTGATTGTGGATTGCGTTGTTTTACCCTAATGATCTCCTTCACCCTCGGCGGTGGTGTTAAGTGAAGGCCAGAACGCAAATTATCGAACATGGTCTTCAGTTGTTCACCCTCCTCATATGGAACACCATGAACTCGCAGATCGCAAGAAACCTCTGTATTTGCCTGAGCCAAACATCTTGCCTCCAGCTTGCCTACCTGGGCTCGCAATGCCTGTGTCTGCTGCACCTCAGCACCCAACTTCTGGATCCAGCTTTCCAGTTGCTTGTTTCTGCCTGCCTCGTGCTCCAACTCCTGCACTCGCTGGGTAAGTAGCTGAATATCAGCTGTGATGGCACCCAGCTTCTCCTTAATCGCCTGCAGAACCCGCTGCTCAGATTGGAGAAGCCCCTCAGTGATGGCTTTGGTCTGTTCCTCGAATTTCGATTCGATGAGCTGGGCCATCATAGGAGGAAGAGCGTCGGAATGGTTTCCCGGTGTGGCATCAGAGCTCCGCCCAGCCGCCAGATTTGTAGCCGTCTTTTCGCGCATACACAGAAAAAATTTTCGTTGGTTGAATCTACCAATTCTTACAGTAAATTTTACTTTGAAATATTGTTACATGTAATTTGTTCTTGTTTTGTTTAAAATTTATTTGCTAAATTTACCCCTTCAAATAGTAAATCTAGCGTAATTTCAGTGTTTGTTTTTTGTTGTTATTTTTGAAACTGCGGCTTGCAGTAACATTTTACCATAGAACTAGTACCACGCACGTAACAGTAGTAAACATATTTTGTTGTTATTTTTTGGTTTACTGGGTTGTTAGTAAAAGTTACCATAAAAATAGTACAGTTACTGCGCTAACTTTTGTTGTCCTATTTATAATTGAATATGGCCGAATTCGAACTTGGGAATTAGAAGTGGTCTCATCTTTGCGATGTGCAAGATTTTTTTGGTTGACAGATTCAATACTAGTAAGATATATGACGCGTTGCCACATGCGCGTACGCAGCCGAGCCAGTTATGATGTCGGCCAATTCGTGTTGCAGTAATGGGCCCTGAGTTCGAGCCACCCCGGAGTAAGAAAAGTTTTTATGAAATTATTAATTAATAATTCGATGTTATTCAGAATTAATACGTGGTATTTGCACTGTGCTGTGGTACACATATGCGTTTACTGTAAACAATGGTAAACTAACTATTTTTGTTGGTCGGAGCATTTTCGACGGTCATTTCTGGTTGAAATTTACTGTGCTACCGTAATCATTACGTTATGTGTTATGGCACTTTTACTGTAGCTGACGGTTGGTTCAACCCATGTCTATAGGTTGGAGCATTTTAACCACAGAATTGGTTGAATTTACCGACAAATTTTTTTCTGTGTACGTTTTGGTGGTAGGGCCATAGTTGTTGTTGTTGATTATAACAACTGCAATACCCAATTGGCTATAAATTTGTGTGTGTTGGTGTTAAATTTGAGTTAAATTTGAGTGTGTGTATTTTGTGCTTTTGGCGCACTTGCTCTGCTGTTGTTTTTCGGTTCCAAACCATAGAAAGTAAGTGATCCCTTCTTCAAGTAGGCCTGAACTTGGCACGTTTAGATGCAGTTTTATCAGAGAAGATCTCTAATTTGGTGATTTTAAATTTAGATATATTTGTTTAATTTGCAGAGAATTTTTTTTGTGTTATTATCGATAGTAGATTTTTTAGATTTTTTTGTTTATGTTTATGTGTATCATCCAAGTACAGCGCAAACAATAGCGGAGAGAGCAGGCATCTTTGCTTTACCCCACTGAATATTTCAAAATAATCTGATAGATTTTCACCGTCCTATACTGCACTTTCGGTTTGTGCGTAAACTTTTTCAATGAACTTAACAACTTTTGTTGACACTCCGAGCCGCCATAATTTACAAATCAGCATTTTCCTGTGGACTCGATCAAATGCCGCTTTAAAATCTACAAAGAAAGCATACATTTTCTTTTTCTCTGCTCCCCTGTAATTTTCTGGACGATGTAGGTCCAAAATCAAAAAATGGTACTTCATTTGTCGGTTTTTTGAATTTCGCGGAAAGTTATGGCTGTCCCATTATAAAGTCTTTTTCAGAATACTAAGAATATCATGAGGATTAGTCCTAATTTTTTTGAAAAATCTCAAAATGGCCGTTTTTTCACAAACCGCGATTAAAATTTTTATACCCTTGGAGAGGGTATATTAAAATTGTCCGGATGTTTGTAACGCATAGAAGGAAGCATCTCCGACCCCATAAAGTATATATATTTTTGATCAGCATGACGAGCTGAGTTGATATAGCCATGTCCGTCTGTCCGTCCGTCTGTCCGTCCGTCTGTCCGTCCGTCTGTCCGTCCGTTTGTCCGTCTGTTTCTAAGCTATCTCCTCTGTCAGTTTTAAAGCTATCTTAACCAAACTTTGCACGAAGTCTTTTGGTACAAATGCGCTGCACATTTGTCGGAACCAGCCGGATCGGATGACTATAGCATATAGCTCCCATAGGAACGATCGGTTGAAAAACTAGTTTTAGTGAGAAAAACTTTTTTGTTTTCAATGCTATCGCTCCCAACGCTCGTACTTATAAGTTTTTAATGATTTCACATAATTTCACCAAGCCTTGTCAAAATCGGACAACTATATAGTATAGCTGCCATACAAAAGTTAGGTCTGAAAAAAAGTCTTAGTGAGAAAAACTTTTTTGTTTTCAATGTTATCGCTCCCAACGCTCTTATTTATAAGTTTTTAATAATTTTACATATTTTCATTAAGCCTTGTCGAAATCGCACTACTATATAGTATAGCTGCCATACAAACTGTCAGGCATATATAAAGCTCCAAGGGTATATAAACTTCGGTCGAGCCGAAGTTAGTTGGCCTCTATTTTTATACCCTAGGAGAGGGTATATTAAAATTGTCCGGATGTTTGTAACGCACAGAAAAAAGCATCTCCGACCACATAAAGTACATATATTCTTGATCAGCATGACGAGCTGAGTTGATATAGCCATGTCCGTCTGTCCGTCCGTCTGTCCGTCCGTCCGTCTGTCCGTCTGTTTCTAAGCTATCTCCTCCGTCAGTTTTAAAGCTACCTTAACCAAACTTTGCACGAAGTCTTTTGGTACAAATACGCTGCACATTTGTCGGAATCGGCCGGATCGGATGACTATAGCATATAGCTGCCATAGAAACGATCGGTTGAAAAACTAGTTTTAGTGAGAAAAACTTTTTTGTTTTCAATACTATCGCTCCCAACGCTCGTATTTATAAGTTTTTAATGATTTCACATAGTTTCACCAAGCCTTGTCAAAATCGGACAACTATATAGTATAGCTGCCATACAAAAGTTAGGTCTGAAAAAAGTCTTAGTGAGAAAAACTTTTTTGTTTTCAATGCTATCGCTCCCAACGCTCGTATTTATAAGTTTTCAATGATTTTACATAATTTCAACAAGATTTGTCGAAATCGGACCACTTCATAGTATAGCTGCCATACAAACTGTCAGGCATTTATCAAGCTCCAAGGGTATATAAACTTCGTTCGAGCCGAAGCACAGTGGGCCAAATTACCAATCTAGCGGGATTTAAGTCGAATTTCAATTTTGGAAAATTCCAAATTTTTTGTTTTCTTTTAATTGACAACACTTGTCAAAGCTTATAAAAACTTTTGTATGAGCTGTAAAGTGCTTATCTGATCAGCTGCGAACTTTCAAAGTGAACATATGTTTTGCACAAGGCCTGCAAAGATTTGGCAGCATTTTGTGGGTTTCGTTGGTTGATCCAAAAAACAAACAAATTGAAGTTTGTTGAATTAATATCTTTTTTTCTCATTCAGATAAGGTATGTACTAAATAAAAATGATATCTTTGTGACCCGTCTTTTTATATGTAGCAAAAAAATTGTGGTAGAAGTAAGATGTTTTAGCAAATATGGTTTTTAAGCCTATACTGACATCTTTGGACTATAACTAACGTTGTTCAATCGTGTTCAAGCTAAGTTTAGCATTTATGAAAAGTGTAGGTCCTTGTGGTGTAAAAATACCAAACATGATAACCAACTGCTACCAACTGTTATGTCTGTTGCACTTTTTAGGTGAAATGTCGGTCATACATAAAAGCCATAAGCTGCATTAAGCTTCAAGAATTGAACACATACAACACTGCAGAGCTTAGTAAATATAAACTGTAGGCCGAATTACAAAAGCACACTCGCACGTTTTTGCAAATAATAAAAATAATAGCCAAATATTTTCAATTAAGCCAACAATTTTTAACTAATTTACGATTTCCCATGTATTTCATGGTACCAAGCTGGGTCTCAAAACATTTAGCGTCCTTGCAGAAGTCTCTAAACATACATGTAGAATGTGTTGTGCAGTACCATAAAATATGAAAAATTTAAGATTGGTTAAAAGTTATCCAGTTGATGTAGATCTTTTTATATATGGCTTAGCAACTCTCAATGCATGGACGCGATTTTTGAATGTATTTAACATATACCGAACAGACGTTCAATTAAAAAATGGCAAAAATCCGCGGGAACGATGAGGCAAAGGTGGAAGCTAGAAAATCCGAAATTTAACCGCTACTCTAAAAACACATGGGCTTATTGGTGCTTATACCCATGACTGGTAGTGACAATACTAATAATGGTAATAATGCCAGACGACTGTTTTGCCAACCAGATTTAGCAGCCCGCCCCAACCAGATTTAGCAGCCAGATTTAGCATTAATTTAACGTGTTTTACTTAGTGGATATGAAGTTAATACAGATGCATTCCGCTTATATGCTATGGACACAACTATAAATTTGTCTTCTGTGCACAATGTATTAATACATTACAGTACAGACATTCCCAGGTAGCACTTCCTGTTTGGCACAAATGATGTCCGAAAAACCCTTGAAGCGCGAAATAAAGAATTTCGGAATTTACGGCAAAATCATACCCGTAAAGACAATAGATGGAAAATGCCTTGCATTACTTTATAATCAGAACCGCTTGTAACATCCAGATCCGCTTATAACCAGAAAAGATGTAAAGTTAGGTAAAGTTGAAGCTGGGTTGCTCGCTATTTCTAAAAATTCCTTCAATGATTCAGATTTATCAGATTCTGATAAGTTGCTTAATTTTTAGCACATTTAAATGGTTTTTTGCTTCATATACTTTAAATAAATTAATTAAAAATTTAAAATGTTAAGTACTCCAAAATGTATATTATTCAGTTGTATGGGAGCTATGACATATAGTTGACCTAGAATATTGATATTTAGAGAATAAGTGATAGTTGCGTTAAAAACCTTAAGTTTAAATTTTCATTAAAATATCTATTCATTTACTCGAGTTATTAATTAAATTCCGCTAGCAAAGCTGTTTGGCCCACTGTGCGAAGTTAGCTTGCCTCTATTTTTTTTATTAAGTTTCTGCGTTTTCTTCCTCTTTCGTCCAATTCAACCATCGCTAATATTTTTACCATAAAGTAAGGGAAAAACAATATATTTTGAAAATTTTTTTTATTTTTAGGCCTATCAAATATTTAGTTTTACCAACTTTAAAAAAACATAAACAGTATCTTTACATCCCACAATGGTACAATACTGAAAAATCTAATAAAAATCGTTGAAATCTGCGAAATCATCCTGAAAAAATTTTTTTAAATTCTTGGAGACTATGAAAAAAAGTCCTTCTGCCCACTTCATACATATATGTATAAAAATGTTGGTCCCTTTTATCTGAATTTTTGCATGTTTCTCTCACCAGAAAATAGTTAAGTTTCCAGAAACAGATCCAAAAATATTAAGCCCTATTTCGGTCAACTACGTACATTAAGGCGAATCCAATTAAAGTCGGGTGTCAATGATTAACCCTTTAGAAGCCATTCCAATTGAATAAGCGCAATTATATTATTTACGTACTTAATTCGCCCATTATGCGCTAAACAACCCCAAAAACCTCTTACCCTGCCCCAGTCCCCCTTCTTTGCATTGGCAAACAGACGACCGACCATTTATGGCATCTCAACAATTTCAAGTAGTTGCCAAGTTGCCCCACCCAACAATTTTTGTTTATGCTGTAAACACATTCCCAGCGAAAGCTTTAAAGCGCAACGGAAAAAATTGTCCTTTGTCAATGGTTGCGCCAGCACTCGCAAGTGTCCCCGCCGCGTATTCTGCCCCGACAAGCGGCAAGTCTGTTAACTGTTTGTTAAAAAATGTCGGCGTGTTTTTCTTTCTTTTTGCTGTTGTTCCTTGCTCTTTGAGGACGATGGCAGCAACGACCCAAGTGTGTTTACATTGCCCTGGCACATCTGTGTTTTATAATCGAGCCTAAGCCTAGGCAGGCGCCAAAAAAGGCGATGGCCCAACCAAAGGTGGTATCCCGACTAAAGCATAAGAGAAGCCAAGCTGGAAACTAGTCTGTGGGCGGGGTGGGGGTAAAAAGTAAATTAGTGCTTTGGCACTTTCGGCACACAGCCAGCCACCCACTGACCCAGCCAGGTGCTAGTTTACGCCGCCGGCCTCGACGACCAGCTGAGTTATCGTCCTGTCCTAGTCCCGTCCGTCTGTTCAGTTAGTTAGTTTCAGTGTCCTTCGTTATTTTTTTTGCTTTGTTTGCTTTGTACATTTTGTTTTGGTTTTCTGCCACGGCTTTTGTTTTTATTTGCCTTTTGGCGCCTTTATTATTTTGTTGCAGCAAACAGAGTGAAGTCCGTTCGCCAAATGACACGTGCCACCTTCTCAGAACTTGCAAATACGTAACTAACAAACCCGGGTAAAAACAACGGGCTCCAGCCTAATGGAAGAGTTATGAATTTATAACTAATTCGCATTAGCACCACCAGCGTCTGCTCTGCTCTTTCTTAGCCAGCAAGGACTTGTTCATAAATTAATTAGCCAGATAAAGAAAGCTACGGCTGCTGCAGACTAAAGCACGAAATTAATTTCGAATTAGGCGAAACCGAAAACCAAAAAAAAAATCCCCGAAACACCACCAAGTGCATAATTTCAACCCGTGGCGGGAAAAAGAGAGAGGGAGCAATTAAAATAAAAGGTACTTGAACCTTGGCGTTGCTTTCGCCAGCCACAATTAGCGATAAGCCACGGCCCAGACTCCAGGCTGCGAAAAGAGAACAAGGGTTCCTGTTCCAAAAGCGACCCCCCAACTCTAGGGAAACAGCTGCTCCAATTATGGATAAATGTCTGCTGAATAGGGTTTTAGGCGTTTTAAATAAAATTTGCACTTGGCAGATAGCATCTAAATTGGAACGTCGAGCCTTGCAAAATTACATTGAATAACTCAACCTAAGCTCGAGTGTAGAAATAGGGTTAATAATTCCTAATAATATTTACAGGTTTGTAGTTCGTACCCCAAGAACACAGTTGTAAGATATAAGTCCACGTAAAATGGTTAATGGTAAAATTACCATGCACGAACTTTCCAACCACGATTTATTATAATTGATTCATTGTAGCAATTGAAGTAGTCAGCCAGTAAGTTTAGGTAGATTAGGAAAGACTTATATGTACTTCAAATGTTATTTAAGAAAATAGCTTAAATTTTTGGCTGTTGGTTAGTAATATGCAGTTGTAAATGTTACTGGTTCAGGACCGAAATCCAACGGTTTTAAACCGTTTCAAAAGTGATTCAGAGCCATATCTCAGAAGTTATTTAAGGAATAAACTTCAAATTTAGACTGCAGGCAATATTAAGTTGAAAATATTACTGGATCAGGATCGGTATAGAACCGGTTTTGAAACAGCTAAGCTTGAACTTGATATTAAAAACTCTCAAAAGTTATTCAATCTATGAACTTTAAATGTAAGTTTTAAGGTGGCTCAGAGCCGTATCTTAAAAGTTAATTAAACTTGGAGTTGAGTTTGGTCTGTAGTTTGGTAAGACGGAGATGGATATTTAACTGGATCAGAGCCGGTTCTGAGCCATGTCTCAAAATCTATGAACTTGAAATTTTGTCATTATTTTGGTAAGATGCAGCTAGATATTTTACTGATTTGGCACCTCTTTCGAACCGGTTTAAAAGTGGTTCAGAGCCAAATTTCACTAATTATTTGAGGCCCTCTTCTGGTCTGGGTGGATGAATTTGACCTGTTTTTTTAACCTTGTGGGGAGAAATCGAGAAAAGATTTTGTAGTTCGGTTTTTTTGAATTTGAAAAATTTAGTAAAAACGAGAGGGCTAACTTCTTCTGTGCCGAAGATTTAATACCCTTGCAATTGTTTCCCCCATTTTCCGACAAAAAGTCATCTCACTTCGACCAAGTTTCGCGAATCTATTTGAAAACATTTCAAATTAATCATCGCCAAGTTTAAGACCGAAAAATTGAGAGCAAAATAGTATTTCCTACTAAGACTTATTTTCCGACCGATGCCGATCGGTTCTATTAGTAACCCTACAGAGTCAGTAAGCGGCCATTTTGAGCCTCCAATTTGCTTCGATCGCTATTGAACCGATTAGACGCATCCCTATTGTGGCTTCGTCCATCGAAATGTAATACGGCGAGAACTTTGCCATTCTTTTACTTAAAGTGAAAATTGAAATATATACATGAGTGTATTTTTCCAAATTGCGGGGGCGGGAGGGGGCGTGGCCAAAATTTGAAACAAACTTGATCTGCGTGCAGAAAAAAGAAGCATTTGTCCCATACATGTCAAACCTCTATCTCTTACCATCTCTGGGATCTAGGACAGACGGACATGTCTATATCGACTCGGCTGTTGATGCTGATCAAGAATATATATACTTTATATGGTCGGAAATGATTCCTTCTGCCTGTTACATACATTTGCACGACCTTAGTATACCCTTTTTACTCTACGAGTAAGATGTTCACCCTTAGGAACGCAGGAACACTGTTAAAAATATTTTTTCATGAGTAACGGGTATATCGAAGTCGGCTAGAGCCGACTTTAACTTGCGCTCTCGTTTTGTAATATTCTTGGTTGTTGAACTCAAACTACTGAACCGATTTAAAAACAATGTTCTACGCGATTATTGGCAGCTTAATTACCTTTCGATTTATATCTTACTCTATCTGGCTGTTAGGAAGGAAGATACGTCTTAAAATGTAAGAGTAACTACCAAAAAAATTAAAAAAATTAATATTTCAAAAACGGAGCCATGAAAAAATTTTTAAAAACGATTTTTGAGAAAACCATTCCAAACTATACTAACAAAATATTCCAGATGAAATGAGTTTTTTTTTTTTTTTTTTTTGTGTAATTAGCAAAACAAATAAATTTGCCGAAGAAATGATAAGGATCGGATGAGCGGTTCTCAAGTTATGAGCAAAAATGTGAAAAATAGCCGAGTTAAAAAAGTGTTGCATACTTTTCAGATGTTCACCCTAAGGAACGCAGGAACACTGTTAAACATATTTTTTCATGAGTAACGGGTATATCGAAGTCGGTTAGAGTCGACTTTAACTTGCGCTCTCGTTTTATTCGAATACGGATAACGAATAATTTTAACAAAAAACTATTTTTATTCGAATAAAAGAAAAATGATGTTTTATTCGAAAAACGATTAGGCCAAGCTAACTTCGTCTTTGCCGATGTTCTTATACCCTTGAAATTGTTTTAATAAATCAGAGTTTACGAACAAACAAACAATTTTTCTAAATAAAACCCACTTTTCGACCGATAGTTCCTATGGCAGCTATAAGATATAGCCATCCGATCCGGTCGGTTCCGACATATTAGCAGTGTGCAGTAAAAAGAAGACTCTGTGGATATGATCTCAGCTTGTTAAAAAATGTATTAGCTTGTTTAAATATTTTTTACAGTATTAAATTGGCAACATTTTTGCTGATAAATTGGAGAATTACCAAAAAAAAAACGTCCAAAAATTATTTTTTTTTCTATATTCATGGACTACAACAAGTAAAACTCGTAGTGTTTTGCTCTAAAAGCTTAAAAAAATTAATTAGCTGCTATTTTTTGCTGCTTTTTATTGGATATAAACACTTTCGGGGCCGATTTAGAGGATGTGGAAGTGTTCAGATTGTAAAACCTTGTTCAGAACAGATGTTTGTTATCTCAAAAGCTTCATTTTTTCCAAAGAATGTATGCCAAAAATTTTGATTTTTTAAAAGTTATACTCGAAAAAGTAAAAAAAATAGATTTTTTAAAAAAGTTTTTTAAGAAAAACTCCCGGAAAATAAAATTTTTTTGAAAATCTTTGTAAAAAAAATTTATTCTGCGTACTGTCAGCTACAACTTTGCTGAAGACTGTTTGCAGCTATCACCAAAACTGAATGAGCTGTATTCCCAAATCTGATGACACCTTTTTTTTGTTATCACTCCCAATTTCCAAAACTTTGAGGGTCCATAAAAAAAAGTGCTACCAATCTAGCCAAACGCTGAAATGGTTTTACTCAGTTCGGGTAGCACTATCGATTCCGCATAGTGTAGTTTGGTAGTTTTTTTGGCTGTTGCACAGTGTTATCTACGTCCCTTCATTTATTTGGACAAATTTAATGTACACAGTACAAATAAAATGATCATGGTTCTACACGACATGGCATACCAAAATAAAAATTAATTTTTGTGGAACTTTTATTCGTTTGGTATCTTCCGCTAAATACTTTACTAAGAAGTGATTAAATAAAAACTGACTAAAGCCCTCTTGCAAAAACCTGCGAACGTCGCTACGGGGTGTGCAAATGAAAAGCCAACATATTTATGTTTTATTTTATATTATATCTTTTAATATATTTGCTTTCATAATATCTCTTTTTTCGAACATTTTGTCAGATAATTTATTATATTTTGGTGTGTTTGTCATAGTTTCGAATGAAAAAAGTCTTTCTACAGGAGCCGAAGATGGAAGTGGCGTGTTGAATTTAATAAAAATAGTTATTAAGTGTTAAAATATCTTTGTTTTCGTCTTTTATGAATATTGAAATTATATTTGTTGCCGAAATATTTTTGGAGTATATTTGTCGTCTTCATCATCACTACCAAAATAAGAAAATCGTTTGGGCAATGTTTTGCTGGTGTCGCTTGGATAGGAACAATTTCAGACACAATTTTCTTGATAATGTTCTTAAAATGTCAACTCTATATTCTCTTTAGTGCTCGGCGGTTCATTAGATTTAGTCCGTTCTAATCAATATCCTGAGACTTAAAGATTTTAAGGAATAATTGGTCCTTTATGCCTCTCATCGGGATCATTGCATTTAAAAAAATTTTTGCAGCATTGTCATCAAATTCAGTTTGGCTAATGCCCTCCACAGAAGATTCACTCTTAGTCTTTTTGGCGGCGCACCTGATTATCATGAAGAGCATAGGCGCCATGCTTGCTTTTTAAGTTTCTTAAAAAATAAGAGCTTGAGCTTAAGCTTCTATGATTTACACGTTGCTGGGCAGGCACCTCAAACAGATTTCGCAGGCAACGTCCTCATTTTTCTCTATGTTTAAAAGCTTGAAAAACGTACCATTAAAAATAGTTAATCGTGCATCCATTTTCCTTTGAAAATAACGGTTTTGTAAATTTAAATACAAATAAGTAACTATTAATTTCTTATAGCCTATTTCCACTACAGCAAATATGTACATATTTTCACATATCTAATAATATGTAACAAATTCTCCATATGAAAAATATGTACATTTTTAAAATATGTTTCCATTCACCCCGAAGGTTCTCACATTTTTTATTATCTATGTCAGTTGAAATTCATGGAAGCCAGAAAAGATAATTGAAAGTTATATAGCACAATTAGCTGGCTGCTTTATCTTAACAGAAATAGCTTAGTGGTTAAGGACCGAGACTAGAAATCAACAAGACCTGGGTTCAAATCCCGGTAAAGGCATGAAAAAAAATGTTTTTTATTTTTATTTTTAGCAAAATATGTACATATGCTATGGAAACGCTCAAAAAAAAATTATGTACATTTCGAAATATGTACTTTAGACCGGACATTTCTCCATACGATTTTCAACATGTGACGATCTTTGCACAACATGGCGCAAAAAATTCTGTATATTTTACAGAAAATTGATCAAAAATCCAAAATCAGATATATTGAGGCTTGATGGTCTCGAAAGGGCTTTAAAAGTTCCAATTTCCCCTTAATTTATCTTTGAATTGTCAATGTAGACAGAGACCTTTTACAAAAGTATCGAACAAATAAAGTAAATATTTCATATTAAATTACAAGTTCAGTGGTGTTGTGATAAGCACTCTGGACTTTGAATCCGGCGAACCGAGTTCAATTCTCGGTAGAACCTAACATTTTTTTTTTTATCTAAAACTAAATTTTTAGTAAACACAATGTTTATATACTCTACAAGTGCTTAGTTGAATATGCCATGAATATTTTTCTTTTGCAATACGTATTTGTGTAGTTTGAAGGCAATAAGGATATGCCGTGATCAGCAATAATCATCGATTTGGTGCCGTCCGTTGTGTTGCTGCAGCAATTGTACGACATGTTGAAATATTTTATTTTACAATTTTCACAACATTTTTGTATGCCTACTATGACGTTTCTAGCAGCTCAAAAACAAAATTAAGGGGAAATTTGAACCTTTAAAGCCTTCTCGAGACCATCAAACCTCAATATATCTGATTTTGGATTTTAGACATATTTTCTATAAAACATACAGAATTTTTTGAGCCATGTTGTGCTAAGAACTAGACAAAAAATTACTTTTCATATAAGGCATGTACGGTCTAATGTACTTATAATGGAAATAGGCCATTACTCACAAAAAAGCCCTTTTTTCTATTTTTTTGTTTATGAACTACGCCTAGTTCTAACAATGACAGGAGGTTCAAATACATACTTGCGCAAAATAGTTTTTTATTCGAATAAAGGGAATAGCAGAATAAGCCTACAAAAACTGCCCCCACTCCGATCAGCACGAAATTTAAATATGTTGTTAGCATCAATGAAAAAACTCACTCCTAAATTTGTAGTCTTCTAATCGCTATTGGAGTAGAGTTATGAGGGTGGAAAGATAAATCAAAAAAGTCGTTTATCATAAGAACCGCTTAACCGATTTGGAGGGTTTTAATATTATATATGCTGTAAGTGTCCACAGCACAATTAAGAAAATAATTTTTGCACATTTTTATTGCCAATTCTTTGGCCAAAAAAATATTATGGAAATTTTCTAACTATTTCCAAAATTAGCTTAAAACTTATAAAATGAATGGTATAATTCTACAGCGCGCTGTAGAACATGCACGCAATTTAACAATTGTCCTGAGGTAGTGCACGGCTTTCCGCATAGACGATTCGTCGACGTATAAGGGGTCAAAAAAGCGTCAAAAGAGATCTTTTGACGTTTTGAAATGTCGTCAATGGAGTGCCAACGTTCGAATCTACCATGAGGTGTTGACGAAATAGGGCATTTATAAATGGGTTAATAAATTTTATATAAACAAAAAAGTTAAAGATTGTTTTCGGCTATATTTCGTTGATTTTATTTCAAGCTGAAAAAAAGGACAATTGAATTTTATTCTATTCTGCACAATAAAACTTAAGCTGAATAAAGAAAAACAATAGACAAAAAATACAACTAAAAAAGAATACAAGTACAAGAATAAGGCTATTTAATTTTGTTCTGCAGAACGCGTTAATTTCAGCGTTTAGTTGCTTTTCTGGGTGGTCCCCCTAGGTATAAATACTGAAAGTACAAATTTAATTAATTAATATATTATACTCATAATTTTGAACTCCAATATGAATTTGTTATGGCCTTACCTTCTTTCAAATTTGTATATCTTTTGTTACACTGTTGCAATGATTTATTTATTTAGGGCCGATTTCACAGGCTATAGGGGCTGAAGCCCCCCCCTTAGAGCCCAAATATCTTAATTCACCAAATATATGCAAAGAGCAAAATAAGTAATTAAGAATTTTAGAAAAAGATGCAAATACAAAGATTGTTTTAAAAAGGCATAAGCAGTAGAGATTTCGAAATATCGATATCTAATACTTGTAGAGTATATTTTTGGTGTGTATTTTTGTTAGTTTCGGCCACAAAAGGGAGGTTTTCTGAAGGCATTCTCTTGGTTAGTTAAGTGGCGGTGTGTCGCCCAGCGGTTAGCGTGCTGGACTGCTGATGCCGCCGGAAGATCCAATAATAAAAGTTTTTAACTTTCTTAAGAAAAAAGCTTTTACACATCCGGTCACCTTCACCACCTATTGGCGCCAGCCAAACTAGCCACAAAAAAGCAAATTCTCAAACTTTGCCCGTTCGGATTCGGCGTTAAACTGTGCATGTATTTCTTTCTCTTGTGCGAAAAATTTAAAAGCACATACACCAAAAAATTGAGAGACGCTTAGGTTGGCCCCTTTGTAGCTGTATCCCTAATTTTACAATCTCTTGGATATTACTAGTATTTTTCATATTACTAATATCCAAGGGAATCGATATTGTGACAACCCTAATCAGCAGTGAAAAGTATCTACAAACAAACACCGTTGGAATATGGATTGAAATATTACGACCGATCGTTGGCAATTCGGTGGAATATTTAATAGTTTGATGAACCACTGTTCCTTACATGGCAACAGTTTGCAAGAAGATTCATTCTAATCGATTCCTATCAGCTCTTCACCTTGCGTCACTGAACGAACAGTTGTCGCTTGATGAGAATGGTTGTTGTATGCACCAAAAACATGAATGCGTGTGCACATTCGCCGCGTTCCTTTTTTACATTATTGGAGAAGTAGAAAAGTTTAAGAATGATAGAGACAGCGAGACATCTTCAAAAGCGGCACATCTCATGAGTGCGATTGGAAAAACGGAGTTTCTGAACTCTTTGCATGTTTTTACTGATTTTTGAAAAAAAAAGGCAAAAAAGTTGCAGACGAAATGTCACTTGAGTTGAAAATTCCTCGATTATATGGTCGTCAAAATAAGCAACAGCTTACGCTCGAGTATACGACGCTTTTTTACCCCCCATGTTAAATATTTTTATGCAAATACTAAGAATGAAGCATCTAGAAAGAAACTAGTAAAAATTTAGTATAGCACCGTTCTATGCAACAATTTTGTAAAATGTCATCGACGGGCCGCGATATATAAAGAGTTTTTATACAACAAAGTCGAGTAGGTCATCCACGGGTTCCTTTTTAATGAAGTTTTTAAATTTGCGGGTTTTGTACTAAGAATATGTGAACGTTAAAACTTAACCACGTAGCTTAATACATATATGGGTAATTATTTCTGAAGTGGGCAACAATTTTTTTTCATAGTCTCCAAAAATTTTAATTTTTTTGCCTGGATGAAACCGCAGTTTTCAACGATTTTTAATAGATTTTTCAGAATTTTACCATTGTGGGATGCAAAGATATAGCGACTGTTTATATTTGTTAAAGTTGGTTAAAACTAAATATTTAATGGGCCTAAAAATAAATAAAAATTTTCAAAAAATATTGCTTTTCCTTTACTTTGTGGTAAAAATATTTTCGATGGTTGAACTGGAGGAAAAAACCGCTGAAACTTAAGAAAAAAAATTTAAATCGCGGTTTGTGGAAAAACGGCGATTTTGAGATTTTTCAAAAAAATTAGGGCTAATCCTTATGATGATCTTAGTACTCTGAAAAAAACTTTATAATGGGACGGCCATAACTTTCCGAGAAATTCAAAAAACCGCGACATAAAGTACCATTTTTTGTTTAACCCACGATCAACTTCATGCAAGCCTTAAACCATACCTAAAAATGGACCGAACAGCGTTTAAAGATTCTCCAATGAAGCTTTGGCTCATGGGTTATGGTCATTTTTGTTCTCTCAATTGGCTTTAAAAAATATTGACCAATTGGGCATCAACCAGCTTTTCCAATATTATGCAAATAATCTTATTAGTGATGTTTTTAATCACCAGCAGGAAAACAGCTCAAATCGTTTAATTACTTCAGTTCCAGGCATCTTAGCGTCTTGCGGGTTGACTACCAAAAACATTGAAAAATTAAACTTTACTTTTTCTTGCTGGCAGTGAAGAATATTACTATTAAGACAAATTGGATAATTTTGGAGGAGCTGGTGATACCCAAATGGTCAATGTTTTTCAAAGACAATTGCTAGAACAAATACGCCCATAACCCCTGAACTAAGGCTACATTGGTGAATCTGGAAATGCAGTTCGGTGTGTTTTTACGTCTTACCTATTGCCTCTATGAAGTTGTTCGTAGGTGAATCAAAAAATGGTACTTCATTTGACGGTGTTTTGCGTTTCGCGGAAAGTTATGGCCGTCCCATCATAAAGCCTTTTTCAGATCACTAAGAATATCAAGAGGATTACTCCTGATTTTTTTGAAAAATCTCAAAATGGCCGTTTTTTCACAAACCGCGATTTAAATTTTTATACTCTGTACCGAAGGTACATAGAGTATATTAAGTTTGTGCAAAAGTATGTAACAGGGAGAAGGAATCATTTCCGACTATATAAAGTATATATATTCTTGGTCAGCATCAACAGCCGAGTCGATATAGCCATGTCCGTCTGTCCGTCTGTCTGTCCGTCTGTCTGTCCATCCGTCCGTCCGTATGAACAAACAGATCTCGGAGATGGTAAGAGATAGAGGTTTGACATGTATGGGACAAATGTTTCTTATAGCTGCAGGCAGATCAAGTTTATTTTCAATTTTTGCCACGCCCCCTCCCGCCCCCGCAATTCGGAAAAAACGTTATATCTCCTACAGTTTTGAAGAAAGACGTTTCGTACCTTCTAGAGATAGTTAGTAATTAGATGTATCGATTTGCCGAAGAAATGCTAAAAATCGGATCAGCGGTTCTCAAGTTATGAGCAAAAAAGTACATATCCCTCGCCCCACCCCCTTCCACCCATTCACAACTAACACCACAAAATCTTAGAGAGAGAGAGAGAGCGATAAAGAGAGTGAGAGAGAGAGAGACTTTGAGATGAGCGCAGCACCAGCATTGCATTCAGCTTCTACTCCAGGTACAGAGTATGTTATAGTCGGGCTTGACCGACTTTCTCACTTGTTTTTCTTAAGTTTTGGCGGTTTCTTCCTCCAGCTCAACCATCGCAAATATTTTTACCACAAAGTAAAGGGAAAATAATATATTTTGAAAATTTTTATTTATTTTTCGGCCCATTAAATATTTAGTTATAACCAACTTTAACAAATATAAACAGTCGCTATATCTTTGCTTCCCACAATGGTAAAATTCTGAAAAATCTATTAAAAATCGTTGAAAACTGCGGTTTCATCCAGGCAAAAAAATTAAAATTTTTGGAGACTATGAAAAAAAAATAGTTGCCCACTTCAGAAATAATTACCCATATAGCATTTCCAAATTTATAAAACTAACCAAAATTATGTACAAACATGGTCTTAGTGACGCGTACGACGTTTTTTGATTTAAAATAGGTTTTACTTAAAGGTTAAATTTTTAAAATATGCCCTACACATCCTGCGAAGTTTTTCAATCTTTATTGCTTGAGCAGTTGGTGGATACTCACTTAAAAATCCTTCTTCACTCGCGACTTCTAAAAAAATCGCCTGCGGCGCTATTTATTTTTCTAGCGTTCTTCTAATGTTCTGTATGCATAATGTACATAGAGAGATTAGGAGATATGTATGTGTATGTGTCTTGTACTTCTTCTTTAAGCAGATCATTAGAGGTACCGACGCACATATCAATCGCTGGCATAGTTAGTCGTCAAAGAGAATTCAACAGTATCGGTCGTGGACCGCGCTAAGCCGTACTTTATTAGATTAATAAACGCATGCTGGTACATATACATAGCGACGGCCTGAGTGTGAGCAGCTTCAGTGATCAGTGATTTCTTGAAAGGCGTCTATGTGAGATAGTTCTTGAGTTGGTGACGGAAAGTTGGGGAAATGTCTTGTGCAAAATAAACGTCAAACGGAATTTGCAGATTTGATCAATCTGCTATAATTCTAGTTTACCTATTTGAATTGAGTTAGAGCATTGTGCGAATAGTGAGCTAAGCTTAAAGGCCATCATAACATCTCAGCGGATAGCATGAAAATTGAAAATGTAAAATAGCGATTTATATTGACAACATCTGCGTCTAACATCTCCAGTTGTCGACGCGACGCGTCATACTTAGTAGCGAACTTGCATATTGCTTAAAATGATCAATTAAATGGATTTTGAAGAACAATTGGTGGTTGTTGTATCTGTTGTCCAAAAGCAGCAACTTTGAATTCAGCATCTTAATGCATATTTTGCCAATAATGCGCACTTTGCAGAGATTGAAGATGAAAAGGAGCTGATGACCATGATAGGCATGAATCTGCACATACCAAGAAGCGCTTGGCTGCTAACAGAGTTTGCAGAGGAGTACATGACACCTAACTAGCTCCAGACGAATAAATTGATGAGTGTGTTTAAGGGTTTGAGGCCAGGCTGGTACTCAATTGTATTATTTTCCCTGGTTGATTTCCGGTATGCTATACGCATTGCTATATCAATTTTTGTAATTTAACAAATTTTTATTTTAGTTACAGATTCATCTATGTGAACATTGGTTCTCCGGGTCGATGCAATGACTCAAAAGTCGACGTTGAGTAGAATAATCAGTTCATCACCGTTACTCGAGAAAAAGGCCAAAGAAATATGCGGAGTTAAGGTGCCAGTGTTGCTGATTGAAGACTCTACCTTTCGTTTCTCACGAAATCTAATGAAGCCGTATCCATTTCCGACAACATCATCCCTAGAGAAACGGGCAATTAATTATAATTTGTCCAAGGCCAGACGACTAGTCGAAAATGCATTTGGTCACTTGAAAGCACGGTTTCGACGTGGACTTGAAAGTCACCCCAAAAACAATGCAATTTTTGTCATGTACTGCTGTGTATTGCACAATATCTTGAACGTGCACAACAGTGCCATCAATGAAAATTGGAAACTTTTCACAAAAGTAACTCGAGAGCAACCAAACCAATCCAACACTTCTGCCGATTGTTCCTCTGGCGCTAAAGAAATAAGGTCTGCTATTTCAAGATGTGTTAATTTGAATGAAGAATAAAAGCTAATTGTAAGCAATCCAAGTAACTCGGACTGGAAGGTAGCCTGACTTGCAGCTATCTCCCGAAGCATTCCACACTGCTCCTATTGATTCTCCCTCTGCATCTCCAACCGCTCCCCCGCTATGCTCACAAGTTCCGCTTGGTTCATTCATATAATTCATTTCATATAATTGAGTTAAAAATACCATGAGTATCCAAATTGTGTTGCTCGGAATTGTGAATTCGGAATGAACCCAATTATTAATTTATCTTCTTAAAATGAACCCAGTCATATAGCGTTCCACCACTGGGTCCTATATTTTCTTCCTCCAGCCTAGAAACATATTTATATATATGTATGTATATGCGATATTGACATGAAAATGTGTATTTTTAGAAGCAAATTATATCTACCTATATCTACGCCTAAGGTTGTCGATCTTCGTTCTAATATCGGTCTAACCGCCCACGAACCCGCCATCCCTAATTGCATCCGCCATCTCCATGTGAGCATGGGAGTTCTTGTTCGCCAATGTTTTCCTTCCAAAAGTCTACCAGATTCTTCTCCATGTCCAAAGTCCAGTCAAGGCGACTCCCAGGCGCGTTTTTGCGCACTGCAAATGTAAGCAAAAATTAATCAATTCATAAATGAATAAGAATTTGAAAATATTTACCTACCGTTTTTCTTTGCAGACATTTTTGATTAATTACACCGGCAAACAGCCAATTTGGTCCACGCATCTCGATGAAAACTTCTGATCCCGTATTGTGCACTGATTCCAAAACTGGTCTCGGTTTTTCGTCATCAGCTCTTGTTTTCAAGATATCGCGGAAAATCCATTTCGCAGTATTTTAGGTGTTTAAAAAATTATGGAGGTTACACCGAGCAAAAATATCTGCATATTAATGTTGTTTGAAAAATTGGATATTTTGATATGATTCTGACCAATCTTACGCTCGGAATATCCAACAAAAATATTTAAAATGTTGCTATGTTATTGAAGGATAAGATAAATTTTTAGATTGCTACTATGTTTCACATGAATAGAACACCTTTTCATAATCATTCAGATTTCAAAGCTATTTAAAACTGTTTCTATTCATGTGAAATATCGTAGCAAACTAAAAATTTATCTTATTTGGGTATAGGCCTTAAATTAAAAATAAAAAAAAAATTTTCTTCTTTTAGTTTTGACTTTTTTAATCACTCCAGAAGTTTTTGTCAGTACAGTTGGTAAAGCTCAACTCGAAAATCGATTTTAAACTTTTTTTATGGTCACAATTTTAGTGCCCTGGTAAAAGGTATTATAATTTTGTCTTAAGGCGTGCAACGCATAGAAATATTTATTTCCGACCCTATAAACTAAATTTATCTTGATTCTTTATTGAGTGCGACGATTGATCTTTGTCCGTCCGTCTGTCTGTCCATCTATCTGTCTCTACGCAAACTAATCTCTTAGGGCCGTTTTCTCATGTTGCTGTTTTTGAAAATCTAGGTGGATTTGCTGCATTTGCTTTGCTCATGTTCATGGTTCGCCATCTAGATGGTTTTTGTTGCCATCTACTTCATCCTCATTGATTTCAAAACCATGTACATGCTTAAGCAAATTATGTATTTCTATTACGCGCGCATATGGTCACACTGAAAATATTTGAAATAAAAAACAACTGCTGCTAAGGCTGGAATGACACTTTCAATTTTTAGGGACAATTTAAGTGACAATATTTCATCTATTGGCAAAAGTCGTTGGTATGAGCGAGTCAGAGTGTGCTTGAATTCTCCGCAGAATGCTTCAGAAGAGGCTGCAATGATACACAACAGCAAATTTGACCTATAAACAAAAAACTGCGACAATAATTGTCTCTAAAAATTGAAAGTGTCATTCCAGCCTAAAAACAGTTGTCTAAATTATAAATATAAGTATAATCCAAATAATATTAATAAGTAAACCAAAAATGGAAAATATTGGATGTGCCTTTTATATGCAAGACCGAAGACATATGCGCATACTAATTCCCCTAGTTCATTGCTTAAGCATAGTTCACAGACGCAATTAATTTGGGTAAATTTTGATTAAAATAGCCATTAATAAAGATTGACTGAAGAAGAGACAGGAATTAAAACTAAAACTAAAGTTTCTTACGAAAATATTTTGATCAAATATGGCCAAAAAGTTCCACAATTTGGCCAATTTCGCAAAATTTTCATCAAAATATGTCCAAATTATGCTTAATCACCCATCATGGTAACAAGTCGTTCAAAAAAGAAATCCTCTCTTCCTCTGTGAAATGCATACTTTACTTTTTAAAATTGGCGCGCAACAAATACAACAAAAGTCCAGCGAGTAGTAAGGCGCTGCCAACTTACGTTTAGTGCCTTTCACGCCCTCCCGGTGTGACCGTGGCGCAAATGCCCAAATTCATAATCAATCTACATGAGATAACCAATTGCACAAAATCCACCTAGTTGCGAAATCTAGGTGGATTTCGATTTGAGCAAAAACAGGAACATGAGAAAACGGCCCTTAGTCTTAAAGCATTCAAGCTAAAACTTTGCACGGAGTCTTCGTTTTACGGCACTCTGCTAATATGACGGAACCGATCGGTCGGATCACTTAATCTAATAGTAAAGAGCACGCAAAAGAAACTCCTTAGAAAACAAGTAAGAGCGTTGCAGTCGACTCCGAAAAACACACACTCTAGCTGCCTCAAATAGGCACAGCGCTCCTCACACTCTCAAGCAAAAATGTTTCGTGTATAACTTTGGTGTTTGGAAATGTTTTCTTCTCCCTGTAAGATTTGTACATTTGCACAACTTTTGATGACTATTGATGATCCTAAGGATGATTTTCCATCCTTTTGGGATCCATTGGATCTTTTCGAAGTCGATTTATTTTCGAAAAAGAATATTAATATATCCATGGGATATGTAACAACCCATGAAATATCCTTTTTATACCCTTGGAGAGGATATATTGAAATTGTACGGATGTTTGTAACGCACAGAAGGAAGCATCTCCGATCACATAAAGTACATATATTCTTGATCAGCATGACGAGCTAAGTTGAGATAGCCATGTCCGTCTGTCCGTCCGTCCGTCCGTCTTACAGTCCGTTTCTATGCCATCTCCTCCGTCAGTTTTAAAGCTATTTTAACCAAACTTTGCAAAAAGTCATTTGGTACAAATACGCTGCACATTTGTCCGAACCGGCCTTATCGGATGACTATAGCATATAGCTGCCATAGAAACGATCGGTTGAAAAACTAGTTTTAGTGAGAAAAACTTTTTTGTTTTCAGAGCTTTCGTTCCCAACGCTCGTATTTTGTAAGTTTTTATGATTTCACATAATTTCATTAAGATTTGTCAAAATCGGAGTACTATAGCTGCCATTCAAAAGATAGTTCAGCAAAAAAAGTTTTTGTAAGAAAAACTTTTTTGTTTTCAGTGTTATTGCATCCTAACTTGTTACTGATCAATGTTACATGCTACCACACAATTCTGCCAAGTTTGATCTAAGTCGGACGACTATAGCATATAGTTGGCATAGGAACTAATGGCCGAAAAAGTAGTTATAGTGAGAAAAACATCTTTTTTTGAACACTTTACACTTTTCAAATATGAATATATTGATAAATATATATTGTATGGATGCCAAATAACAAAACTGGCAGGCATATATCGTGCTCCAAGGGTATATAAACTTCAGTCGAGCCGAAGTTAGCTTTCATTTTTAGCTTCATTTTTAAATATAAGATAGCACAATAATTTGTATCAATTTATTTATAATATACTTACAATATATAATACACAAAAATATCGGTTGCTAAAACTTTTTCCTCCTTATCATGTGTTCACCTTAACATGTTTAGTATGGGAGGACCTTCAAACTTAACTACTTTAACAAATCGTAGATCTTATCTCGTAAGCTTGGAAATGATTGTAAAAATTTATGCTTTCAAATATGTGAACAATTTTATGCAGTTCAATTCTTTCACTTAAATTAATAATTGTATAGTATCCACTTAGAAGAGTATGCTTTGTCCTTAGAATTGGTGAGTATGTATAATCTTAAATGTAGTATGTCTTTTCCTGAGAATTAGTGAGAATAAACAGCCTTTTAAGTTGTATGTATGAAGTAGAAAAAGATTATTAGTTATTGAGGTGATCTATGCGATTTATTATATAAGAATTTTATAATCATGTTTAAGTGAAATTTCATAGAGATATTTTTGGATGAAGGTCCACACCAGAAGGGATTCCTCTAGGTATTTAAGGTCAAAAGCATGAAACAACATAAAACAGCAGTCTAATGCACTGATAAATGAAACAAATTCAAGCAAACATAAAACTCCTCTGTGGTTACTTTATCATCACCTATAAAGGTTGCATGGGTACATATTTTGTCCATAGGACATTTTTGAGCAGAATCCTGCATGTTTGCTCCCGACACATATGCCCGATTCTTTGTAATAATAACAAAAAAGTTTTTCTCCTTAAAACTAGTTTTTCAACCGATCGTTCCTTTGGCAGCTATATGCTATAGTCATCCGATAAGGCCGGTTCCGACAAATGTGCAGCGTATTTGTACCAAAAGACTTGTGCAAAGTTTGGTTAAGATAGCTTTCAAACTGACGGAGGAGATAGCATAGAAACCAGGGATATCAAATAAGAATTTTGGAAAAAAAAAATTTAAGCGAAGAAATCGTCCAATTTTATACAGAAATAAGCAACACAACTTATTTTTAAACGTGAAGGCCAAGCTAACTTCGTCTTTGCCGAAGTTTTTATACCCTTGCAAATGTTTTAATACATCAGAGTTTAAGAACGCCAGCATTAAAACAAACAATTTTTCTATAAAAAAACCCACTTTTCGACCGATAGTTTCTATGCCCGATATATAAGATATAGTCATCCGATTTTGACCAAAACTTCTAAGTCTGAGTAAAAGCGTTAAAACTTGCTGAAGCGGGAGGCGTTTACTTTAAAAACAAAAAAGTTTTCCTCACAAAGCCCACTTTTCGACCGATAGTTCCCATGGCAGCTATAAGATATAGTCATTCGATCCGGTTGGTTCCGACATATTAGCAGTGTGCAGTAAAAAGAAGACCCTGTGCAAAGTTTCAGCTCTAATGCTTTAAAACTGAGAGACTAGTTTGCGTAGAAACAGACAGACGGACAGACAGACAGACGGACGGACAAAGCTCAATCGACTCAGCTCGTCGTCCTGATCAAGAATATATATAGTTTATAGGGTCGAAAATGAATATTTCTATGCGTTGCAAACTTCTGGGTAAAATTTTAATACCCTTTGCAAGGGTATTTATATATAGTTTAACCTTTCCCCAGTGGGACTCGAACCCAGTTATTATTCACCATGCGTTGACTCTTTCACCTATGCTCCATAGGGCATCGTAAATAAATTCGATATTTAAGCGAAGCACTTGAAAAAATATGTTTCTCTATGAGACGCTGAATAAGGCAAAGCAGATCTAAAATGTTATAAAAAATGTTGTCCGTTTGTCGCCAATCTGTACTATCTGAGACCAAAACACACTAAACGAGAAAGGCAAGGCTAACTTCGTCTGAGCCGAAGATTTGATACATTTTAAAACGCTTGTCTCAACGGTTAGCGACTTCGACCAAACTTCGCAGATCAACTTAAAAATATTTAATATTACCCATGACCGTGATTGAGAGCGGTAATATTGAGAACAAAACATTTTTTTCCACTGAAACCCAATTTACGACCGATCGTTTGTATGGCAGCTATAAGAAGTATTCATCCGATCCGGTCGGTTCCACCATATTAGCAGCGTGCAGACAAAAGAATACTCTGTGAAAAATTTCAGCTCGATAGCTTCAAAACTGAGGGACTAGTTCGCGTAGAAACAGACAGACAGACAGGCGGACGGACTCAGCTCGTGATGCTGATCAAGAATATATACTTTATGTGGTCGGAAATGATTGATAATACACTATTCAAGTGTATAAAAATTAAAGGCACATCTACAGTGACTAAAATGGTTAAAAAACGAGAAGGCCAAGCTAACTTCGTCTTTGCCGAAGTTTATATACCCTTGCAAAAGTTTTAATACATCAGAGATTAAGAAACATTTTTCTAAATAAAATCCACTTTTCGACCGATAGTTCCTATGGCAGCTATAAGATATAGTCATCCGATTTTGACCAAAACTTCCAAATCTGTGTAAAAGCATATAAAACTAATAATTGCTGAAGCGGGAGGCGTTTACATTAAAAACAAAAAGCTTTTCTCACAAAGACCCACTTTTCGACCGATAGTTCCTATGGCAGCTATAAGATATAGTCATCCGATCCTGTCGGTTCCGACATATTAGCAGTGTGCAGTAAAAAGAAGACTCTGTGAAATGAATATTTCTGTGCGTTGCAAACTTCTGGGCAAAATTATAATACCCTTTGCAAGGGTATATAAAGAAGTGAAAATAATCCCTCATTAGGTCAAAACTTTTTAGATCAGCCATGCCCAGCCCTATGCTCTTTTAGCACGCTTTGTTTTTGTAATTGCTCCCGAGATAGCAAAGCAATGATCGTATACATGCACGGCACCAAGTATAGGCGAACACAACACATGCAAACAATTACTTGTGTATGCACTGCGTAGAACCAAAACCGTTATTCTTCCCTTCTTCGTATTGGTCTTTGCTCGCGCAACCAAACTGACCAACAACAATTTCAATGATTTTGTTTTTGCCTTACTCAAATTCGTTGTGATTGTGTTGGTTTCTTGTCTTCGAGTTTGCACTGGCAAAAATCGGTATTGGGTTTAACCTGCCGGCAAAATGTTTAACATCGCAGCAAGTAATTTTTTTTTCGCTCAAAATTATTATTGTGAACAGCAGTGTATTATATGCTATACGAAATTGCTAATAAATAAAAAGTTTAATGCAGAAAGGCATTTTAAAAGTATGCATAGTTCAATCGCATGTGCATCAATTGAGGTGATAGAAGCGGAGTATAAAAAACGGATCGATGCGTTCTTCGTTAATGATGCGCTACAAATCCTAAATTATATTGAACAATATTCGGATGAAATAAAAGTTCAAAAGCATCAAATTGAATCATAAGCTCAATCAAATCGCTCTGAGGCACAAAGAAGCAAGCACGCCCAAAAATTGAGATCATTTTCAGATGGAGTTTTTATTAAAAAAGTATGCCAAGAAATGATGATTTGTTTTGGTGAGAGTGGAGAGGCCTTAGCAAACTCAATGGAGACAGTTTGCAGAAACTCTGTGACCCGAGATTGAGGATCCGGAAATACTTAGACTCGCTATAACATTAAGGTTGCTCATATTTTCATTCGTAGCGAGTCATGATATTTCGGAAATCAGTAATACTGTATTAGCATGATAGACCACAATCAATAAGAGGTTCGCTGGATACCTACTAGGAAATACAAGAGGCGTAGACGTATTTATCGGTAAATGGAGGATAGAGCTAAAAGGATCAAAGATTGCGCGTAGGTGGTGCTCAGATTGGAAGAAAGAGGCTTTGTTGGACAGTTACTAAAAATGGAAAGGTACCTCACCACGTATCATCCACCAAGAAGCATTGTGTGCTAAATGGACGAGTGCTGTTCACACAATGAATGTGGTCGTAAAAATTGTTAATCGAATTAGAGGTGGACATAATTCATTAACGCATCGGAAATTTAAAAAATTTCTTCAGGAATGTGAATGTCAATATGGTGACCTGCTTATGTATACCGAGGTGAGGTGGCTAAGTAGAGGCAAATGTCTTGAGCGTTTCTTCGAACTGCGAAAGGAAATTGTCGAATTTATGGAGTCAGATGTAAAACATCATGAATTGTTAAATGAAATTAAGTCACAAGAATTTAACATTAATCTAGCATTTTTAACCGACTTAACAACACACCTAAATCACCTTAACCTTTCCCTTCAAGGGAAAAACAAATCAATCTTTGATTTAGTCAGTTTAATCGAAGGATTTTTAAAAAAAATCAACTTATTTATATTCGACTTAAATTTAAGCAAAATGTTTCACTTTCAATGTCTAAAAAAGACATTTGATGAGTTTCAAATTTTAGTTTTTGATTTTTCTGAATACGTAAAATTTTTTGATGAATTAAAAATCAATTTTGAAAAAAGATTTAAGGATTTTAAATGCGTTATTAATATGATGTCAATTTTTTATACTCCAATGACATGCAGCATATGCGATCAAAAGCCAAATCTACAACTGGAGCTTTGTGATCTGCAATCCGACATTGAGTTAAAAACGTATAAATTAGAGGGTATTGATTTTTGGAAAGCTATAAATTCAAACAAATATCCTTTACTTCACAAAGAAATTTTACGAATTTATTCTATGTTTGGAAGTACCTATATTTGTGAGAGTGCTTTTTCAACTTTAAAACTTATAAAAAATAAACATAGAAATCGACTAACAAACGATCATTTGGATTCCTTGTTAAAATTATCTTTAACCAAAATAAACATAAATATAGACAATTTGTTGGGTAGTTGTTAAACATGAAATCATTTTTAAAATCTATTATCTATCATTCAAACTAATGTTAAAAAGATGAAGCTAAACGAAATGAAATGTTAAAATTTATTTTTATTTATATTTACATTATTATTGTTAAAAGATGAATCATTTGTTAATTTTTTTTCGGATTAGTGAAATGGTACCAATGTCAACTTTTTTTTCCAGTGCACAAATTGAAATACAAAAAATTATTCTCTTCTTGGTATTGGTGTTTTTATTTGTGAGTATTGGTGTGTGCTCTGCCGTATGATGGATTTGGGCATGACTGTTTTAGATCCTTAAGGATATTAATTAATATAGATCCTTTAAGGACATGTGATATACCAATACAAAGGTATTAAGACATAGATCATATATGTGTTTAAGATTTAGTCCTATAAATAAGAGTTGTTGATTTTAAGGAAATAAAATTAATAAATAATCCTTGAATCGTTCTTTCTTATACCCTTGCAAAGAGTATTCTAATTTTGCCCAGAAGTATGCAACGCATAGAAATATTTATTTCCGACCCTAAAAACTATACATATTCTTGATCAGGGCGACTAGTTGAGTCGATTGAGCTTTGTCCGTCCGTCTGTCTGTCTGTCCGTCTGTCTGTTTCTACGCAAACTAGTCTCTCAGTTTTAAAGCATTAGAGCTGAAACTTTGCACAGAGTCTTCTTTTTACTACACACTGCTTATATGTCGGAACCGACCGGATCGGATGACTATATCTTATTTCTGCTATAGGAACTATCGGTCGAAAAGTGGGTCTTTGTGAGAAAAACTTTTTTGTTATTAATGTTAAAGTCCCCCACTTAAGCGATTATTAATATTATGCGCTCCTACACAGATTTGGAAGTTTTAATTAAAATCGGATTACTATATCTTATAACTGCCATAGGAACTATCGGTCGAAAAGTGGGTATTATTTAGAAAAATTGTTTGTTTTAATGCTGGCGTTAAACTCTGATGTATTAAAATATTTGCAAGGGTATAAAAACTTTGGCAAAGACGAAATTAGCTTTGCCTTCTCGTTATTATACCCGTTACTCGTAGAGTAAAAAGGGTATACTGAAGTCGTGCAAATGTATGCAACAGGCAGAAGAAATCATTTCGACCATATAATGTATATATATTCTTGATCAGCATCATTAGCCGAGTCGATATAGACATGTCCGTCTGTCCGGCCGTCTGTATGAACACCTTGATCTCAGAGATGGTAGGAGATAGAGGTTTGACATGTATGGGACAAATGCTTCTTATACTTGCAAGCAAATCAATTTTATTTTCAATTTTTGCCACGCCCCCTCCCGCCCCCGCAATTTGGAAAATACGTTATATCTCCTACATTGAATATAGATGATTCGTACCTTCTGGAGATAGTTAGTAATTAGCAAAATGTATCGATTTGCCGAATGAATGATAAAGATCGGATGAGCGGTTCTCATGTTATGAGTAAATAAGTAATTCACCCCTCGCCCCACCCCCTCCCACCCTTTCACAACCACCACAGCACAATCTTAGAAAGAGAGAGAGCTAGAGAGAGAGAGAGAAAGAGAGAAACTTAGAGATGAGCGCATCACCAGCACTTAGGTTCTATTCCAGGTACAGAGTTTGTTATAGTCGGGCTTGACCGACTTTTTAACTTGTTTTCTTTTTTTTTGTTGAAAATTTGACATATAGCAATGAATGCTTTGCAGGACTTAAAACTTAAACTATAATTCCATAAGTAAATAATTTGATCAAATATAACCGAAATGTTTGCCAACTGGGGCCAATTATATGCCTATGTGAGTTTTGCAAGAGTTTATGATAACAAAAAAATAAGTTCTTACTGTAATCTAACGCGAAATATTGTGGAATGTGAATAGATTGAAATAAACATTGTAAATAAGGCAAAGATAACGGAACGCATAGTTTGTGAAATTAGGCTGTGGATATATCGGAATGGTATTTTCAATAAAACGATTTGGAAAAGTAATACTTATCTGGCTTAAAAAATCACTTGTCTCAATCTCACCAAACAAGAGTATGTAAAAAAACAAATAACGATATGGTAGACTGTTTGATATTAAAGGGAAGGAAGATCAAGTAATTAAATTCTATTCTTGTATGGATGGAGATGTCTATTTTAATCCTAGTTTAAAAGAGCAACTATTTAAAATTTTTTCTGAAACTTGGAATTATCGAATTGGGATCGATTACAAAACGAGTCTTGAATTTAGTTTCGAAAGTTATACTTAGTTTCATTTAGTTTTTCGTTTGATGCTGGAACATGTGAACGTTGTGAACTTGAAAATAAGCTGATTAATTATGCTGCACATAGTGTCCTCTGGTCTGCATTCTCGTCCGCGTCTTTGTCGGTCATTCACGCAGCCAGCCAACCGCTTGACAAATGCCTTTTTAATCCATTTGCACAACAATTACATGTTGCTGTCAGTTATACTTTACATATGGGATGGAGGGGTAAAAAACCATATGGCAGTCGGGCCGAAAACTATGCATAAACATACATAAGTCCGTGCATGACAAATCTGTGCGCCACAAAACTGTCAGCCTCCGTGTTTATGTCTGTGAGATAAGCAAATGACACACATTTAAGTTGCCGGCGCCTTTTTTGTTTTGCTTGCCAAACAGCTGCAGCCTCTCCCGGCTGGGAGCATGTGTGGGTGTGTGTTTATATAAATAGCGTGGTTTGGTGACTGCATGACAGACTGTTAAAATGTCAAAATGACACATTTGCCTAGCGTGTCATTAATATGCGACAGTTTTCTACCCTCTTTGGCCCATTACCACTCCACGATATGAGCCGTTTTAATTTGCAGGCATCGGCAACAGCCGCGCACCCTGACTGCTAACCGACTGACACAGAAACCAGCATTCGAAACGAGACCCGAGCGAACGGTTGGAGCAGTGTGACATGCGCTCTTCTCGGAATTTCCCATTATTTTCTCACTCAATTTTCCGCTCACTCTCCGGAGTGGATTTGGGAATCTCGCCCATAATTAGGAGGCCACTAAACAGAAGGAAGCTTTACCAACAAAAGGCAGTGCAATGGGTTTTCACGCCACCCAAAAGTATGCAACGAATATTTTTACCAAGCTGAATCGGCTCAGGCAGGACGAATATTTGCTAGAGTGTGTGTGTGTGTTGACTATGTAAACTTCTTATGCTGCCATACAAACATATTTGTAAAATGCATTGCAGTTCAGTCGAAATTAGAAATTATGTCAAGTCTTTAGTCTGCATTAGTTGTGAATGTGTGTGTTTGTTGTGAGAGCGTGTTTTGTTCAAATTCAATTTAGGTAATGACATCATCAGTATTTTCATTTGTTTCTGTCAAAAATTTCACGTCACAGCACATGAGCAACTTTTTATGCTTTATGCTACAAATTTAATCAAAAAGAATGTTTGGCCTTTGAAATGAAAACAGCCAAGATGCTGAAAAGACAAAGGAGAGAGAAAGCCTTTACAAATGATTTATTATACAGGCATCGCACGTTTTCTGGTTTGAGACCAGTTTCGAATATGTTGCACGAGAATATTACGAACTGCAAACATTATAATACTGCTTCAATGTCTGCTCAACTTTTTAAATCAGATTTAATTGTAATGGCGAAGTTAACTGCTCCGATATTCTTAGTTAAAGAGAACGATTTTAAATTAAATTCTTCGTGTCTGCTTTTGGATTTAAACCAGGGACCGTAATCATTATAAGAGCTATTTTATAAATCCCAACTTAATGATTATTTATTAATTTTTACTATTTTGCTCATTTCATAATGATTATTTTTGAGTTTTACTAAAAAACTCTGATTTTAATGATTATTGTCTGAGTGAAAAAATAATACTTACAAAATAATGATTATTTTGTGATTTTTATTTTTTCGCTCAAAAATATCGCTCAAGGTGCTACTGCGACCATTTAAAAAGGAACTGAAACAAAATAACTATATATTCTTAGAATGTGAACCAAGCCAAAACTTTGAAACCAAAATTTGATTAAAAAAAACTCTTATCTTAGACGCGATTTTGGTGGTCAATGTGGCAGTGGCGATCTGACACCGGATTTTAATAGATGTCGGCGAGATAAGACGAAAATAATATGACCAAGTTTTTCAATTTTTGCAGTTTTCAAGATATCCGCATAGGGGAACCGACCCCCGACGCTTTTAATTTTTTTGAGTATGCAGTTTCAAAGTACACCAACCGAAAGTAGTTTAGGGATTTTTTGTACACTTATAGTACCAACCCTGCATTTTTAACAGCGATTTTTATCATATCAATCACAAGCCTTTTTCGAGCTATCTATCCATTAATAATTCCACATTTTTTTCTGGTCAAAGATGGCATGTATACACTCCCCCGGAACAGTTTTCCAGTTTTTTAAAATGCAATCCGTTACCTACAAAATTACGCGAAATTTTTAACACCATTTATTAAAGTTGAAGAAGGTGGTTAAAATTAATAAATAACAATAAAATGTATATATTTAAATTGTATTATTCACTTTCGTTATTTATATATTAATCAAGTTGTACACAGTGATTCTTCACTTTATCTTCAAGATGGGGTGAATGTGGAACCAAAGGTCGAAAATGGGGAATTCTGATTCACCGGCCGGTCAATGACAGTAGCTTGTACTCATTGAGTACAACTCTTTACCACAAAATTTTGTTTAATCATATTAGCCGTTTCGGCTCGGTTCTTTATCCGGGCTCGTCGAATTGTTGATCTTGATATAACCAATTCATCTATGTTATGACCTAATGATCCAGCTACAGCACTTATGGCCCTTACGGCTTGATAACACTGCTCGACAGCATTTTTCCCCATTGGACCAAACCAACGTTTTCTAAAGTAAATTGGCCCGCTGATCACGAAAATCGCAATGAAAACAAAATCTATCGACGCGTTATCGAGATATTATCGATAAACCGTTTTTTCCATTTTTCAAAAAGTTACCCCCACTTAAACTCTCATAACTTTTTTGTTTTTTAAACGATGTTAATGATCTAAGCAAATTAAAAAAGACAAAACTTGACCAAACAGTTTGTTTTCGGACAAAAAAGGGCTGGGTCGTGTGCGTTCAACGCTATAGACTCAAATGGAGAAAAAAAATGTTTTTTTTTTTTGCCAAATTTGAAAATTTATCGAAATTAAAACGCTTGTAGATTCATAATTATATAAAATTGTTATGTTTTTTAATTGGACAGTAAAAACTATTCAATTTAATTTTAAATAAGCCCTCAAATGCAGAAATCGGACATAAAGTGGAGTTTTCAAGAATTTTTTTGTGAAAATTGGCAAAAATTCAAATACTGCTGTGACTTACTTTTCTGACTTCTAGTGAGTGGTTTTAATAAGCTCAGGCATATAATTATTCTAATATGTGTAAAATTTTGTTGCTAAATTAATCAAATTTAATTTTTAACACTTTCAAAAGAGAGACCACCACTTTTTGCGGCTGTATGCGTTCCTTGTAGACTCTCGGATAAGACCATGTCAATAACACAGTTCAACAAATATAGGGCCATTGAGGTTGATACGGAGGCTTTCAAGCTGAGAAAAAGACAATTTTTTAACTTATTCTAGCACGTCAATTTTTTATGATATCAATGGTCAAAGTTGGTAAAAAATGCCTATAAAGGCAACTTTCCAAATTATAGGTACCTATTAAAAAGCAATCTTTAACGAAATAATGCTTGTTAAAATTTAGATAAATAGGTTAATTTTTCTGTATTAAGGGTCATAAACCAAATTCTTGATTGATGGGCTGTGGTGGCCGCCTAAACCTCAACCTCAAAGAAAAACAAGTAAGAAAGTCGGTCAAGCCCGACTATAACATACTCTGTACCTGGAGTAGAAGCTGAATGCAATGCTGGTGCTGCGCTCATCTCTAAGTCTTTCTCGTTTTCTCTCGCTCTCACTCTCTCTCTCTCTCTCTTTAAGATTGTGCGGTGTTAGTTGTAATAGGGTGGGAGGGGGTGGGGGGAGGGTGATGTACTTTTAGCTCATAACTTGAGAACCGCTCATCCGATCTTTATCATTTCTTCGGCAAATCGATACATTTTGCTAATTACTAACTATCTCTAGAAGGTACGAATCGTCTAACTTCAAAACTGTAGAAGATATACCGTTTTTTCCAAATTGCGGGGGCGGAAGGGGGCGTGGCAAAAATTGAAAATAAACTTGATCTGCCTGCAGCTATAAGAAACATTTGTCCCATACATGTCAAACCTCTATCTCTTACCATCTCCGAGATCTGTTTGTTCATACGGACGGACGGACAGACGGACGGACAGACGGACAGACGGACAGACGGACATGGCTATATCGACTCGGCTGTTGATGCTGATCAAGAATATATACACTTTATAGGGTCGGAGATGATTCCTTCTCCCTGTTACATACTTTTGCACAAACTTAATATACTCTATGTACCTTCGGTACAGAGTATAAAAATACGGATGCCATTGATTGTCCCAGGACATTAGAGGGAGCAGAACAATCATCTAACTGATTGTTCCTTTTGCCTATCGAAAGTATCGGTCTATTATCGTCTGTTAGCAAGATGCCAATTTACAATGATATTGATTATGGAAATGTCTTTCTCAAAGTGTATTAACTATTCTTATTCTCTATTTAAGTGCAATAAAAATAAAGAATAGGATGCAATATATTAAAAATTGCATTGAATGTGCTACATTATTCAACATTGTCTTTATTTTTATTTACAGAAATAGAAGTTGGAAAAGAAATCCTGTTTGAATTTCTCTTATAGGGCACATTGTCTTCGGAGATTAGAGTCCAGCAGTAGACGGTCTCATCAGGTTTTAACCATGGTATCTTTTTTCCATGTTGGACACGTCCTGATAAAATTTTTTCACGTATACTAAAAAGTGGTGGAGTTTATTTTGAAAAAGTTAAAAATGAATAGTTATTAGTCTATTTTAAGCCATATTATTAAAATCACACACTTAAAGTTCGAAAAAAACGCCCCTTGAATGAAAACTAAATTTTTGTCTATTTTCACAAAAAAATTCTTGAAAACTCCACTTTATGTCCGATTTCTGCATTTGAGGGCTTGTTTAATAGTAAATTGAATCGTTTTTACTGTCCAATCAAAAAAACATAGCAATTTTGTATGATTATGAATCTACAAGCGTTTTAATTTCGATAAATTTTCAAATTTGGCAAAAAAAAAACATTTTTTTCTCCATTGGAGCCCATAGCGTTAAAAGCACACAACCCAGCTCTTTTTTTCCGAAAACAAACTGTTTGGTCAAGTTTTGTCTTTTTATACTCTGTACCGAAGGTACATAGAGTATATTAAGTTTGTGCAAAAGTATGTAACAGGGAGAAGGAATCATCTCCGACCCTATAAAGTATATATATTTTTGATCAGCATCAACAGCCGAGTCGATATAGCCATGTCCGTCTGTCCGTCTGTCCGTCTGTCTGTCCGTCCGTCCGTATGAACAAACAGATCTCGGAGATGGTAAGAGATAGAGGTTTGACATGTATGGGACAAATGTTTCTTATAGCTGCAGGCATCTCAAGTTTATTTTCAATTTTTGCCACGCCCCCTTCCGCCCCCGCAATTTGGAAAAAACGGTATATCTTCTACAGTTTTGAAGTTAGACGATTCGTACCTTCTAGAGATAGTGAGTAATTAGCAAAATGTATCGATTTGCCGAAGAAATGATAAAGATCGGATGAGCGGTTCTCAAGTTATGAGCAAAAAAAGTACATCACCCTCCCCCACCCCCTCCCACCCTATTACAACTAACACCGCACAATCTTAAAGAGAGAGAGAGAGAGAGAGTGAGATGAGAGAAAGACTTAGAGATGAGCGCAGCACCAGCATTGCATTCAGCTTCTACTCCAGGTACAGAGTATGTTATAGTCGGGCTTGACCGACTTTCTTACTTGTTTTAATTTGCTTAGATCATTAACATCGTTTGAAAAACAAAAAAGTTTTGAGAGTTTAAGTGGGGGTAACTTTTTGAAAAATGGAAAAAACGGTTTATCGATAATATCTCGATAACGCGTCGATAGATTTTGTTTTCATGGCAATTTTCGTGATCAGCGGGCCAATTTACTTTAGAAAAAGTTGGTTTGGTTCAATGGGGGAAAGTCGACTCTCATTTTGGCGAGCAGTGTAATCACTCAACCCAATTCCATCAAGCGTCGATAACAACTTGCTGTCAATAAAATCTTTCTTTGGTATTTTATTCACTTTTTGATACCTTGAAACTTCAGAATTTTCACTGCAGTTAGACTCATCTTTAATAAAATGTTAATAAAATTTAGTGAACCAAAGTTTTTATAATTTTTCTTACCTTCGATTGCACTTTAATCATTTAATTGTTGTAGAAAAATATTGCTATTTGCATTCGATTTAGAATCTACAGCTGGCTTTAATTCGTTTTCTACTTTTAAGTTCGCTCCCTCAGGAATTACATTTAGCGTTCGATTCTGAACGCTTATAATGAATTCTTCATCAAGCAGGCTTATAAATGTTTCCCTTCTTTTAATTTGATTCTGGGTTACCGATTTGATGTTTTTGAGGACGCGCTTGTATTCATTATATAAATCTCTTATTTTAATAACATTTTTTGCGGCAGATATAGATTTAATTTTCAGTTTCTTTATTAATAACTTTGCACTAAAATCCACGTCGTTCTTATTGTCAATATAAAAAAAAAGATTTTGCAATAACACGCGACGGGTTAGGATTTTTTTCAAACGATTGGTCGAGTGCCCGATTAATAAATGATACTTTAATGAAGACATTTTAATTGATGAATTGAACAAGATTTAATTTTCAATATGGGTTGAAATCTGAAAGCAGACACTATGTTGAATTGATTATTTCAAAGTTTTTAAGTTCTTAAAGAGATTTTTGTAATTTGGAGAGTACCGATGATCCCAACCTTTGTATATTTGATGGGGGAGCATATAAAATCGATAAATATGAATTTTTATCATGGTACCTTTAATAGCAAAGAAGTTTTTCTCACTAGATTCAATTTCAAGAGCAACACTTTCTAGGGCAGCTACTTGATAAAATGCAGCAGTTGGGCTGAAACTAAAGTATATTGTGGGGGAACATTTAGAACTGATAAATATATAATTTGGTGGTTGTAGCTTACCAAGGGTAGGAGATTTTAATAGAAGAAATTTTCATCCAACTGGTTGTTGATGTCAAATAGTTATGTGTTTTTTCTGAATCTTACATATTTTATAAAGGACAGTCAAATATCATTACCATTAAATTTTGGCTTAGGTTCCACCACAAACAAAGAAGTTATCCCAAAATTATATTTTTTAAGAGCAATCGTCTCCATGGGAGCTAGTCGAAAAATGCGCGGTAAGCGGATATTAAAAATTTATGTTTAAGCGGAGCATAAAAAAGACACGTGTGCAAAGTTTCTGCTTTTTACCGTTTAAGCCGTGGCCACCAAAATTAAGTCAAATTTTCGAACTTCCGAGGCCTCTTGCCATTTGTTAATCTACAACTAAAATTCCGAAAAAATATGGAAATTATTTTTTTATGTCAAACTTTCGGAATCCGTCGGGACATTTTTGAATTCCCAGAATTTTTGAAATTTGGACCAGTCTAATGTACACACAAATTTTATATTATGTTCTAAACTTAAATGCCAACACGAAGAAAAGTACTGTGCTAGAAGTATTTTAATCGCTGATTTGTTAGAGTCGAATTCAAAGGGCATGCTAACGTGCAAGGAGTTCAAATTAGTAAGAGCTCTACATATAGGCTCATGAATGAAATAGTTTATTTGGAAAATTTTGTGGGATAATGGTGGGATCTCAGATTTCGGCTTGGTACATTAAAGATTATTTTATCAAAAACACAAAAAAACAGGTGAGCAAACGTCAGTCTTAAAAAAATGTTTTGATCTTGACCTTCGAATTGACCCAAGTATGAAAAGAATGTGACAATCCTGAAACTCGCTATAGCTCAAAAGGTAGGTTTTCCGGCACACAAAGACCATACGGTCCTTAGTGAGGCCGGGTGCTTGATTGGGGTACCATTTCCTTTTAGTAATCCTGGAGGATCTTTGCCGTTTTGGCAAAGGTCAATAGTGTTTTGGGAAACTCTTGGCCGCCTCTTCCAGAGAGGTTATATTTTCCTTACTAACTTAGTACGAAATTTTAAAGGTCATGGTCTCATCCACCTATCTGATACTATTTAACTATTTAAATTAAGTATAATTAGATTACAAATAAAAAAAAAATAAAAAGTCGAGCTTTAACAGACGAAAATAGTGTGTAAAAAGTTTTTTTTTAATATCTTATGCAGTGTTGCCTATTTGCATATATATTTTTAATTTATAAATAGTCGGCGTTGATTTTATTTAAAAACTATTCGATAGAAGAATAATAAAAGTCTACTACTATAATATGTTTTATTTAAAAAGATGAAAGCATGATTTTTAAAATTATTAGTTATTAACCAAATATTAGCTTTGGGAATACTAAGCCTTTTTTTTAATTTGAATATTTTTTTAAACTTAAAACTAAAGATCTTTTACAAATTTTTTAAAAAAGAAGACTATGACCTCTCGGCAATATTCCCCCTCTCCTTACCCTTATCCTTAATGCACGTCTACTAAAGCGCCCCATACATCTCACAAATTTTTGGGCAAATCGCTTATGTGTGTTAGTGAAATATGGGTGTATGCGACTCACGCACGCATTTGTGCAAATCGAGACAAAAATCAAAAAGGCTTTGATTTTTTGTGTTATTTGCGGAAAATTTGTGTGGTTAGTGGGCACATTGTGCAAAAACAGAAGCAAATGAGGCTTTTCTTTTAAAAACCATAGACGTTTATCGTTCCTGAACTGCTCTGTGGATCATAAAAGCAAAGGAGTACACCAACAGAGAGGTAAAGAACTCCCAATATGCAATTTTGATAGAAAAATACAAAGAGCGCTACCCAGATGCCATCAACTTTACTCGTTGCGCAAATTGCGCAAATACTGGTGTGGTGAGTGGGCTAAGTGACGTTTTTCCAAATTGCGGGGCAAAAGGGGTCGTGGCAAAAACTTAAAATAAACTTGAGATGCCTGCAAGTATAATAGCCTGGGATTGAGACCAATAAATTGTGAAACTAGAAGAATTTAGTAGCAGCTCCTCATACCCAGTTTTTCTTGATCACGTCAAGTTCGTGTTTAATGGGCACATTTATACCAGCAACACACAGTTACCACATCTGGTGCTGGTCAAATAAAGATGAGAGCTAAAATTTTGGAAAATTCACCAAAGATGAAGGGAGTCACCACAATTGTTATACCAAATTCCCTCGGCCAATGGATAAGCGGATAGTACCCCGCCCATAGAGGACTAACTTAGAATATGGAATTAATGGAAAAGCACTCGATAGAATTTTTTAAGATTTTAACTATATTGAGATACGGATCAGTTAAATGTGTCCTTAAGAGATGGTGGAATTTGACATATCGATATCACAGCGTTGCCACCCGTCGTCAAAGTGTCACGCGATAGGCACGCGATGAGAGATGATTTCGAATGTGTGAAATATTTATATGTTAAACATACTTTTCGTACTCTGCATGGCGGTAGACGCACAGATACACAGATACAAGTGTTGTAGCGAGGAGTTTTAAAAAGTGCAGGACAACTATACAAAAACATTAAAAAGGCTGAACAACTTTTCATTGGAGGAGAAGGTGGCCCTAGCTAATCCATAAACAACATTATGATAGCGGCTTGACAAAAATTATCTGGGAATGTAAAGATATTTATTGAGTTTAACTATGATATTCACAATTGATTGTATTTGCTAGGAGATTATTGCAAGGCGGCTTGGCCTTCGTTAAAGGACAGCGCCACTGTTCGCTGGCGGCTGGCAACTCAAGGAGGCAGCGATGTGAAGTGACAGTTAGCTCCATTTGTGTCGTTTTTGATCAACTTGTCAGCACAAGCAATGTGTGCCATGCATATGAAAAAATAAGTACTGATTCTCTTTTCAAAAATCTTAGCTCCTCATATGATAGAGGTGATGATGAGAAGCTTGGTCCAGAATAAAGTAATTCAATTATGGACGACGGCGATTCGGAATGTCAAACGGATGAGCTACAAAACTTTTCAATGGTCAGACTTGGTCACAAGTCGTTGACAACATCTTCTTATTTATGCTATTGCATTATAAGTACATAACATCGAGAAGAAATGGCCAAAACAGTCGATTCGAAAGAGCACCAATTGCCAAATGGAGCAAATTATTGAAAAGTTACAAATAAAGGTCAAGTAATCGACAAACGATTTATTTTTTGCGATTTATTTACGTTTTACAACTGCCTTCACATGGATCTTCACTGCAAGTAGGGATTTAACAAACACCGTCGAGCCCTAGGTGCCTTTACTACACATAAAAGGCCACCATATATATTCGCTGTTAATTTGTTTAAATTGTCCCGCCAAAAATAAAATTGGAAACAAAACAACTAGAGATGAGCGACTTATTTCGCACTTGCTATCGGCGAAAAAATGTGCAGGGATTTCGCACACTTTTCGCAAGTATCTCCATACCAAGCTTTATGGGTTAATAACATACTACCAGGCATCAATAATTGCATTCGTATGTTTTTAACAACATTATAGAACTACTAGAGCTTTCTAAAATAGATTTATGTAATTCCCTTTTATTTTTCTGTATTGTGACTCATTTGTTCAAAACATTTAACAACACAAATGGACTTGTGTCAAATGGAAATTTTCCAAACATTTTGTGGCTATTACATGAAACATTTCCACTTTTCTCGGGCAGGTGTCTGCATTCGGCCTGTCAAGTTACTTTGCGCGTGAAATGAAAATTACCGAAACGCGTAAGGAAAAATTAAATTTCCTCTGTGCAAATATTTGAAACTAATTATGCCCAATAGAGTCAAAGTGCGGCCGGAGCAGGGGTAAGTCTAGGCTGGCACGTTGTACATCCGTTCGTGATTCAGGATTCCTGCCGCGTCCTGCCGGCGTTGCTCAGGTGACGAGGATGCTATGCAGCAAAGGCAACGACAGCAAAAATAATGCTAACAGCATTAAGTTTACCATTAGACGTAGTTGCTGCTGGTGGTGGGGGCGAGGGGGCAGGTTTCAGGTTATAAACAAAATACGCGTGACTTCCTTTTGGATCCATTAAAGCAGCATATCCGGTGGCGCAAGGGGCGCACATGTGTGTGTGTGTGCTCCTTTGAATGATGAGCCTGGCAGGACAGCCAAGATAACAACAGCGAACAAAATGGATTTAAATTTGTTGATTAGTGCCAGAACAAGAGCAACAACAACAATACAAAATGGCGGCACCTGAGCCTCCGTCTGCATATGTGTGCGGGTGAGTGTGTGTGTGAGTGGGTGATTTTGAAAAATAATCATAATAATGACAGGCATTGTTATGAAAATTCTAATGTAAGAGCTGAAACTACGGCACAAACAAGCTGAAAAGCAATTTGTACCCAAGTCCCTGTCTCTGCCCTGTGTGCTTGTGAGTGTGCGGGGATTCGTGACCCTGGCACGCACTCGCAGGCTCCTGCATTATACTTAAGCTTTATGTTACTTGCGCGCTTAAAAACTCGCATTGTTTTTCGTTTTGAAAATTTCATGAACTCGTTGAGACGTGTGAAAAGGTATTCAAAGGAGGAGCGTAATCCCGTTTTGGGCCAGATCAAAGCGAACTCAAGGCAAACTGAGCTAAACATGAATTATTAGCGCTCAAAACACAAAAAACGTTTGCAGTCGGCCGTTTTCTGAAATTGCAACCCAACAAAACCGCTTTTTCATTTCTCTTGCTAAGAATTATGACTGTACAAAATGAAAATGTGGCTGGCATTTTCACAGGGCTGCGTAGCTTGGGGTGGGATGTGGGTGGGGGTAGCAGAAAGGGAGCAACTTTTTCGGAAACTGAGTGAAAAGTAAGAAAAATATGTACAAACATTTGCTAAAAGTTAAGTGCATTGCGAAGAAATCCAATAAAATTGTCTTCATTTTGGTCTTTGACATGGCCCTGTCCCGTGGGAAGTTATTGTCGAGACTCTCAAAACTTTTAAGTGCTTAGGATTATGCCACTAAGATTTTTTTGTCTGTTTTTACATTTCTTCAATGAAATGAAACAAAAGATTCGTGGAAATTCGTAGTGACAGAAGTATTCCAGTTAACAAAGAAATAAACAAAGTTAAATAAATTAAAAAAATTTTGAAGAGTTTTATTTAATGAAGTTTGGAATGAAACAAGTAGGAAAGTCTGTTAAGTCCAACTGTAATATACTCTGAACCTGCAGTACCAACTGAAAATAGCACTGCTGGCAGGCCTGCAAAATTCATGTGTTCATGTCATGTCAATAATAGGGATTCAATTCCATGAAAAGTAAAATATCGATTGTTAACGTTAACCTAAAAATTATTAAATGTTTGAATATTTATCGGGAAAATCAACTTAAGCATAGCTCGAACAGTTTTAGCAGTTCCACGCACATTTATTTATTTATTTATTTATTCGCCAATTGAACAATGCTCTTTACTGGCTACCCTAAAATATCTTAAATTATATTACTTAACTTAACGCCTAAAAGTGGAAAAGTATTCTGCTAATAAAGTTTTTAATGCTGTTTTATTGGAATCGAAATCAAATCGCATGCTAGCGGATAAGGAGTTGAAATTTTTAAGGGCCCTAGATATGGGTTCGTTAAGGGAATAATTGGTTCGGGAAAATTGGATGGAGAAGGGCTGAAAGTTTCGAAGATTTCTGCTTGGTACATTGAAATTTATCATGCCTAACAAGGTGGGAAAGTCAATGCACCCTAAAACAAGGTCATTCAGAAATAGCAATGACGCAATAGTACGTCTATCTTCAAGAGTCGAGAGATGCAGCAGTGCACATCTACCAAAATATGGCGGCAAGGGATCAGAAAAATTAAGCGGGAGGAGCGCAAATTTAAGAAATTTTTTCTGTACTCTTTCAAGCCTTTTAATATGAATTGCGCTAGAAGGATTCCAAATAAATGATGCATACTCCAACTTGGAACGCACAAAAGGCTCAAACGAGTATAAGGGTCCTTAAATTGGCTGGCATGGCGCTTGACAAATCCAAACATAGAGTAGGCCCTTGGCAAAATATAATTTATATGCTCATTGAACAGAAATTTTTGGTCAAATTTCACTCCCAAATCAATGGCCTCAACCCGACTCGATAAAGTCTGGTTAGATATAGAGTAAGTGGCCGTAATATTGTAGAAGCATTTGCTATATCTAACAATAAAGCATTTGTTGAGATTTAAAGGGAGCACACCATGAACTGACCCTATCTAAATCAGATTGCAGCAGTCGACTATCACTGATGGATTTAATAGATCGAAAAATTTTAAGATCATCAGCATAAAGCAGAAACTCTGAATTAAGAAAATGCACGCAAATGTCATTAATAAAAATGATGAAAAGTAAAGGACCGAGGGCACTTCCCTGTGGAAGTCCCGAAGTAGCCACATATGGAATAGAAAGCGAGTTGTTTATTCTAACTCTGTAGGTCCGGCGGTCCAAGTACGATTGAATCCAGGACAAAAAGGAGGAATGAAAACCTAGCCTAAAAAGCTTGGCGATTAGAGCATTATGACAAACTTTATCAAATGCCTTGGAAAAGTCTGTATAAATGACGTCAACTTGACAACGTTTGTCAAAGGAGTTGATGCAATAATTACAGAAGACAGCTAGATTAGAAGTAGTGGAGCGGCCTGGCATAAAACCATGTTGGTTTGGGTTAATGTACAACTTTTCCAGAAAATACATCTGTTTGGCTACAATTCGTTCAAAGAGCTTAGATATATTGCTAAGCTTAGCAATGGGTCGGTAGTTAGGTACCTCCCTCTTGATACCAGACTTGAACACAGGTGTGACTGTTGCAATTTTCCATTTTTCAATAAATCGACCAGTTGTGAGTGACATTGAGAATATGGTTATGAGTGGCTCACATAACTCACCAATGCAATGCTTCAGAAAAAACGAAGAAATTCCATCACAATCTGGGTAATTAGAGTCATCGCAGCTCATTACAGCTTGGAAGATGTCATCCTCGGAAATGGATAAAGTGCCAATGTTAAGCAAATGGGGAATTGAGTTCAAACTATTCAGATCATTCCAAGAAGCAGAGGGTTCAAAGTTAGAATTGAAAAATTTTGCGAACAAATTAGAAATACCAAGGTCTGACGTTGCAACTAAGTCATCTAGTGTCATAGATGAGGGTATTTGAGAATTTGCCTTTTTGGAGTTAACAAATCGCCAAAACAATCTAGGGTTAAGTTTCAAACCATTCTCAACATCCGCAATATATTGATTATAAAGAAATTTGTTTAGAAATTCAAACTCACGCTTATGTTGCCTATATCTCTCCCAATCAGCAGAATCTTGCGTCTTTATAAAACGTTTTAGAATTTGTTGCGCAAATTTTTATATTTTTTTAAACCCTTAGTGTACCAAGGCAATCTATAAGAACCCTGAACCCTTATAGAAGCATTCTTTTTGATAATGCATGACAAAACGTTAATAAAGTTTTCATAGCAGATATCCACGCTCTCATGCGATAAGACTGAACTCCAATCTACAGCAGAAATTTCGACACGAATTGCATCAAGGGTAATCTCGTTAAAGTTAAATTTAAAAAATTCTCGCTCTGATGGAACAAAAGTATAAAAGTTAAGTTTTAAGAGCAAAGGCATATGATGAGAATCACAGTTTGAGATAGGAATCTCACAAATATCAAGATTGCAGCAGACATCTGGACTTATAAAAACTAGGTCGAGTAACTTGTTTAACTTGTTAAAAATATTATTAATTTGTAATAAGCCCATACAAAATAGCTCATCTACTACCAAGATTTCATGCGACTGATGGACATTGCTAGGTATCATTGATGAAGTCTCCGAATCGTGCGACCACACAAGCGATCCCATGTTGAAATCACCAACCACACAAAGGTACTGAGAGTCCAAAAGAGAATCATGAACATGGGATATGTTCAGAATATGCTGCTCATAAATTTGGTAAGCACTGGCCGGCGGTATATATGAAGCGACAATGAAAATATCACCAGAAGTTCCAGAGATTGAGACGCAAAGCTGGTCAAGGAGTGTGTCCTCATTAGAAAGGCGGATGGATTGACAGTTCAGACCACGACGAACAGCAATAATGACGCCACCACCCCGTGTACATTGCGCTCTCACATAATCTCGATCCTTTCGAAATACCTGATAAAGCATTGGCTCGAAGAATTCACTAGTGAAGAAATTCGAGCTGAGCCAGGTTTCAACAAGAATTATGATATCAAAATTACGCTGAGAGGTGGCCAAAACGGCTTCTCCCTTTGTTCTCATACCAGAGATATTTTGAAAGAAGATATTTATGGAACGGTTTTTATCACCAGATGGGGCTGTGTCCAATGATGCAGACGCAGATAGAGGCAAGCAGAATGACGACGGCTGAGAATTATCATGTAGATGAACCTTATCACGTTGAGTCCCATGAAAAGATAAGCCAAGCATAGCTCCAAGCAACGCCGCAACTCGTACTCTCAAGGAATCTTCTGGGTTATTTGGCAGCTCAATAGGAGAATAAAATTGAAGAGCTGGAACAGATTGACGCTGTGTAATCGTGGAAGGCAAATCCAGTGGGAGGACAGTCAAATCCGGACTGATACCAAGTGGTAGCAAATCCAACGAGAAGGGCCCATGACAGCATTGCTCAGTTGCCGGATGAAATATGGGAAAGAGCGATGCTCTTAGATGCGTTAGTTTAAGAGCAAGCATAGGCATAGCAAGTGTCTGTAGAATAAACATTTGCCAGATTGGAGTTTGTTTTGTCAGACGCTCTTTCAATATCGATGAAAATATACCAGGAGATATATTATTATTAAGTCTTAACTAAAATTCCATCATATTGAAGATAATTCAAGTTTTTTAAAATCTTAAAATTGCTTAAATTTATATGTGAAGTGCCAAATATGTCAGAGATTACTTGATCAGATCAAAAAAAAAATTGCAATTATTTGACGATTTTGATCGCTTGGCTTTCAGTAGTCGATTTCAAACCGTCAAAGTTTCTAAACAATATCAAGTGACAAAAGATGTTTTCCTCCCTTGATATGTAAAGTTGTAGGATTTCAAAACGAAATGAGAAATTTTGTACAAACCCGATTAACTGAAAACCCATAATAATAACAAGTAAGAAAGTCGGTCAAGCCCGACTATAACATACTCTGTACCCGGAGTAGAAGCTAAATGCAATGCTGGTGTTGCGCTCATCTCTAAGTTTCTCCTTCTCACTCTCTCACCCTCTCTATCTCTCTCTCGCGCTCTCTTTAAGATTGTGCGGTGTTAGTTGCAAATGGGTGGGACGGGGTGGGGGGAGGGTGATTTACTTTTTGGCTCATAGCTTGAGAACCGCTCATCCGATCTTTATCATTTCTTCGGCATCATTACATTTTGCCAATTACTAACTATCTCCAGAAGGTACAAATCGTCTTTCTTCAAAACTGTAGGAGATATAACGATTTTTGAAAATTGAAAATAAACTTGATCTGCCTGCAAGTATAAGAAGCATTTGTCCCATACATGTCAAACCTCTATATCTTACCATCTCTGAGATCTGTTTGTTCATACGGACGGACGGACAGACAGACGGACAGACGGACAGACAGACGGACATGGCTATATCGACTCGGCTGTTGATGATCAAGAATATATATCTCTATAAATATAAAAGAGAGTGTCCTGACTGATTCACTGACTGACTGACTGACTGACTGACTGACTGACTGACTGATTGGCAATCATCGCAGAGCCCAAACGGTAAGAGATAGAGGGCTGTAATTTTCACAGGAGTTTCCGTTGGTGGTGAAAGTGCGTACTAAGACGGGGTTTTGGAAAATTCCATCCGGAAAAGTCGGAAAAGCGTCTGAAAAGTTTGTATGGGAAAAATGTTATTTTTCATCCGATTGACTTGAAACTTGGTTTGTAAGCTTAGTACGCGAAATAATTCGACACGTGTTTTCCCGATCTTGGAAAATCCGACCACGAGGAAAATTCCCGGAAAATTCTGCATGAAAACAGCTATTTTTCATCCTATTGGCTTGAGACGCGGTTTGAAAGGAAGGTTGGTGAAATAAATTGAAATGAGATTTTCCGAAGTTGGAAAATTTGACCCAACGGTCGGAAAATTCCCGGAAAATTTTGCATGAAAAACACTATTTTTCATCCGATTGGCTTGAAACTCGGTTTGTAAGGACAAAATACGAAATAATTTGAAATGTGATTTTTCAATGTCGGAAAATCCGCCCACGAGGAAAATGGCTGGAAAACTCTGCATGAAAAAAATCTATTTTTCATCCGATTGGCTTGAAATTTGGTTTGAAAGGAAAGTAGGTGAAATAAATTGAAATGTGATTTTTCCGAAGCCGGAAAATTTTCCCTGACGGTCGGAAAATTCCCGGAAAATTCTGCATGAAAAAACCATTTTTCATCCGATTGGCTTGAAACTTGGTTTGTAGGGACAAAATCCGAAATAATTTGAAATGTGATTTTTTAATGATGGAAAATCCGCCCACGATGAAAATGGTCGGAAAATTCACCCACGAGGAAAATGGCCGGAAAATTCTGCACGCAAAGCACTATTTTTCATCCGATTGGCGTTAAATTCGTTTTGAAATTAAAGTAGGTGAATTAAATTGAAATGAGATTTTCCGAAGTTGGAAAATTTGCCCTGACGGTCGGAAAATTCCTGGAAAATTCTGCATGAAAAAACTATTTTTCATCCGATTGACTTGAAACTCGGTTTGTAAGGTCAAAATGGGAATTCATTTTGGTTTTTATTTTCCGATGTTGGAAATACCGCCGGGATGCCCACTGGGATGTGGGTGGGATGTGAGTGGGATGGGGGTGGAAAGTGGGTGATAAGTGGATGTAAAGTGTGTGGAATGTGGCGGGAAGTGGGAGGAATGTGCGTTGGTTCTATACTGTTGAAGGCGCAGCGAAGCGCGACGGGATATTTGCTAGTCTATATATATAAAAAAGTTCAACCTGACTAATTGACTGACTGACTGACTGACTGACTGACTGACTGGTGACCGTCGCACAGCCTAAACCATAAAAGATAAGAAGATGAGATTTTCACAATAGTTTTATCTTATGCTGAAAGTGAGTACTAAGAAAGGATTTTGGAAAATTTTGCCGGGAAGTGTGGAAAATTCGCGGAAAACTTTGTATGAAACTTTTTTTTTTCATCCGATCAAGTTCAAACTCATTTTCAAAGCTCTATATGAAAATTCAACAATAACTGCATACCAATCTTCCGGAAAATTCACCCCTCCTGAGTGAAAAGTGGGTGGTCAAGGTTGTATGGGCGAAACTTTTGTTGCCAGCGATTAGCGCCAAATTCATTTTCAAAATTACACATAACAAAACATAAGTTGTAAGCATAGTACGCGAAATAATTTGACACGTGTTTTCCCGACTTTGGAAAATCCGCATACGAGGAAAATGGCCGGAAAATTCGGAATCCAAAAAAGTATTTATCATACGATTGGCTTGAAACCCGGTTTGTAAGTATAGAATACGAAATAGTTTAGAATGTTATATTCAGAAGATGGAAAATTTGACCTGACGGTCGACAAATTCCCGGAAAATTCTGCATAAAAAAACTATTTTTCATCCGATTGGCTTGAAACTCGGTTTGTAAGGACAAAATGCAAAATATTTTGAAATGTGATTTTCCAATGTCGGAAAATCCACCCACGAGGAAAATGGTCGGAAAATTTGCATGCAAAAACTATTTTTCATACGATTGGCTTGAAACTCGGATTGTAAGGTTTTCCGATGTTGGAAATACCGCCGGGATGCTCACTGCCAGTGGCGGATCTAGGAATTGGCTAAGGGGGGGGGCTAAGGGCACTCAAAATCACTCAACATTGTTCGGATCTAATTGTGCTTTTCAGAATAGATACATCATCTCATACAAAAAGTCCATATGCTCTGAAGGTAATAAGTTTCCCAAGGTAAAAATAAAGAACTTGTTTTTTGTTATTTTTTTTTAACAATTTTTGTCTTACCTCTAGAGTGCAACTGCATTATCACTCACTGTGCGTACCATTGGCACAGAGTATAAAAAGTTTTCGCCAATATATGTATGTGCCTTGAGCGAAACCGAAACATGTTTCGGTTTTAATCCCTAGCTTAAAGGTACAAGTAGAAAAATAAGTAGCGCCGCAGGCGATTTTTTTTTATTCGCGAGTGAAGAAGGATTTTTATAAGTGAGTATCCACAAACTGCTCAAACAATAAACATTGAAAAACTTCGCAGGATGTGTAGGGCATATTTAAAAATTGTACCTTCAAGTAAAACATATTTTAAGTCAAAAATCGTCGTATATACGTAAATAATTTTGGTTAGTTTTATAAATTTGGAAATGCTATTGCATTTAACCTTTGTGGTTAAGATGTAGTTTTTTCTTATTTTTTTAAAATTGACGATTAGAATCCTGCCAAACATGCAAATTTAAAAACTTCATTATAAAGGAACCCATGGATGACCTCGTCGACATTGTTTTATAATAATTCTTTATAGTTCCCGGCCCATCGATGACATTATTTTACAAAATTGTTGTTTAGATCGGTCGTTTACTAAATAGTATTTTGTAAATAATTACTAATTTTTTTTTAAATGCTTCATTCTAAGTAGTATGTTGCATAAAAATATTTAACATGGGGGGTAAAAAAGCGTAGTATACTCGTGAGTAAGCTGTTGATTTTTCAATTGACTCAATTTTGTCGGCAACTTTTTTGATTTTTTTCAAAAATTTTTAAAAAAAAATTTGATATTTTTCAAATCAAAAAGATGATTAATTATTTCTTGTTTCAAGTTACAATTTAATCACATGGGCGACGTGAGCACAGGCTGATGATATCTGAAGTTCTGGAGTCTGAAGAGTCCTACTGAGTGTCAAAATTGCAGCATTGACGGCAGTAAAAACATGCTTACAGATCAGAGAGTCCGTTTTTCCAATCGCACTTATGAGATGTGCTGCTTTTGATGATGTCTCACTGTCTCTATCATTCTTAAACTTTTCTAATTCTCCAATAATGTATAAAAGCAACTCGGCGAATGTGCACACGCATTCATGTTTTTCATGCGACAACTGCGACTTCGTTCAGTGACGTAAGGTGAGGAGCTGATAGGAATCGATTCAAATGAATCTTATTGCAAACTGTTGCCACGTAAAGAACAGTGGTTAGTCAAATTAATAAATATTCCATCGAATTTTTAACGATCGGTCATATTATTTCAACCCATATTACAACGGTGTTTGTTTGTAGATACTTTTCACTGCTGATTAGGGTTGTCGAAATATCGATTCCCTTGGATATAAGTAATATCAAAAGAATGTAAAATTGGCTATACAGCTACAAAGGGGCCAACCCAAGCTTCTCTCAATTTCTTGGCGAGTGTGCTTTTAAATTTTTCGCACAAGAGAAAGGGATACATGTACAGTTTAATGCCGAGTCCGAACGGCAACGTTTAGTTACTTCACAGCTGGCGCCAATAGGTGGTGATGGTGACCGTATGTGTAAAAGCAATTTTTGTAAAGAAAAAAAAAAACTTTTATTATTAGATGTGGGATTGAACACACGACCTCCCACCCAGCAGTCCAGCACGCTAACCGCTGGGCCACACACCGCCACCTAACTATCCAAGAGAATGCCTTCAGAAAACCTCCCTTTTTGTGGCCGAAACTAACAAAAATACACACCAAAAATATATTCTACAAGTATTAGATATCGACATTTCGTAATCTCTACTGCTGATGCCTTTTTAAGACAATCTAAGTATTTGCATCTTTTTCTAAAATTCATAATTACTTATTTTGCTCTT